>CAXAJV010001083.1:724824-1449648 GCA_963969225.1 Xylocopa violacea
TCGTCCCCTACTTCTCGGTGGGAACATTATATACGTCTATAACGTATCACAACCTAACCTAACCCATCTAGCCCCTCGCTGGTAATGTTTTACAGAACCCCGTCCCTGTCGTCCCGTACGTCTCGGATGAGACGTTATAAACGGCTACAGCGATATATATCCTAACCTAAGGCAGGCAAACTTCTCGGATATAGTATTTTACATTATTCCTCGCGTATTGGCCCATACTTCTCGGTGGGAATATTATATACGTCTATAACGTAACATAACCTAACCTATCCCATCTAGCCCCTCGCTGGTAATATTTCACAGAATCCTGTTCGTGTCGTCCGTACGCCTCGGTTGGGATATTATATACGTCTATAGCGTTATATATCCTAACCTAAGGCAAGCAATCATCTCGGATGCAGTATTCTACAACATCCCTGGCATACCGGACCCTACTTCTCGGTGGGAACATTATATACGTTTATAACGTATCACAACCTATCCTAACCCATCTAGCCCCTCGCTGGTAATGTTTTACAGAATCCCGTCCCTGTCGTCCCGTACGTCTCGGATGAGACATTATAAACGTCTACAGCGATATATATCCTAACCTAAGGCAGGCTAACATCTCGGTTGCAGTATTTTACAACATTCCTGGCATATCGGCCCATACTTCTCGGTGGGAACATTATATAGGTCTATAACGTAACATAACCTAACCTGACACATCTAGTCCCTCGCTGGTAATGTTTTACAGAATACCGTTCGTGACGTCCCGTACGTCTCGGTTGGGATATTATAAACGTCTACAGCGATATATATCCTAACCTAAGGCAGGCTAATTTCTCGGATATAGTATTTTACAACATTTCTGTAGGATCGGCCTCTACTTCTCGGATGGAACATTCTATATGTCTATAACGTAACATAACCTAACCCAACCCATCTAGCCCCTCGCTGGTAATATTTTACAGAATCCCGTTCGTGTCGTCCGGTACATCTCGGTTGGGATATTATATACGTCTCTAGCGTTATATACCTAACCTAAGGCAGGCTAACATCTCGGATGCAGTATATTACAACATTCCTGGCGTATCGGCCCATACTTCTCGGTGGGAACATTATATACGTGTGTAACGTAACATAACCTAACCTATCCCATCTAGCCCCTCGTTGGCAATGTTTTACAGAATCCCGTTCGTGGCGTCCCGTACATCTCGGTTGGAATATTATATACGTCTATAGCGTTATATATCCTAACCTAAGGCAAGCTATCATCTCGGATGCAGTATTTTACAACATCCCTGGCATATCGGCCCCTACTTCTCGGTGGGAACATTATATACGTTTATAACGTATCACATCCTATCCTAACCCATCTAGCCCCTCGCTGGTAATGTTTTACTGAATCCCGTTCGTGTCGTCCCGTACGTCTCGGTTGGGATATTATATACGTCTATAGCGTTATATATCCTAACCTAAGGCAGGCTATCATCTCGGATGCAGTATTTCACAACATTCCTGGCGTTTCGGCCCATACTTCTCGGTGGGAACATTATATACGTCCATAACGTAACATAACGTAACCTATCCCATCTAGCCCCTCGCTGGTAATGTTTTACAGTATCTCGTTCCTGCCGTCCCGTACGTCTCGGCTTGGACATTATATACGTCTACAGCGATATATATCCTAACCTAAGGCAGGCTAATTTCTCGGATATAGTAGTTTACAACATTTCTGTAGGATCGGCCTCTATTTCTCGGTGGGAACATTATATACGTCTATAACGTAACATAACCTAACCTATTCCATCTAGCCCCTCGCTGGCAATGTTTTACAGAATCCCGTTCGTGTCGTCCCGTACATCTCGGTTGGGATATTATATACGTCTACAGCGATATATATCCTAACCTAAGGCAGGCTAACATCTCGGATGCAGTATTTCACAACATTCCTGGCGTATCGGTCCATACTTCTCGGTGGGAACATTATATACGTCTATAACGTAACATAACGTAACCTATCCCATCTAGCCCCTCGTTGGCAATGTTTTACAGAATCCCGTTCGTGGCGTCCCGTACATCTCGGTTGGAATATTATATACGTCTATAGCGTTATATATCCTAACCTAAGGCAAGCTATCATCTCGGATGCAGTATTTTACAACATCCCTGGCATATCGGCCCCTACTTCTCGGTGGGAACATTATATACGTTTATAACGTATCACATCCTATCCTAACCCATCTAGCCCCTCGCTGGTAATGTTTTACTGAATCCCGTCCCTGTCGTCCCGTACGTCTCGGATGAGACATTATAAACGTCTACAGCGATATATATCCTAACCTAAGGCAGGCTAACATCTCGGTTGCACTATTTTACAACATTCCTGGCATATCGGCCCATACTTCTCGGTGGGAACATTATATAGGTCTATAACGTAACATAACCTAACCTGACACATCTAGTCCCTCGCTGGTAATGTTTTACAGAATACCGTTCGTGACGTCCCGTACGTCTCGGTTGGGATATTATAAACGTCTACAGCGATATATATCCTAACCTAAGGCAGGCTAATTTCTCGGATATAGTATTTTACAACATTTCTGTAGGATCGGCCTCTACTTCTCGGATGGAACATTCTATATGTCTATAACGTAACATAACCTAACCCAACCCATCTAGCCCCTCGCTGGTAATATTTTACAGAATCCCGTTCGTGTCGTCCGGTACATCTCGGTTGGGATATTATATACGTCTCTAGCGTTATATACCTAACCTAAGGCAGGCTAACATCTCGGATGCAGTATATTACAACATTCCTGGCGTATCGGCCCATACTTCTCGGTGGGAACATTATATACGTGTGTAACGTAACATAACCTAACCTATCCCATCTAGCCCCTCGTTGGCAATGTTTTACAGAATCCCGTTCGTGGCGTCCCGTACATCTCGGTTGGAATATTATATACGTCTATAGCGTTATATATCCTAACCTAAGGCAAGCTATCATCTCGGATGCAGTATTTTACAACATCCCTGGCATATCGGCCCCTACTTCTCGGTGGGAACATTATATACGTTTATAACGTATCACAACCTATCCTAACTCATCTAGCCCCTCGCTGGTAATGTTTTACAGATTCCCGTCCCTGTCGTCCCGTACGTCTCGGATGAGACATTATAAACGTCTACAGCGATATATATCCTAACCTATGGCAGGCTAACTTCTCGGATATAGTATTTTACAACATTTCTGGCGTATCGGCCAATACTTCTCGGTGGGAACATTATATACGTCTATAACGTAATATAATCTAACCTAACCCATCTAGCCCCTCGCTGGTAATATTTCACAGAATCCCGTTCGTGTCGTCCCGTACGTCTCGGTTGGGATATTATAAACGTCTATAGCGTTATATATCCTAACCTAAGGCAGGCTATCATCTCGGATGCAGTATTTTACAACATTCCTGGCATATCGTCCCCTACTTCTCGGTGGGAACATTATATACGTCTATAACGTATCACAACCTAACCTAACCCATCTAGCCCCTCGCTGGTAATGTTTTACAGAACCCCGTCCCTGTCGTCCCGTACGTCTCGGATGAGACGTTATAAACGGCTACAGCGATATATATCCTAACCTAAGGCAGGCAAACTTCTCGGATATAGTATTTTACATTATTCCTCGCGTATTGGCCCATACTTCTCGGTGGGAATATTATATACGTCTATAACGTAACATAACCTAACCTATCCCATCTAGCCCCTCGCTGGTAATATTTCACAGAATCCTGTTCGTGTCGTCCGTACGCCTCGGTTGGGATATTATATACGTCTATAGCGTTATATATCCTAACCTAAGGCAAGCAATCATCTCGGATGCAGTATTCTACAACATCCCTGGCATACTGGACCCTACTTCTCGGTGGGAACATTATATACGTTTATAACGTATCACAACCTATCCTAACCCATCTAGCCCCTCGCTGGTAATGTTTTACAGAATCCCGTCCCTGTCGTCCCGTACGTCTCGGATGAGACATTATAAACGTCTACAGCGATATATATCCTAACCTAAGGCAGGCTAACATCTCGGTTGCAGTATTTTACAACATTCCTGGCATATCGGCCCATACTTCTCGGTGGGAACATTATATAGGTCTATAACGTAACATAACCTAACCTGACACATCTAGTCCCTCGCTGGTAATGTTTTACAGAATACCGTTCGTGACGTCCCGTACGTCTCGGTTGGGATATTATAAACGTCTACAGCGATATATATCCTAACCTAAGGCAGGCTAATTTCTCGGATATAGTATTTTACAACATTTCTGTAGGATCGGCCTCTACTTCTCGGATGGAACATTCTATATGTCTATAACGTAACATAACCTAACCCAACCCATCTAGCCCCTCGCTGGTAATATTTTACAGAATCCCGTTCGTGTCGTCCGGTACATCTCGGTTGGGATATTATATACGTCTCTAGCGTTATATACCTAACCTAAGGCAGGCTAACATCTCGGATGCAGTATATTACAACATTCCTGGCGTATCGGCCCATACTTCTCGGTGGGAACATTATATACGTGTGTAACGTAACATAACCTAACCTATCCCATCTAGCCCCTCGTTGGCAATGTTTTACAGAATCCCGTTCGTGGCGTCCCGTACATCTCGGTTGGAATATTATATACGTCTATAGCGTTATATATCCTAACCTAAGGCAAGCTATCATCTCGGATGCAGTATTTTACAACATCCCTGGCATATCGGCCCCTACTTCTCGGTGGGAACATTATATACGTTTATAACGTATCACATCCTATCCTAACCCATCTAGCCCCTCGCTGGTAATGTTTTACTGAATCCCGTTCGTGTCGTCCCGTACGTCTCGGTTGGGATATTATATACGTCTATAGCGTTATATATCCTAACCTAAGGCAGGCTATCATCTCGGATGCAGTATTTCACAACATTCCTGGCGTATCGGCCCATACTTCTCGGTGGGAACATTATATACGTCCATAACGTAACATAACGTAACCTATCCCATCTAGCCCCTCGCTGGTAATGTTTTACAGTATCTCGTTCCTGCCGTCCCGTACGTCTCGGCTTGGACATTATATACGTCTACAGCGATATATATCCTAACCTAAGGCAGGCTAATTTCTCGGATATAGTAGTTTACAACATTTCTGTAGGATCGGCCTCTATTTCTCGGTGGGAACATTATATACGTCTATAACGTAACATAACCTAACCTATCCCATCTAGCCCCTCGCTGGCAATGTTTTACAGAATCCCGTTCGTGTCGTCCCGTACATCTCGGTTGGGATATTATATACGTCTACAGCGATATATATCCTAACCTAAGGCAGGCTAACATCTCGGATGCAGTATTTCACAACATTCCTGGCGTATCGGTCCATACTTCTCGGTGGGAACATTATATACGTCTATAACGTAACATAACGTAACCTATCCCATCTAGCCCCTCGTTGGCAATGTTTTACAGAATCCCGTTCGTGGCGTCCCGTACATCTCGGTTGGAATATTATATACGTCTATAGCGTTATATATCCTAACCTAAGGCAAGCTATCATCTCGGATGCAGTATTTTACAACATCCCTGGCATATCGGCCCCTACTTCTCGGTGGGAACATTATATACGTTTATAACGTATCACATCCTATCCTAACCCATCTAGCCCCTCGCTGGTAATGTTTTACTGAATCCCGTCCCTGTCGTCCCGTACGTCTCGGATGAGACATTATAAACGTCTACAGCGATATATATCCTAACCTAAGGCAGGCTAACATCTCGGTTGCACTATTTTACAACATTCCTGGCATATCGGCCCATACTTCTCGGTGGGAACATTATATAGGTCTATAACGTAACATAACCTAACCTGACACATCTAGTCCCTCGCTGGTAATGTTTTACAGAATACCGTTCGTGACGTCCCGTACGTCTCGGTTGGGATATTATAAACGTCTACAGCGATATATATCCTAACCTAAGGCAGGCTAATTTCTCGGATATAGTATTTTACAACATTTCTGTAGGATCGGCCTCTACTTCTCGGATGGAACATTCTATATGTCTATAACGTAACATAACCTAACCCAACCCATCTAGCCCCTCGCTGGTAATATTTTACAGAATCCCGTTCGTGTCGTCCGGTACATCTCGGTTGGGATATTATATACGTCTCTAGCGTTATATACCTAACCTAAGGCAGGCTAACATCTCGGATGCAGTATATTACAACATTCCTGGCGTATCGGCCCATACTTCTCGGTGGGAACATTATATACGTGTGTAACGTAACATAACCTAACCTATCCCATCTAGCCCCTCGTTGGCAATGTTTTACAGAATCCCGTTCGTGGCGTCCCGTACATCTCGGTTGGAATATTATATACGTCTATAGCGTTATATATCCTAACCTAAGGCAAGCTATCATCTCGGATGCAGTATTTTACAACATCCCTGGCATATCGGCCCCTACTTCTCGGTGGGAACATTATATACGTTTATAACGTATCACAACCTATCCTAACTCATCTAGCCCCTCGCTGGTAATGTTTTACAGATTCCCGTCCCTGTCGTCCCGTACGTCTCGGATGAGACATTATAAACGTCTACAGCGATATATATCCTAACCTAAGGCAGGCTAACATCTCGGATGCAGTATATTACAACATTCCTGGCGTATCGGCCCATACTTCTCGGTGGGAACATTATATACGTGTGTAACGTAACATAACCTAACCTATCCCATCTAGCCCCTCGTTGGCAATGTTTTACAGAATCCCGTTCGTGGCGTCCCGTACATCTCGGTTGGAATATTATATACGTCTATAGCGTTATATATCCTAACCTAAGGCAAGCTATCATCTCGGATGCAGTATTTTACAACATCCCTGGCATATCGGCCCCTACTTCTCGGTGGGAACATTATATACGTTTATAACGTATCACATCCTATCCTAACCCATCTAGCCCCTCGCTGGTAATGTTTTACTGAATCCCGTTCGTGTCGTCCCGTACGTCTCGGTTGGGATATTATATACGTCTATAGCGTTATATATCCTAACCTAAGGCAGGCTATCATCTCGGATGCAGTATTTCACAACATTCCTGGCGTATCGGCCCATACTTCTCGGTGGGAACATTATATACGTCCATAACGTAACATAACGTAACCTATCCCATCTAGCCCCTCGCTGGTAATGTTTTACAGTATCTCGTTCCTGCCGTCCCGTACGTCTCGGCTTGGACATTATATACGTCTACAGCGATATATATCCTAACCTAAGGCAGGCTAATTTCTCGGATATAGTAGTTTACAACATTTCTGTAGGATCGGCCTCTATTTCTCGGTGGGAACATTATATACGTCTATAACGTAACATAACCTAACCTATCCCATCTAGCCCCTCGCTGGCAATGTTTTACAGAATCCCGTTCGTGTCGTCCCGTACATCTCGGTTGGGATATTATATACGTCTACAGCGATATATATCCTAACCTAAGGCAGGCTAACATCTCGGATGCAGTATTTCACAACATTCCTGGCGTATCGGTCCATACTTCTCGGTGGGAACATTATATACGTCTATAACGTAACATAACGTAACCTATCCCATCTAGCCCCTCGTTGGCAATGTTTTACAGAATCCCGTTCGTGGCGTCCCGTACATCTCGGTTGGAATATTATATACGTCTATAGCGTTATATATCCTAACCTAAGGCAAGCTATCATCTCGGATGCAGTATTTTACAACATCCCTGGCATATCGGCCCCTACTTCTCGGTGGGAACATTATATACGTTTATAACGTATCACATCCTATCCTAACCCATCTAGCCCCTCGCTGGTAATGTTTTACTGAATCCCGTCCCTGTCGTCCCGTACGTCTCGGATGAGACATTATAAACGTCTACAGCGATATATATCCTAACCTAAGGCAGGCTAACATCTCGGTTGCACTATTTTACAACATTCCTGGCATATCGGCCCATACTTCTCGGTGGGAACATTATATAGGTCTATAACGTAACATAACCTAACCTGACACATCTAGTCCCTCGCTGGTAATGTTTTACAGAATACCGTTCGTGACGTCCCGTACGTCTCGGTTGGGATATTATAAACGTCTACAGCGATATATATCCTAACCTAAGGCAGGCTAATTTCTCGGATATAGTATTTTACAACATTTCTGTAGGATCGGCCTCTACTTCTCGGATGGAACATTCTATATGTCTATAACGTAACATAACCTAACCCAACCCATCTAGCCCCTCGCTGGTAATATTTTACAGAATCCCGTTCGTGTCGTCCGGTACATCTCGGTTGGGATATTATATACGTCTCTAGCGTTATATACCTAACCTAAGGCAGGCTAACATCTCGGATGCAGTATATTACAACATTCCTGGCGTATCGGCCCATACTTCTCGGTGGGAACATTATATACGTGTGTAACGTAACATAACCTAACCTATCCCATCTAGCCCCTCGTTGGCAATGTTTTACAGAATCCCGTTCGTGGCGTCCCGTACATCTCGGTTGGAATATTATATACGTCTATAGCGTTATATATCCTAACCTAAGGCAAGCTATCATCTCGGATGCAGTATTTTACAACATCCCTGGCATATCGGCCCCTACTTCTCGGTGGGAACATTATATACGTTTATAACGTATCACAACCTATCCTAACTCATCTAGCCCCTCGCTGGTAATGTTTTACAGATTCCCGTCCCTGTCGTCCCGTACGTCTCGGATGAGACATTATAAACGTCTACAGCGATATATATCCTAACCTATGGCAGGCTAACTTCTCGGATATAGTATTTTACAACATTCCTGGCGTATCGGCCAATACTTCTCGGTGGGAACATTATATACGTCTATAACGTAATATAATCTAACCTAACCCATCTAGCCCCTCGCTGGTAATATTTCACAGAATCCCGTTCGTGTCGTCCCGTACGTCTCGGTTGGGATATTATAAACGTCTATAGCGTTATATATCCTAACCTAAGGCAGGCTATCATCTCGGATGCAGTATTTTACAACATTCCTGGCATATCGTCCCCTATTTCTCGGTGGGAACATTATATACGTCTATAACGTATCACAACCTAACCTAACCCATCTAGCCCCTCGCTGGTAATGTTTTACAGAACCCCGTCCCTGTCGTCCCGTACGTCTCGGATGAGACGTTATAAACGGCTACAGCGATATATATCCTAACCTAAGGCAGGCAAACTTCTCGGATATAGTATTTTACATTATTCCTCGCGTATTGGCCCATACTTCTCGGTGGGAATATTATATACGTCTATAACGTAACATAACCTAACCTATCCCATCTAGCCCCTCGCTGGTAATATTTCACAGAATCCTGTTCGTGTCGTCCGTACGCCTCGGTTGGGATATTATGTACGTCTATAGCGTTATATATCCTAACCTAAGGCAAGCAATCATCTCGGATGCAGTATTCTACAACATCCCTGGCATACCGGACCCTACTTCTCGGTGGGAACATTATATACGTTTATAACGTATCACAACCTATCCTAACCCATCTAGCCCCTTGCTGGTAATGTTTTACTGAATCCCGTTCGTGTCGTCCCGTACGTCTCGGTTGGGATATTATATACGTCTATAGCGTTATATATAGTAACCTAAGGCAGGCTATCATCTCGGATGCAGTATTTTACAACATTCCTGGCATATCGTCCCCTACTTCTCGGTGGGAACATTATATACGTCTATAACGTATCACAACCTAACCTAACCCATCTAGCCCCTCGCTGGTAATGTTTTACAGAATCCCGTCCCTGTCGTCCCGTACGTCTCGGATGAGACGTTATAAACGGCTACAGCGATATATATCCTAACCTAAGGCAGGCTAACTTCTCGGATATAGTATTTTACAACATTCCTCGCGTATCGGCCCATACTTCTCGGTGGGAAAATTATATACGTCTATAACATAACATAACCTAACCTATCCCATCTAGCCCCTCGCTGGTAATATTTCACAGAATCCCGTTCGTATCGTCCCGTACGTCTCGGTTGGGATATTATATACGTCTGTAGCGTTATATATCCTAACCTAAGGCAAGCTATCATCTCGGATGCAGTATTTTACAACATCCCTGGCATACCGGACCCTACTTCTCGGTGGGAACATTATATACGTTTATAACGTATCACAACCTATCCTAACCCATCTAGCCCCTCGCTGGTAATGTTTTACAGAATCCCGTCCCTGTCGTCCCGTACGTCTTGGATGAGACATTATAAACGTCTACAGCGATATATATCCTAACCTAAGGCAGGCTAACATCTCGGTTGCAGTATTTTACAACATTCCTCGCGTATCGGCCCATACTTCTCGGTGGGAAAATTATATAGGTCTATAACGTAACATAACCTAACCTGACACATCTAGTCCCTCGCTGGTAATGTTTTACAGAATACCGTTCGTGACGTCCCGTACGTCTCGGTTGGGATATTATAAAACTCTACAGCGATATATATCCTAACCTAAGGCAGGCTAATTTCTCGGATATAGTATTTTACAACATTTCTGTAGGATCGGCCTCTACTTCTCGGATGGAACATTCTATATGTCTATAACGTAACATAACCTAACCCAACCCATCTAGCCCCTCGCTGGTAATATTTTACAGAATCCCGTTCGTGTCGTCCGGTACATCTCGGTTGGGATATTATATACGTCTCTAGCATTATATACCTAACCTAAGGCAGGCTAACATCTCGGATGCAGTATATTACAACATTCCTGGCGTATCGGCCCATACTTCTCGGTGGGAACATTATATACGTGTGTAACGTAACATAACCTAACCTATCCCATCTAGCCCCTCGTTGGCAATGTTTTACAGAATCCCGTTCGTGGCGTCCCGTACATCTCGGTTGGAATATTATATACGTCTATAGCGTTATATATCCTAACCTAAGGCAAGCTATCATCTCGGATGCAGTATTTTACAACATCCCTGGCATATCGGCCCCTACTTCTCGGTGGGAACATTATATACGTTTATAACGTATCACATCCTATCCTAACCCATCTAGCCCCTCGCTGGTAATGTTTTACTGAATCCCGTTCGTGTCGTCCCGTACGTCTCGGTTGGGATATTATATACGTCTATAGCGTTATATATCCTAACCTAAGGCAGGCTATCATCTCGGATGCAGTATTTCACAACATTCCTGGCGTATCGGCCCATACTTCTCGGTGGGAACATTATATACGTCCATAACGTAACATAACGTAACCTATCCCATCTAGCCCCTCGCTGGTAATGTTTTACAGTATCTCGTTCCTGCCGTCCCGTACGTCTCGGTTTGGACATTATATACGTCTACAGCGATATATATCCTAACCTAAGGCAGGCTAACTTCTCGGATATAGTATTTTACAACATTCCTCGCGTATCGGCCCATACTTCTCGGTGGGAAAATTATATAGGTCTATAACGTAACATAACCTAACCTGACACATCTAGTCCCTCGCTGGTAATGTTTTACAGAATACCGTTCGTGACGTCCCGTACGTCTCGGTTGGGATATTATAAAACTCTACAGCGATATATATCCTAACCTAAGGCAGGCTAATTTCTCGGATATAGTATTTTACAACATTTCTGTAGGATCGGCCTCTACTTCTCGGATGGAACATTCTATATGTCTATAACGTAACATAACCTAACCCAACCCATCTAGCCCCTCGCTGGTAATATTTTACAGAATCCCGTTCGTGTCGTCCGGTACATCTCGGTTGGGATATTATATACGTCTCTAGCATTATATACCTAACCTAAGGCAGGCTAACATCTCGGATGCAGTATATTACAACATTCCTGGCGTATCGGCCCATACTTCTCGGTGGGAACATTATATACGTGTGTAACGTAACATAACCTAACCTATCCCATCTAGCCCCTCGTTGGCAATGTTTTACAGAATCCCGTTCGTGGCGTCCCGTACATCTCGGTTGGAATATTATATACGTCTATAGCGTTATATATCCTAACCTAAGGCAAGCTATCATCTCGGATGCAGTATTTTACAACATCCCTGGCATATCGGCCCCTACTTCTCGGTGGGAACATTATATACGTTTATAACGTATCACATCCTATCCTAACCCATCTAGCCCCTCGCTGGTAATGTTTTACTGAATCCCGTTCGTGTCGTCCCGTACGTCTCGGTTGGGATATTATATACGTCTATAGCGTTATATATCCTAACCTAAGGCAGGCTATCATCTCGTATGCAGTATTTCACAACATTCCTGGCGTATCGGCCCATACTTCCCGGTGGGAACATTATATACGTCCATAACGTAACATAACGTAACCTATCCCATCTAGCCCCTCGCTGGTAATGTTTTACAGTATCTCGTTCCTGCCGTCCCGTACGTCTCGGTTTGGACATTATATACGTCTACAGCGATATATATCCTAACCTAAGGCAGGCTAATTTCTCGGATATAGTATTTTACAACATTTCTGTAGGATCGGCCTCTATTTCTCGGTGGGAACATTATATACGTCTATAACGTAACATAACCTAACCTATCCCATCTAGCCCCTCGCTGGCAATGTTTTACAGAATCCCGTTCGTGTCGTCCCGTACATGTCGGTTGGGATATTATATACGTCTACAGCGATATATATCCTAACCTAAGGCAGGCTAACATCTCGGATGCAGTATTTCACAACATTCCTGGCGTATCGGTCCATACTTCTCGGTGGGTACATTATATACGTCTATAACGTAACATAACGTAACCTATCCCATCTAGCCCCTCGCTGGTAATGTTTTACAGTATCTCGTTCCTGCCGTCCCGTACGTCTCGGTTTGGACATTATAAACGTCTACAGCAATATGTATCCTAACCTAAGGCAGGCTAACATCTCGGATGCAGTATTTTACAACATTCCTGGCGTATCGGCCCATACTTCTCGGTGGGAACATTATATACGTGTGTAACGTAACATAACCTAACCTATCACATCTAGCCCCTCGTTGGCAATGTTTTACAGAATCCCGTCCGTGACGTCCCGTACACCTCTGATGGACTATTATATACGTCTATAGCGTTATATATCCTAACCTATGGCAAGCTATCATCTCGGATGCAGTATTTTACAACATTCCTGGCATATCGGCCTCTACTTCTCGGTGGGAACATTATATACGTTTATAACGTATCTCAACCTAACCTAACCCATCTACCCCCTCGCTGGTAATGTTTTACAGAATCCCGTCCCTGTCGTCCCGTACGTCTCGAATCAGACATTATAAACGTCTACAGCGATATATATACTAACCTAAGGCAGGCTAACTTCTCGGATACAGTATTTTACAACATTCCTGGCGTATCGGCCCATACTTCTCGGCGGGAACATTATATACGTGTGTAACGTAACATAACCTAACCTATCCCAACTAGCCCCTCGTTGGCAATGTTTTACAGAATCCCGTTCGTGACGTCCCGTACATCTCGGTTGGAATATTATATACGTCTATAGCGTTATATATCCTAACCTAAGGCAAGCTATCATCTCGGATGCAGTATTTTACAACATTCCTGGCATATCGGCCCCTACTTCACGGTAGGAACATTATATACGTTTATAACGTATCACAACCTATCCTAACCCATCTAGCCCCTCGCTGGTAATGTTTCACAGAATCCCGTCCCTGTCGTCCCGTACGTCTCGGATGAGACATTATAAACGTCTACAGCGTTATATATCCTAACCTAAGGCAGGCTATCATCTCGGATGCAGTATTTTACAACATTCCTCGCATATCGTCCCCTACTTCTCGGTGGGAACATTATATACGTCTATAACGTATCACAACCTAACCTAACCCATCTAGCCCCTCGCTGGTAATGTTTTACAGAATCCCGTCCCTGTCGTCCCGTACGTCTCGGATGAGACGTTATAAACGGCTACAGCGATATATATCCTAACCTAAGGCAGGCTAACTTCTCGGATATAGTATTTTACAACATTCCTCGCGTATCGGCCCATACTTCTCGGTGGGAATATTATATACGTCTATAACGTAACATAACCTAACCTATCCCATCTAGCCCCTCGCTGGTAATATTTCACAGAATCCTGTTCGTGTCGTCCCGTACGCCTCGGTTGGGATATTATATACGTCTATAGCGTTATATATCCTAACCTAAGGCAAGCTATCATCTCGGATGCAGTATTTTACAACATCCCTGGCATACCGGACCCTACTTCTCGGTGGGAACATTATATACGTTTATAACGTATCACAACCTATCCTAACCCATCTAGCCCCTCGCTGGTAATGTTTTACTGAATCCCGTTCGTGTCGTCCCGTACGTCTCGGTTGGGATATTATATACGTCTATAGCGTTATATATCCTAACCTAAGGCAGGCTATCATCTCGGATGCAGTATTTTACAACATTCCTGGCATATCGTCCCCTACTTCTCGGTGGGAACATTATATACGTCTATAACGTATCACAACCTAACCTAACCCATCTAGCCCCTCGCTGGTAATGTTTTACAGAATCCCGTCCCTGTCGTCCCGTACGTCTCGGATGAGACGTTATAAACGGCCACAGCGGTATATATCCTAACCTAAGGCAGGCTAACTTCTCGGATATAGTATTTTACAACATTCCTCGCGTATCGGCCCATACTTCTCGGTGGGAAAATTATATACGTCTATAACGTAACATAACCTAACCTATCCCATCTAGCCCCTCGCTGGTAATATTTCACAGAATCCCGTTCGTATCGTCCCGTACGTCTCGGTTGGGATATTATATACGTCTATAGCGTTATATATCCTAACCTAAGGCAAGCTATCATCTCGGATGCAGTATTTTACAACATCCCTGGCATACCGGACCCTACTTCTCGGTGGGAACATTATATACGTTTATAACGTATCACAACCTATCCTAACCCATCTAGCCCCTCGCTGGTAATGTTTTACTGAATCCCGTTCGTGTCGTCCCGTACGTCTCGGTTGGGATATTATATACGTCTATAGCGTTATATATCCTAACCTAAGGCAGGCTATCATCTCGGATGCAGTATTTC
This sequence comes from Xylocopa violacea, assembly GCA_963969225.1. NCBI lineage: Eukaryota > Metazoa > Arthropoda > Insecta > Hymenoptera > Apidae > Xylocopa > Xylocopa violacea. Next base: position 739,988 of record CAXAJV010001083.1, read on the forward strand.
ACAACATTCCTGGCGTATCGGCCCATACTTCTCGGTGGGAACATTATATACGTCTATAACGTATCACAACCTAACCTAACCCATCTAGCCCCTCGCTGGTAATGTTTTACAGAATCCCGTCCCTGTCGTCCCGTACGTCTCGGATGAGACGTTATAAACGGCCACAGCGATATATATCCTAACCTAAGGCAGGCTAACTTCTCGGATATAGTATTTTACAACATTCCTCGCGTATCGGCCCATACTTCTCGGTGGGAAAATTATATACGTCTATAACGTAACATAACCTAACCTATCCCATCTAGCCCCTCGCTGGTAATATTTCACAGAATCCCGTTCGTATCGTCCCGTACGTCTCGGTTGGGATATTATATACGTCTATAGCGTTATATATCCTAACCTAAGGCAAGCTATCATCTCGGATGCAGTATTTTACAACATCCCTGGCATACCGGACCCTACTTCTCGGTGGGAACATTATATACGTTTATAACGTATCACAACCTATCCTAACCCATCTAGCCCCTCGCTGGTAATGTTTTACTGAATCCCGTTCGTGTCGTCCCGTACGTCTCGGTTGGGATATTATATACGTCTATAGCGTTATATATCCTAACCTAAGGCAGGCTATCATCTCGGATGCAGTATTTCACAACATTCCTGGCGTATCGGCCCATACTTCTCGGTGGGAACATTATATACGTCCATAACGTAACATAACGTAACCTATCCCATCTAGCCCCTCGCTGGTAATGTTTTACAGTATCTCGTTCCTGCCGTCCCGTACGTCTCGGTTTGGACATTATATACGTCTACAGCGATATATATCCTAACCTAAGGTAGGCTAATTTCTCGGATATAGTATTTTACAACATTTCTGTAGGATCGGCCTCTATTTCTCGGTGGGAACATTATATACGTCTATAACGTAACATAACCTAACCTATCCCATCTAGCCCCTCGCTGGCAATGTTTTACAGAATCCCGTTCGTGTCGTCCCGTACATCTCGGTTGGGATATTATATACGTCTACAGCGATATATATCCTAACCTAAGGCAGGCTAACATCTCGGATGCAGTATTTCACAACATTCCTGGCGTATCGGTCCATACTTCTCGGTGGGAACATTATATACGTCTATAACGTAACATAACGTAACCTATCCCATCTAGCCCCTCGTTGGCAATGTTTTACAGAATCCCGTTCGTGGCGTCCCGTACATCTCGGTTGGAATATTATATACGTCTATAGCGTTATATATCCTAACCTAAGGCAAGCTATCATCTCGGATGCAGTATTTTACAACATCCCCGGCATATCGGCCCCTACTTCTCGGTGGGAACATTATATACGTTTATAACGTATCACATCCTATCCTAACCCATCTAGCCCCTCGCTGGTATTGTTTTACTGAATCCCGTCCCTGTCGTCCCGTACGTCTCGGATGAGACATTATAAACGTCTACAGCGATATATATCCTAACCTAAGGCAGGCTAACATCTCGGTTGCAGTATTTTACAACATTCCTGGCATATCGGCCCATACTTCTCGGTGGGAACATTATATAGGTCTATAACGTAACATAACCTAACCTGACACATCTAGTCCCTCGCTGGTAATGTTTTACAGAATACCGTTCGTGACGTCCCGTACGTCTCGGTTGGGATATTATAAACGTCTACAGCGATATATATCCTAACCTAAGGCAGGCTAATTTCTCGGATATAGTATTTTACAACATTTCTGTAGGATCGGCCTCTACTTCTCGGATGGAACATTCTATATGTCTATAACGTAACATAACCTAACCCAACCCATCTAGCCCCTCGCTGGTAATATTTTACAGAATCCCGTTCGTGTCGTCCGGTACATCTCGGTTGGGATATTATATACGTCTCTAGCGTTATATACCTAACCTAAGGCAGGCTAACATCTCGGATGCAGTATATTACAACATTCCTGGCGTATCGGCCCATACTTCTCGGTGGGAACATTATATACGTGTGTAACGTAACATAACCTAACCTATCCCATCTAGCCCCTCGTTGGCAATGTTTTACAGAATCCCGTTCGTGGCGTCCCGTACATCTCGGTTGGAATATTATATACGTCTATAGCGTTATATATCCTAACCTAAGGCAAGCTATCATCTCGGATGCAGAATTTTACAACATCCCTGGCATATCGGCCCCTACTTCTCGGTGGGAACATTATATACGTTTATAACGTATCACATCCTATCCTAACCCATCTAGCCCCTCGCTGGTAATGTTTTACTGAATCCCGTTCGTGTCGTCCCGTACGTCTCGGTTGGGATATTATATACGTCTATAGCGTTATATATCCTAACCTAAGGCAGGCTATCATCTCGGTTGCAGTATTTTACAACATTCCTGGCATATCGGCCCATACTTCTCGGTGGGAACATTATATAGGTCTATAACGTAACATAACCTAACCTGACACATCTAGTCCCTCGCTGGTAATGTTTTACAGAATACCGTTCGTGACGTCCCGTACGTCTCGGTTGGGATATTATAAACGTCTACAGCGATATATATCCTAACCTAAGGCAGGCTAATTTCTCGGATATAGTATTTTACAACATTTCTGTAGGATCGGCCTCTACTTCTCGGATGGAACATTCTATATGTCTATAACGTAACATAACCTAACCCAACCCATCTAGCCCCTCGCTGGTAATATTTTACAGAATCCCGTTCGTGTCGTCCGGTACATCTCGGTTGGGATATTATATACGTCTCTAGCGTTATATACCTAACCTAAGGCAGGCTAACATCTCGGATGCAGTATATTACAACATTCCTGGCGTATCGGCCCATACTTCTCGGTGGGAACATTATATACGTGTGTAACGTAACATAACCTAACCTATCCCATCTAGCCCCTCGTTGGCAATGTTTTACAGAATCCCGTTCGTGGCGTCCCGTACATCTCGGTTGGAATATTATATACGTCTATAGCGTTATATATCCTAACCTAAGGCAAGCTATCATCTCGGATGCAGTATTTTACAACATCCCTGGCATTTCGGCCCCTACTTCTCGGTGGGAACATTATATACGTTTATAACGTATCACATCCTATCCTAACCCATCTAGCCCCTCGCTGGTAATGTTTTACTGAATCCCGTTCGTGTCGTCCCGTACGCCTCGGTTGCGATATTATATACGTCTATAGCGTTATATATCCTAACCTAAGGCAGGCTATCATCTCGGATGCAGTATTTCACAACATTCCTGGCGTATCGGCCCATACTTCTCGGTGGGAACATTATATACGTCCATAACGTAACATAACGTAACCTATCCCATCTAGCCCCTCGCTGGTAATGTTTTACAGTATCTCGTTCCTGCCGTCCCGTACGTCTCGGTTTGGACATTATATACGTCTACAGCGATATATATCCTAACCTAAGGCAGGCTAATTTCTCGGATATAGTATTTTACAACATTTCTGTAGGATCGGCCTCTATTTCTCGGTGGGAACATTATATACGTCTATAACGTAACATAACCTAACCTATCCCATCTAGCCCCTCGCTGGCAATGTTTTACAGAATCCCGTTCGTGTCGTCCCGTACATCTCGGTTGGGATATTATATACGTCTACAGCGATATATATCCTAACCTAAGGCAGGCTAACATCTCGGATGCAGTATTTCACAACATTCCTGGCGTATCGGTCTATACTTCTCGGTGGGAACATTATATACGTCTATAACGTAACATAACGTAACCTATCCCATCTAGCCCCTCGCTGGTAATGTTTTACAGTATCTCGTTCCTGCCGTCCCGTACGTCTCGGTTTGGACATTATAAACGTCTACAGCAATATGTATCCTAACCTAAGGCAGGCTAACATCTCGGATGCAGTATTTTACAACATTCCTGGCGTATCGGCCCATACTTCTCGGTGGGAACATTATATACGTGTGTAACGTAACATAACCTAACCTATCCCATCTAGCCCCTCGTTGGCAATGTTTTACAGAATCCCGTTCGTGACGTCCCGTACACCTCTGATGGAATATTATATACGTCTATAGCGTTATATATCCTAACCTAAGGCAAGCTATCATCTCGGATGCAGTATTTTACAACATTCCTGGCATATCGGCCCCTACTTCTCGGTGGGAACATTATATACGTGTGTAACGTAACATAACCTAACCTACCCCAACTAGCCCCTCGTTGGCAATGTTTTACAGAATCCCGTTCGTGACGTCCCGTACATCTCGGTTGGAATATTATATACGTCTATAGCGTTATATATCCTAACCTAAGGCAAGCTATCATCTCGGATGCAGTATTTTACAACATTCCTGGCATATCGGCCCCTACTTCTCGGTAGGAACATTATATACGTTTATAACGTATCACAACCTATCCTAACCCATCTAGCCCCTCGCTGGTAATGTTTTACAGAATCCCGTCCCTGTCGTCCCGTACGTCTCGGATGAGACATTATAAACGTCTACAGCGTTATATATCCTAACCTAAGGCAGGCTATCATCTCGGATGCAGTATTTTACAACATTCCTGGCATATCGTCCCCTACTTCTCGGTGGGAACATTATATACGTCTATAACGTATCACAACCTAACCTAACCCATCTAGCCCCTCGCTGGTAATGTTTTACAGAATCCCGTCCCTGTCGTCCCGTACGTCTCGGATGAGACGTTATAAACGGCTACATCGATATATATCCTAACCTAAGGCAGGCTAACTTCTCGGATATAGTATTTTACAACATTCCTCGCGTATCGGCCCATACTTCTCGGTGGGAATATTATATACGTCTATAACGTAACATAACCTAACCTATCCCATCTAGCCCCTCGCTGGTAATATTTCACAGAATCCTGTTCGTGTCGTCCCGTACGCCTCGGTTGGGATATTATATACGTCTATAGCGTTATATATCCTAACCTAAGGCAAGCTATCATCTCGGATGCAGTATTTTACAACATCCCTGGCATACCGGACCCTACTTCTCGGTGGGAACATTATATACGTTTATAACGTATCACAACCTATCCTAACCCATCTAGCCCCTCGCTGGTAATGTTTTACTGAATCCCGTTCGTGTCGTCCCGTACGTCTCGGTTGGGATATTATATACGTCTATAGCGTTATATATCCTAACCTAAGGCAGGCTATCATCTCGGATGCAGTATTTTACAACATTCCTGGCATATCGTCCCCTACTTCTCGGTGGGAACATTATATACGTCTATAACGTATCACAACCTAACCTAACCCATCTAGCCCCTCGCTGGTAATGTTTTACAGAATCCCGTCCCTGTCGTCCCGTACGTCTCGGATGAGACGTTATAAACGGCCACAGCGATATATATCCTAACCTAAGGCAGGCTAACTTCTCGGATATAGTATTTTACAACATTCCTCGCGTATCGGCCCATACTTCTCGGTGGGAAAATTATATACGTCTATAACGTAACATAACCTAACCTATCCCATCTAGCCCCTCGCTGGTAATATTTCACAGAATCCCGTTCGTATCGTCCCGTACGTCTCGGTTGGGATATTATATACGTCTATAGCGTTATATATCATAACCTAAGGCAAGCTATCATCTCGGATGCAGTATTTTACAACATCCCTGGCATACCGGACCCTACTTCTCGGTGGGAACATTATATACGTTTATAACGTATCACAACCTATCCTAACCCATCTAGCCCCTCGCTGGTAATGTTTTACAGAATCCCGTCCCTGTCGTCCCGTACGTCTCGGATGAGACATTATAAACGTCTACAGCGATATATATCCTAACCTAAGGCAGGCTAACTTCTCGGTTGCAGTATTTTACAACATTCCTGGCATATCGGCCCATACTTCTCGGTGGGAACATTATATAGGTCTATAACGTAACATAACCTAACCTGACACATCTAGTCCCTCGCTGGTAATGTTTTACAGAATACCGTTCGTGACGTCCCGTACGTCTCGGTTGGGATATTATAAACGTCTACAGCGATATATATCCTAACCTAAGGCAGGCTAATTTCTCGGATATAGTATTTTACAACATTTCTGTAGGATCGGCCTCTACTTCTCGGATGGAACATTCTATATGTCTATAACGTAACATAACCTAACCCAACCCATCTAGCCCCTCGCTGGTAATATTTTACAGAATCCCGTTCGTGTCGTCCGGTACATCTCGGTTGGGATATTATATACGTCTCTAGCGTTATATACCTAACCTAAGGCAGGCTAACATCTCGGATGCAGTATATTACAACATTCCTGGCGTATCGGCCCATACTTCTCGGTGGGAACATTATATACGTGTGTAACGTAACATAACCTAACCTATCCCATCTAGCCCCTCGTTGGCAATGTTTTACAGAATCCCGTTCGTGGCGTCCCGTACATCTCGGTTGGAATATTATATACGTCTATAGCGTTATATATCCTAACCTAAGGCAAGCTATCATCTCGGATGCAGTATTTTACAACATCCCTGGCATATCGGCCCCTACTTCTCGGTGGGAACATTATATACGTTTATAACGTATCACATCCTATCCTAACCCATCTAGCCCCTCGCTGGTAATGTTTTACTGAATCCCGTTCGTGTCGTCCCGTACGTCTCGGTTGGGATATTATATACGTCTATAGCGTTATATATCCTAACCTAAGGCAGGCTATCATCTCGGATGCAGTATTTCACAACATTCCTGGCGTATCGGCCCATACTTCTCGGTGGGAACATTATATACGTCCATAACGTAACATAACGTAACCTATCCCATCTAGCCCCTCGCTGGTAATGTTTTACAGTATCTCGTTCCTGCCGTCCCGTACGTCTCGGTTTGGACATTATATACGTCTACAGCGATATATATCCTAACCTAAGGCAGGCTAATTTCTCGGATATAGTATTTTACAACATTTCTGTAGGATCGGCCTCTATTTCTCGGTGGGAACATTATATACGTCTATAACGTAACATAACCTAACCTATCCCATCTAGCCCCTCGCTGGCAATGTTTTACAGAATCCCGTTCGTGTCGTCCCGTACATCTCGGTTGGGATATTATATACGTCTACAGCGATATATATCCTAACCTAAGGCAGGCTAACATCTCGGATGCAGTATTTCACAACATTCCTGGCGTATCGGTACATACTTCTCGGTGGGAACATTATATACGTCTATAACGTAACATAACGTAACCTATCCCATCTAGCCCCTCGTTGGCAATGTTTTACAGAATCCCGTTCGTGGCGTCCCGTACATCTCGGTTGGAATATTATATACGTCTATAGCGTTATATATCCTAACCTAAGGCAACCTATCATCTCGGATGCAGTATTTTACAACATCCCTGGCATATCGGCCCCTACTTCTCGGTGGGAACATTATATACGTTTATAACGTATCACATCCTATCCTAACCCATCTAGCCCCTCGCTGGTAATGTTTTACTGAATCCCGTTCGTGTCGTCCCGTACGTCTCGGTTGCGATATTATATACGTCTATAGCGTTATATATCCTAACCTAAGGCAGGCTATCATCTCGGATGCAGTATTTCACAACATTCCTGGCGTATCGGCCCATACTTCTCGGTGGGAACATTATATACGTCCATAACGTAACATAACGTAACCTATCCCATCTAGCCCCTCGCTGGTAATGTTTTACAGTATCTCGTTCCTGCCGTCCCGTACGTCTCGGTTTGGACATTATATACGTCTACAGCGATATATATCCTAACCTAAGGCAGGCTAATTTCTCGGATATAGTATTTTACAACATTTCTGTAGGATCGGCCTCTATTTCTCGGTGGGAACATTATATACGTCTATAACGTAACATAACCTAACCTATCCCATCTAGCCCCTCGCTGGCAATGTTTTACAGAATCCCGTTCGTGTCGTCCCGTACATCTCGGTTGGGATATTATATACGTCTACAGCGATATATATCCTAACCTAAGGCAGGCTAACATCTCGGATGCAGTATTTCACAACATTCCTGGCGTATCGGTCTATACTTCTCGGTGGGAACATTATATACGTCTATAACGTAACATAACGTAACCTATCCCATCTAGCCCCTCGCTGGTAATGTTTTACAGTATCTCGTTCCTGCCGTCCCGTACGTCTCGGTTTGGACATTATAAACGTCTACAGCAATATGTATCCTAACCTAAGGCAGGCTAACATCTCGGATGCAGTATTTTACAACATTCCTGGCGTATCGGCCCATACTTCTCGGTGGGAACATTATATACGTGTGTAACGTAACATAACCTAACCTATCCCATCTAGCCCCTCGTTGGCAATGTTTTACAGAATCCCGTTCGTGACGTCCCGTACACCTCTGATGGAATATTATATACGTCTATAGCGTTATATATCCTAACCTAAGGCAAGCTATCATCTCGGATGCAGTATTTTACAACATTCCTGGCATATCGGCCCCTACTTCTCGGTGGGAACATTATATACGTGTGTAACGTAACATAACCTAACCTACCCCAACTAGCCCCTCGTTGGCAATGTTTTACAGAATCCCGTTCGTGACGTCCCGTACATCTCGGTTGGAATATTATATACGTCTATAGCGTTATATATCCTAACCTAAGGCAAGCTATCATCTCGGATGCAGTATTTTACAACATTCCTGGCATATCGGCCCCTACTTCTCGGTAGGAACATTATATACGTTTATAACGTATCACAACCTATCCTAACCCATCTAGCCCCTCGCTGGTAATGTTTTACAGAATCCCGTCCCTGTCGTCCCGTACGTCTCGGATGAGACATTATAAACGTCTACAGCGTTATATATCCTAACCTAAGGCAGGCTATCATCTCGGATGCAGTATTTTACAACATTCCTGGCATATCGTCCCCTACTTCTCGGTGGGAACATTATATACGTCTATAACGTATCACAACCTAACCTAACCCATCTAGCCCCTCGCTGGTAATGTTTTACAGAATCCCGTCCCTGTCGTCCCGTACGTCTCGGATGAGACGTTATAAACGGCTACATCGATATATATCCTAACCTAAGGCAGGCTAACTTCTCGGATATAGTATTTTACAACATTCCTCGCGTATCGGCCCATACTTCTCGGTGGGAATATTATATACGTCTATAACGTAACATAACCTAACCTATCCCATCTAGCCCCTCGCTGGTAATATTTCACAGAATCCTGTTCGTGTCGTCCCGTACGCCTCGGTTGGGATATTATATACGTCTATAGCGTTATATATCCTAACCTAAGGCAAGCTATCATCTCGGATGCAGTATTTTACAACATCCCTGGCATACCGGACCCTACTTCTCGGTGGGAACATTATATACGTTTATAACGTATCACAACCTATCCTAACCCATCTAGCCCCTCGCTGGTAATGTTTTACTGAATCCCGTTCGTGTCGTCCCGTACGTCTCGGTTGGGATATTATATACGTCTATAGCGTTATATATCCTAACCTAAGGCAGGCTATCATCTCGGATGCAGTATTTTACAACATTCCTGGCATATCGTCCCCTACTTCTCGGTGGGAACATTATATACGTCTATAACGTATCACAACCTAACCTAACCCATCTAGCCCCTCGCTGGTAATGTTTTACAGAATCCCGTCCCTGTCGTCCCGTACGTCTCGGATGAGACGTTATAAACGGCCACAGCGATATATATCCTAACCTAAGGCAGGCTAACTTCTCGGATATAGTATTTTACAACATTCCTCGCGTATCGGCCCATACTTCTCGGTGGGAAAATTATATACGTCTATAACGTAACATAACCTAACCTATCCCATCTAGCCCCTCGCTGGTAATATTTCACAGAATCCCGTTCGTATCGTCCCGTACGTCTCGGTTGGGATATTATATACGTCTATAGCGTTATATATCATAACCTAAGGCAAGCTATCATCTCGGATGCAGTATTTTACAACATCCCTGGCATACCGGACCCTACTTCTCGGTGGGAACATTATATACGTTTATAACGTATCACAACCTATCCTAACCCATCTAGCCCCTCGCTGGTAATGTTTTACAGAATCCCGTCCCTGTCGTCCCGTACGTCTCGGATGAGACATTATAAACGTCTACAGCGATATATATCCTAACCTAAGGCAGGCTAACTTCTCGGTTGCAGTATTTTACAACATTCCTGGCATATCGGCCCATACTTCTCGGTGGGAACATTATATAGGTCTATAACGTAACATAACCTAACCTGACACATCTAGTCCCTCGCTGGTAATGTTTTACAGAATACCGTTCGTGACGTCCCGTACGTCTCGGTTGGGATATTATAAACGTCTACAGCGATATATATCCTAACCTAAGGCAGGCTAATTTCTCGGATATAGTATTTTACAACATTTCTGTAGGATCGGCCTCTACTTCTCGGATGGAACATTCTATATGTCTATAACGTAACATAACCTAACCCAACCCATCTAGCCCCTCGCTGGTAATATTTTACAGAATCCCGTTCGTGTCGTCCGGTACATCTCGGTTGGGATATTATATACGTCTCTAGCGTTATATACCTAACCTAAGGCAGGCTAACATCTCGGATGCAGTATATTACAACATTCCTGGCGTATCGGCCCATACTTCTCGGTGGGAACATTATATACGTGTGTAACGTAACATAACCTAACCTATCCCATCTAGCCCCTCGTTGGCAATGTTTTACAGAATCCCGTTCGTGGCGTCCCGTACATCTCGGTTGGAATATTATATACGTCTATAGCGTTATATATCCTAACCTAAGGCAAGCTATCATCTCGGATGCAGTATTTTACAACATCCCTGGCATATCGGCCCCTACTTCTCGGTGGGAACATTATATACGTTTATAACGTATCACATCCTATCCTAACCCATCTAGCCCCTCGCTGGTAATGTTTTACTGAATCCCGTTCGTGTCGTCCCGTACGTCTCGGTTGGGATATTATATACGTCTATAGCGTTATATATCCTAACCTAAGGCAGGCTATCATCTCGGATGCAGTATTTCACAACATTCCTGGCGTATCGGCCCATACTTCTCGGTGGGAACATTATATACGTCCATAACGTAACATAACGTAACCTATCCCATCTAGCCCCTCGCTGGTAATGTTTTACAGTATCTCGTTCCTGCCGTCCCGTACGTCTCGGTTTGGACATTATATACGTCTACAGCGATATATATCCTAACCTAAGGCAGGCTAATTTCTCGGATATAGTATTTTACAACATTTCTGTAGGATCGGCCTCTATTTCTCGGTGGGAACATTATATACGTCTATAACGTAACATAACCTAACCTATCCCATCTAGCCCCTCGCTGGCAATGTTTTACAGAATCCCGTTCGTGTCGTCCCGTACATCTCGGTTGGGATATTATATACGTCTACAGCGATATATATCCTAACCTAAGGCAGGCTAACATCTCGGATGCAGTATTTCACAACATTCCTGGCGTATCGGTACATACTTCTCGGTGGGAACATTATATACGTCTATAACGTAACATAACGTAACCTATCCCATCTAGCCCCTCGTTGGCAATGTTTTACAGAATCCCGTTCGTGGCGTCCCGTACATCTCGGTTGGAATATTATATACGTCTATAGCGTTATATATCCTAACCTAAGGCAACCTATCATCTCGGATGCAGTATTTTACAACATCCCTGGCATATCGGCCCCTACTTCTCGGTGGGAACATTATATACGTTTATAACGTATCACATCCTATCCTAACCCATCTAGCCCCTCGCTGGTAATGTTTTACTGAATCCCGTTCGTGTCGTCCCGTACGTCTCGGTTGCGATATTATATACGTCTATAGCGTTATATATCCTAACCTAAGGCAGGCTATCATCTCGGATGCAGTATTTCACAACATTCCTGGCGTATCGGCCCATACTTCTCGGTGGGAACATTATATACGTCCATAACGTAACATAACGTAACCTATCCCATCTAGCCCCTCGCTGGTAATGTTTTACAGTATCTCGTTCCTGCCGTCCCGTACGTCTCGGTCTGGACATTATATACGTCTACAGCGATATATATCCTAACCTAAGGCAGGCTAATTTCTCGGATATAGTATTTTACAACATTTCTGTAGGATCGGCCTCTATTTCTCGGTGGGAACATTATATACGTCTATAACGTAACATAACCTAACCTATCCCATCTAGCCCCTCGCTGGCAATGTTTTACAGAATCCCGTTCGTGTCGTCCCGTACATCTCGGTTGGGATATTATATACGTCTACAGCGATATATATCCTAACCTAAGGCAGGCTAACATCTCGGATGCAGTATTTCACAACATTCCTGGCGTATCGGTCCATACTTCTCGGTGGGAACGTTATATACGTCTATAACGTAACATAACGTAACCTATCCCATCTAGCCCCTCGCTGGTAATGTTTTACAGTATCTCGTTCCTGCCGTCCCGTACGTCTCGGTTTGGACATTATAAACGTCTACAGCAATATGTATCCTAACCTAAGGCAGGCTAACATCTCGGATGCAGTATTTTACAACATTCCTGGCGTATCGGCCCATACTTCTCGGTGGGAACATTATATACGTGTGTAACGTAACATAACCTAACCTATCCCATCTAGCCCCTCGTTGGCAATGTTTTACAGAATCCCGTTCGTGACGTCCCGTACGTCTCGGTTGGGATATTATATACGTCTATAGCGTTATATATCCTAACCTAAGGCAAGCTATCATCTCGGATGCAGTATTTTACAACATTCCTGGCATATCGGCCCCTACTTCTCGGTGGGAACATTATATACGTTTATAACGTATCTCAACCTAACCTAACCCATCTACCCCCTCGCTGGTAATGTTTTACAGAATCCCGTCCCTGTCGTCCCGTACGTCTCGAATGAGACATTATAAACGTCTACAGCGATATATATACTAACCTAAGGCAGGCTAACTTCTCGGATACAGTATTTTACAACATTCCTGGCGTATCGGCCCATACTTCTCGGTGGGAACATTATATACGTGTGTAACGTAACATAACCTAACCTATCCCATCTAGCCCCTCGTTGGCAATGTTTTACAGAATCCCGTTCGTGACGTCCCGTACACCTCGGTTGGAATATTATATACGTCTATAGCGTTATATATCCTAACCTAAGGCAGGCTATCATCTCGGATGCAGTATTTTACAACATTCCTGGCATATCGTCCCCTACTTCTCGGTAGGAACATTATATACGTCTATAACGTATCACAACCTAACCTAACCCATCTAGCCCCTCGCTGGTAATGTTTTACAGAACCCCGTCCCTGTCGTCCCGTACGTCTCGGATGAGACGTTATAAACGGCTACAGCGATATATATCCTAACCTAAGGCAGGCTAACTTCTCGGATATAGTATTTTACAACATTCCTCGCGTATCGGCCCATACTTCTCGGTGGGAAAATTATATACGTCTATAACGTAACATAACCTAACCTATCCCATCTAGCCCCTCGCTGGTAATATTTCACAGAATCCTGTTCGTGTCGTCCCGTACGTCTCGGTTGGAATATTATATACGTCTATAGCGTTATATACCTAACCTAAGGCAGGCTAACATCTCGGATGCAGTATATTACAACATTCCTGGCGTATCGGCCCATACTTCTCGGTGGGAACATTATATACGTGTGTAACGTAACATAACCTAACCTATCCCATCTAGCCCCTCGTTGGCAATGTTTTACAGAATCCCGTTCGTGGCGTCCCGTACATCTCGGTTGGAATATTATATACGTCTATAGCGTTATATATCCTAACCTAAGGCAAGCTATCATCTCGGATGCAGTATTTTACAACATCCCTGGCATATCGGCCCCTACTTCTCGGTGGGAACATTATATACGTTTATAACGTATCACATCCTATCCTAACCCATCTAGCCCCTCGCTGGTAATGTTTTACTGAATCCCGTTCGTGTCGTCCCGTACGTCTCGGTTTGGACATTATATACGTCTACAGCGATATATATCCTAACCTAAGGCAGGCTAATTTCTCGGATATAGTATTTTACAACATTTCTGTAGGATCGGCCTCTATTTCTCGGTGGGAACATTATATACGTCTATAACGTAACATAACCTAACCTATCCCATCTAGCCCCTCGCTGGCAATGTTTTACAGAATCCCGTTCGTGTCGTCCCGTACATCTCGGTTGGGATATTATATACGTCTACAGCGATATATATCCTAACCTAAGGCAGGCTAACATCTCGGATGCAGTATTTCACAACATTCCTGGCGTATCGGTCCATACTTCTCGGTGGGAACATTATATACGTCTATAACGTAACATAACGTAACCTATCCCATCTAGCCCCTCGTTGGCAATGTTTTACAGAATCCCGTTCGTGGCGTCCCGTACATCTCGGTTGGAATATTATATACGTCTATAGCGTTATATATCCTAACCTAAGGCAAGCTATCATCTCGGATGCAGTATTTTACAACATCCCTGGCATATCGGCCCCTACTTCTCGGTGGGAACATTATATACGTTTATAACGTATCACATCCTATCCTAACCCATCTAGCCCCTCGCTGGTAATGTTTTACTGAATCCCGTCCCTGTCGTCCCGTACGTCTCGGATGAGACATTATAAACGTCTACAGCGATATATATCCTAACCTAAGGCAGGCTAACATCTCGGTTGCAGTATTTTACAACATTCCTGGCATATCGGCCCATACTTCTCGGTGGGAACATTATATAGGTCTATAACGTAACATAACCTAACCTGACACATCTAGTCCCTCGCTGGTAATGTTTTACAGAATACCGTTCGTGACGTCCCGTACGTCTCGGTTGGGATATTATAAACGTCTACAGCGATATATATCCTAACCTAAGGCAGGCTAATTTCTCGGATATAGTATTTTACAACATTTCTGTAGGATCGGCCTCTACTTCTCGGATGGAACATTCTATATGTCTATAACGTAACATAACCTAACCCAACCCATCTAGCCCCTCGCTGGTAATATTTTACAGAATCCCGTTCGTGTCGTCCGGTACATCTCGGTTGGGATATTATATACGTCTCTAGCGTTATATACCTAACCTAAGGCAGGCTAACATCTCGGATGCAGTATATTACAACATTCCTGGCGTATCGGCCCATACTTCTCGGTGGGAACATTATATACGTGTGTAACGTAACATAACCTAACCTATCCCATCTAGCCCCTCGTTGGCAATGTTTTACAGAATCCCGTTCGTGGCGTCCCGTACATCTCGGTTGGAATATTATATACGTCTATAGCGTTATATATCCTAACCTAAGGCAAGCTATCATCTCGGATGCAGTATTTTACAACATCCCTGGCATTTCGGCCCCTACTTCTCGGTGGGAACATTATATACGTTTATAACGTATCACATCCTATCCTAACCCATCTAGCCCCTCGCTGGTAATGTTTTACTGAATCCCGTTCGTGTCGTCCCGTACGTCTCGGTTGCGATATTATATACGTCTATAGCGTTATATATCCTAACCTAAGGCAGGCTATCATCTCGGATGCAGTATTTCACAACATTCCTGGCGTATCGGCCCATACTTCTCGGTGGGAACATTATATACGTCCATAACGTAACATAACGTAACCTATCCCATCTAGCCCCTCGCTGGTAATGTTTTACAGTATCTCGTTCCTGCCGTCCCGTACGTCTCGGTTTGGACATTATATACGTCTACAGCGATATTTATCCTAACCTAAGGCAGGCTAATTTCTCGGATATAGTATTTTACAACATTTCTGTAGGATCGGCCTCTATTTCTCGGTGGGAACATTATATACGTCTATAACGTAACATAACCTAACCTATCCCATCTAGCCCCTCGCTGGCAATGTTTTACAGAATCCCGTTCGTGTCGTCCCGTACATCTCGGTTGGGATATTATATACGTCTACAGCGATATATATCCTAACCTAAGGCAGGCTAACATCTCGGATGCAGTATTTCACAACATTCCTGGCGTATCGGTCCATACTTCTCGGTGGGAACATTATATACGTCTATAACGTAACATAACGTAACCTATCCCATCTAGCCCCTCGCTGGTAATGTTTTACAGTATCTCGTTCCTGCCGTCCCGTACGTCTCGGTTTGGACATTATAAACGTCTACAGCAATATGTATCCTAACCTAAGGCAGGCTAACATCTCGGATGCAGTATTTTACAACATTCCTGGCGTATCGGCCCATACTTCTCGGTGGGAACATTATATACGTGTGTAACGTAACATAACCTAACCTATCCCATCTAGCCCCTCGTTGGCAATGTTTTACAGAATCCCGTTCGTGACGTCCCGTACACCTCTGATGGAATATTATATACGTCTATAGCGTTATATATCCTAACCTAAGGCAAGCTATCATCTCGGATGCAGTATTTTACAACATTCCTGGCATATCGGCCCCTACTTCTCGGTGGGAACATTATATACGTGTGTAACGTAACATAACCTAACCTATCCCAACTAGCCCCTCGTTGGCAATGTTTTACAGAATCCCGTCCGTGACGTCCCGTACATCTCGGTTGGAATATTATATACGTCTATAGCGTTATATATCCTAACCTAAGGCAAGCTATCATCTCGGATGCAGTATTTTACAACATTCCTGGCATATCGGCCCCTACTTCTCGGTAGGAACATTATATACGTTTATAACGTATCACAACCTATCCTAACCCATCTAGCCCCTCGCTGGTAATGTTTTACAGAATCCCGTCCCTGTCGTCCCGTACGTCTCGGATGAGACATTATAAACGTCTACAGCGTTATATATCCTAACCTAAGGCAGGCTATCATCTCGGATGCAGTATTTTACAACATTCCTGGCATATCGTCCCCTACTTCTCGGTGGGAACATTATATACGTCTATAACGTATCACAACCTAACCTAACCCATCTAGCCCCTCGCTGGTAATGTTTTACAGAATCCCGTCCCTGTCGTCCCGTACGTCTCGGATGAGACGTTATAAACGGCTACAGCGATATATATCCTAACCTAAGGCAGGCTAACTTCTCGGATATAGTATTTTACAACATTCCTCGCGTATCGGCCCATACTTCTCGGTGGGAATATTATATACGTCTATAACGTAACGTAACCTAACCTATCCCATCTAGCCCCTCGCTGGTAATATTTCACAGAATCCTGTTCGTGTCGTCCCGTACGCCTCGGTTGGGATATTATATACGTCTATAGCGTTATATATCCTAACCTAAGGCAAGCTATCATCTCGGATGCAGTATTTTACAACATCCCTGGCATACCGGACCCTACTTCTCGGTGGGAACATTATATACGTTTATAACGTATCACAACCTATCCTAACCCATCTAGCCCCTCGCTGGTAATGTTTTACTGAATCCCGTTCGTGTCGTCCCGTACGTCTCGGTTGGGATATTATATACGTCTATAGCGTTATATATCCTAACCTAAGGCAGGCTATCATCTCGGATGCAGTATTTTACAACATTCCTGGCATATCGTCCCCTACTTCTCGGTGGGAACATTATATACGTCTATAACGTATCACAACCTAACCTAACCCATCTAGCCCCTCGCTGGTAATGTTTTACAGAATCCCGTCCCTGTCGTCCCGTACGTCTCGGATGAGACGTTATAAACGGCCACAGCGATATATATCCTAACCTAAGGCAGGCTAACTTCTCGGATATAGTATTTTACAACATTCCTCGCGTATCGGCCCATACTTCTCGGTGGGAAAATTATATACGTCTATAACGTAACATAACCTAACCTATCCCATCTAGCCCCTCGCTGGTAATATTTCACAGAATCCCGTTCGTATCGTCCCGTACGTCTCGGTTGGGATATTATATACGTCTATAGCGTTATATATCATAACCTAAGGCAAGCTATCATCTCGGATGCAGTATTTTACAACATCCCTGGCATACCGGACCCTACTTCTCGGTGGGAACATTATATACGTTTATAACGTATCACAACCTATCCTAACCCATCTAGCCCCTCGCTGGTAATGTTTTACAGAATCCCGTCCCTGTCGTCCCGTACGTCTCGGATGAGACATTATAAACGTCTACAGCGATATATATCCTAACCTAAGGCAGGCTAACATCTCGGTTGCAGTATTTTACAACATTCCTGGCATATCGGCCCATACTTCTCGGTGGGAACATTATATAGGTCTATAACGTAACATAACCTAACCTGACACATCTAGTCCCTCGCTGGTAATGTTTTACAGAATACCGTTCGTGACGTCCCGTACGTCTCGGTTGGGATATTATAAACGTCTACAGCAATATATATCCTAACCTAAGGCAGGCTAATTTCTCGGATATAGTATTTTACAACATTTCTGTAGGATCGGCCTCTACTTCTCGGATGGAACATTCTATATGTCTATAACGTAACATAACCTAACCCAACCCATCTAGCCCCTCGCTGGTAATATTTTACAGAATCCCGTTCGTGTCGTCCGGTACATCTCGGTTGGGATATTATATACGTCTCTAGCGTTATATACCTAACCTAAGGCAGGCTAACATCTCGGATGCAGTATATTACAACATTCCTGGCGTATCGGCCCATACTTCTCGGTGGGAACATTATATACGTGTGTAACGTAACATAACCTAACCTATCCCATCTAGCCCCTCGTTGGCAATGTTTTACAGAATCCCGTTCGTGGCGTCCCGTACATCTCGGTTGGAATATTATATACGTCTATAGCGTTATATATCCTAACCTAAGGCAAGCTATCATCTCGGATGCAGTATTTTACAACATCCCTGGCATATCGGCCCCTACTTCTCGGTGGGAACATTATATACGTTTATAACGTATCACATCCTATCCTAACCCATCTAGCCCCTCGCTGGTAATGTTTTACTGAATCCCGTTCGTGTCGTCCCGTACGTCTCGGTTGGGATATTATATACGTCTATAGCGTTATATATCCTAACCTAAGGGAGGCTATCATCTCGGATGCAGTATTTCACAACATTCCTGGCGTATCGGCCCATACTTCTCGGTGGGAACATTATATACGTCCATAACGTAACATAACGTAACCTATCCCATCTAGCCCCTCGCTGGTAATGTTTTACAGTATCTCGTTCCTGCCGTCCCGTACGTCTCGGTTTGGACATTATATACGTCTACAGCGATATATATCCTAACCTAAGGCAGGCTAATTTCTCGGATATAGTATTTTACAACATTTCTGTAGGATCGGCCTCTATTTCTCGGTGGGAACATTATATACGTCTATAACGTAACATAACCTAACCTATCCCATCTAGCCCCTCGCTGGCAATGTTTTACAGAATCCCGTTCGTGTCGTCCCGTACATCTCGGTTGGGATATTATATACGTCTACAGCGATATATATCCTAACCTAAGGCAGGCTAACATCTCGGATGCAGTATTTCACAACATTCCTGGCGTATCGGTCCATACTTCTCGGTGGGAACATTATATACGTCTATAACGTAACATAACGTAACCTATCCCATCTAGCCCCTCGTTGGCAATGTTTTACAGAATCCCGTTCGTGGCGTCCCGTACATCTCGGTTGGAATATTATATACGTCTATAGCGTTATATATCCTAACCTAAGGCAAGCTATCATCTCGGATGCAGTATTTTACAACATCCCTGGCATATCGGCCCCTACTTCTCGGTGGGAACATTATATACGTTTATAACGTATCACATCCTATCCTAACCCATCTAGCCCCTCGCTGGTAATGTTTTACTGATTCCCGTTCGTGTCGTCCCGTACGTCTCGGTTGCGATATTATATACGTCTACAGCGTTATATACCCTAACCTAAGGCAGGCTATCATCTCGGATGCAGTATTTCACAACATTCCTGGCGTATCGGCCCATACTTCTCGATGGGAACATTATATACGTCCATAACGTAACATAACGTAACCTATCCCATCTAGCCCCTCGCTGGTAATGTTTTACAGTATCTCGTTCCTGCCGTCCCGTACGTCTCGGTCTGGACATTATATACGTCTACAGCGATATATATCCTAACCTAAGGCAGGCTAATTTCTCGGATATAGTATTTTACAACATTTCTGTAGGATCGGCCTCTATTTCTCGGTGGGAACATTATATACGTCTATAACGTAACATAACCTAACCTTTCCCATCTAGCCCCTCGCTGGCAATGTTTTACAGAATCCCGTTCGTGTCGGCCCGTACATCTCGGTTGGGATATTATATACGTCTACAGCGATATATATCCTAACCTAAGGCAGGCTAACATCTCGGATGCAGTATTTCACAACATTCCTGGCGTATCGGTCCATACTTCTCGGTGGGAACATTATATACGTCTATAACGTAACATAACGTAACCTATCCCATCTAGCCCCTCGCTGGTAATGTTTTACAGTATCTCGTTCCTGCCGTCCCGTACGTCTCGGTTTGGACATTATAAACGTCTACAGCAATATGTATCCTAACCTAAGGCAGGCTAACATCTCGGATGCAGTATTTTACAACATTCCTGGCGTATCGGCCCATACTTCTCGGTGGGAACATTATATACGTGTGTAACGTAACATAACCTAACCTATCCCATCTAGCCCCTCGTTGGCAATGTTTTACAGAATCCCGTTCGTGACGTCCCGTACACCTCTGATGGAATATTATATACGTCTATAGCGTAATATATCCTAACCTAAGGCAAGCTATCATCTCGGATGCAGTATTTTACAACATTCCTGGCATATCGGCCCCTACTTCTCGGTGGGAACATTATATACGTTTATAACGTATCTCAACCTAACCTAACCCATCTACCCCCTCGCTGGTAATGTTTTACAGAATCCCGTCCCTGTCGTCCCGTACGTCTCGAATGAGACATTATAAACGTCTACAGCGATATATATACTAACCTAAGGCAGGCTAACTTCTCGGATACAGTATTTTACAACATTCCTGGCGTATCGGCCCATACTTCTCGGTGGGAACATTATATACGTGTGTAACGTAACATAACCTAACCTATCCCATCTAGCCCCTCGTTGGCAATGTTTTACAGAATCCCGTTCGTGACGTCCCGTACACCTCGGTTGGAATATTATATACGTCTATAGCGTTATATATCCTAACCTAAGGCAGGCTATCATCTCGGATGCAGTATTTTACAACATTCCTGGCATATCGTCCCCTACTTCTCGGTAGGAACATTATATACGTCTATAACGTATCACAACCTAACCTAACCCATCTAGCCCCTCGCTGGTAATGTTTTACAGAACCCCGTCCCTGTCGTCCCGTACGTCTCGGATGAGACGTTATAAACGGCTACAGCGATATATATCCTAACCTAAGGCAGGCTAACTTCTCGGATATAGTATTTTACAACATTCCTCGCGTATCGGGCCATACTTCTCGGTGGGAAAATTATATACGTCTATAACGTAACATAACCTAACCTATCCCATCTAGCCCCTCGCTGGTAATATTTCACAGAATCCTGTTCGTGTCGTCCCGTACGTCTCGGTTGGGATATTATATACGTCTATAGCGTTATGTATCCTAACCTAAGGCAGGCTAACTTCTCGGATACAGCATTTTACAACATTCCTGGCGTATCGGCCCATACTTCTCGGTGGGAACATTATATACGTGTGTAACGTAACATAACCTAACCTATCCCATCTAGCCCCTCGTTGGCAATGTTTTACAGAATCCCGTTCGTGACGTCCCGTACACCTCGGTTGGAATATTATATACGTCTATAGCGTTATATATCCTAACCTAAGGCAGGCTATCATCTCGGATGCAGTATTTTACAACATTCCTGGCATATCGTCCCCTACTTCTCGGTAGGAACATTATATACGTCTATAACGTATCACAACCTAACCTAACCCATCTAGCCCCTCGCTGGTAATGTTTTACAGAACCCCGTCCCTGTCGTCCCGTACGTCTCGGATGAGACGTTATAAACGGCTACAGCGATATATATCCTAACCTAAGGCAGGCTAACTTCTCGGATATAGTATTTTACAACATTCCTCGCGTATCGGCCCATACTTCTCGGTGGGAAAATTATATACGTCTATAACGTAACATAACCTAACCTATCCCATCTAGCCCCTCGCTGGTAATATTTCACAGAATCCTGTTCGTGTCGTCCCGTACGTCTCGGTTGGGATATTATATACGTCTATAGCGTTATGTATCCTAACCTAAGGCAGGCTAACATCTCGGTTGCAGTATTTTAAAACATTCCTGGCGTATCGGCCCATACTTCTCGGTGGGAACATTATATACGTGTGTAACGTAACATAACCTAACCTATCCCATCTAGCCCCTCGTTGGCAATGTTTTACAGAATCCCGTTCGTGACGTCCCGTACACCTCGGTTGGAATATTATATACGTCTATAGCGTTATATATCCTAACCTAAGGCAGGCTATCATCTCGGATGCAGTATTTTACAACATTCCTGGCATATCGTCCCCTACTTCTCGGTAGGAACATTATATACGTCTATAACGTATCACAACCTAACCTAACCCATCTAGCCCCTCGCTGGTAATGTTTTACAGAACCCCGTCCCTGTCGTCCCGTACGTCTCGGATGAGACGTTATAAACGGCTACAGCGATATATATCCTAACCTAAGGCAGGCTAACTTCTCGGATATAGTATTTTACAACATTCCTCGCGTATCGGCCCATACTTCTCGGTGGGAAAATTATATACGTCTATAACGTAACATAACCTAACCTATCCCATCTAGCCCCTCGCTGGTAATATTTCACAGAATCCTGTTCGTGTCGTCCCGTACGTCTCGGTTGGGATATTATATACGTCTATAGCGTTATGTATCCTAACCTAAGGCAGGCTAACATCTCGGTTGCAGTATTTTAAAACATTCCTGGCATATCGGAGCATACTTCTCGGTGGGAACATTATATAAGTCTATAACGTAACATAACCTAACCTGACACATCTAGTCCCTCGCTGGTAATGTTTTACAGAATACCGTTCGTGACGTCCCGTACGTCTCGGTTGGGATATTATAAACGTCTACAGCGATATATATCCTAACCTAAGGCAGGCTAACATCTCGGATGCAGTATTTCACAACATTCCTGGCGTATCGGTCCATACTTCTCGGTGGGAACATTATATACGTCTATAACGTAACATAACGTAACCTATCCCATCTAGCCCCTCGCTGGTAATGTTTTACAGTATCTCGTTCCTGCCGTCCCGTACGTCTCGGTTTGGACATTATATACGTCTATAACGTTATGTATCCTAACCTAAGGCAGGCTAAAATCTCGGTTGCAGTATTTTAAAACATTCCTGGCATATCGGCGCATACTTCTCGGTGGGAACATTATATAAGTCTATAACGTAACATAACCTAACCTGACACATCTAGTCCCTCGCTGGTAATGTTTTACAGAATACCGTTCGTGCCGTCCCGTACGTCTCGGTTTGGACATTATATACGTCTATAGCGTTATGTATCCTATCCTAAGGCAGGCTAACACCTCGGTTGCAGTATTTTACAACATTCCTGGCATATCGGCCCATACTTCTCGGTGGGAACATTATATAGGTCTATAACGTAACATAACCTAACCTGACACATCTAGTCCCTCGCTGGTAATGTTTTACAGAATACCGTTCGTGACTTCCCGTACGTCTCGGTTGGGATATTATAAACGTCTACAGCGATATGTATCCTAACCTAAGGCAGGCTAATTTCTCGGATATAGTATTTTACAACATTTCTGTAGGATCGGCCTCTACTTCTCGGTGGGAACATTATATACGTCTATAACGTAATATAATCTAACCTAACCCGTCTAGCCCCTCGCTGGTAATGTTTTACAGAATCCCTTTCGTGTCGTCCCGTACGTCTCGGTTGGGATATTATATACGTCTATAGCGTTATGTATCCTAACCTAAGGCAGGCTAACATCTCGGTTGCAGTATTTTAAAACATTCCTGGCATATCGGAGCATACTTCTCGGTGGGAACATTATATAAGTCTATAACGTAACATAACCTAACCTGACACATCTAGTCCCTCGCTGGTAATGTTTTACAGAATACCGTTCGTGACGTCCCGTGCGTCTCGGTTGGGATATTATAAACGTCTAGAGCGATATATATCCTAACCTAAGGCAGGCTAATTTCTCGGATATAGTATTTTACAACATTTCTGTAGGATCGGCCTCTACTTCTCGGTGGGAACATTATATACGTCTATAACGTAACATAACCTAACCTATCCCATCTAGCCCCTCGCTGGCAATGTTTTACAGAATCCTGTTCGTGTCGTCCCGTACATCTCGGTTGGGATATTATATACGTCTACAGCGATATATATCCTAACCTAAGGCAGGCTAACATCTCGGATGCAGTATTTCACAACATTCCTGGCGTATTGGTCCATACTTCTCGGTGGGAACATTATATACGTCTATAACGTAACATAACGTAACCTATCCCATCTAGCCCCTCGCTGGTAATGTTTTACAGTATCTCGTTCCTGCCGTCCCGTACGTCTCGGTTTGGACATTATATACGTCTATAGCGTTATGTATCCTAACGTAAGGCAGGCTAACATCTCGGATGTAGTATTTTACAACATTGTTGGAGTATCGGCCCCTACTTCCGGGTGGGAACATTATATACGTCTATAACGTAACATAACCTAACCTGACACATCTAGTCCCTCGCTGGTAATGTTTTACAGAATACCGTTCGTGACGTCCCGTGCGTCTCGGTTGGGATATTATAAACGTCTACAGCGATATATATCCTAACCTAAGGCAGGCTAATTTCTCGGATATAGTATTTTACAACATTTCTGTAGGATCGGCCTCTACTTCTCGGTGGGAACATTATATACGTCTATAACGTAACATAACCTATCCTAACCCATCTAGCCCCTCGCTGGTAATGTTTCACAGTATCCCGTTCCTGCCGACCCGTACGTCTCGGTTGGGACATTTAAACGTCTACAGCAATATATATCCTAACCTAAGGCAAGCTATCATCTCGGATGAAGTATTTTACAACATCCCTGGCATACCGGCCCCTACTTCTCGGTGGGAACATAATATACGTTTATAACGTATCACAACCTATCCTAACCCATCTAGCCCCTCGCTGGTAATGTTTTACAGAATCCCGTCCCTGTCGTCCCGTAAGTCTCGGATGAGACATTATAAACGTCCACAGCGATATATATCCTAACCTAAGGCGGGCTAACTTCTCGGATATAGTATTTTACAACATTCCTGGCGTATCGGCCCATACTTCTCGGTGGGAACATTATATACGTCTATAACGTAATGTAATCTAACCTAACCCGTCTAGCCCCTCGCTGGTAATGTTTTACAGAATCCCGTTCGTGTCGTCCCGTACGTCTCGGTTGGGATATTATATACGTCTATAGCGTTATGTATCCTAACCTAAGGCAGGCTAACATCTCGGTTGCAGTATTTTAAAACATTCCTGGCATATCGGCGCATACTTCTCGGTGGGAACATTATATAGGTCTATAACGTAACATAACCTAACCTGACACATCTAGTCCCTCGCTGGTAATGTTTTACAGAATACCGTTCGTGACTTCCCGTACGTCTCGGTTGGGATATTATAAACGTCTACAGCGATATGTATCCTAACCTAAGGCAGGCTAATTTCTCGGATATAGTATTTTACAACATTTCTGTAGGATCGGCCTCTACTTCTCGGTGGGAACATTATGTACGTCTATAACGTAATATAATCTAACCTAACCCGTCTAGCCCCTCGCTGGTAATGTTTTACAGAATCCCTTTCGTGTCGTCCCGTACGTCTCGGTTGGGATATTATATACGTCTATAGCGTTATGTATCCTAACCTAAGGCAGGCTAACATCTCGGTTGCAGTATTTTAAAACATTCCTGGCATATCGGAGCATACTTCTCGGTGGGAACATTATATAAGTCTATAACGTAACATAACCTAACCTGACACATCTAGTCCCTCGCTGGTAATGTTTTACAGAATATCGTTCGTGACGTCCCGTACGTCTCGGTTGGGATATTATAAACGTCTACAGCGATATATATCCTAACCTAACGCAGGCTAACATCTCGGATGCAGTATTTCACAACATTTCTGTAGTATCGGCCTCTACTTCTCGGTGGGAACATTATATATGTCTATAACGTAACATAACCTAACCTATCCCATGTAGCCCCTCGCTGGCAATGTTTTACAGAATCCCGTTCGTGTCGTCCCGTACATCTCGGTTGGGATATTATATACGTCTACAGCGATATATATCCTAACCTAACCTAAGGCAGGCTAACATCTCGGATGCAGTATTTCACAACATTTCTGGCGTATCGGTCCATACTTCTCGGTGGGAACATTATATACGTCTATAACGTAACATGACGTAACCTATCCCATCTAGCCCCTCGCTGGTAATATTTTACAGTATCTCGTTCCTGCCGTCCCGTACGTCTCGGTTTGGACATTATAAACGTGTACAGCAATATATATCCACGCCTAAGGCAGACTAACATCTCGAATGCAGTATTTTACAACATTCCTGGCGTAGCGGCCCATACTTCTCGGTGGGAACATTATATACGTCTGTAACGTAACATAACCTAACCTATCCCATCTAGCCCCTCGTTGGCAATGTTTTACAGAATCCCGTTCGCGACGTCCCGTACATCTCGGTTGGAATATTATATACGTCTATAGCGTTATATATCCTAACCTAAGGCAAGCTATCATCTCGGATGCAGTATTTTACAACATTCCTGGCATATCGGCCCCTACTTCTCGGTGGGAACATTATATACGTTTATAACGTATCACAACCTATCCTAACCCATCTAGCCCCTCGCTGGTAATGTTTTACAGAACCCCGTCCCTGTCGTCCCGTACGTCTCGGATGAGACATTATAAATGTCTACAGCGATATATATCCTAACCTATGGCAGGCTAACTTCTCGGATATAGTATTTTACAACATTCCTGGCGTATCGGCCAATACTTCTCGGTGGGAACATTATATACGTCTATAACGTAATATAATCTAACCTAACCCATCTAGCCCCTCGCTGGTAATATTTCACAGAATCCCGTTCGTGTCGTCCCGTACGTCTCGGTTGGGATATTATATACGTCTATAGCGTTATATATCCTAACCTAAGGCAGGCTATCATCTCGGATGCAGTATTTTACAACATTCCTGGCATATCGTCCCCTACTTCTCTGTGGGAACATTATATACGTCTATAACGTATCACAACCTAACCTAACCCATCTAGCCCCTCGCTGGTAATGTTTTACAGTATCCCATTCCTGCCGTCCCGGACGTTTCGGTTGGGACATTATAAACGTCTACAGCAATATATATCCTAACCTAAGGGAGGCTAACATCTCGGATGAAGTATTTTACTCCATTCCTGGCGTATCGGCCCCTACTTCACCGTGGGAACATTATACACGTCTGTAACTTAACATAATCTAACCTATCCCATCTAGCCCCTCGTTGGCAATGTTGTACAGAATCCCGTTCGTGTCGTCCCGTACATCTCGGTTGGGATATTATATACGTCTCTAGCGTTATATACCTAACCTAAGGCAGGCTAACATCTCGGATGCAGTATTTTACAACATTCCTGGCGTATCGGCCCATACTTCTCGGTGGGAACATTATAAACGTCTATAACGTATCACAACCTATCCTAACCCATCTAGCCCCTCGCTGGTAATGTTTTACACAATCCCGTCCCTGTCGTCCCGTACGTCTCGGATGAGACATTATAAACGTCTACAGCGATATATATCCTAACCTAAGGCAGGCTAACTTCTCGGATATAGTATTTTACAACATTCCTGGCATATCGGCGCATACTTCTCGGTGGGAACATTATATAGGTCTATAACGTAACATAACCTAACCTGACACATCTAGTCCCTCGCTGGTAATGTTTTACAGAATACCGTTCGTGACGTCCCGTACGTCTCGGTTGGGATATTATAAACGTCTACAGCGATATATATCCTAACCTAAGGCAGGCTAATTTCTCGGATATAGTATTTTACAACATTTCTGTAGGATCGGCCTCTACTTCTCGGTGGGAACATTATATACGTCTATAACGTAACATAACCTAACCTATCCCATCTAGCCCCCCGCTGGCAATGTTTTACAGAATCCTGTTCGTGTCGTCCCGTACATCTCGGTTGGGATATTAGATACGTCTACAGCGATATATATCCTAACCTAAGGCAGGCTAACATCTCGGATGCAGTATTTCACAACATTCCTGGCGTATCGGTCCATACTTCTCGGTGGGAACATTATATACGTCTATAACGTAACATAACGTAACCTATCCCATCTAGCCCCTCGCTGGTAATGTTATACAGTATCTCGTTCCTGCCGTCCTGTACGTCTCGGTTTGGACATTATATACGTCTATAGCGTTATGTATGCTAACCTAAGGCAGGCTAACATCTCGGTTGCAGTATTTTACAACATTCCTGGCATATCGGCCCATACTTCTCGGTGGGAACATTATATAGGTCTATAACGTAACATAACCTAACCTGACACATCTAGTCCCTCATTGGTAATGTTTTACAGAATACCGTTCGTGATGTCCCGTACGTCTCGGTTGGGATATTATAAACGTCTACAGCGATATATATCCTAACCTAAGGCAGGCTAATTTCTCGGATATAGTATTTTACAACATTTCTGTAGGATCGGCCTCTACTTCTCGGTGGGAACATTATATATGACTATAACGTAACATAACCTAACCTATCCCATCTAGCCCCTCGCTGGTAATGTTTTACAGTATCTCGTTCCTGCCGACCCGTACGTCTCGGTTTGGACATTATAAACGTCTACAGCAATATATATCCTAACCTAAGGCAGGCTAACATCTCGGATGCAGTATTTTACAACATTCCTGGCGTAGCGGCCCATACTTCTCGGTGGGAACATTATATACGTCTGTAACGTAACATAACCTAACCTATCCCATCTAGCACCTCGTTGGCAATGTTTTACAGAATCCCGTTCGTCACGTCCCGTACATCTCGGTTGGAATATTATATACGTCTATAGCGTTATATATCCTAACCTAAGGCAAGCTATCATCTCGGATGCAGTATTTTACAACATTCCTGGCATATCGGCCCCTACTTCTCGGTGGGAACATTATATACGTTTATAACGTATCACAACCTATCCTAACCCATCTAGCCCCTCGCTGGTAATGTTTTACAGAATCCCGTCCCTGTCGTCCCGTACGTCTCGGATGAGACGTTATAAACGTCTACAGCGATATATATCCTAACCTAAGGCAGGCTAACTTCTCGGATATAGTATTTTACAACATTCCTGGCGTATCGGCCCCTACTTCACCGTGGGAACATTATACACGTCTATAACTTAACATAACTTAACCTATCCCATCTAGCCCCTCGTTGGCAATGTTGTACAGAATCCCGTTCGTGTCGTCCCGTACATCTCGGTTGGGATATTATATACGTCTCTAGCGTTATATGCCTAACCTAAGGCAGGCTAACATCTCGGATGCAGTATTTTACAACATTCCTGGCGTATCGGCCCATACTTCTCGGTGGGAACATTATAAACGTCTATAACGTATCACAACCTAACCTAACCCATCTAGCCCCTCGCTGGTAATGTTTTACAGAATCCCGTCCCTGTCGTCCCGTACGTCTCGGTTGGGACATTATAAACGTCTACAGAAATATATATCCTAACCTAAGGCAGGCTAACATCTCGGATGAAGTATTTTACAACATTCTTGTAGTATCGGCCCCTACTTCTTGGTGGAAACACTATATACGTCTATAACGTAACATAACCTAACCCAACCCATCTAGCCCCTCGCTGGTAATATTTTACAGAATCCCGTTCGTGACGCCCGGTACATCTCGGTTGGGATATTATATACGTCTCTAGCGTTATATACCTAACCTAAGGCAGGCTAACATCTCGGATGCAGTATACTACAACATTCCTGGCGTATCGGCCCATACTTCTCGGTGGGAACATTACATACGTGTGTAACGTAACATAACCTAACCTATCCCATCTAGCCCCTCGTTGGCAATGTTTTACAGAATCCCGTTCGTGGCGTCCCGTACATCTCGGTTGGAATATTATATACGTCTATAGCGTTATATATCCTAACCTAAGTCAAGCTATCATCTCGGATGCAGTATTTTACAACATCCCTGGCATACCGGCCCCTACTTCTCGGTGGGAACATTATATACGTTTATAACGTATCACAACCTATCCTAACCCATCTAGCCCCTCGCTGGTAATGTTTTACAGAATCCCGTCCCTGTCGTCCCGTACGTCTCGGATGAGACGTTATAAACGTCTACAGCGATATATATCCTAACCTAAGGCAGGCTAACTTCTCGGATACAGTATTTTACAACATTCCTGGCGTATCGGCCCATACTTCTCGGTGGGAACATTATATACGTGTGTAACGTAACATAACCTAACCTATCCCATCTAGCCCCTCGTTGGCAATGTTTTACAGAACCCCGTTCGTGACGTCCCGTACATCTCGGTTGGAATATTATATACGTCTACAGCGTTATATATCCTAACCTAAAGCAAGCTATCATCTCGGATGCAGTATTTTACAACATTCCTGGCATATCGGCCCCTACTTCTCGGTGGGAACATTATATACGTTTATAACGTATCACAACCTATCCTAACCCATCTAGCCCCTCGCTGGTAATGTTTTACAGAATCCCGTCCCTGTCGTCCCGTACGTCTCGGATGAGACGTTATAAACGTCTACAGCGATATATATCCTAACCTAAGGCAGGCTAACTTCTCGGATATAGTATTTTACAACATTCCTGGCGTATCGGCCCCTACTTCACCGTGGGAACATTATACACGTCTATAACTTAACATAACCTAACCTATCCCATCTAGCCCCTCGTTGGCAATGTTGTACAGAATCCCGTTCGTGTCGTCCCGTACATCTCGGTTGGGATATTATATACGTCTCTAGCGTTATATGCCTAACCTAAGGCAGGCTAACATCTCGGATGCAGTATTTTACAACATTCCTGGCGTATCGGCCCATACTTCTCGGTGGGAACATTATAAACGTCTATAACGTATCACAACCTAACCTAACCGATCTAGCCCCTCGCTGGTAATGTTTTACAGAATCCCGTCCCTGTCGTCCCGTACGTCTCGGATGAGACATTATAAACGTCTACAGCGATATATATACTAACCTAAGGCAGGCTAACTTCTCGGATACAGTATTTTACAACATTCCTGGCGTATCGGCCCATACTTCTCGGTGGGAACATTATATACGTGTGTAACGTAACATAACCTAACCTATCCCATCTAGCCCCTCGTTGGCAATGTTTTACAGAACCCCGTTCGCGACGTCCCGTACATCTCGGTTGGAATATTATATACGTGTACAGCGTTATATATCCTAACCTAAAGCAAGCTATCATCTCGGATGCAGTATTTTACAACATTCCTGGCATATCGGCCCCTACTTCTCGGTGGGAACATTATATACGTTTATAACGTATCACAACCTATCCTAACCCATCTAGCTCCTCGCTGGTAATGTTTTACAGAATCCCGTCCCTGTCGTCCCGTACGTCTCGGATGAGACGTTATAAACGTCTACAGCGATATATATCCTAACCTA
Source organism: Xylocopa violacea (assembly GCA_963969225.1). Taxonomy (NCBI): domain Eukaryota; kingdom Metazoa; phylum Arthropoda; class Insecta; order Hymenoptera; family Apidae; genus Xylocopa; species Xylocopa violacea. The sequence continues at coordinate 771,849 of CAXAJV010001083.1, forward strand.
AGGCAGGCTAACTTCTCGGATATAGTATTTTACAACATTCCTGGCGTATCGGCCCATACTTCTCGGTGGGAACATTATATACGTCTATAACGTAACATAACCTAACCTGACACATCTAGTCCCTCGCTGGTAATGTTTTACAGAATACCGTTCGTGACGTCCCGTACGTCTCGGTTGGGATATTATAAACGTCTACAGCGATATATATCCTAACCTAAGGCAGGCTAATTTCTCGGATATAGTATTTCACAACATTTCTGTAGGATCGGCCTCTACTTCTCGGTGGGAACATTATATACGTCTATAACGTAACATAACCTAACCTATCCCATCTAGCCCCCCGCTGGCAATGTTTTACAGAATCCTGTTCGTGTCGTCCCGTACATCTCGGTTGGGATATTAGATACGTCTACAGCGATATATATCCTAACCTAAGGCAGGCTAACATCTCGGATGCAGTATTTCACAACATTCCTGGCGTATCGGTCCATACTTCTCGGTGGGAACATTATATACGTCTATAACGTAACATAACGTAACCTATCCCATCTAGCCCCTCGCTGGTAATGTTTTACAGTATCTCGTTCCTGCCGTCCTGTACGTCTCGGTTTGGACATTATATACGACTATAGCGTTATGTATGCTAACCTAAGGCAGGCTAACATCTCGGTTGCAGTATTTTACAACATTCCTGGCATATCGGCCCATACTTCTCGGTGGGAACATTATATAGGTCTATAACGTAACATAACCTAACCTGACACATCTAGTCCCTCATTGGTAATGTTTTACAGAATACCGTTCGTGATGTCCCGTACGTCTCGGTTGGGATATTATAAACGTCTACAGCGATATATATCCTAACCTAAGGCAGGCTAATTTCTCGGATATAGTATTTTACAACATTTCTGTAGGATCGGCCTCTACTTCTCGGTGGGAACATTATATATGTCTATAACGTAACATAACCTAACCTATCCCATCTAGCCCCTCGCTGGTAATGTTTTACAGTATCTCGTTCCTGCCGTCCCGTACGTCTCGGTTTGGACATTATAAACGTCTACAGCAATATATATCCTAACCTAAGGCTGGCTAACATCTCGGATGCAGTATTTTACAACATTCCTGGCGTAGCGGCCCATACTTCTCGGTGGGAACATTATATACGTCTGTAACGTAACATAACCTAACCTATCCCATCTAGCACCTCGTTGGCAATGTTTTACAGAATCCCGTTCGTGACGTCCCGTACATCTCGGTTGGAATATTATATACGTCTATAGCGTTATATATCCTAACCTAAGGCAAGCTATCATCTCGGATGCAGTATTTTACAACATTCCTGGCATATCGGCCCCTACTTCTCGGTGGGAACATTATATACGTTTATAACGTATCTCAACCTAACCTAACCCATCTAGCCCCTCGCTGGTAATGTTTTACAGAATCCCGTCCCTGTCGTCCCGTACGTCTCGGATGAGACATTATAAACGTCTACAGCGATATATATACTAACCTAAGGCAGGCTAACTTCTCGGATACAGTATTTTACAACATTCCTTGCGTATCGGCCCATACTTCTCGGTGGGAACATTATATACGTGTGTAACGTAACATAACCTAACCTATCCCATCTAGCCCCTCGTTGGCAATGTTTTACAGAACCCCGTTCGTGACGTCCCGTACATCTCGGTTGGAATATTATATACGTCTACAGCGTTATATATCCTAACCTAAAGCAAGCTATCATCTCGGATGCAGTATTTTACAACATTCCTGGCATATCGGCCCCTACTTCTCGGTGGGAACATTATATACGTTTATAACGTATCACAACCTATCCTAACCCATCTAGCCCCTCGCTGGTAATGTTTTACAGAATCCCGTCCCTGTCGTCCCGTACGTCTCGGATGAGACATTATAAACGTCTACAGCGATATATATCCTAACCTAAGGCAGGCTAACTTCTCGGATATAGTATTTTACAACATTCCTGGCGTATCGGCCCATACTTCTCGGTGGGAACATTATATACGTCTATAACGTAACATAACCTAACCTGACACATCTAGTCCCTCGCTGGAAATGTTTTACAGAATACCGTTCGTGACGTCCCGTACGTCTCGGTTGGGATATTATAAACGTCTACAGCGATATATATCCTAACCTAAGGCAGGCTAATTTCTCGGATATAGTATTTTACAACATTTCTGTAGGATCGGCCTCTACTACTCGGTGGGAACATTATATACGTCTATAACGTAACATAACTTAACCTAACCCATCTAGCCCCTCGCTGGTATTGTTTGACAGAATCCCGTTCCTGTCGTCCCGTACATCTCGGTTGGGATGTTATATTCGTCTACAGCGATATATATCCTAACGTAAGGCAGGCTAACATCTCGGATGCAGTATTTTACAACATTCCTGGCGTATCGGCTCTACTTCTCGGTGGGAACATTATACACGTCTATAACGTAACATAACCTAAGCTAACCCATCTAGCCCCTCGCTGGTAATGTTTTACAGAATCCCGTTCCTGTCGTCCCGTACATCTCGGTTGGAACATTATAAACGTCTAAAGCAATATATATCCTAACCTAAGGCAGGCTAACATCTCGGTTGCAGTATTTTACAACATTCCTGGCGTATCGGCCCATACTTCTCGGTGGGAACATTATATACGTCTATAACGTAACATAACCTAACCTATCCCATCTAGCCCCTCGTTGGCAATGTTTTACAGAATCCTGTTCGTGTCGTCCCGTACATCTCGGTTGGGATATTATATACGTCTATAGCGTTATATATCTTAACCTAAGGCAGGCTATCATCTCGGATGTAGTATTTTACAACATTCCTGGCGTATCGGCCCCTACTTCTCGGCGGGAACATTATATAGGTCTATAACGTAATATAACCTAACCTAACACATCTAGCCCCTCGCTGGTAATGTTTTACAGAATACCGTTCGTGTCGTCCCGTAGGTCTCTTTTGCGACGTTATATACGTCTACAGCGTTATATATCCTAACCTAAGGCAGTCTAGCATCTCGGTCGCAGTATTTTACGCCATTCCTGGCCTATCGGCTCTACTTCTCGGTGGGAACATTATACACGTCTATAACGTAACATAACCTAACCTAACCCATCTAGCCCCTCGCTGGTAATGTTCTACAGAATCCCGTTCCTGTCGTCCCGTACATCTCGGTTGGAACATTATAAACGTCTAAAGCAATATATATCCTAACCTAAGGCAGGCTAACATCTCGGTTGCAGTATTTTACAACATTCCTGGCGTATCGGCCCATACTTCTCGGTGGGAACATTATATACGTCTATAACGTAACATAACCTAACCTATCCCATCTAGCCCCTCGTTGGCAATATTTTACAGAATCCTGTTCGTGTCGTCCCGTACATCTCGGTTGGGATGTTATATTCGTCTACAGCGATATATATCCTAACGTAAGGCAGGCTAACATCTCGGATGCAGTATTTTACAACATTCCAGGCGTATCGGCTCTACTTCTCGGTGGGAACATTATACACGTCTATAACGTAACATAACCTAACCTAACCCATCTAGCCCCTCGCTGGTAATGTTTTACAGAATGCCGTTCCTGTCGTCCCGTACATCTCGGTTGGAACATTATAAACGTCTAAAGCAATATATATCCTAACCTAAGGCAGGCTATCATCTCGGATGTAGTATTTTACAACATTCCTGGCGTATCGGCCCCTACTTCTCGGCGGGAACATTATATAGGTCTATAACGTAATATAACCTAACCTAACACATCTAGCCCCTCGCTGGTAATGTTTTACAGAATACCGTTCGTGTCGTCCCGTAGGTCTCGTTTGCGACGTTATATACGTCTACAGCGTTATATATCCTAACCTAAGGCAGTCTAGCATCTCGGTCGCAGTATTTTACGCCATTCCTGGCGTAACGGCTCTACTTCTCGGTGGGAACATTATACACGTCTATAACGTAACATAACCTAACCTAACCCATCTAGCCCCTCGCTGGTAATATTTTACAGAATCCCGTTCGTGTCGTCCTGTACATCTTGGTTGGGATATTATATACGTCTATAGCGTTATATATCTTGACCTAAGGCAGGCTAACATCTCGGATGCAGTATTTCACAACATTCCTGGCGTATCGGCTCTACTTCTCGGTGGGAACATTATACACGTCTATAACGTAACATAACCTAACCTAACCCATCTAGCCCCTCGCTGGTAATTTTTTACAGAATCCCGTTCATGTCGTCCCGTACATCTCGGTTGGGATGTTATATACGTCTACAGCGATATATATCCTAACCTAAGGCAGGCTAACATCTCGGATGCAGTATTTTACAACATTCCTGGCGTATCGGCCCGTACTTCTCGGTGGGAACATTATACACGTCTATAACGTAACATAACCTAACCTAACCCATCTAGCCCCTCGCTGGTAATGTTTTACAGAATCCCGTTCCTGTCGTCCCGTACATCTCGGATGGGATGTTATATGCTTCTACAGCGATATATATCCTAACGTAAGGCAGGCTAACATCTCGGATGTAGTATTTTACAACATTCTTGGAGTATCGGCCCCTACTTCTCGGTGGGAACATTATATACGTCTGTAACGTAACATAACCTAACCTATGCCACCTAGCCCCTCGTTGGCAATGTTTTACAGAATCCCATTCGTGTCGTCCCGTACATCTCGGTTGGGATATTATATACGTCTACAGCGATATATATCCTAATCTAAGGCAGGCTAACTTCTCGGATATATTATTTTACAACATTCCTGGCATATCGGCCCCTACTTCTCGGTGGGAACATTATATACGTTTATAACGTATCACAACCTAATCTAACCCATCTAGCCCCTCGCTGGTAATGATTTACAGAATCCCGTTCCTGTCGACCCGTACGTCTCGGATGGGACATTATAAACTTCTACAGCGTTATATATCCTAACCTAAGGCAGGCTAACATCTCGGTTGCAGTATTTTACAACATTCCTGCCGTATCGGCCCATACTTCTCGGTGGGAAGATTATATAGGTCTATAAGGTAACATAACCTAACCTAACACATCTAGCCCCTCGCTGGTAATGTTTTACAGAGTCCCGTTCATGTCGTCCCGTACGTCTCGGATGGGACATTATATCCGTCTACAGCGTTATATATCTTAACTTAAGGCAGGCTAACATCTCGGATGCAGTATTTTACGACATTCCTGGCGTATCGGCCCCTACTTCTCAGTGGGAACATTATATACGTCTGTAACGTAACATAACCTAACCTAACCCATCTAGCCCCTCGCTGGTAAGGTTTTACAGAATCCCGTTCCTGTCGTCCCGTACATCTCGGTTGGAACATTATAAACGTCTAAAGCAATATGTATCCTAACCTAAGGCAGGCTAACATGTCGGATGTAGTATTTTACAACATTCTTGGAGTATCGGCCCCTACTTCTCGGTGGGAACATTATATACGTCTATAACGTAACATACCCTAACCTAACCCATCTAGCCCCTCGCTGGCAATGTTTTACAGAATCCCGTTCCTGTCGTCCCGTACGTCTCTGTTGGGACATTATAAACGTCTACAGCGTTATATATCCTAACCTAAGGCAGGCTAACATCTCGGTTGCTGTATTTTACAACATTCCTGGCGTATCGGCCCATACTTCTCGGTGGGAACTTTATATAGGTCTATAACGTAATATAACCTAACCTAACACATCTAGCCCCTCGCTGGTAATGTTTTACAGAATCCCGTTCCTGTCGTCCCGTACATCTCGGTTGGGATGTTATATACGTCTACAGCGATATATATCCTAACGTAAGGCAGGCTAACATCTCGGATGTAGTATTTTACAACATTCTTGGAGTATCGGCCCCTACTTCTCGGTGGGAACATTGTATACGTCTGTAACGTAACATAACCTAACCTATCCCATCTAGCCCCTCTTTGGCAATGTTTTACAGAATCCCCTTCGTTTCGTCCCCTACATCTCGGTTGGGATATTATATACGTCTACAGCGATACATATCCTAACCTAAGGCAGGCTAACTTCTCGGATATAGTATTTTACAACATTCCTGTAGGATCAGCCTCTACTTCTCGGTGGGAACATTATATACGTCTATAACGTAATATAATCTAACCTAACACATCTAGCCCCTCGCTGGTAATGTTTTACAGAATCCCGTTTATGTCGTCCCGTACTTCTCGGTTGGGATGATATATACGTCTACAGCGATATATATCCTAACGTAAGGCAGGCTAACATCTCGGATGCAGTATTTTACAACATTCCTGGCGTATCGGCACTACTTCTCGGTGGGAACACTATACACGTCTATAACGTAACATAACTTAACCTAACCCATCTAGCCCCTCGCTGGTAATGTTTTACAGAATCCCGTTCCTGTCGTCCCGTACATCTCGGTTGGGATGTTATATTCGTCTACAGCGATATATATCCTAACGTAAGGCAGGCTAACATCTCGGATGCAGTATTTTACAACATTCCTGGCGTATCGGCTCTACTTCTCGGTGGGAACATTATACACGTCTATAACGTAACATAACCTAACCTAACCCATCTAGCCCCTCGCTGGTAATGTTTTACAGAATCCCGTTCCTGTCGTCCCGTACATCTCGGTTGGGATGTTATATTCGTCTACAGCGATATATATCCTAACGTAAGGCAGGCTAACATCTCGGATGCAGTATTTTACAACATTCCTGGCGTATCGGCTCTACTTCTCGGTGGGAACATTATACACGTCTATAACGTAACATAACCTAACCTAACCCATCTAGCCCCTCGCTGGTAATGATTTACAGAATCCCGTTCCTGTCGTCCCGTACGTCTCGGATGGGACATTATAAACTTCTACAGCGTTATATATCCTAACCTAAGGCAGGCTAACATCTCGGTTGCAGTATTTTACAACATTCCTGCCGTATCGGCCCATACTTCTCGGTGGGAACATTATATAGGTCTATAAGGTAACATAACCTAACCTAACACATCTAGCCCCTCGCTGGTAATGTTTTACAGAGTCCCGTTCATGTCGTCCCGTACGTCTCGGATGGGACATCATATCCGTCTACAGCGTTATATATCTTAACTTAAGGCAGGCTAACATCTCGAATGCAGTATTTTACGACATTCCTGGCGTATCGGCCCCTACTTCTCAGTGGGAACATTATATACGTCTGTAACGTAACATAACCTAACCTATCCCATCTAGCCCCTCGTTGGCAATGTTTTACAGAATCCCGTTCGTGTCGTCCCGTACATCTCGGTTGGGATGTTATATACGTCTACAGCGATATATATCCTAACGTAAAGCAGGCTAACATGTCGGATGTAGTATTTTACAACATTCTTGGAGTATCGGCCCCTACTTCTCGGTGGGAACATTATATACGTCAATAACGTAACATACCCTAACCTAACCCATCTAGCACCTCGCTGGTAATGTTTTACAGAATCCCGTTCCTGTCGTCCCGTACATCTCGGTTGGGATGCTATATTCGTCTACAGCGATATATATCCTAACGTAAGGCAGGCTAACATCTCGGATGCAGTATTTTACAACATTCCTGGCGTATCGGCTCTACTTCTCGGTGGGAACATTATACACGTCTATAACGTAACATAACCTAACCTAACACATCTAGCCCCTCGCTGGTAATGTTTTACCGAATCCCGTTCGTGTCGTCCCCTACGTCTCGGTTTGGACATTATATACGTCTACAGCGTTATATATCCTAACCTAAGGCAGGCTAACATCTCGGATGAAGTATTTTACGCCATTCCTGGCGTATCGGCTCTACTTCTCGGTGGGAACATTATACACGTCTATAACGTAACATAACCTAACCTAACCCATCTAGCCCCTCGCTGGTAATGTTTTACAGAATCCCGTTCCTGTCGTCCCGTACATCTCGGTTGGGATGTTATATTCGTCTACAGCGATATATATCCTAACGTAAGGCAGGCTAACATCTCGGATGCAGTATTTTACGCCATTCCTGGCGTATCGGCTCTACTTCTCGGTGGGAACATTATACACGTCTATAACGTAACATAACCTAACCTAACCCATCTAGGCCCTCGCTGGTAATGTTTTGCAGAATCCCGTTCCTGTCGTCCCGTACATCTCGGTTGGAACATTATAAACGTCTAAAGCAATATATATCCTAACCTAAGGCAGGCTAACATCTCGGTCGCAGTATTTTACGCCATTCCTGGCGTAACGGCTCTACTTCTCGGTGGGAACATTATACACGTCTATAACGTAACATAACCTAACCTAACCCATCTAGCCCCTCGCTGGTAATATTTTACAGAATCCCGTTCGTGTCGTCCTGTACATCTTGGTTGGGATATTATATACGTCTATAGCGTTATATATCTTGACCTAAGGCAGGCTAACATCTCGGATGCAGTATTTCACAACATTCCTGGCGTATCGGCTCTACTTCTCGGTGGGAACATTATACACGTCTATAACGTAACATAACCTAACCTAACCCATCTAGCCCCTCGCTGGTAATTTTTTACAGAATCCCGTTCATGTCGTCCCGTACATCTCGGTTGGGATGTTATATACGTCTACAGCGATATATATCCTAACCTAAGGCAGGCTAACATCTCGGATGTAGTATTTTACAACATTCTTGGAGTATCGGCCCCTACTTCTCGGTGGGAACATTATATACGTCTGTAACGTAACATAACCTAACCTATGCCACCTAGCCCCTCGTTGGCAATGTTTTACAGAATCCCATTCGTGTCGTCCCGTACATCTCGGTTGGGATATTATATACGTCTACAGCGATATATATCCTAATCTAAGGCAGGCTAACTTCTCGGATATATTATTTTACAACATTCCTGGCATATCGGCCCCTACTTCTCGGTGGGAACATTATATACGTTTATAACGTATCACAACCTAATCTAACCCATCTAGCCCCTCGCTGGTAATGATTTACAGAATCCCGTTCCTGTCGACCCGTACGTCTCGGATGGGACATTATAAACTTCTACAGCGTTATATATCCTAACCTAAGGCAGGCTAACATCTCGGTTGCAGTATTTTACAACATTCCTGCCGTATCGGCCCATACTTCTCGGTGGGAAGATTATATAGGTCTATAAGGTAACATAACCTAACCTAACACATCTAGCCCCTCGCTGGTAATGTTTTACAGAGTCCCGTTCATGTCGTCCCGTACGTCTCGGATGGGACATTATATCCGTCTACAGCGTTATATATCTTAACTTAAGGCAGGCTAACATCTCGGATGCAGTATTTTACGACATTCCTGGCGTATCGGCCCCTACTTCTCAGTGGGAACATTATATACGTCTGTAACGTAACATAACCTAACCTAACCCATCTAGCCCCTCGCTGGTAAGGTTTTACAGAATCCCGTTCCTGTCGTCCCGTACATCTCGGTTGGAACATTATAAACGTCTAAAGCAATATGTATCCTAACCTAAGGCAGGCTAACATGTCGGATGTAGTATTTTACAACATTCTTGGAGTATCGGCCCCTACTTCTCGGTGGGAACATTATATACGTCTATAACGTAACATACCCTAACCTAACCCATCTAGCCCCTCGCTGGCAATGTTTTACAGAATCCCGTTCCTGTCGTCCCGTACGTCTCTGTTGGGACATTATAAACGTCTACAGCGTTATATATCCTAACCTAAGGCAGGCTAACATCTCGGTTGCTGTATTTTACAACATTCCTGGCGTATCGGCCCATACTTCTCGGTGGGAACTTTATATAGGTCTATAACGTAATATAACCTAACCTAACACATCTAGCCCCTCGCTGGTAATGTTTTACAGAATCCCGTTCCTGTCGTCCCGTACATCTCGGTTGGGATGTTATATACGTCTACAGCGATATATATCCTAACGTAAGGCAGGCTAACATCTCGGATGTAGTATTTTACAACATTCTTGGAGTATCGGCCCCTACTTCTCGGTGGGAACATTGTATACGTCTGTAACGTAACATAACCTAACCTATCCCATCTAGCCCCTCTTTGGCAATGTTTTACAGAATCCCCTCCGTTTCGTCCCGTACATCTCGGTTGGGATATTATATACGTCTACAGCGATACATATCCTAACCTAAGGCAGGCTAACTTCTCGGATATAGTATTTTACAACATTCCTGTAGGATCAGCCTCTACTTCTCGGTGGGAACATTATATACGTCTATAACGTAATATAATCTAACCTAACACATCTAGCCCCTCGCTGGTAATGTTTTACAGAATCCCGTTTATGTCGTCCCGTACTTCTCGGTTGGGATGATATATACGTCTACAGCGATATATATCCTAACGTAAGGCAGGCTAACATCTCGGATGCAGTATTTTACAACATTCCTGGCGTATCGGCCCCTACTTCTCGGCGGGAACATTATATAGGTCTATAACGTAACATAACCTAACCTAACCCATCTAGCCCCTCGCTGGTAATTTTTTACAGAATCCCGTTCCTGTCGTCCCGTACATCTCGGTTGGGATGTTATATACGTCTACAGCGATATATATCCTAACCTAAGGCAGGCTAACATCTCGGATGCAGTATTTTACAACATTCCTGGCGTATCGGCCCGTACTTCTCGGTGGGAAGACTATACACGTCTATAACGTAACATAACCTAACCTAACCCATCTAGCCCCTCGCTGGTAATGTTTTACAGAATCCCGTTCCTGTCGTCCCGTACATCTCGGATGGGATGTTATATGCTTCTACAGCGATATATATCCTAACGTAAGGCAGGCTAACATCTCGGATGTAGTATTTTACAACATTCTTGGAGTATCGGCACCTACTTCTCGGTGGGAACATTATATACGTCTGTAACGTAACATAACCTAACCTATCCCATCTAGCCCCTCGCTGGTAATGTTTTACAGAATCCCGTTCGTGTCGTCCCGTACGTCTCGGATGGGACATTATATACGTCTACAGCGTTATATTTCCTAAGGTAAGGCAGGCTAACATCTCGGATGTAGTATTTTACAACATTCTTGGAGTATCGGCCCCTACTTCTCGGTGGGAACATTATATACGTCTATAACGTAACATACCCTAATCTAACCCATCCAGCCCCTCGCTGGTAATATTTTACAGAATCCCGTTCGTGTCGTCCCGTACATCTCGGTTGGGATATTATATACGTCTATAGCGTTATATATCTTAACCTAAGGCAGGCTAACATCTCGGATGCAGTATTTTACAACATTCCTGGCGTATCGGCTCTACTTCTCGGTGGGAACATTATACATGTCTATAACGTAACATAACTTAACCTAACCCATCCAGCCCCTCGCTGGTAATATTTTACAGAATCCCGTTCGTGTCGTCCCGTACATCTCGGTTGGGATATTATATACGTCTATAGCGTTATATATCTTAACCTAAGGCAGGCTAACATCTCGGATGCAGTATTTTACAACATTCCTGGCGTATCGGCTCTACTTCTCGGTGGGAACATTATACATGTCTATAACGTAACATAACTTAACCTAACCCATCTAGCCCCTCGCTGGTAATGTTTTACAGAATCCCGTTCCTGTCGTCCCGTACATCTCGGTTGGGATGTTATATTCGTCTACAGCGATATATATCCTAACGTAAGGCAGGCTAACATCTCGGATGCAGTATTTTACAACATTCCTGGCGTATCGGCTCTACTTCTCGGTGGGAACATTATACACGTCTATAACGTAACATAACCTAACCTAACCCATCTAGCCCCTCGCTGGTAATGATTTACAGAATCCCGTTCCTGTCGTCCCGTACGTCTCGGATGGGACATTATAAACTTCTACAGCGTTATATATCCTAACCTAAGGCAGGCTAACATCTCGGTTGCAGTATTTTACAACATTCCTGCCGTATCGGCCCATACTTCTCGGTGGGAACATTATATAGGTCTATAAGGTAACATAACCTAACCTAACACATCTAGCCCCTCGCTGGTAATGTTTTACAGAGTCCCGTTCATGTCGTCCCGTACGTCTCGGATGGGACATCATATCCGTCTACAGCGTTATATATCTTAACTTAAGGCAGGCTAACATCTCGAATGCAGTATTTTACGACATTCCTGGCGTATCGGCCCCTACTTCTCAGTGGGAACATTATATACGTCTGTAACGTAATATAACCTAACCTATCCCATCTAGCCCCTCGTTGGCAATGTTTTACAGAATCCCGTTCGTGTCGTCCCGTACATCTCGGTTGGGATGTTATATACGTCTACAGCGATATATATCCTAACGTAAAGCAGGCTAACATGTCGGATGTAGTATTTTACAACATTCTTGGAGTATCGGCCCCTACTTCTCGGTGGGAACATTATATACGTCAATAACGTAACATACCCTAACCTAACCCATCTAGCACCTCGCTGGTAATGTTTTACAGAATCCCGTTCCTGTCGTCCCGTACATCTCGGTTGGGATGCTATATTCGTCTACAGCGATATATATCCTAACGTAAGGCAGGCTAACATCTCGGATGCAGTATTTTACAACATTCCTGGCGTATCGGCTCTACTTCTCGGTGGGAACATTATACACGTCTATAACGTAACATAACCTAACCTAACACATCTAGCCCCTCGCTGGTAATGTTTTACCGAATCCCGTTCGTGTCGTCCCCTACGTCTCGGTTTGGACATTATATACGTCTACAGCGTTATATATCCTAACCTAAGGCAGGCTAACATCTCGGATGAAGTATTTTACGCCATTCCTGGCGTATCGGCTCTACTTCTCGGTGGGAACATTATACACGTCTATAACGTAACATAACCTAACCTAACCCATCTAGCCCCTCGCTGGTAATGTTTTACAGAATCCCGTTCCTGTCGTCCCGTACATCTCGGTTGGGATGTTATATTCGTCTACAGCGATATATATCCTAACGTAAGGCAGGCTAACATCTCGGATGCAGTATTTTACGCCATTCCTGGCGTATCGGCTCTACTTCTCGGTGGGAACATTATACACGTCTATAACGTAACATAACCTAACCTAACCCATCTAGGCCCTCGCTGGTAATGTTTTACAGAATCCCGTTCCTGTCGTCCCGTACATCTCGGTTGGAACATTATAAACGTCTAAAGCAATATATATCCTAACCTAAGGCAGGCTAACATCTCGGTCGCAGTATTTTACGCCATTCCTGGCGTAACGGCTCTACTTCTCGGTGGGAACATTATACACGTCTATAACGTAACATAACCTAACCTAACCCATCTAGCCCCTCGCTGGTAATATTTTACAGAATCCCGTTCGTGTCGTCCTGTACATCTTGGTTGGGATATTATATACGTCTATAGCGTTATATATCTTGACCTAAGGCAGGCTAACATCTCGGATGCAGTATTTCACAACATTCCTGGCGTATCGGCTCTACTTCTCGGTGGGAACATTATACACGTCTATAACGTAACATAACCTAACCTAACCCATCTAGCCCCTCGCTGGTAATTTTTTACAGAATCCCGTTCATGTCGTCCCGTACATCTCGGTTGGGATGTTATATACGTCTACAGCGATATATATCCTAACCTAAGGCAGGCTAACATCTCGGATGTAGTATTTTACAACATTCTTGGAGTATCGGCCCCTACTTCTCGGTGGGAACATTATATACGTCTGTAACGTAACATAACCTAACCTATGCCACCTAGCCCCTCGTTGGCAATGTTTTACAGAATCCCATTCGTGTCGTCCCGTACATCTCGGTTGGGATATTATATACGTCTACAGCGATATATATCCTAATCTAAGGCAGGCTAACTTCTCGGATATATTATTTTACAACATTCCTGGCATATCGGCCCCTACTTCTCGGTGGGAACATTATATACGTTCATAACGTATCACAACCTAATCTAACCCATCTAGCCCCTCGCTGGTAATGATTTACAGAATCCCGTTCCTGTCGACCCGTTCGTCTCGGATGGGACATTATAAACTTCTACAGCGTTATATATCCTAACCTAAGGCAGGCTAACATCTCGGTTGCAGTATTTTACAACATTCCTGCCGTATCGGCCCATACTTCTCGGTGGGAAGATTATATAGGTCTATAAGGTAACATAACCTAACCTAACACATCTAGCCCCTCGCTGGTAATGTTTTACAGAGTCCCGTTCATGTCGTCCCGTACGTCTCGGATGGGACATTATATCCGTCTACAGCGTTATATATCTTAACTTAAGGCAGGCTAACATCTCGGATGCAGTATTTTACGACATTCCTGGCGTATCGGCCCCTACTTCTCAGTGGGAACATTATATACGTCTGTAACGTAACATAACCTAACCTAACCCATCTAGCCCCTCGCTGGTAAGGTTTTACAGAATCCCGTTCCTGTCGTCCCGTACATCTCGGTTGGAACATTATAAACGTCTAAAGCAATATGTATCCTAACCTAAGGCAGGCTAACATGTCGGATGTAGTATTTTACAACATTCTTGGAGTATCGGCCCCTACTTCTCGGTGGGAACATTATATACGTCTATAACGTAACATACCCTAACCTAACCCATCTAGCCCCTCGCTGGCAATGTTTTACAGAATCCCGTTCCTGTCGTCCCGTACGTCTCTGTTGGGACATTATAAACGTCTACAGCGTTATATATCCTAACCTAAGGCAGGCTAACATCTCGGTTGCTGTATTTTACAACATTCCTGGCGTATCGGCCCATACTTCTCGGTGGGAACTTTATATAGGTCTATAACGTAATATAACCTAACCTAACACATCTAGCCCCTCGCTGGTAATGTTTTACAGAATCCCGTTCCTGTCGTCCCGTACATCTCGGTTGGGATGTTATATACGTCTACAGCGATATATATCCTAACGTAAGGCAGGCTAACATCTCGGATGTAGTATTTTACAACATTCTTGGAGTATCGGCCCCTACTTCTCGGTGGGAACATTGTATACGTCTGTAACGTAACATAACCTAACCTATCCCATCTAGCCCCTCTTTGGCAATGTTTTACAGAATCCCCTCCGTTTCGTCCCGTACATCTCGGTTGGGATATTATATACGTCTACAGCGATACATATCCTAACCTAAGGCAGGCTAACTTCTCGGATATAGTATTTTACAACATTCCTGTAGGATCAGCCTCTACTTCTCGGTGGGAACATTATATACGTCTATAACGTAATATAATCTAACCTAACACATCTAGCCCCTCGCTGGTAATGTTTTACAGAATCCCGTTTATGTCGTCCCGTACTTCTCGGTTGGGATGATATATACGTCTACAGCGATATATATCCTAACGTAAGGCAGGCTAACATCTCGGATGCAGTATTTTACAACATTCCTGGCGTATCGGCCCCTACTTCTCGGCGGGAACATTATATAGGTCTATAACGTAACATAACCTAACCTAACCCATCTAGCCCCTCGCTGGTAATTTTTTACAGAATCCCGTTCCTGTCGTCCCGTACATCTCGGTTGGGATGCTATATTCGTCTACAGCGATATATATCCTAACGTAAGGCAGGCTAACATCTCGGATGCAGTATTTTACAACATTCCTGGCGTATCGGCTCTACTTCTCGGTGGGAACATTATACACGTCTATAACGTAACATAACCTAACCTAACACATCTAGCCCCTCGCTGGTAATGTTTTACCGAATCCCGTTCGTGTCGTCCCCTACGTCCCGGTTTGGACATTATATACGTCTACAGCGTTATATATCCTAACCTAAGGCAGGCTAACATCTCGGATGAAGTATTTTACGCCATTCCTGGCGTATCGGCTCTACTTCTCGGTGGGAACATTATACACGTCTATAACGTAACATAACCTAACCTAACCCATCTAGCCCCTCGCTGGTAATGTTTTACAGAATCCCGTTCCTGTCGTCCCGTACATCTCGGTTGGGATGTTATATTCGTCTACAGCGATATATATCCTAACGTAAGGCAGGCTAACATCTCGGATGCAGTATTTTACGCCATTCCTGGCGTATCGGCTCTACTTCTCGGTGGGAACATTATACACGTCTATAACGTAACATAACCTAACCTAACCCATCTAGGCCCTCGCTGGTAATGTTTTACAGAATCCCGTTCCTGTCGTCCCGTACATCTCGGTTGGAACATTATAAACGTCTAAAGCAATATATATCCTAACCTAAGGCAGGCTAACATCTCGGATGAAGTATTATACGCCATTCCTGGCGTATCGGCCCCTACTTCACCGTGGGAACATTATACAGGTCTATAACGTAACATAACCTAACCTAACCCATCTAGCCCCTCGCTAGTAATGTTTTACAGAATCCCGTTTCTGTCGTCCCATACATCTCGGTTGTGATGTTATATACGTCTACAGCGATATATATCCTAACGTAAGGCAGGCTAACATCTCGGATGTAGTATTTTACAACATTCTTGGAGTATCGGCCCCTACTTCTCGGTGGGAACATTATATACGTCTGTAACGTAACATAACCTAACCTAACCCATCTAGCCCCTCGCTCGTAATATTTTACAGAATCCCGTTCGTGGCGTCCCGTACATCTCGGTTGGGATATTATATACGTCTATAGCGTTATATATCCTAACCTAAGGCAGGCTAACATCTCGGATGCAGTATTTTACAACATTCCTGGCATATCGGCCGCTACTTCTCGGTGGGAACATTATATACGTTTATAACGTATCACAACCTAACCTAACCCATCTAGCCCCTCGCTGGTAATGTTTTACAGAATCCCGTTCCTGACGTCCCGTACGTCTCTGTTGGGACATTATAAACGTCTACAGCGTTATATATCCTAACCTAAGGCAGGCTAACATCTCGGTTGCAGTATTTTACAACATTCCTGGCGTATCGGCCCATACTTCTCGGTGGGAACATTATATAGCTCTATAACGTAACATAACTTAACCTAACACATCTAGCCCCTCGCTGGTAATGTTTTACCGAATCCCGTTCGTGTCGTCCCCTCCGTCTCGGTTGGGACATTATATACGTCTACAGCGTTATATATCCTAACCTAAGGCAGGCTAACATCTCGGATGAAGTATTTTACGCCATTCCTGGCGTATCGGCTCTACTTCTCGGTGGGAACATTATACACGTCTATAACGTAACATAACCTAACCTAACCCATCTAGCCGCTCGCTGGTAATGTTTTACAGAATCCCGTTCCTGTCGTCCCGTACATCTCGGTTGGGAAGTTATATACGTCTACAGCGATATATATCCTAACGTAAGGCAGGCTAACATCTCGGATGTGGTATTTTACAACATTCTTGGAGTATCGGCCCCTACTTCTCGGTGGGAACATTATATACGTCTACAACGTAACATAACCTAACCTATCCCATCTAGTCCCTCGTTGGCAATGTTTTACAGAATCCCGTTCCTGTCGTCCCGTACATCTCGGTTGGGATATTATATACGTCTATAGCGTTATATATCTTAACCTAAGGCAGGCTAATATCTCGGATGCAGTATTTTACAACACTCCTGGCGTATCGGCTCTACTTCTCGGTGGGAACATTATACACGTCTATAACGTAACATAACCTAACCTAACCCATCCTGCCCCTCGCTGGTAATGTTTTACAGAATCCCGTTCCTGTCGTCCCGTACATCTCGGTTGGGATATTATATACGTCTATAGCGTTATATATCCTAACCTAAGGCAGGCTAACATCTCGGATGCAGTATTTTACAACATTCCTGGCATATCGGCCCCTACTTCTCGGTGGGAACATTATATACGTTTATAACGTATCTCAACCTAACCTAACCCATCTAGCCCCTCGCTGGTAATGATTTACAGAATCCCGTTCCTGTCGTCCCGTACGTCTCGGATGGGACATTATAAACTTCTACAGCGTTATATATCCTAACCTAAGGCAGGCTAACATCTCGGATGCAGTATTTTACAACATTCCTGGCGTATCGGCTCTACTTCTCGGTGGGAACATTATACATGTCTATAACGTAACATAACTTAACCTAACCCATCTAGCCCCTCGCTGGTAATGTTTTACAGAATCCCGTTCCTGTCGTCCCGTACATCTCGGTTGGGATGTTATATTCGTCTACAGCGATATATATCCTAACGTAAGGCAGGCTAACATCTCGGATGCAGTATTTTACAACATTCCTGGCGTATCGGCTCTACTTCTCGGTGGGAACATTATACACGTCTATAACGTAACATAACCTAACCTAACCCATCTAGCCCCTCGCTGGTAATGATTTACAGAATCCCGTTCCTGTCGTCCCGTACGTCTCGGATGGGACATTATAAACTTCTACAGCGTTATATATCCTAACCTAAGGCAGGCTAACATCTCGGTTGCAGTATTTTACAACATTTCTGCCGTATCGGCCCATACTTCTCGGTGGGAACATTATATAGGTCTATAAGGTAACATAACCTAACCTAACACATCTAGCCCCTCGCTGGTAATGTTTTACAGAGTCCCGTTCATGTCGTCCCGTACGTCTCGGATGGGACATTATATCCGTCTACAGCGTTATATATCTTAACTTAAGGCAGGCTAACATCTCGGATGCAGTATTTTACGACATTCCTGGCGTATCGGCCCCTACTTCTCAGTGGGAACATTATATACGTCTGTAACGTAACATAACCTAACCTATCCCATCTAGCCCCTCGTTGGCAATGTTTTACAGAATCCCGTTCGTGTCGTCCCGTACATCTCGGTTGGGATGTTATATACGTCTACAGCGATATATATCCTAACGTAAAGCAGGCTAACATGTCGGATGTAGTATTTTACAACATTCTTGGAGTATCGGCCCCTACTTCTCGGTGGGAACATTATATACGTCAATAACGTAACATACCCTAACCTAACCCATCTAGCACCTCGCTGGTAATGTTTTACAGAATCCCGTTCCTGTCGTCCCGTACATCTCGGTTGGGATGCTATATTCGTCTACAGCGATATATATCCTAACGTAAGGCAGGCTAACATCTCGGATGCAGTATTTTACAACATTCCTGGCGTATCGGCTCTACTTCTCGGTGGGAACATTATACACGTCTATAACGTAACATAACCTAACCTAACACATCTAGCCCCTCGCTGGTAATGTTTTACCGAATCCCGTTCGTGTCGTCCCCTACGTCTCGGTTTGGACATTATATACGTCTACAGCGTTATATATCCTGACCTAAGGCAGGCTAACATCTCGGATGAAGTACTTTACGCCATTCCTGGCGTATCGGCTCTACTTCTCGGTGGGAACATTATACACGTCTATAACGTAACATAACCTAACCTAACCCATCTAGCCCCTCGCTGGTAATGTTTTACAGAATCCCGTTCCTGTCGTCCCGTACATCTCGGTTGGGATGTTATATTCGTCTACAGCGATATATATCCTAACGTAAGGCAGGCTAACATCTCGGATGCAGTATTTTACAACATTCCTGGCGTATCGGCTTTACTTCTCGGTGGGAACATTATACACGTCTATAACGTAACATAACCTAACCTAACCCATCTAGCCCCTCGCTGGTAATGTTTTATAGAATCCCGTTCCTGTCGTCCCGTACATATCGGTTGGGATGTTATATACGTCTACAGCGATATATATCCTAACCTAAGGCAGGCTATCATCTCGGATGTAGTATTTTACAACATTCCTGGCGTATCGGCCCCTACTTCTCGGCGGGAACATTATATAGGTCTATAACGTAATCTAACCTAACCTAACACATCTAGCCCCTCGCTGGTAATGTTTTACAGAATACCGTTCGTGTCGTCCCGTAGGTCTCGTTTGGGACGTTATATACGTCTACAGCGTTATATATCCTAACCTAAGGCAGTCTACCATCTCGGTCGCAGTATTTTACGCCATTCCTGGCGTATCGGCTCTACTTCTCGGTGGGAACATTATACACGTCTATAACGTAACATAACCTAACCTAACCCATCTAGGCCCTCGCTGGTAATGTTTTACAGAATCCCGTTCCTGTCGTCCCGTACATCTCGGTTGGAACATTATAAACGTCTAAAGCAATATATATCCTAACCTAAGGCAGGCTAACATCTCGGATGAAGTATTATACGCCATTCCTGGCGTATCGGCCCCTACTTCACCGTGGGAATATTATACAGGTCTATAACGTAACATAACCTAACCTAACCCATCTAGCCCCTCGCTGGTAATGTTTTACAGAATCCCGTTTCTGTCGTCCCATACATCTCGGTTGTGATGTTATATACGTCTACAGCGATATATATCCTAACGTAAGGCAGGCTAACATCTCGGATGTAGTATTTTACAACATTCTTGGAGTATCGGCCCCTACTTCTCGGTGGGAACATTATATACGTCTGTAACGTAACATAACCTAACCTAACCCATCTAGCCCCTCGCTCGTAATATTTTACTGAATCCCGTTCGTGGCGTCCCGTACATCTCGGTTGGGATATTATATACGTCTATAGCGTTATATATCCTAACCTAAGGCAGGCTAACATCTCGGATGCAGTATTTTACAACATTCCTGGCATATCGGCCCCTACTTCTCGGTGGGAACATTATATACGTTTATAACGTATCACAACCTAACCTAACCCATCTAGCCCCTCGCTGGTAATGTTTTACAGAATCCCGTTCCTGACGTCCCGTACGTCTCTGTTGGGACATTATAAACGTCTACAGCGTTATATATCCTAACATAAGGCAGGCTAACATCTCGGTTGCAGTATTTTACAACATTCCTGGCGTATCGGCCCATACTTCTCGGTGGGAACATTATATAGGTCTATAACGTAACATAACTTAACCTAACACATCTAGCCCCTCGCTGGTAATGTTTTACCGAATCCCGTTCGTGTCGTCCCCTCCGTCTCGGTTGGGACATTATATACGTCTACAGCGTTATATATCCTAACCTAAGGCAGGCTAACATCTCGGATGAAGTATTTTACGCCATTCCTGGCGTATCGGCTCTACTTCTCGGTGGGAACATTATACACGTCTATAACGTAACATAACCTAACCTAACCCATCTAGCCCCTCGCTGGTAATGTTTTACAGAATCCCGTTCCTGTCGTCCCGTACATCTCGGTTGGGAAGTTATATACGTCTACAGCGATATATATCCTAACGTAAGGCAGGCTAACATCTCGGATGTGGTATTTTACAACATTCTTGGAGTATCGGCCCCTACTTCTCGGTGGGAACATTATATACGTCTACAACGTAACATAACCTAACCTATCCCATCTAGTCCCTCGTTGGCAATGTTTTACAGAATCCCGTTCCTGTCGTCCCGTACATCTCGGTTGGGATATTATATACGTCTATAGCGTTATATATCTTAACCTAAGGCAGGCTAATATCTCGGATGCAGTATTTTACAACATTCCTGGCGTATCGGCTCTACTTCTCGGTGGGAACATTATACACGTCTATAACGTAACATAACCTAACCTAACCCATCCTGCCCCTCGCTGGTAATGTTTTACAGAATCCCGTTCCTGTCGTCCCGTACATCTCGGTTGGGATATTATATACGTCTATAGCGTTATATATCCTAACCTAAGGCAGGCTAACATCTCGGATGCAGTATTTTACAACATTCCTGGCATATCGGCCCCTACTTCTCGGTGGGAACATTATATACGTTTATAACGTATCACAACCTAACCTAACCCATCTAGCCCCTCGCTGGTAATGATTTACAGAATCCCGTTCCTGTCGTCCCGTACGTCTCGGATGGGACATTATAAACTTCTACAGCGTTATATATCCTAACCTAAGGCAGGCTAACATCTCGGTTGCAGTATTTTACAACATTCCTGCCGTATCGGCCCATACTTCTCGGTGGGAACATTATATAGGTCTATAAGGTAACATAACCTAACCTAACACATCTAGCCCCTCGCTGGTAATGTTTTACAGAGTCCCGTTCATGTCGTCCCGTACGTCTCGGATGGGACATTATATCCGTCTACAGCGTTATATATCTTAACTTAAGGCAGGCTAACATCTCGGATGCAGTATTTTACGACATTCCTGGCGTATCGGCCCCTACTTCTCAGTCGGAACATTATATACGTCTGTAACGTAACATAACCTAACCTATCCCATCTAGCCCCTCGTTGGCAATGTTTTACAGAATCCCGTTCGTGTCGTCCCGTACATCTCGGTTGGGATGTTATATACGTCTACAGCGATATATATCCTAACGTAAGGCAGGCTAACATGTCGGATGTAGTATTTTACAACATTCTTGGAATATCGGCCCCTACTTCTCGGTGGGAACATTATATACGTCAATAACGTAACATACCCTAACCTAACCCATCTAGCACCTCGCTGGTAATGTTTTACAGAATCCCGTTCCTGTCGTCCCGTACATCTCGGTTGGGATGTTATATTCGTCTACAGCGATATATATCCTAACGTAAGGCAGGCTAACATCTCGGATGCAGTATTTTACAACATTCCTGGCGTATCGGCTCTACTTCTCGGTGGGAACATTATACACGTCTATAACGTAACATAACCTAACCTAACCCATCTAGCCCCTCGCTGGTAATGTTTTACAGAATCCCGTTCCTGTCGTCCCGTACATCTCGGTTGGGATGTTATATACGTCTACAGCGATATATATCCTAACCTAAGGCAGGCTATCATCTCGGATGTAGTATTTTACAACATTCCTGGCGTATCGGCCCCTACTTCTCGGCGGGAACATTATATAGGTCTATAACGTAATCTAACCTAACCTAACACATCTAGCCCCTCGCTGGTAATGTTTTACAGAATACCGTTCGTGTCGTCCCGTAGGTCTCGTTTGGGACGTTATATACGTCTACAGCGTTATATATCCTAACCTAAGGCAGTCTACCATCTCGGTCGCAGTATTTTACGCCATTCCTGGCGTACCGGCTCTACTTCTCGGTGGGAACATTATACACGTCTATAACGTAACATAACCTAACCTAACCCATCTAGGCCCTCGCTGGTAATGTTTTACAGAATCCCGTTCCTGTCGTCCCGTACATCTCGGTTGGAACATTATAAACGTCTAAAGCAATATATATCCTAACCTAAGGCAGGCTAACATCTCGGATGAAGTATTATACGCCATTCCTGGCGTATCGGCCCCTACTTCACCGTGGGAACATTATACAGGTCTATAACGTAACATAACCTAACCTAACCCATCTAGCCCCTCGCTGGTAATGTTTTACAGAATCCCGTTTCTGTCGTCCCATACATCTCGGTTGTGATGTTATATACGTCTACAGCGATATATATCCTAACGTAAGGCAGGCTAACATCTCGGATGTAGTATTTTACAACATTCTTGGAGTATCGGCCCCTACTTCTCGGTGGGAACATTATATACGTCTGTAACGTAACATAACCTAACCTAACCCATCTAGCCCCTCGCTCGTAATATTTTACAGAATCCCGTTCGTGGCGTCCCGTACATCTCGGTTGGGATATTATATACGTCTATAGCGTTATATATCCTAACCTAAGGCAGGCTAACATCTCGGATGCAGTATTTTACAACATTCCTGGCATATCGGCCCCTACTTCTCGGTGGGAACATTATATACGTTTATAACGTATCACAACCTAACCTAACCCATCTAGCCCCTCTCTGGTAATGTTTTACAGAATCCCGTTCCTGACGTCCCGTACGTCTCTGTTGGGACATTATAAACGTCTACAGTGTTATATATCCTAACCTAAGGCAGGCTAACATCTCGGTTGCAGTATTTTACAACATTCCTGGCGTATCGGCCCATACTTCTCGGTGGGAACATTATATAGGTCTATAACGTAACATAACTTAACCTAACACATCTAGCCCCTCGCTGGTAATGTTTTACCGAATCCCGTTCGTGTCGTCCCCTGCGTCTCGGTTTGGACATTATATACGTCTACAGCGTTATATATCCTAACCTAAGGCAGGCTAACATCTCGGATGAAGTATTTTACGCCATTCCTGGCGTATCGGCTCTACTTCTCGGTGGGAACATTATACACGTCTATAACGTAACATAACCTAACCTAACCCATCTAGCCCCTCGCTGGTAATGTTTTACAGAATCCCGTTCCTGTCGTCCCGTACATCTCGGTTGGGAAGTTATATACGTCTACAGCGATATATATCCTAACGTAAGGCAGGCTAACATCTCGGATGTGGTATTTTA
Source organism: Xylocopa violacea (assembly GCA_963969225.1). Taxonomy (NCBI): domain Eukaryota; kingdom Metazoa; phylum Arthropoda; class Insecta; order Hymenoptera; family Apidae; genus Xylocopa; species Xylocopa violacea. The sequence goes on from CAXAJV010001083.1 coordinate 796,148, forward strand.
CAACATTCTTGGAGTATCGGCCCCTACTTCTCGGTGGGAACATTATATACGTCTACAACGTAACATAACCTAACCTATCCCATCTAGTCCCTCGTTGGCAATGTTTTACAGAATCCCGTTCCTGTCGTCCCGTACATCTCGGTTGGGATATTATATACGTCTATAGCGTTATATATCTTAACCTAAGGCAGGCTAATATCTCGGATGCAGTATTTTACAACATTCCTGGCGTATCGGCTCTACTTCTCGGTGGGAACATTATACACGTCTATAACGTAACATAACCTAACCTAACCCATCCTGCCCCTCGCTGGTAATGTTTTACAGAATCCCGTTCCTGTCGTCCCGTACATCTCGGTTGGGATATTATATACGTCTATAGCGTTATATATCCTAACCTAAGGCAGGCTAACATCTCGGATGCAGTATTTTACAACATTCCTGGCATATCGGCCCCTACTTCTCGGTGGGAACATTATATACGTTTATAACGTATCACAACCTAACCTAACCCATCTAGCCCCTCGCTGGTAATGATTTACAGAATCCCGTTCCTGTCGTCCCGTACGTCTCGGATGGGACATTATAAACTTCTACAGCGTTATATATCCTAACCTAAGGCAGGCTAACATCTCGGTTGCAGTATTTTACAACATTCCTGCCGTATCGGCCCATACTTCTCGGTGGGAACATTATATAGGTCTATAAGGTAACATAACCTAACCTAACACATCTAGCCCCTCGCTGGTAATGTTTTACAGAGTCCCGTTCATGTCGTCCCGTACGTCTCGGATGGGACATTATATCCGTCTACAGCGTTATATATCTTAACTTAAGGCAGGCTAACATCTCGGATGCAGTATTTTACGACATTCCTGGCGTATCGGCCCCTACTTCTCAGTGGGAACATTATATACGTCTGTAACGTAACATAACCTAACCTATCCCATCTAGCCCCTCGTTGGCAATGTTTTACAGAATCCCGTTCGTGTCGTCCCGTACATCTCGGTTGGGATGTTATATACGTCTACAGCGATATATATCCTAACGTAAGGCAGGCTAACATGTCGGATGTAGTATTTTACAACATTCTTGGAATATCGGCCCCTACTTCTCGGTGGGAACATTATATACGTCAATAACGTAACATACCCTAACCTAACCCATCTAGCACCTCGCTGGTAATGTTTTACAGAATCCCGTTCCTGTCGTCCCGTACATCTCGGTTGGGATGTTATATTCGTCTACAGCGATATATATCCTAACGTAAGGCAGGCTAACATCTCGGATGCAGTATTTTACAACATTCCTGGCGTATCGGCTCTACTTCTCGGTGGGAACATTATACACGTCTATAACGTAACATAACCTAACCTAACCCATCTAGCCCCTCGCTGGTAATGTTTTACAGAATCCCGTTCCTGTCGTCCCGTACATCTCGGTTGGGATGTTATATACGTCTACAGCGATATATATCCTAACCTAAGGCAGGCTATCATCTCGGATGTAGTATTTTACAACATTCCTGGCGTATCGGCCCCTACTTCTCGGCGGGAACATTATATAGGTCTATAACGTAATCTAACCTAACCTAACACATCTAGCCCCTCGCTGGTAATGTTTTACAGAATACCGTTCGTGTCGTCCCGTAGGTCTCGTTTGGGACGTTATATACGTCTACAGCGTTATATATCCTAACCTAAGGCAGTCTACCATCTCGGTCGCAGTATTTTACGCCATTCCTGGCGTACCGGCTCTACTTCTCGGTGGGAACATTATACACGTCTATAACGTAACATAACCTAACCTAACCCATCTAGGCCCTCGCTGGTAATGTTTTACAGAATCCCGTTCCTGTCGTCCCGTACATCTCGGTTGGAACATTATAAACGTCTAAAGCAATATATATCCTAACCTAAGGCAGGCTAACATCTCGGATGAAGTATTATACGCCATTCCTGGCGTATCGGCCCCTACTTCACCGTGGGAACATTATACAGGTCTATAACGTAACATAACCTAACCTAACCCATCTAGCCCCTCGCTGGTAATGTTTTACAGAATCCCGTTTCTGTCGTCCCATACATCTCGGTTGTGATGTTATATACGTCTACAGCGATATATATCCTAACGTAAGGCAGGCTAACATCTCGGATGTAGTATTTTACAACATTCTTGGAGTATCGGCCCCTACTTCTCGGTGGGAACATTATATACGTCTGTAACGTAACATAACCTAACCTAACCCATCTAGCCCCTCGCTCGTAATATTTTACAGAATCCCGTTCGTGGCGTCCCGTACATCTCGGTTGGGATATTATATACGTCTATAGCGTTATATATCCTAACCTAAGGCAGGCTAACATCTCGGATGCAGTATTTTACAACATTCCTGGCATATCGGCCCCTACTTCTCGGTGGGAACATTATATACGTTTATAACGTATCACAACCTAACCTAACCCATCTAGCCCCTCTCTGGTAATGTTTTACAGAATCCCGTTCCTGACGTCCCGTACGTCTCTGTTGGGACATTATAAACGTCTACAGTGTTATATATCCTAACCTAAGGCAGGCTAACATCTCGGTTGCAGTATTTTACAACATTCCTGGCGTATCGGCCCATACTTCTCGGTGGGAACATTATATAGGTCTATAACGTAACATAACTTAACCTAACACATCTAGCCCCTCGCTGGTAATGTTTTACCGAATCCCGTTCGTGTCGTCCCCTACGTCTCGGTTTGGACATTATATACGTCTACAGCGTTATATATCCTAACCTAAGGCAGGCTAACATCTCGGATGAAGTATTTTACGCCATTCCTGGCGTATCGGCTCTACTTCTCGGTGGGAACATTATACACGTCTATAACGTAACATAACCTAACCTAACCCATCTAGCCCCTCGCTGGTAATGTTTTACAGAATCCCGTTCCTGTCGTCCCGTACATCTCGGTTGGGAAGTTATATACGTCTAAAGCGATATATATCCTAACGTAAGGCAGGCTAACATCTCGGATGTGGTATTTTACAACATTCTTGGAGTATCGGCCCCTACTTCTCGGTGGGAACATTATATACGTCAATAACGTAACATACCCTAACCTAACCCATCTAGCCCCTCGCTGGTAATGTTTTACAGAATCCCGTTCGTGTCGTCCCCTACGTCTCGGTTTGGACATTATATACGTCTACAGCGTTATATATCCTAACCTAAGGCAGGCTAACATCTCGGATGAAGTATTTTACGCCATTCCTGGCGTATCGGCTCTACTTCTCGGTGGGAACATTATACACGTCTATAACGTAACATAACCTAACCTAACCCATCTAGCCCCTCGCTGGTAATGTTTTACAGAATCCCGTTCCTGTCGTCCCGTACATCTCGGTTGGGATGATATATTCGTCTACAGCGATATATATCCTAACGTAAGGCAGGCTAACATCTCGGATGCAGTATTTTACAACATTCCTGGCGTATCGGCTTTACTTCTCGGTGGGAACATTATACACGTCTATAACGTAACATAACCTAACCTAACCCATCTAGCCCCTCGCTGGTAATGTTTTATAGAATCCCGTTCCTGTCGTCCCGTACATATCGGTTGGGATGTTATATACGTCTACAGCGATATATATCCTAACCTAAGGCAGGCTATCATCTCGGATGTAGTATTTTACAACATTCCTGGCGTATCGGCCCCTACTTCTCGGCGGGAACATTATATAGGTCTATAACGTAATCTAACCTAACCTAACACATCTAGCCCCTCGCTGGTAATGTTTTACAGAATACCGTTCGTGTCGTCCCGTAGGTCTCGTTTGGGACGTTATATACGTCTACAGCGTTATATATCCTAACCTAAGGCAGTCTACCATCTCGGTCGCAGTATTTTACGCCATTCCTGGCGTATCGGCTCTACTTCTCGGTGGGAACATTATACACGTCTATAACGTAACATAACCTAACCTAACCCATCTAGGCCCTCGCTGGTAATGTTTTACAGAATCCCGTTCCTGTCGTCCCGTACATCTTGGTTGGGATATTATATACGTCTATAGCGTTATATATCCTAACCTAAGGCAGGCTAACATCTCGGATGCAGTATTTTACAACATTCCTGGCATATCGGCCCCTACTTCTCGGTGGGAACATTATATACGTTTATAACGTATCACAACCTAACCTAACCCATCTAGCCCCTCGCTGGTAATGTTTTACAGAATCCCGTTCCTGACGTCCCGTACGTCTCTGTTGGGACATTATAAACGTCTACAGCGTTATATATCCTAACCTAAGGCAGGCTAACATCTCGGTTGCAGTATTTTACAACATTCCTGGCGTATCGGCCCCTACTTCTCGGTGGGAACATTATATACGTTTATAACGTATCACAACCTAACCTAACCCATCTAGCCCCTCGCTGGTAATGATTTACAGAATCCCGTTCCTGTCGTCCCGTACGTCTCGGATGGGACATTATAAACTTCTACAGCGTTATATATCCTAACCTAAGGCAGGCTAACATCTCGGTTGCAGTATTTTACAACATTCCTGCCGTATCGGCCCATACTTCTCGGTGGGAACATTATATAGGTCTATAAGGTAACATAACCTAACCTAACACATCTAGCCCCTCGCTGGTAATGTTTTACAGAGTCCCGTTCATGTCGTCCCGTACGTCTCGGATGGGACATTATATCCGTCTACAGCGTTATATATCTTAACTTAAGGCAGGCTAACATCTCGGATGCAGTATTTTACGACATTCCTGGCGTATCGGCCCCTACTTCTCAGTGGGAACATTATATACGTCTGTAACGTAACATAACCTAACCTATCCCATCTAGCCCCTCGTTGGCAATGTTTTACAGAATCCCGTTCGTGTCGCCCCGTACATCTCGGCTGGGATGTTATATACGTCTACAGCGATATATATCCTAACGTAAGGCAGGCTAACATGTCGGATGTAGTATTTTACAACATTCTTGGCATATCGGCCCCTACTTCTCGGTGGGAACATTATATACGTCAATAACGTAACATACCCTAACCTAACCCATCTAGCACCTCGCTGGTAATGTTTTACAGAATCCCGTTCCTGTCGTCCCGTACATCTCGGTTGGGATGTTATATTCGTCTACAGCGATATATATCCTAACGTAAGGCAGGCTAACAAGTCGGATGCAGTATTTTACAACATTCCTGGCGTATCGGCTCTACTTCTCGGTGGGAACATTATACACGTCTATAACGTAACATAACCTAACCTAACCCATCTAGCCCCTCGCTGGTAATGTTTTACAGAATCCCGTTCCTGTCGTCCCGTACATCTCGGTTGGGATGTTATATACGTCTACAGCGATATATATCCTAACCTAAGGCAGGCTATCATCTCGGATGAAGTATTATACGCCATTCCTGGCGTATCGGCCCCTACTTCTCGGCGGGAACATTATATAGGTCTATAACGTAACATAACCTAACCTAACCCATCTAGCCCCTCGCTGGTAATGTTTTACAGAATCCCGTTTCTGTCGTCCCATACATCTCGGTTGGGAAGTTATATACGTCTACAGCGATATATATCCTAACGTAAGGCAGGCTAACATCTCGGATGTGGTATTTTACAACATTCTTGGAGTATCGGCCCCTACTTCTCGGTGGGAACATTATATACGTCTACAACGTAACATAACCTAACCTATCCCATCTAGTCCCTCGTTGGCAATGTTTTACAGAATCCCGTTCCTGTCGTCCCGTACATCTCGGTTGGGATATTATATACGTCTATAGCGTTATATATCTTAACCTAAGGCAGGCTAATATCTCGGATGCAGTATTTTACAACATTCCTGGCGTATCGGCTCTACTTCTCGGTGGGAACATTATACACGTCTATAACGTAACATAACCTAACCTAACCCATCCTGCCCCTCGCTGGTAATGTTTTACAGAATCCCGTTCCTGTCGTCCCGTACATCTCGGTTGGGATATTATATACGTCTATAGCGTTATATATCCTAACCTAAGGCAGGCTAACATCTCGGATGCAGTATTTTACAACATTCCTGGCATATCGGCCCCTACTTCTCGGTGGGAACATTATATACGTTTATAACGTATCACAACCTAACCTAACCCATCTAGCCCCTCGCTGGTAATGATTTACAGAATCCCGTTCCTGTCGTCCCGTACGTCTCGGATGGGACATTATAAACTTCTACAGCGTTATATATCCTAACCTAAGGCAGGCTAACATCTCGGTTGCAGTATTTTACAACATTCCTGCCGTATCGGCCCATACTTCTCGGTGGGAACATTATATAGGTCTATAAGGTAACATAACCTAACCTAACACATCTAGCCCCTCGCTGGTAATGTTTTACAGAGTCCCGTTCATGTCGTCCCGTACGTCTCGGATGGGACATTATATCCGTCTACAGCGTTATATATCTTAACTTAAGGCAGGCTAACATCTCGGATGCAGTATTTTACGACATTCCTGGCGTATCGGCCCCTACTTCTCAGTGGGAACATTATATACGTCTGTAACGTAACATAACCTAACCTATCCCATCTAGCCCCTCGTTGGCAATGTTTTACAGAATCCCGTTCGTGTCGTCCCGTACATCTCGGTTGGGATGTTATATACGTCTACAGCGATATATATCCTAACGTAAGGCAGGCTAACATCTCGGATGCAGTATTTTACAACATTCCTGGCGTATCGGCTCTACTTCTCGGTGGGAACATTATACACGTCTATAACGTAACATAACCTAACCTAACCCATCTAGCTCCTCGCTGGTAATGTTTTACAGAATCCCGTTCCTGTCGTCCCGTACATCTCGGTTGGGATGTTATATACGTCTACAGCGATATATATCCTAACCTAAGGCAGGCTATCATCTCGGATGTAGTATTTTACAACATTCCTGGCGTATCGGCCCCTACTTCTCGGCGGGAACATTATATAGGTCTATAACGTAATCTAACCTAACCTAACACATCTAGCCCCTCGCTGGTAATGTTTTACAGAATACCGTTCGTGTCGTCCCGTAGGTCTCGTTTGGGACGTTATATACGTCTACAGCGTTATATATCCTAACCTAAGGCAGTCTACCATCTCGGTCGCAGTATTTTACGCCATTCCTGGCGTACCGGCTCTACTTCTCGGTGGGAACATTATACACGTCTATAACGTAACATAACCTAACCTAACCCATCTAGGCCCTCGCTGGTAATGTTTTACAGAATCCCGTTCCTGTCGTCCCGTACATCTCGGTTGGAACATTATAAACGTCTAAAGCAATATATATCCTAACCTAAGGCAGGCTAACATCTCGGATGAAGTATTATACGCCATTCCTGGCGTATCGGCCCCTACTTCACCGTGGGAACATTATACAGGTCTATAACGTAACATAACCTAACCTAACCCATCTAGCCCCTCGCTGGTAATGTTTTACAGAATCCCGTTTCTGTCGTCCCATACATCTCGGTTGTGATGTTATATACGTCTACAGCGATATATATCCTAACGTAAGGCAGGCTAACATCTCGGATGTAGTATTTTACAACATTCTTGGAGTATCGGCCCCTACTTCTCGGTGGGAACATTATATACGTCTGTAACGTAACATAACCTAACCTAACCCATCTAGCCCCTCGCTCGTAATATTTTACAGAATCCCGTTCGTGGCGTCCCGTACATCTCGGTTGGGATATTATATACGTCTATAGCGTTATATATCCTAACCTAAGGCAGGCTAACATCTCGGATGCAGTATTTTACAACATTCCTGGCATATCGGCCCCTACTTCTCGGTGGGAACATTATATACGTTTATAACGTATCACAACCTAACCTAACCCATCTAGCCCCTCTCTGGTAATGTTTTACAGAATCCCGTTCCTGACGTCCCGTACGTCTCTGTTGGGACATTATAAACGTCTACAGTGTTATATATCCTAACCTAAGGCAGGCTAACATCTCGGTTGCAGTATTTTACAACATTCCTGGCGTATCGGCCCATACTTCTCGGTGGGAACATTATATAGGTCTATAACGTAACATAACTTAACCTAACACATCTAGCCCCTCGCTGGTAATGTTTTACCGAATCCCGTTCGTGTCGTCCCCTACGTCTCGGTTTGGACATTATATACGTCTACAGCGTTATATATCCTAACCTAAGGCAGGCTAACATCTCGGATGAAGTATTTTACGCCATTCCTGGCGTATCGGCTCTACTTCTCGGTGGGAACATTATACACGTCTATAACGTAACATAACCTAACCTAACCCATCTAGCCCCTCGCTGGTAATGTTTTACAGAATCCCGTTCCTGTCGTCCCGTACATCTCGGTTGGGAAGTTATATACGTCTAAAGCGATATATATCCTAACGTAAGGCAGGCTAACATCTCGGATGTGGTATTTTACAACATTCTTGGAGTATCGGCCCCTACTTCTCGGTGGGAACATTATATACGTCAATAACGTAACATACCCTAACCTAACCCATCTAGCCCCTCGCTGGTAATGTTTTACAGAATCCCGTTCGTGTCGTCCCCTACGTCTCGGTTTGGACATTATATACGTCTACAGCGTTATATATCCTAACCTAAGGCAGGCTAACATCTCGGATGAAGTATTTTACGCCATTCCTGGCGTATCGGCTCTACTTCTCGGTGGGAACATTATACACGTCTATAACGTAACATAACCTAACCTAACCCATCTAGCCCCTCGCTGGTAATGTTTTACAGAATCCCGTTCCTGTCGTCCCGTACATCTCGGTTGGGATGATATATTCGTCTACAGCGATATATATCCTAACGTAAGGCAGGCTAACATCTCGGATGCAGTATTTTACAACATTCCTGGCGTATCGGCTTTACTTCTCGGTGGGAACATTATACACGTCTATAACGTAACATAACCTAACCTAACCCATCTAGCCCCTCGCTGGTAATGTTTTATAGAATCCCGTTCCTGTCGTCCCGTACATATCGGTTGGGATGTTATATACGTCTACAGCGATATATATCCTAACCTAAGGCAGGCTATCATCTCGGATGTAGTATTTTACAACATTCCTGGCGTATCGGCCCCTACTTCTCGGCGGGAACATTATATAGGTCTATAACGTAATCTAACCTAACCTAACACATCTAGCCCCTCGCTGGTAATGTTTTACAGAATACCGTTCGTGTCGTCCCGTAGGTCTCGTTTGGGACGTTATATACGTCTACAGCGTTATATATCCTAACCTAAGGCAGTCTACCATCTCGGTCGCAGTATTTTACGCCATTCCTGGCGTATCGGCTCTACTTCTCGGTGGGAACATTATACACGTCTATAACGTAACATAACCTAACCTAACCCATCTAGGCCCTCGCTGGTAATGTTTTACAGAATCCCGTTCCTGTCGTCCCGTACATCTCGGTTGGGATATTATATACGTCTATAGCGTTATATATCCTAACCTAAGGCAGGCTAACATCTCGGATGCAGTATTTTACAACATTCCTGGCATATCGGCCCCTACTTCTCGGTGGGAACATTATATACGTTTATAACGTATCACAACCTAACCTAACCCATCTAGCCCCTCGCTGGTAATGTTTTACAGAATCCCGTTCCTGACGTCCCGTACGTCTCTGTTGGGACATTATAAACGTCTACAGCGTTATATATCCTAACCTAAGGCAGGCTAACATCTCGGTTGCAGTATTTTACAACATTCCTCGCGTATCGGCCCCTACTTCTCGGTGGGAACATTATATACGTTTATAACGTATCACAACCTAACCTAACCCATCTAGCCCCTCGCTGGTAATGATTTACAGAATCCCGTTCCTGTCGTCCCGTACGTCTCGGATGGGACATTATAAACTTCTACAGCGTTATATATCCTAACCTAAGGCAGGCTAACATCTCGGTTGCAGTATTTTACAACATTCCTGCCGTATCGGCCCATACTTCTCGGTGGGAACATTATATAGGTCTATAAGGTAACATAACCTAACCTAACACATCTAGCCCCTCGCTGGTAATGTTTTACAGAGTCCCGTTCATGTCGTCCCGTACGTCTCGGATGGGACATTATATCCGTCTACAGCGTTATATATCTTAACTTAAGGCAGGCTAACATCTCGGATGCAGTATTTTACGACATTCCTGGCGTATCGGCCCCTACTTCTCAGTGGGAACATTATATACGTCTGTAACGTAACATAACCTAACCTATCCCATCTAGCCCCTCGTTGGCAATGTTTTACAGAATCCCGTTCGTGTCGCCCCGTACATCTCGGTTGGGATGTTATATACGTCTACAGCGATATATATCCTAACGTAAGGCAGGCTAACATGTCGGATGTAGTATTTTACAACATTCTTGGAATATCGGCCCCTACTTCTCGGTGGGAACATTATATACGTCAATAACGTAACATACCCTAACCTAACCCATCTAGCACCTCGCTGGTAATGTTTTACAGAATCCCGTTCCTGTCGTCCCGTACATCTCGGTTGGGATGTTATATTCGTCTACAGCGATATATATCCTAACGTAAGGCAGGCTAACATGTCGGATGCAGTATTTTACAACATTCCTGGCGTATCGGCTCTACTTCTCGGTGGGAACATTATACACGTCTATAACGTAACATAACCTAACCTAACCCATCTAGCCCCTCGCTGGTAATGTTTTACAGAATCCCGTTCCTGTCGTCCCGTACATCTCGGTTGGGATGTTATATACGTCTACAGCGATATATATCCTAACCTAAGGCAGGCTATCATCTCGGATGAAGTATTATACGCCATTCCTGGCGTATCGGCCCCTACTTCTCGGCGGGAACATTATATAGGTCTATAACGTAACATAACCTAACCTAACCCATCTAGCCCCTCGCTGGTAATGTTTTACAGAATCCCGTTTCTGTCGTCCCATACATCTCGGTTGTGATGTTATATACGTCTACAGCGATATATATCCTAACGTAAGGCAGGCTAACATCTCGGATGTAGTATTTTACAACATTCTTGGAGTATCGGCCCCTACTTCTCGGTGGGAACATTATATACGTCTGTAACGTAACATAACCTAACCTAACCCATCTAGCCCCTCGCTCGTAATATTTTACAGAATCCCGTTCGTGGCGTCCCGTACATCTCGGTTGGGATATTATATACGTCTATAGCGTTATATATCCTAACCTAAGGCAGGCTAACATCTCGGATGCAGTATTTTACAACATTCCTGGCATATCGGCCCCTACTTCTCGGTGGGAACATTATATACGTTTATAACGTATCACAACCTAACCTAACCCATCTAGCCCCTCTCTGGTAATGTTTTACAGAATCCCGTTCCTGACGTCCCGTACGTCTCTGTTGGGACATTATAAACGTCTACATTGTTATATATCCTAACCTAAGGCAGGCTAACATCTCGGTTGCAGTATTTTACAACATTCCTGGCGTATCGGCCCATACTTCTCGGTGGGAACATTATATAGGTCTATAACGTAACATAACTTAACCTAACACATCTAGCCCCTCGCTGGTAATGTTTTACCGAATCCCGTTCGTGTCGTCCCCTACGTCTCGGTTTGGACATTATATACGTCTACAGCGTTATATATCCTAACCTAAGGCAGGCTAACATCTCGGATGAAGTATTTTACGCCATTCCTGGCGTATCGGCTCTACTTCTCGGTGGGAACATTATACACGTCTATAACGTAACATAACCTAACCTAACCCATCTAGCCCCTCGCTGGTAATGTTTTACAGAATCCCGTTCCTGTCGTCCCGTACATCTCGGTTGGGAAGTTATATACGTCTACAGCGATATATATCCTAACGTAAGGCAGGCTAACATCTCGGATATGGTATTTTACAACATTCTTGGAGTATCGGCCCCTACTTCTCGGTGGGAACATTATATACGTCAATAACGTAACATACCCTAACCTAACCCATCTAGCCCCTCGCTGGTAATGTTTTACAGAATCCCGTTCCTGTCGTCCCGTACATCTCGGTTGGGATGTTATATTCGTCTACAGCGATATATATCCTAACGTAAGGCAGGCTAACATCTCGGATGCAGTATTTTACAACATTCCTGGCGTATCGGCTCTACTTCTCGGTGGGAACATTATACACGTCTATAACGTAACATAACCTAACCTAACCCATCTAGCCCCTCGCTGGTAATGTTTTACAGAATCCCGTTCCTGTCGTCCCGTACATATCGGTTGGGATGTTATATACGTCTACAGCGACATATATCCTAACCTAAGGCAGGCTATCATCTCGGATGTAGTATTTTACAACATTCCTGGCGTATCGGCCCCTACTTCTCGGCGGGAACATTATATAGGTCTATAACGTAATCTAACCTAACCTAACACATCTAGCCCCTCGCTGGTAATGTTTTACAGAATACCGTTCGTGTCGTCCCGTAGGTCTCGTTTGGGACGTTATATACGTCTACAGCGTTATATATCCTAACCTAAGGCAGTCTACCATCTCGGTCGCAGTATTTTACGCCATTCCTGGCGTATCGGCTCTACTTCTCGGTGGGAACATTATACACGTCTATAACGTAACATAACCTAACCTAACCCATCTAGGCCCTCGCTGGTAATGTTTTACAGAATCCCGTTCCTGTCGTCCCGTACATCTCGGTTGGAACATTATAAACGTGTAAAGCAATATATATCCTAACCTAAGGCAGGCTAACATCTCGGATGAAGTATTATACGCCATTCCTGGCGTATCGGCCCCTACTTCACCGTGGGAACATTATACAGGTCTATAACGTAACATAACCTAACCTAACCCATCTAGCCCCTCGCTGGTAATGTTTTACAGAATCCCGTTTCTGTCGTCCCATACATCTCGGTTGTGATGTTATATACGTCTACAGCGATATATATCCTAACGTAAGGCAGGCTAACATCTCGGATGTAGTATTTTACAACATTCTTGGAGTATCGGCCCCTACTTCTCGGTGGGAACATTATATACGTCTGTAACGTAACATAACCTAACCTAACCCATCTAGCCCCTCGCTCGTAATATTTTACAGAATCCCGTTCGTGGCGTCCCGTACATCTCGGTTGGGATATTATATACGTCTATAGCGTTATATATCCTAACCTAAGGCAGGCTAACATCTCGGATGCAGTATTTTACAACATTCCTGGCATATCGGCCCCTACTTCTCGGTGGGAACATTATATACGTTTATAACGTATCACAACCTAACCTAACCCATCTAGCCCCTCTCTGGTAATGTTTTACAGAATCCCGTTCCTGACGTCCCGTACGTCTCTGTTGGGACATTATAAACGTCTACAGTGTTATATATCCTAACCTAAGGCAGGCTAACATCTCGGTTGCAGTATTTTACAACATTCCTGGCGTATCGGCCCATACTTCTCGGTGGGAACATTATATAGGTATATAACGTAACATAACTTAACCTAACACATCTAGCCCCTCGCTGGTAATGTTTTACCGAATCCCGTTCGTGTCGTCCCCTACGTCTCGGTTTGGACATTATATACGTCTACAGCGTTATATATCCTAACCTAAGGCAGGCTAACATCTCGGATGAAGTATTTTACGCCATTCCTGGCGTATCGGCTCTACTTCTCGGTGGGAACATTATACACGTCTATAACGTAACATAACCTAACCTAACCCATCTAGCCCCTCGCTGGTAATGTTTTACAGAATCCCGTTCCTGTCGTCCCGTACATCTCGGTTGGGAAGTTATATACGTCTACAGCGATATATATCCTAACGTAAGGCAGGCTAACATCTCGGATGTGGTATTTTACAACATTCTTGGAGTATCGGCCCCTACTTCTCGGTGGGAACATTATATACGTCAATAACGTAACATACCCTAACCTAACCCATCTAGCCCCTCGCTGGTAATGTTTTACAGAATCCCGTTCCTGTCGTCCCGTACATCTCGGTTGGGATGTTATATTCGTCTACAGCGATATATATCCTAACGTAAGGCAGGCTAACATCTCGGATGCAGTATTTTACAACATTCCTGGCGTATCGGCTCTACTTCTCGGTGGGAACATTATACACGTCTATAACGTAACATAACCTAACCTAACCCATCTAGCCCCTCGCTGGTAATGTTTTACAGAATCCCGTTCCTGTCGTCCCGTACATATCGGTTGGGATGTTATATACGTCTACAGCGATATATATCCTAACCTAAGGCAGGCTATCATCTCGGATGTAGTATTTTACAACAATCCTGGCGTATCGGCCCCTACTTCTCGGCGAGAACATTATATAGGTATATAACGTAATCTAACCTAACCTAACACATCTAGCCCCTCGCTGGTAATGTTTTACAGAATACCGTTCGTGTCGTCCCGTAGGTCTCGTTTGGGACGTTATATACGTCTACAGCGTTATATATCCTAACCTAAGGCAGTCTACCATCTCGGTCGCAGTATTTTACGCCATTCCTGGCGTATCGGCTCTACTTCTCGGTGGGAACATTATACACGTCTATAACGTAACATAACCTAACCTAACCCATCTAGGCCCTCGCTGGTAATGTTTTACAGAATCCCGTTCCTGTCGTCCCGTACATCTCGGTTGGAACATTATAAACGTGTAAAGCAATATATATCCTAACCTAAGGCAGGCTAACATCTCGGATGAAGTATTATACGCCATTCCTGGCGTATCGGCCCCTACTTCACCGTGGGAACATTATACAGGTCTATAACGTAACATAACCTAACCTAACCCATCTAGCCCCTCGCTGGTAATGTTTTACAGAATCCCGTTTCTGTCGTCCCATACATCTCGGTTGTGATGTTATATACGTCTACAGCGATATATATCCTAACGTAAGGCAGGCTAACATCTCGGATGTAGTATTTTACAACATTCTTGGAGTATCGGCCCCTACTTCTCGGTGGGAACATTATATACGTCTGTAACGTAACATAACCTAACCTAACCCATCTAGCCCCTCGCTCGTAATATTTTACAGAATCCCGTTCGTGGCGTCCCGTACATCTCGGTTGGGATATTATATACGTCTATAGCGTTATATATCCTAACCTAAGGCAGGCTAACATCTCGGATGCAGTATTTTACAACATTCCTGGCATATCGGCCCCTACTTCTCGGTGGGAACATTATATACGTTTATAACGTATCACAACCTAACCTAACCCATCTAGCCCCTCTCTGGTAATGTTTTACAGAATCCCGTTCCTGACGTCCCGTACGTCTCTGTTGGGACATTATAAACGTCTACATTGTTATATATCCTAACCTAAGGCAGGCTAACATCTCGGTTGCAGTATTTTACAACATTCCTGGCGTATCGGCCCATACTTCTCGGTGGGAACATTATATAGGTCTATAACGTAATCTAACCTAACCTAACACATCTAGCCCCTCGCTGGTAATGTTTTACAGAATACCGTTCGTGTCGTCCCGTAGGTCTCGTTTGGGACGTTATATACGTCTACAGCGTTATATATCCTAACCTAAGGCAGTCTACCATCTCGGTCGCAGTATTTTACGCCATTCCTGGCGTATCGGCTCTACTTCTCGGTGGGAACATTATACACGTCTATAACGTAACATAACCTAACCTAACCCATCTAGGCCCTCGCTGGTAATGTTTTACAGAATCCCGTTCCTGTCGTCCCGTACATCTCGGTTGGGATATTATATACGTCTATAGCGTTATATATCCTAACCTAAGGCAGGCTAACATCTCGGATGCAGTATTTTACAACATTCCTGGCATATCGGCCCCTACTTCTCGGTGGGAACATTATATACGTTTATAACGTATCACAACCTAACCTAACCCATCTAGCCCCTCGCTGGTAATGTTTTACAGAATCCCGTTCCTGACGTCCCGTACGTCTCTGTTGGGACATTATAAACGTCTACAGCGTTATATATCCTAACCTAAGGCAGGCTAACATCTCGGTTGCAGTATTTTACAACATTCCTGGCGTATCGGCCCCTACTTCTCGGTGGGAACATTATATACGTTTATAACGTATCACAACCTAACCTAACCCATCTAGCCCCTCGCTGGTAATGATTTACAGAATCCCGTTCCTGTCGTCCCGTACGTCTCGGATGGGACATTATAAACTTCTACAGCGTTATATATCCTAACCTAAGGCAGGCTAACATCTCGGTTGCAGTATTTTACAACATTCCTGCCGTATCGGCCCATACTTCTCGGTGGGAACATTATATAGGTCTATAAGGTAACATAACCTAACCTAACACATCTAGCCCCTCGCTGGTAATGTTTTACAGAGTCCCGTTCATGTCGTCCCGTACGTCTCGGATGGGACATTATATCCGTCTACAGCGTTATATATCTTAACTTAAGGCAGGCTAACATCTCGGATGCAGTATTTTACGACATTCCTGGCGTATCGGCCCCTACTTCTCAGTGGGAACATTATATACGTCTGTAACGTAACATAACCTAACCTATCCCATCTAGCCCCTCGTTGGCAATGTTTTACAGAATCCCGTTCGTGTCGCCCCGTACATCTCGGTTGGGATGTTATATACGTCTACAGCGATATATATCCTAACGTAAGGCAGGCTAACATGTCGGATGTAGTATTTTACAACATTCTTGGAATATCGGCCCCTACTTCTCGGTGGGAACATTATATACGTCAATAACGTAACATACCCTAACCTAACCCATCTAGCACCTCGCTGGTAATGTTTTACAGAATCCCGTTCCTGTCGTCCCGTACATCTCGGTTGGGATGTTATATTCGTCTACAGCGATATATATCCTAACGTAAGGCAGGCTAACATGTCGGATGCAGTATTTTACAACATTCCTGGCGTATCGGCTCTACTTCTCGGTGGGAACATTATACACGTCTATAACGTAACATAACCTAACCTAACCCATCTAGCCCCTCGCTGGTAATGTTTTACAGAATCCCGTTCCTGTCGTCCCGTACATCTCGGTTGGGATGTTATATACGTCTACAGCGATATATATCCTAACCTAAGGCAGGCTATCATCTCGGATGAAGTATTATACGCCATTCCTGGCGTATCGGCCCCTACTTCTCGGCGGGAACATTATATAGGTCTATAACGTAACATAACCTAACCTAACCCATCTAGCCCCTCGCTGGTAATGTTTTACAGAATCCCGTTTCTGTCGTCCCATACATCTCGGTTGTGATGTTATATACGTCTACAGCGATATATATCCTAACGTAAGGCAGGCTAACATCTCGGATGTAGTATTTTACAACATTCTTGGAGTATCGGCCCCTACTTCTCGGTGGGAACATTATATACGTCTGTAACGTAACATAACCTAACCTAACCCATCTAGCCCCTCGCTCGTAATATTTTACAGAATCCCGTTCGTGGCGTCCCGTACATCTCGGTTGGGATATTATATACGTCTATAGCGTTATATATCCTAACCTAAGGCAGGCTAACATCTCGGATGCAGTATTTTACAACATTCCTGGCATATCGGCCCCTACTTCTCGGTGGGAACATTATATACGTTTATAACGTATCACAACCTAACCTAACCCATCTAGCCCCTCTCTGGTAATGTTTTACAGAATCCCGTTCCTGACGTCCCGTACGTCTCTGTTGGGACATTATAAACGTCTACATTGTTATATATCCTAACCTAAGGCAGGCTAACATCTCGGTTGCAGTATTTTACAACATTCCTGGCGTATCGGCCCATACTTCTCGGTGGGAACATTATATAGGTCTATAACGTAACATAACTTAACCTAACACATCTAGCCCCTCGCTGGTAATGTTTTACCGAATCCCGTTCGTGTCGTCCCCTACGTCTCGGTTTGGACATTATATACGTCTACAGCGTTATATATCCTAACCTAAGGCAGGCTAACATCTCGGATGAAGTATTTTACGCCATTCCTGGCGTATCGGCTCTACTTCTCGGTGGGAACATTATACACGTCTATAACGTAACATAACCTAACCTAACCCATCTAGCCCCTCGCTGGTAATGTTTTACAGAATCCCGTTCCTGTCGTCCCGTACATCTCGGTTGGGAAGTTATATACGTCTACAGCGATATATATCCTAACGTAAGGCAGGCTAACATCTCGGATATGGTATTTTACAACATTCTTGGAGTATCGGCCCCTACTTCTCGGTGGGAACATTATATACGTCAATAACGTAACATACCCTAACCTAACCCATCTAGCCCCTCGCTGGTAATGTTTTACAGAATCCCGTTCCTGTCGCCCCGTACATCTCGGTTGGGATGTTATATTCGTCTACAGCGATATATATCCTAACGTAAGGCAGGCTAACATCTCGGATGCAGTATTTTACAACATTCCTGGCGTATCGGCTCTACTTCTCGGTGGGAACATTATACACGTCTATAACGTAACATAACCTAACCTAACCCATCTAGCCCCTCGCTGGTAATGTTTTACAGAATCCCGTTCCTGTCGTCCCGTACATATCGGTTGGGATGTTATATACGTCTACAGCGATATATATCCTAACCTAAGGCAGGCTATCATCTCGGATGTAGTATTTTACAACATTCCTGGCGTATCGGCCCCTACTTCTCGGCGGGAACATTATATAGGTCTATAACGTAATCTAACCTAACCTAACACATCTAGCCCCTCGCTGGTAATGTTTTACAGAATACCGTTCGTGTCGTCCCGTAGGTCTCGTTTGGGACGTTATATACGTCTACAGCGTTATATATCCTAACCTAAGGCAGTCTACCATCTCGGTCGCAGTATTTTACGCCATTCCTGGCGTATCGGCTCTACTTCTCGGTGGGAACATTATACACGTCTATAACGTAACATAACCTAACCTAACCCATCTAGGCCCTCGCTGGTAATGTTTTACAGAATCCCGTTCCTGTCGTCCCGTACATCTCGGTTGGAACATTATAAACGTGTAAAGCAATATATATCCTAACCTAAGGCAGGCTAACATCTCGGATGAAGTATTATACGCCATTCCTGGCGTATCGGCCCCTACTTCACCGTGGGAACATTATACAGGTCTATAACGTAACATAACCTAACCTAACCCATCTAGCCCCTCGCTGGTAATGTTTTACAGAATCCCGTTTCTGTCGTCCCATACATCTCGGTTGTGATGTTATATACGTCTACAGCGATATATATCCTAACGTAAGGCAGGCTAACATCTCGGATGTAGTATTTTACAACATTCTTGGAGTATCGGCCCCTACTTCTCGGTGGGAACATTATATACGTCTGTAACGTAACATAACCTAACCTAACCCATCTAGCCCCTCGCTCGTAATATTTTACAGAATCCCGTTCGTGGCGTCCCGTACATCTCGGTTGGGATATTATATACGTCTATAGCGTTATATATCCTAACCTAAGGCAGGCTAACATCTCGGATGCAGTATTTTACAACATTCCTGGCATATCGGCCCCTACTTCTCGGTGGGAACATTATATACGTTTATAACGTATCACAACCTAACCTAACCCATCTAGCCCCTCTCTGGTAATGTTTTACAGAATCCCGTTCCTGACGTCCCGTACGTCTCTGTTGGGACATTATAAACGTCTACAGTGTTATATATCCTAACCTAAGGCAGGCTAACATCTCGGTTGCAGTATTTTACAACATTCCTGGCGTATCGGCCCATACTTCTCGGTGGGAACATTATATAGGTATATAACGTAACATAACTTAACCTAACACATCTAGCCCCTCGCTGGTAATGTTTTACCGAATCCCGTTCGTGTCGTCCCCTACGTCTCGGTTTGGACATTATATACGTCTACAGCGTTATATATCCTAACCTAAGGCAGGCTAACATCTCGGATGAAGTATTTTACGCCATTCCTGGCGTATCGGCTCTACTTCTCGGTGGGAACATTATACACGTCTATAACGTAACATAACCTAACCTAACCCATCTAGCCCCTCGCTGGTAATGTTTTACAGAATCCCGTTCCTGTCGTCCCGTACATCTCGGTTGGGACGTTATATACGTCTACAGCGATATATATCCTAACGTAAGGCAGGCTAACATCTCGGATGTGGTATTTTACAACATTCTTGGAGTATCGGCCCCTACTTCTCGGTGGGAACATTATATACGTCAATAACGTAACATACCCTAACCTAACCCATCTAGCCCCTCGCTGGTAATGTTTTACAGAATCCCGTTCCTGTCGTCCCGTACATCTCGGTTGGGATGTTATATTCGTCTACAGCGATATATATCCTAACGTAAGGCAGGCTAACATCTCGGATGCAGTATTTTACAACATTCCTGGCGTATCGGCTCTACTTCTCGGTGGGAACATTATACACGTCTATAACGTAACATAACCTAACCTAACCCATCTAGCCCCTCGCTGGTAATGTTTTACAGAATCCCGTTCCTGTCGTCCCGTACATATCGGTTGGGATGTTATATACGTCTACAGCGATATATATCCTAACCTAAGGCAGGCTATCATCTCGGATGTAGTATTTTACAACAATCCTGGCGTATCGGCCCCTACTTCTCGGCGAGAACATTATATAGGTATATAACGTAATCTAACCTAACCTAACACATCTAGCCCCTCGCTGGTAATGTTTTACAGAATACCGTTCGTGTCGTCCCGTAGGTCTCGTTTGGGACGTTATATACGTCTACAGCGTTATATATCCTAACCTAAGGCAGTCTACCATCTCGGTCGCAGTATTTTACGCCATTCCTGGCGTATCGGCTCTACTTCTCGGTGGGAACATTATACACGTCTATAACGTAACATAACCTAACCTAACCCATCTAGGCCCTCGCTGGTAATGTTTTACAGAATCCCGTTCCTGTCGTCCCGTACATCTCGGTTGGAACATTATAAACGTGTAAAGCAATATATATCCTAACCTAAGGCAGGCTAACATCTCGGATGAAGTATTATACGCCATTCCTGGCGTATCGGCCCCTACTTCACCGTGGGAACATTATACAGGTCTATAACGTAACATAACCTAACCTAACCCATCTAGCCCCTCGCTGGTAATGTTTTACAGAATCCCGTTTCTGTCGTCCCATACATCTCGGTTGTGATGTTATATACGTCTACAGCGATATATATCCTAACGTAAGGCAGGCTAACATCTCGGATGTAGTATTTTACAACATTCTTGGAGTATCGGCCCCTACTTCTCGGTGGGAACATTATATACGTCTGTAACGTAACATAACCTAACCTAACCCATCTAGCCCCTCGCTCGTAATATTTTACAGAATCCCGTTCGTGGCGTCCCGTACATCTCGGTTGGGATATTATATACGTTTATAGCGTTATATATCCTAACCTAAGGCAGGCTAACATCTCGGATGCAGTATTTTACAACATTCCTGGCATATCGGCCCCTACTTCTCGGTGGGAACATTATATACGTTTATAACGTATCACAACCTAACCTAACCCATCTAGCCCCTCGCTGGTAATGTTTTACAGAATCCCGTTCCTGACGTCCCGTACGTCTCTGTTGGGACATTATAAACGTCTACAGCGTTATATATCCTAACCTAAGGCAGGCTAACATCTCGGTTGCAGTATTTTACAACATTCCTGGCGTATCGGCCCATACTTCTCGGTGGGAACATTATATAGGTCTATAACGTAACATAACTTAACCTAACACATCTAGCCCCTCGCTGGTAATGTTTTACCGAATCCCGTTCCTGTCGTCCCGTACATGTCGGTTGGGAAGTTATATACGTCTACAGCGATATATATCCTAACGTAAGGCAGGCTAACATCTCGGATGTGGTATTTTACAACATTCTTGGAGTATCGGCCCCTACTTCTCGGTGGGAACATTATATACGTCTACAACGTAACATAACCTAACCTATCCCATCTAGTCCCTCGTTGGCAATGTTTTACAGAATCCCGTTCGTGACGTCCCGTACATCTCGGTTGGGATATTATATACGTCTATAGCGTTATATATCTTAACCTAAGGCAGGCTAATATCTCGGATGCAGTATTTTACAACATTCCTGGCGTATCGGCTCTACTTCTCGGTGGGAACATTATACACGTCTATAACGTAACATAACCTAACCTAACCCATCTAGCCCCTCGCTGGTAATGTTTTACAGAATCCCGTTCCTGTCGTCCCGTACATCTCGGATGGGATGTTATATACGTCTACAGCGATATATATCCTAACGTAAGGCAGGCTAACATCTCGGTTACAGTATTTTACAACATTCCTGGCGTATCGGCTCCTACTTCTCGGCGGGAACATTATATAGGTCTATAACGTAATATAACCTATCCTAACACATCTAGCCCCTCGCTGGTAATGTTTTACAGAATACCGTTCGTGTCGTCCCGTAGGTCTCGTTTGGGACGTTATATACGTCTACAGCGTTATATATCCTAACCTAGGGCAGTCTTCCATCTCGGTCGCAGTATTTTACGCCATTCCTGGCGTATCGGCCCGTACTTCACCGTGGGAACATTATACACGTCTATAACGTAGCATAACCTAACCTAACCCATCTAGCCCCTCGCTGGTAATGTTTTACAGAATCCCGTTCGTGTCGTCCCGTACGTCTCGGATGGGACATTATATACGTCTACAGCGTTATATTTCCTAACGTAAGGCAGGCTAACATCTCGGATGTAGTATTTTACAACATTGTTGGAGTATAGGCCGATACTTCTCGGTGGGAACATTATATACGTCTATAACGTAACATTACCTAACCTAACCCATCTAGCCCCTCGCTGGTAATGTTTTACAGAATCCCGTTCCTGTCGTCCCGTACATATCGGTTGGGATGTTATATACGTCTACAGCGATATATATCCTAACCTAAGGCAGGCTATCATCTCGGATGTAGTATTTTACAACATTCCTGGCGTATCGGCCCCTACTTCTCGGCGGGAACATTATATAGGTCTATAACGTAATCTAACCTAACCTAACACATCTAGCCCCTCGCTGGTAATGTTTTACAGAATACCGTTCGTGTCGTCCCGTAGGTCTCGTTTGGGACGTTATATACGTCTACAGCGTTATATATCCTAACCTAAGGCAGTCTACCATCTCGGTCGCAGTATTTTACGCCATTCCTGGCGTATCGGCTCTACTTCTCGGTGGGAACATTATACACGTCTATAACGTAACATAACCTAACCTAACCCATCTAGGCCCTCGCTGGTAATGTTTTACAGAATCCCGTTCCTGTCGTCCCGTACATCTCGGTTGGAACATTATAAACGTCTAAAGCAATATATATCCTAACCTAAGGCAGGCTAACATCTCGGATGAAGTATTATACGCCATTCCTGGCGTATCGGCCCCTACTTCACCGTGGGAACATTATACAGGTCTATAACGTAACATAACCTAACCTAACCCATCTAGCCCCTCGCTGGTAATGTTTTACAGAATCCCGTTTCTGTCGTCCCATACATCTCGGTTGTGATGTTATATACGTCTACAGCGATATATATCCTAACGTAAGGCAGGCTAACATCTCGGATGTAGTATTTTACAACATTCTTGGAGTATCGGCCCCTACTTCTCGGTGGGAACATTATATACGTCTGTAACGTAACATAACCTAACCTAACCCATCTAGCCCCTCGCTCGTAATATTTTACAGAATCCCGTTCGTGGCGTCCCGTACATCTCGGTTGGGATATTATATACGTCTATAGCGTTATATATCCTAACCTAAGGCAGGCTAACATCTCGGATGCACTATTTTACAACATTCCTGGCATATCGGCCCCTACTTCTCGGTGGGAACATTATATACGTTTATAACGTATCACAACCTAACCTAACCCATCTAGCCCCTCGCTGGTAATGTTTTACAGAATCCCGTTCCTGACGTCCCGTACGTCTCTGTTGGGACATTATAAACGTCTACAGCGTTATATATCCTAACCTAAGGCAGGCTAACATCTCGGTTGCAGTATTTTACAACATTCCTGGCGTATCGGCCCATACTTCTCGGTGGGAACATTATATAGGTCTATAACGTAACATAACTTAACCTAACACATCTAGCCCCTCGCTGGTAATGTTTTACCGAATCCCGTTCGTGTCGTCCCCTACGTCTCGGTTGGGACATTATATACGTCTACAGCGTTATATATCCTAACCTAAGGCAGGCTAACATCTCGGATGTGGTATTTTACAACATTCTTGTAGTATCGGCCCCTACTTCTCGGTGGGAACATTATATACGTCTACAACGTAACATAACCTAACCTATCCCATCTAGTCCCTCGTTGGCAATGTTTTACAGAATCCCGTTCGTGTCGGCCCGTACATCTCGGTTGGGATATTATATACGTCTATAGCGTTATATATCTTAACCTAAGGCAGGCTAATATCTCGGATGCAGTATTTTACAACATTCCTGGCGTATCGGCTCCACTTCACCGTGGGAACATTATACACGTCTATAACGTAGCATAACCTAACCTAACCCATCTAGCCCCTCGCTGGTAATGTTTTACAGAATCCCGTTCGTGTCGTCCCGTACGTCTCGGATGGGACATTATATACGTCTACAGCGTTATATTTCCTAACGTAAGGCAGGCTAACATCTCGGATGTAGTATTTTACAACATTGTTGGAGTATCGGCCGATACTTCTCGGTGGGAACATTATATACGTCAATAACGTAACATACCCTAACCTAACCCATCTAGCCCCTCGCTGGTAATGTTTTACAGAATCCCGTTCCTGTCGTCCCGTACATCTCGGTTGGGATGTTATATTCGTCTACAGCGATATATATCCTAACGTAAGGCAGGCTAACATCTCGGATGCAGTATTTTACAACATTCCTGGCGTATCGGCTCTACTTCTCGGTGGGAACATTATACACGTCTATAACGTAACATAACCTAACCTAACCCATCTAGCCCCTCGCTGGTAATGTTTTACAGAATCCCGTTCCTGTCGTCCCGTACATATCGGTTGGGATGATATATACGTCTACAGCGATATATATCCTAACCTAAGGCAGGCTATCATCTCGGATGTAGTATTTTACAACATTCCTGGCGTATCGGCCCCTACTTCTCGGCGGGAACATTATATAGGTCTATAACGTAATCTAACCTAACCTAACACATCTAGCCCCTCGCTGGTAATGTTTTACAGAATACCGTTCGTGTCGTCCCGTAGGTCTCGTTTGGGACGTTATATACGTCTACAGCGTTATATATCCTAACCTAAGGCAGTCTACCATCTCGGTCGCAGTATTTTACGCCATTCCTGGCGTATCGGCTCTACTTCTCGGTGGGAACATTATACACGTCTATAACGTAACATAACCTAACCTAACCCATCTAGGCCCTCGCTGGTAATGTTTTACAGAATCCCGTTCCTGTCGTCCCGTACATCTCGGTTGGAACATTATAAACGTCTAAAGCAATATATATCCTAACCTAAGGCAGGCTAACATCTCGGATGAAGTATTATACGCCATTCCTGGCGTATCGGCCCCTACTTCACCGTGGGAACATTATACAGGTCTATAACGTAACATAACCTAACCTAACCCATCTAGCCCCTCGCTGGTAATGTTTTACAGAATCCCGTTTCTGTCGTCCCATACATCTCGGTTGTAATGTTATATACGTCTACAGCGATATATATCCTAACGTAAGGCAGGCTAACATCTCGGATGTAGTATTTTACAACATTCTTGGAGTATCGGCCCCTACTTCTCGGTGGGAACATTATATACGTCTGTAACGTAACATAACCTAACCTAACCCATCTAGCCCCTCGCTCGTAATATTTTACAGAATCCCGTTCGTGGCGTCCCGTACATCTCGGTTGGGATATTATATACGTCTATAGCGTTATATATCCTAACCTAAGGCAGGCTAACATCTCGGATGCAGTATTTTACAATATTCCTGGCATATCGGCCCCTACTTCTCGGTGGGAACATTATATACGTCTACAACGTAACATAACCTAACCTATCCCATCTAGTCCCTCGTTGGCAATGTTTTACAGAATCCCGTTCGTGTCGTCCCGTACATCTCGGTTGGGATATTATATACGTCTATAGCGTTATATATCTTAACCTAAGGCAGGCTAATATCTCGGATGCAGTATTTTACAACATTCCTGGCGTATCGGCTCCACTTCTCGGTGGGAACATTATACACGTCTATAACGTAACATAACCTAACCTAACCCATCTAGCCCCTCGCTGGATATGTTTTACAGAATCCCGTTCCTGTCGTCCCGTACATCTCGGATGGGATGTTATATACGTCTACAGCGATATATATCCTAACGTAAGGCAGGCTAACATCTCGGTTACAGTATTTTACAACATTCCTGGCGTATCGGCTCCTACTTCTCGGCGGGAACATTATATAGGTCTATAACGTAATATAACCTATCCTAACACATCTAGCCCCTCGCTGGTAATGTTTTACAGAATACCGTTCGTGTCGTCCCGTAGGTCTCGTTTGGGACGTTATATACGTCTACAGCGTTATATATCCTAACCTAGGGCAGTCTTCCATCTCGGTCGCAGTATTTTACGCCATTCCTGGCGTATCGGCCCGTACTTCACCGTGGGAACATTATACACGTCTATAACGTAGCATAACCTAACCTAACCCATCTAGCCCCTCGCTGGTAATGTTTTACAGAATCCCGTTCGTGTCGTCCCGTACGTCTCGGATGGGACATTATATACGTCTACAGCGTTATATTTCCTAACGTAAGGCAGGCTAACATCTCGGATGTAGTATTTTACAACATTGTTGGAGTATCGGCCGATACTTCTCGGTGGGAACATTATATAGGTCTATAACATAACATAACTTAACCTAACACATCTAGCCCCTCGCTGGTAATGTTTTACCGAATCCCGTTCCTGTCGTCCCGTACATCTCGGTTGGGAAGTTATATACGTCTACAGCGATATATATCCTAACGTAAGGCAGGCTAACATCTCGGATGTGGTATTTTACAACATTCTTGGAGTATCGGCCCCTACCTCTCGGTGGGAACATTATATACGTCTACAACGTAACATAACCTAACCTATTCCATCTAGTCCCTCGTTGGCAATGTTTTACAGAATCCCGTTCGTGTCGTCCCGTATATCTCGGTTGGGATATTATATACGTCTATAGCGTTATATATCTTAACCTAAGGCAGGCTAATATCTCGGATGCAGTATTTTACAACATTCCTGGCGTATCGGCTCTACTTCTCGGTGGGAACATTATACACGTCTATAACGTAACATAACCTAACCTAACCCATCTAGCACCTCGCTGGTAATGTTTTACAGAATCCCGTTCCTGTCGTCCCGTACATCTCGGTTGGAACATTATAAACGTGTAAAGCAATATATATCCTAACCTAAGGCAGGCTAACATCTCGGATGAAGTATTATACGCCATTCCTGGCGTATCGGCCCCTACTTCACCGTGGGAACATTATACAGGTCTATAACGTAACATAACCTAACCTAACCCATCTAGCCCCTCGCTGGTAATGTTTTACAGAATCCCGTTTCTGTCGTCCCATACATCTCGGTTGTGATGTTATATACTTCTACAGCGATATATATCCTAACGTAAGGCAGGCTAACATCTCGGATGTAGTATTTTACAACATTCTTGGAGTATCGGCCCCTACTTCTCGGTGGGAACATTATATACGTCTGTAACGTAACATAACCTAACCTAACCCATCTAGCCCCTCGCTCGTAATATTTTACAGAATCCCGTTCGTGGCGTCCCGTACATCTCGGTTGGGATATTATATACGTCTATAGCGTTATATATCCTAACCTAAGGCAGGCTAACATCTCGGATGCAGTATTTTACAACATTCCTGGCATATCGGCCCCTACTTCTCGGTGGGAACATTATATACGTTTATAACGTATCACAACCTAACCTAACCCATCTAGCCCCTCGCTGGTAATGTTTTACAGAATCCCGTTCCTGACGTCCCGTACGTCTCTGTTGGGACATTATAAACGTCTACAGCGTTATATATCCTAACCTAAGGCAGGCTAACATCTCGGTTGCAGTATTTTACAACATTCCTGGCGTATCGGCCCATACTTCTCGGTGGGAACATTATATAGGTCTATAACGTAACATAACTTAACCTAACACATCTAGCCCCTCGCTGGTAATGTTTTACAGAATCCCGTTCCTGTCGTCCCGTACATATCGGTTGGGATGTTATATACGTCTACAGCGATATATATCCTAACCTAAGGCAGGCTATCATCTCGGATGTAGTATTTTACAACATTCCTGGCGTATCGGCCCTACTTCTCGGCGGGAACATTATATAGGTCTATAACGTAATCTAACCTAACCTAACACATCTAGCCCCTCGCTGGTAATGTTTTACAGAATACCGTTCGTGTCGTCCCGTAGGTCTCGTTTGGGACGTTATATACGTCTACAGCGTTATATATCCTAATCTAAGGCAGTCTACCATCTCGGTCGCAGTATTTTACGCCATTCCTGGCGTATCGGCTCTACTTCTCGGTGGGAACATTATACACGTCTATAACGTAACATAACCTAACCTAACCCATCTAGGCCCTCGCTGGTAATGTTTTACAGAATCCCGTTCCTGTCGTCCCGTACATCTCGGTTGGAACATTATAAACGTCTAAAGCAATATATATCCTAACCTAAGGCAGGCTAACATCTCGGATGAAGTATTATACGCCATTCCTGGCGTATCGGCCCCTACTTCACCGTGGGAACATTATACAGGTCTATAACGTAACATAACCTAACCTAACCCATCTAGCCCCTCGCTGGTAATGTTTTACAGAATCCCGTTTCTGTCGTCCCATACATCTCGGTTGTGATGTTATATACGTCTACAGCGATATATATCCTAACGTAAGGCAGGCTAACATCTCGGATGTAGTATTTTACAACATTCTTGGAGTATCGGCCCCTACTTCTCGGTGGGAACATTATATACGTCTGTAACGTAACATAACCTAACCTAACCCATCTAGCCCCTCGCTCGTAATATTTTACAGAATCCCGTTCGTGGCGTCCCGTACATCTCGGTTGGGATATTATATACGTCTATAGCGTTATATATCCTAACCTAAGGCAGGCTAACATCTCGGATGCAGTATTTTACAACATTCCTGGCATATCGGCCCCTACTTCTCGGTGGGAACATTATATACGTTTATAACGTATCACAACCTAACCTAACCCATCTAGCCCCTCGCTGGTAATGTTTTACAGAATCCCGTTCCTGACGTCCCGTACGTCTCTGTTGGGACATTATAAACGTCTACAGCGTTATATATCCTAACCTAAGGCAGGCTAACATCTCGGTTGCAGTATTTTACAACATTCCTGGCGTATCGGCCCATACTTCTCGGTGGGAACATTATATAGGTCTATAACGTAACATAACTTAACCTAACACATGTAGCCCCTCGCTGGTAATGTTTTACCGAATCCCGTTCCTGTCGTCCCGTACATCTCGGTTGGGAAGTTATATACGTCTACAGCGATATATATCCTAACGTAAGGCAGGCTAACATCTCGGATGTGGTATTTTACAACATTCTTGGAGTATCGGCCCCTACCTCTCGGTGGGAACATTATATACGTCTACAACGTAACATAACCTAACCTATCCCATCTAGTCCCTCGTTGGCAATGTTTTACAGAATCCCGTTCGTGTCGTCCCGTACATCTCGGTTGGGATATTATATACGTCTATAGCGTTATATATCTTAACCTAAGGCAGGCTAATATCTCGGATGCAGTATTTTACAACATTCCTGGCGTATCGGCTCTACTTCTCGGTGGGAACATTATACACGTCTATAACGTAACATAACCTAACCTAACCCATCTAGCCCCTCGCTGGTAATGTTTTACAGAATCCCGTTCCTGTCGTCCCGTACATCTCGGATGGGATGTTATATACGTCTACAGCGATATATATCCTAACGTAAGGCAGGCTTACATCTCGGTTACAGTATTTTACAACATTCCTGGCGTATCGGCTCCTACTTCTCGGCGGGAACATTATATAGGTCTATAACGTAATATAACCTATCCTAACACATCTAGCCCCTCGCTGGTAATGTTTTACAGAATACCGTTCGTGTCGTCCCGTAGGTCTCGTTTGGGACGTTATATACGTCTACAGCGTTATATATCCTAACCTAGGGCAGTCTTCCATCTCGGTCGCAGTATTTTACGCCATTCCTGGCGTATCGGCCCGTACTTCACCGTGGGAACATTATACACGTCTATAACGTAGCATAACCTAACCTAACCCATCTAGCCCCTCGCTGGTAATGTTTTACAGAATCCCGTTCGTGTCGTCCCGTACGTCTCGGATGGGACATTATATACGTCTACAGCGTTATATTTCCTAACGTAAGGCAGGCTAACATCTCGGATGTAGTATTTTACAACATTGTTGGAGTATCGGCCGATACTTCTCGGTGGGAACATTATATACGTCAATAACGTAACATACCCTAACCTAACCCATCTAGCCCCTCGCTGGTAATGTTTTACAGAATCCCGTTCCTGTCGTCCCGTACATCTCGGTTGGGATGTTATATTCGTCTACAGCGATATATATCCTAACGTAAGGCAGGCTAACATCTCGGATGCAGTATTTTACAACATTCCTGGCGTATCGGCTCTACTTCTCGGTGGGAACATTATACACGTCTATAACGTAACATAACCTAACCTAACCCATCTAGCCCCTCGCTGGTAATGTTTTACAGAATCCCGTTCCTGTCGTCCCGTACATATCGGTTGGGATGTTATATACGTCTACAGCGATATATATCCTAACCTAAGGCAGGCTATCATCTCGGATGTAGTATTTTACAACATTCCTGGCGTATCGGCCCCTACTTCTCGGCGGGAACATTATATAGGTCTATAACGTAATCTAACCTAACCTAACACATCTAGCCCCTCGCTGGTAATGTTTTACAGAATACCGTTCGTGTCGTCCCGTAGGTCTCGTTTGGGACGTTATATACGTCTACAGCGTTATATATCCTAACCTAAGGCAGTCTACCATCTCGGTCGCAGTATTTTACGCCATTCCTGGCGTATCGGCTCTACTTCTCGGTGGGAACATTATACACGTCTATAACGTAACATAACCTAACCTAACCCATCTAGGCCCTCGCTGGTAATGTTTTACAGAATCCCGTTCCTGTCGTCCCGTACATCTCGGTTGGAACATTATAAACGTCTAAAGCAATATATATCCTAACCTAAGGCAGGCTAACATCTCGGATGTAGTATTTTACAACATTCTTGGAGTATCGGCCCCTACTTCTCGGTGGGAACATTATATACGTCTGTAACGTAACATAACCTAACCTAACCCATCTAGCCCCTCGCTCGTAATATTTTACAGAATCCCGTTCGTGGCGTCCCGTACATCTCGGTTGGGATATTGTATACGTCTATAGCGTTATATATCCTAACCTAAGGCAGGCTAACATCTCGGATGCAGTATTTTACAACATTCCTGGCATATCGGCCCCTACTTCTCGGTGGGAACATTATATACGTTTATAACGTATCACAACCTAACCTAACCCATCTAGCCCCTCGCTGGTAATGTTTTACAGAATCCCGTTCCTGACGTCCCGTACGTCTCTGTTGGGACATTATAAACGTCTACAGCGTTACATATCCTAACCTAAGGCAGGCTAACATCTCGGTTGCAGTATTTTACAACATTCCTGGCGTATCGGCCCATACTTCTCGGTGGGAACATTATATAGGTCTATAACGTAACATAACTTAACCTAACACATCTAGCCCCTCGCTGGTAATGTTTTACCGAATCCCGTTCGTGGCGTCCCGTACATCTCGGTTGGGATATTATATACGTCTATAGCGTTATATATCTTAACCTAAGGCAGGCTAATATCTCGGATGCAGTATTTTACAACATTCCTGGCGTATCGGCTCTACTTCTCGGTGGGAACATTATACACGTCTATAACGTAACATAACCTAACCTGACCCATCTAGCCCCTCGCTGGTAATGTTTTACAGAATCCCGTTCCTGTCGTCCCGTACATCTCGGATGGGATGTTATATACGTCTACAGCGATATATATCCTAACGTAAGGCAGGCTAACATCTCGGTTACAGTATTTTACAACATTCCTGGCGTATCGGCCCCTACTTCTCGGCGGGAACATTATATAGGTCTATAACGTAATATAACCTATCCTAACACATCTAGCCCCTCGCTGGTAATGTTTTACAGAATACCGTTCGTGTCGTCCCGTAGGTCTCGTTTGGGACGTTATATACGTCTACAGCGTTATATATCCTAACCTAGGGCAGTCTTCCATCTCGGTCGCAGTATTTTACGCCATTCCTGGCGTATCGGCCCGTACTTCACCGTGGGAACATTATACACGTCTATAACGTAGCATAACCTAACCTAACCCATCTAGCCCCTCGCTGGTAATATTTTACAGAATCCCGTTCGTGTCGTCCTGTACATCTGGGTTGGGATATTATATACGTCTATAGCTTTATATATCCTAACCTAAGGCAGGCTAACATCTCGGATGCAGTATTTTACAACATTCCTGGCGTATCGGCCCATACTTCACCGTGGGAACATTATACAGGTCTATAACGTAACATAACCTAACCTAACCCATCTAGCCCCTCGCTGGTAATGTTTTACAGAATCCCGTTCCTGTCGTCCCGTACATCTCGGATGGGATGTTATATACGTCTACAGCGATATATATCCTAACGTAAGGCAGGCTAACATCTCGGTCACAGTATTTTACAACATTCCTGGCGTATCGGCCCCTACTTCTCGGCGGGAACATTATATAGGTCTATAACGTAATATAACCTATCCTAACACATCTAGCCCCTCGCTGGTAATGTTTTACAGAATACCGTTCGTGTCGTCCCGTAGGTCTCGTTTGGGACGTTATATACGTCTACAGCGTTATATATCCTAACCTAGGGCAGTCTTCCATCTCGGTCGCAGTATTTTACGCCATTCCTGGCGTATCGGCCCGTACTTCACCGTGGGAACATTATACAAGTCTATAACGTAGCATAACCTAACCTAACCCATCTAGCCCCTCGCTGGTAATATTTTACAGAATCCCGTTCGTGTCGTCCTGTACATCTGGGTTGGGATATTATATACGTCTATAGCTTTATATATCCTAACCTAAGGCAGGCTAACATCTCGGATGCAGTATTTTACAACATTCCTGGCGTATCGGCCCCTACTTCTCGGCGGGAACATTATATAGGTCTATAACGTAATCTAACCTAACCTAACACATCTAGCCCCTCGCTGGTAATGTTTTACAGAATCCCGTTCCTGTCGTCCCGTACATATCGGTTGGGATGTTATATACGTCTACAGCGATATATATCCTAACCTAAGGCAGGCTATCATCTCGGATGTAGTATTTTACAACATTCCTGGCGTATCGGCCCCTACTTCTCGGCGGGAACATTATATAGGTCTATAACGTAATCTAACCTAACCTAACACATCTAGCCCCTCGCTGGTAATGTTTTACAGAATACCGTTCGTGTCGTCCCGTAGGTCTCGTTTGGGACGTTATATACGTCTACAGCGTTATATATCCTAACCTAGGGCAGTCTACCATCTCGGTCGCAGTATTTTACGCCATTCCTGGCGTATCGGCTCTACTTCTCGGTGGGAACATTATACACGTCTATAACGTAACATAACCTAACCTAACCCATGTAGGCCCTCGCTGGTAATGTTTTACAGAATCCCGTTCCTGTCGTCCCGTACATCTCGGTTGGAACATTATAAACGTCTAAAGCAATATATATCCTAACCTAAGGCAGGCTAACATCTCGGATGTAGTATTTTACAACATTCTTGGAGTATCGGCCCCTACTTCTCGGTGGGAACATTATATACGTCTGTAACGTAACATAACCTAACCTAACCCATCTAGCCCCTCGCTCGTAATATTTTACAGAATCCCGTTCGTGGCGTCCCGTACATCTCGGTTGGGATATTATATACGTCTATAGCGTTATATATCCTAACCTAAGGCAGGCTAACATCTCGGATGCAGTATTTTACAACATTCCTGGCATATCGGCCCCTACTTCACCGTGGGAACATTATACAGGTCTATAACGTAACATAACCTAACCTAACCCATCTAGCCCCTCGCTGGTAATGTTTTACAGAATCCCGTTTCTGTCGTCCCATACATCTCGGTTGTGATGTTATATACGTCTACAGCGATATATATCCTAACGTAAGGCAGGCTAACATCTCGGATGTAGTATTTTACAACATTCTTGGAGTATCGGCCCCTACTTCTCGGTGGGAACATTATATACGTCTGTAACGTAACATAACCTAACCTAACCCATCTAGCCCCTCGCTCGTAATATTTTACAGAATCCCGTTCGTGGCGTCCCGTACATCTCGGTTGGGATATTATATACGTCTATAGCGTTATATATCCTAACCTAAGGCAGGCTAACATCTCGGATGCAGTATTTTACAACATTCCTGGCATATCGGCCCCTACTTCTCGGTGGGAACAGTATATACGTTTATAACGTATCACAACCTAACCTAACCCATCTAGCCCCTCGCTGGTAATGTTTTACAGAATCCCGTTCCTGACGTCCCGTACGTCTCTGTTGGGACATTATAAACGTCTACAGCGTTATATATCCTAACCTAAGGCAGGCTAACATCTCGGTTGCAGTATTTTATAACATTCCTGGCGTATCGGCCCATACTTCTCGGTGGGAACATTATATAGGTCTATAACGTAACATAACTTAACCTAACACATCTAGCCCCTCGTTGGTAATGTTTTACCGAATCCCGTTCGTGTCGTCCCCTACGTCTCGGTTGGGACATTATATACGTCTACAGCGTTATATATCCTAACCTAAGGCAGGCTAACATCTCGGATGAAGTATTTTACGCCATTCCTGGCGTATCGGCTCTTCTTCTCGGTGGGAACATTATACACGTCTATAACGTAACATAACCTAACCTAACCCATCTAGCCCCTCGCTGGTAATGTTTTACAGAATCCCGTTCCTGTCGTCCCGTACATCTCGGTTGGGAAGTTATATACGTCTACAGCGATATATATCCTAACGTAAGGCAGGCTAACATCTCGGATGTGGTATTTTACAACATTCTTGGAGTATCGGCCCCTACTTCTCGGTGGGAACATTATATACGTCAATAACGTAACATACCCTAACCTAACCCATCTAGCCCCTCGCTGGTAATATTTTACAGAATCCCGTTCCTGTCGTCCCGTACATCTCGGTTGGGATGTTATATTCGTCTACAGCGATATATATCCTAACGTAAGGCAGGCTAACATCTCGGATGCAGTATTTTACAACATTCCTGGCGTATCGGCTCTACTTCTCGGTGGGAACATTATGCACGTCTATAACGTAACATAACCTAACCTAACCCATCTAGCCCCTCGCTGGTAATGTTTTACAGAATCCCGTTCCTGTCGTCCCGTACATCTCGGTTGGGAAGTTATATACGTCTACAGCGATATATATCCTAACGTAAGGCAGGCTAACATCTCGGATGTAGTATTTTACAACATTCTTGGAGTATCGGCCCCTACTTCTCGGTGGGAACATTATATACGTCTATAACGTAACATAACCTAACCTAACCCATCTAGCTCCTCGCTCGTAATATTTTACAGAATCCCGTTCGTGTCGTCCCGTACATCTCGGTTGGGATATTATATACGTCTACAGCGATATATATCCTAACCTAAGGCAGGCTAACTTCTCGGATATATTATTTTACAACATTCCTGGCATATCGGCCCCTACTTCTCGGTGGGAACATTATATACGTTTATAACGTATCACAACCTAATCTAACCCATCTAGCCCCTCGCTGGTAATGATTTACAGAATCCCGTTCCTGTCGTCCCGTACGTCTCGGATGGGACATTATAAACTTCTACAGCGTTATATATCCTAACCTAAGGCAGGCTAACATCTCGGGTGCAGTATTTTACAACATTCCTGCCGTATCGGCCCATACTTCTCGGTGGGAACATTATATAGGTCTATAACGTAACATAACCTAACCTAACACATCTAGCCCCTCGCTGGTAATGTTTTACAGAGTCCCGTTCGTGTAGTCCCGTACGTCTCGGATGGGACATTATATCCGTCTACAGCGATATATATCTTAACTTAAGGCAGGCTAACATCTCGGATGCAGTATTTTACGACATTCCTGGCGTATCGGCCCCTACTTCTCAGTGGGAACATTATATACGTCTGTAACGTAACATAACCTAACCTATCCCATCTAGCCCCTCGTTGGCAATGTTTTACAGAATCCCGTTCGTGTCGTCCCGTACATCTCGGTTGGGATGTTATATACATCTACAGCGATATATATCCTAACGTAAGGCAGGCTAACATGTCGGATGTAGTATTTTACAACATTCTTGGAGTATCGGCCCCTACTTCTCGGTGGGAACATTATATACGTCAATAACGTAACATACCCTAACCTAACCCATCTAGCCCCTCGATGGCAATGTTTTACAGAATCCCGTTCCTGTCGTCCCGTACGTCTCTGTTGGGACATTATATACGTCTCTAGCGTTATATATCCTAACCTAAGGCAGGCTAACATCTCGGATGCAGTATTTTACAACATTCCTGGCATATCGGCCCCTACTTCTCGGTGGGAACATCATATACGTTTATAACGTATCACAACCTAATCTAACCCATCTAGCCCCTCGCTGGTAATGATTTACAGAATCCCGTTCCTGTCGTCCCGTACGTCTCGGATGGGACATTATAAACTTCTACAGCGTTATATATCCTAACCTAAGGCAGGCTAACATCTCGGGTGCAGTATTTTACAACATTCCTGCCGTATCGGCCCATACTTCTCGGTGGGAACATTATATAGGTCTATAACGTAACATAACCTAATCTAACACATCTAGCCCCTCGCTGGTAATGTTTTACAGAGTCCCGTTCGTGTCGTCCCGTACGTCTCGGATGGGACATTATATCCGTCTACAGCGTTATATATCTTAACTTAAGGCAGGCTAACATCTCGGATGCAGTATTTTACGACATTCCTGGCTTATCGGCCCCTACTTCTCAGTGGGAACATTATATACGTCTGTAACGTAACATAACCTAACCTATCCCATCTAGCCCCTCGTTGGCAATGTTTTACAGAATCCCGTTCGTGTCGTCCCGTCCGTCTCGGTTGGGATGTT
Source organism: Xylocopa violacea (assembly GCA_963969225.1). NCBI lineage: Eukaryota > Metazoa > Arthropoda > Insecta > Hymenoptera > Apidae > Xylocopa > Xylocopa violacea. The sequence goes on from CAXAJV010001083.1 coordinate 833,578, forward strand.
ATATACGTCTACAGCGATATATATCCTAACGTAAGGCAGGCTAACATGTCGGATGTAGTATTTTACAACATTCTTGGAGTATCGGCCCCTACTTCTCGGTGGGAACATTATATACGTCAATAACGTAACATACCCTAACCTAACCCATCTAGCCCCTCGCTGGCAATGTTTTACAGAATCCCGTTCCTGTCGTCCCGTACGTCTCTGTTGGGACATTATATACGTCTCTAGCGTTATATATCCTAACCTAAGGCAGGCTAACATCTCGGATGCAGTATTTTACAACATTCCTGGCATATCGGCCATTACTTCTCGGTGGGAACATTATATACGTTTATAACGTATCACAACCTAACCTAACCCATCTAGCCCCTCGCTGGTAATGTTTTACAGAATCCCGTTCCTGACGTCCCGTACGTCTCTGTTGGGACATTATAAACGTCTACAGCGTTATATATCCTAACCTAAGGTAGGCTAACATCTCGGTTGCAGTATTTTACAACATTCCTGGCGTATCGGTCCATACTTCTCGGTGGGAACATTATATAGGTCTATAACGTAACATAACTTAACCTAACACATCTAGCCCCTCGCTGGTAATGTTTTACCGAATCCCGTTCGTGTCGTCCCCTACGTCTCGGTTGGGACATTATATACGTCTACAGCGTTATATATCCTAACCTAAGGCAGGCTAACATCTCGGATGAAGTATTTTACGCCATTCCTGGCGTATCGGCTCTACTTCTCGGTGGGAACATTATACACGTCTATAACGTAACATAACCTAACCTAACCCATCTAGCCCCTCGCTGGTAATGTTTTACAGAATCCCGTTCCAGTCGTCCCGTACATCTCGGTTGGGAAGTTATATACGTCTACAGCGATATATATCCTAACGTAAGGCAGGCTAACATCTCGGATGTGGTATTTTACAACATTCTTGGAGTATCGGCCCCTACTTCTCGGTGGGAACATTATATACGTCTACAACGTAACATAACCTAACCTATCCCATCTAGTCCCTCGTTGGCAATGTTTTACAGAATCCCGTTCGTGTCGTCCCGTACATCTCGGTTGGGATATTGTACACGTCTATAGCGTTATATATCTTAACCTAAGGCAGGCTAATATCTCGGATGCAGTATTTTACAACATTCCTGGCGTATCGGCTCTACTTCTCGGTGGGAACATTATACACGTCTATAACGTAATATAATCTAACCTAACACATCTAGCCCCTAGCTGGTAATGTTTTACAGAATCCAGTTCGTGTCGTCCCGTACGTCTCGGTTGGGATATTATATACGTCTATAGCGTTATATATCCTAACCTAAGGCAGGCTATCATCTCGGATGTAGTATTTTACAACATTCCTGGCGTATCGGCCCCTACTTCTCGGCGGGAGCATTATATAGATCTATAACGTAATATAACCTAACCTAACACATCTAGCCCCTCGCTGGTAATGTTTTACAGAATACCGTTCGTGTCGTCCCGTAGGTCTCGTTTGGGAAGTTATATACGTCTACAGCGTTATATATCCTAACCTAAGGCAGTCTACCATCTCGGTCGCAGTATTTTACGCCATTCCTGGCGTATTGGCCCGTACTTCACCGTGGGAACATTATACACGTCTATAACGTAGCATAACCTAACCTAACCCATCTAGCCCCTCGCTGGTAATATTTTACAGAATCCCGTTCGTGTCGTCCTGTACATCTGGGTTGGGATATTATATACGTCTATAGCGTTATATATCCTAACCTAAGGCAGGCTAACATCTCGGATGCAGTATTTTACAACATTCCTGGCGTATCGGCCCGTACTTCTCGGTGGGAACATTATACACGTCTATAACGTAACATAACCTAACCTAACCCATCTAGCCCCTCGCTGGTAATGTTTTACAGAATCCCGTTCCTGTCGTCCCGTACATCTCGGATGGGATGTTATATGCGTCTACAGAGATATATATCCTAACGTAAGGCAGGCTAACATGTCGGATGTAGTATTTTACAACATTCTTGGAGTATCGGCCCCTACTTCTCGGTGGGAACATTATATACGTCAATAACGTAACATACCCTAACCTAACCCATCTAGCCCCTCGCTGGCAATGTTTTACAGAATCCCGTTCCTGCCGTCCCGTACGTCTCTGTTGGGACATTATAAACGTCTACAGCGTTATATATCCTAACCTAAGACAGGCTAACATCTCGGTTGCTGTATTTTACAACATTCCTGGCGTATCGGACCATACTTCTCGGTGGGAACTTTATATAGGTCTATAACGTAACATAACCTATCCTAACACATCTAGCCCCTCGCTGGTAATGTTTTACAGAATCCCGTTCGTGTCGTCCCGTACGTCTCGGATGGGACATTATATACGTCTACAGCGATATATATCCTAACCTAAGGCAGGCTAACATCTCGGATGCAGTATTTTACAACATTCCTGGCGTATCGGCCCGTACTTCTCGGTGGGAACATTATACACGTCTATAACGTAACATAACCTAACCTAACCCATCTAGCCCCTCGCTGGTAATGATTTACAGAATCCCGTTCCTGTCGTCCCGTACGTCTCGGATGGGAAATTATATACGTCTATAGCGTTATATATCCTAACCTAAGGCAGGCTAACATCTCGGGTGCAGTATTTTACAACATTCCTGCCGTATCGGCCCGTACTTCTCGGTGGGAACATTATACACGTCTATAACGTAACATAACCTAACCTAACCCATCTAGCCCCTCGCTGGTAATGTTTTACAGAATCCCGTTCCTGTCGTCCCGTACATCTCGGATGGGATGTTATATGCGTCTACAGAGATATATATCCTAACGTAAGGCAGGCTAACATGTCGGATGTAGTATTTTACAACATTCTTGGAGTATCGGCCCCTACTTCTCGGTGGGAACATTATATACGTCAATAACGTAACATACCCTAACCTAACCCATCTAGCCCCTCGCTGGCAATGTTTTACAGAATCCCGTTCCTGTCGTCCCGTACGTCTCTGTTGGGACATTATAAACGTCTACAGCGTTATATATCCTAACCTAAGACAGGCTAACATCTCGGTTGCTGTATTTTACAACATTCCTGGCGTATCGGACCATACTTCTCGGTGGGAACTTTATATAGGTCTATAACGTAACATAACCTATCCTAACACATCTAGCCCCTCGCTGGTAATGTTTTACAGAATCCCGTTCGTGTCGTCCCGTACGTCTCGGATGGGACATTATATCCGTCTACAGCGTTATATATCTTAACTTAAGGCAGGCTAACATCTCGAATGCAGTATTTTACGACATTCCTGGCGTATCGGCCCCTACATCTCAGTGGGTACATTATATACGTCTGTAACGTAACATAACCTAACCTATCCCATCTAGCCCCTCGTTGGCAATGTTTTACAGAATCCCGTTCCTGTCGTCCCGTACATCTCGGTTGGGATGTTATATACGTCTACAGCGATATACATCCTAACGTAAGGCAGGCTAACATGTCGGATGTAGTATTTTACAACATTCTTGGAGTATCGGCCCCTACTTCTCGGTGGGAACTTTATATAGGTCTATAACGTAACATAACCTATCCTAACACATCTAGCCCCTCGCTGGTAATGTTTTACAGAATCCCGTTCGTGTCGTCCCGTACGTCTCGGATGGGACATTATATACGTCTACAGCGTTATATTTCCTAAGGTAAGGCAGGCTAACATCTCGGATGTAGTATTTTACAACATTCTTGGAGTATCGGCACATACTTCTCGGTGGGAACATTATATACGTCTATAAAGTAACATAACCTAACCTAACCCATCTAGCCCCTCGTTGGCAATGTTTTACAGAATCCCGTTCGTGTCGTCCCGTACATCTCGGATGGAATATTATATACGTCTATAGCGTTATATATCTTAACCTAAGGCAGGCTAACATCTCGGATGCAGTATTTTACAACATTCCTGGCGTATCGGCTCTACTTCTCGGTGGGAATATTATACACGTCTATAACGTAACATAACCTAACCTAACCCATCTAGCCCCTCGCTGGCAATGTTTTACAGAATCCCGTTCCTGTCGTCCCGTACATCTCGGTTGGGATGTTATATACGTCTACAGCGATATATATCCTAACGTAAGGCAGGCTAACAACTCGGATGTAGTATTTTACAACATTCTTGGAGTATCGGCCCCTACTTCTCGGTGGGAACATTGTATACGTCTGTAACGTAACATAACCTAACCTATCCCATCTAGCCCCTCTTTGGCAATGTTTTACAGAATCCCGTTCGTTTCGTCCCGTACATCTCGGTTGGGATATTATATACGTCTACAGCGATACATATCCTAACCTAAGGCAGGCTAACTTCTCAGATATTGTATTTTACAACATTCCTGTAGGATCAGCCTCTACTTCTCGGTGGGAACATTATATACGTCTATAACGTAATATAATCTATCCTAACACATCTAGCCCCTCGCTGGTAATGTTTTACAGATTCCCGTTTATGTCGTCCCGTACTTCTCGGTTGGGATGATATATACGTCTACAGCGATATATATCCTAACGTAAGGCAGCCTAACATGTCGGATGTAGTATTTTACAACATTCTTGGAGTATCGGCCCCTACTTCTCGGTGGGAACATTATATACGTCTATAACGTAACGTAACCTAATCTAACCCATCTAGCCCCTCGCTGGTAATATTTTACAGAATCCCGTTCGTGTCGTCCCGTACATCTCGGTTGGGATATTATATACGTCTATAGCGTTATAAATCCTAACCTAAGGCAGGCTAACATCTCGGATGCAGTATTTTACAACATTCCTGGCGTATCGGCTCTACTTCTCGGTGGGAACATTATACACATCTATAACGTAACATAACCTAACCTAACCCATCTAGCCCCTCGCTGGTAATGTTTTACAGAATCCCGTTCCTGACGTCCCGTACATCTCGGTTGGGAAGTTATATACGTCTACAGCGATATATATCCTAACGTAAGGCAGGCTAACATCTCGGATGTAGTATTTTACAACAATCTTGGAGTATCGGGCCCTACTTCACCGTGGGAACATTATATAGGTCTATAACGTAACATAACCTAACCTAACACTTCTAGCCCCTCGCTGGTAATGTTTTACAGAATCCCGTTCGTGTCGTCCCGTACGTCTCGGATGGGACATTATATACGTCTACAGCGTTATATTTCCTAACGTAAGGCAGGCTAACATCTCGGATGTAGTATTTTACAACATTCTTGGAGTATCGGCCCATACTTCTCGGTGGGAACATTATATACGTCTATAACGTAACATAACCTAACCTATCCCATCTAGCCCCTCGTTGGCAATGTTTTACAGAATCCCGTTTGTGTCGTCCCGTACATCTTGGTTGGGATATTATATACGTCTATAGCGTTATATATCTTAACCTAAGGCAGGCTAACATCTCGGATGCAGTATTTTACAACATTCCTGGCGTATCGGCTCTACTTCTCGGTGGGAACATTATACACGTCTATAACGTAACATAACCTAACCTAACCCATCTAGCCCCTCGCTGGTAATGTTTTACAGTATCCCGTTCCTGTCGTCCCGTACATCTCGGATGGGCTGTTATATACGTCTATAGCGTTATATATCCTAACCTAAGGCAGGCTAACATCTCGGCTGTAGTATTTTACAACATTCTTGGAGTATCGGCCCATACTTCTCGGTGGGAACATTATATACGTCTATAACGTAACATAACCTAACCTATCCCATCTAGCCCCTCGTTGGCAATGTTTTACAGAATCCCGTTCGTGTCGTCCCGTACATCTCGGTTAGGATATTATATACGTCTATAGCGTTATATATCTTAACCTAAGGCAGGCTAACATCTCGGATATAGTATTTTACGACATTCCTGGCGTATCGGCCCCTACTTCTCAGTGGGAACATTATATACGTCTGTAACGTAACATAACCTAACCTAACCCATCTAGCCCCTCGCTGGTAATGTTTTACTGAATCCCGTCCCTGTCGTCCCGTACATCTCGGTTGGGACATTATATACGTCTACAGCGTTATATTTCCTAACGTAAGGCAGGCTAACATCTCGGATGCAGTATTTCACAACATTCCTGGCGTATCAGCTCTACTTCTCGGTGGGAACGTTATACACGTCTATAACGTAACATAACCTAACCTAACCCATCTAGCCCCTCGCTGGTAATTTTTTACAGAATCCCGTCCCTGTCGTCCCGTACATCTCGGTTGGGATGTTATATACGTCTACAGCGATATATATCCTAACCTAAGGCAGGCTAACATCTCGGATGCAGTATTTTACAACATTCCTGGCGTATCGGCCCGTACTTCTCGGTGGGAACATTATACACGTCTATAACGTAACATAACCTAACCTAACCCATCTAGCCCCTCGCTGGTAATGTTTTACAGAATCCCGTTCCTGTCGTCCCGTACATCTCGGATGGGATGTTATATACGTCTACAGCGATATATATCCTAACGTAAGGCAGGCTAACATCTCGGATGTAGTATTTTGCAACATTCTTGGAGTATCGGCCCCTACTTCTCGGTGGGAACATTATATACGTCTGTAACGTAACATAACCTAACCTATCCCATCTAGCCCCTCGTTGGCAATGTTTTACTGAATCCCGTTCGTGTCGTCCCGTACATCTCGGTTGGGATATTATATACGTCTATAGCGTTATATATCTTAACCTAAGGCAGGCTAACATCTCGGATGCAGTATTTTACAACATTCCTGGCGTATCGGCCCGTACTTCTCGGTGGGAACATTATACACGTCTATAACGTAACATAACCTAACCTAACCCATCTAGCCCCTCGCTGGTAATGTTTTACAGAATCCCGTTCCTGTCGTCCCGTACATCTCGGATGGGATGTTATATACGTCTACAGCGATATATATCCTAACGTAAGGCAGGCTAACATCTCGGATGTAGTATTTTGCAACATTCTTGGAGTATCGGCCCCTACTTCTCGGTGGGAACATTATATACGTCTGTAACGTAACATAACCTAACCTATCCCATCTAGCCCCTCGTTGGCAATGTTTTACTGAATCCCGTTCGTGTCGTCCCGTACATCTCGGTTGGGATATTATATACGTCTATAGCGTTATATATCTTAACCTAAGACAGGCTAACATCTCGGATGCAGTATTTTACAACATTCCTGGCGTATCGGCTCTACTTCTCGGTGGGAATATTATACACGTCTATAACGTAACATAACCTAACCTAACCCATCTAACCCCTCGCTGGCAATGTTTTACAGAATCCCGTTCCTGTCGTCCCGTACATCTCGGTTGGGATGTTATATACGTCTACAGCGATATATATCCTAACGTAAGGCAGGATAACATCTCGGATGTAGTATTTTACAACATTCTTGGAGTATCGGCCCCTACTTCTCGGTGGGAACATTATATACGTCTGTAACGTAACATAACCTAACCTATCCCATCTAGCCCCTCGTTGGCAATGTTTTACAGAATCCCGTTCGTGTCGTCCCGTACATCACGGTTGGGATATTATATACGTCTACAGCGATATATATCCTAACGTAAGGCAGCCTAACATGTCGGATGTAGTATTTTACAACATTCTTGGAGTATCGGCCCCTACTTCTCGGTGGGAACATTATATACGTCTATAACGTAACATAACCTAACCTAACACATCTAGCCCCTCGCTGGTAATGTTTTACAGAATCCCGTTCCTGTCGTCCCGTACATCTCGGTTGGGAAGTTATATACGTCTACAGCGATATATATCCTAACGTAAGGCAGGCTAACATCTCGGATGTAGTATTTTACAACATTCTTGGAGTATCGGCCCATACTTCTCGGTGGGAACATTATATACTTCTATAACGTAACATAACCTAACCTATCCCATCTAGCCCCTCGTTGGCAATGTTTTACAGAATCCCGTTCGTGTCGTCCCGTACATCTCGGTTAGGATATTATATACGTCTATAGCGTTATATATCTTAACCTAAGGCAGGCTAACATCTCGGATATAGTATTTTACGACATTCCTGGCGTATCGGCCCCTACTTCTCAGTGGGAACATTATATACGTCTGTAACGTAACATAACCTAACCTAACCCATCTAGCCCCTCGCTGGTAATGTTTTACAGAATCCCGTCCCTGTCGTCCCGTACATCTCGGTTGGGACATTATATACGTCTACAGCGTTATATTTCCTAACGTAAGGCACGCTAACATCTCGGATGCAGTATTTTACAACATTCCTGGCGTATCGGCTCTACTTCTCGGTGGGAACATTATACACGTCTATAACGTAACATAACCTAACCTAACCCATCTAGCCCCTCGCTGGTAATTTTTTACAGAATCCCGTTCCTGTCGTCCCGTACATCTCGGTAGGGATGTTATATACGTCTACAGCGATATATATCCTAACCTAAGGCAGGCTAACATCTCGGATGCAGTATTTTACAACATTCCTGGCGTATCGGCCCGTACTTCTCGGTGGGAACATTATACACGTCTATAACGTAACATAACCTAACCTAACCCATCTAGCCCCTCGCTGGTAATGTTTTACAGAATCCCGTTCCTGTCGTCCCGTACGTCTCGGATGGGACATTATATACGTCTACAGCGATATATATCCTAACCTAAGGCAGGCTAACATCTCGGATCCAGTATTTTACAACATTCCTGGCGTATCGGCCCGTACTTCTCGGTGGGAACATTATACACGTCTATAACGTAACATAACCTAACCTAACCCATCTAGCCCCTCGCTGGTAATGTTTTACAGAATCCCGTTCCTGTCGTCCCGTACATCTCGGATGGGATGTTATATGCGTCTACAGCGATATATATCCTAACCTAAGGCAGGCTAACATCTCGGATGTAGTATTTTACAACATTCTTGGAGTATCGGCCCCTACTTCTCGGTGGGAACATTATATACGTCTGTAACGTAACATAACCTAACCTATCCCACCTAGCCCCTCGTTGGCAATGTTTTACAGAATCCCGTTCGTGTCGTCCCGTACATCTCGGTTGGGATATTATATACGTCTACAGCGATATATATCCTAACCTAAGGCAGGCTAATTTCTCGGATATATTATTTTACAACATTCCTGGCATATCGGCCCCTACTTCTCGGTGGGAACATTATATACGTTTATAACGTATCACAACCTAATCTAACCCATCTAGCCCCTCGCTGGTAATGATTTACAGAATCCCGTTCCTGTCGTCCCGTACGTCTCGGATGGGAAATTATAAACTTCTACAGCGTTATATATCCTAACCTAAGGCAGGCTAACATCTCGGGTGCAGTATTTTACAACATTCCTGCCGTATCGGCCCATACTTCTCGGTAGGAACATTATATAGGTCTATAACGTAACATAACCTAACCTAACACATCTAGCCCCTCGCTGGTAATGTTTTACAGAGTCCCGTTCGTGTCGTCCCGTACGTCTCGGATGGGACATTATATCCGTCTACAGCGTTATATATCTTAACTTAAGGCAGGCTAACATCTCGAATGCAGTATTTTACGACATTCCTGGCGTATCGGCCCCTACATCTCAGTGGGAACATTATATACGTCTGTAACGTAACATAACCTAACCTATCCCATCTAGCCCCTCGTTGGCAATGTTTTACAGAATCCCGTTCGTGTCGTCCCGTACATCTCGGTTGGGATGTTATATACGTCTACAGCGATATACATCCTAACGTAAGGCAGGCTAACATGTCGGATGTAGTATTTTACAACATTCTTGGAGTATCGGCCCCTACTTCTCGGTGGGAACATTATATACGTCAATAACGTAACATACCCTAACCTAACCCATCTAGCCCCTCGCTGGCAATGTTTTACAGAATCCCGTTCCTGTCGTCCCGTACGTCTCTGTTGGGACATTATAAACGTCTACAGCTTTATATATCCTAACCTAAGGCAGGCTAACATCTCGGTTGCTGTATTTTACAACATTCCTGGCGTATCGGCCCATACTTCTCGGTGGGAACTTTATATAGGTCTATAACGTAACATAACCTATCCTAACACATCTAGCCCCTCGCTGGTAATGTTTTACAGAATCCCGTTCGTGTCGTCCCGTACGTCTCGGATGGGACATTATATACGTCTACAGCGTTATATTTCCTAAGGTAAGGCAGGCTAACATCTCGGATGTAGTATTTTACAACATTCTTGGAGTATCGGCACATACTTCTCGGTGGGAACATTATTTACGTCTATAAAGTAACATAACCTAACCTAACCCATCTAGCCCCTCGTTGGCAATGTTTTACAGAATCCCGTTCGTGTCGTCCCGTACATCTCGGATGGAATATTATATACGTCTATAGCGTTATATATCTTAACCTAAGGCAGGCTAACATCTCGGATGCAGTATTTTACAACATTCCTGGCGTATCGGCTCTACTTCTCGGTGGGAATATTATACACGTCTATAACGTAACATAACCTAACCTAACCCATCTAGCCCCTCGCTGGCAATGTTTTACAGAATCCCGTTCCTGTCGTCCCGTACATCTCGGTTGGGATGTTATATACGTCTACAGCGATATATATCCTAACGTAAGGCAGGCTAACAACTCGGATGTAGTATTTTACAACATTCTTGGAGTATCGGCCCCTACTTCTCGGTGGGAACATTGTATACGTCTGTAACGTAACATAACCTAACCTATCCCATCTAGCCCCTCTTTGGCAATGTTTTACAGAATCCCGTTCGTTTCGTCCCGTACATCTCGGTTGGGATATTATATACGTCTACAGCGATACATATCCTAACCTAAGGCAGGCTAACTTCTCGGATATTGTATTTTACAACATTCCTGTAGGATCAGCCTCTACTTCTCGGTGGGAACATTATATACGTCTATAACGTAATATAATCTATCCTAACACATCTAGCCCCTCGCTGGTAATGTTTTACAGATTCCCGTTTATGTCGTCCCGTACTTCTCGGTTGGGATGATATATACGTCTACAGCGATATATATCCTAACGTAAGGCAGCCTAACATGTCGGATGTAGTATTTTACAACATTCTTGGAGTATCGGCCCCTACTTCTCGGTGGGAACATTATATACGTCTATAACGTAACGTAACCTAATCTAACCCATCTAGCCCCTCGCTGGTAATATTTTACAGAATCCCGTTCGTGTCGTCCCGTACATCTCGGTTGGGATATTATATACGTCTATAGCGTTATAAATCCTAACCTAAGGCAGGCTAACATCTCGGATGCAGTATTTTACAACATTCCTGGCGTATCGGCTCTACTTCTCGGTGGGAACATTATACACGTCTATAACGTAACATAACCTAACCTAACCCATCTAGCCCCTCGCTGGTAATGTTTTACAGAATCCCGTTCCTGTCGTCCCGTACATCTCGGTTGGGAAGTTATATACGTCTACAGCGATATATATCCTAACGTAAGGCAGGCTAACATCTCGGATGTATTATTTTACAACAATCTTGGAGTATCGGGCCCTACTTCACCGTGGGAACATTATATAGGTCTATAACGTAACATAACCTAACCTAACACTTCTAGCCCCTCGCTGGTAATGTTTTACAGAATCCCGTTCGTGTCGTCCCGTACGTCTCGGATGGGACATTATATACGTCTACAGCGTTATATTTCCTAACGTAAGGCAGGCTAACATCTCGGATGTAGTATTTTACAACATTCTTGGAGTATCGGCCCATACTTCTCGGTGGGAACATTATATACGTCTATAACGTAACATAACCTAACCTATCCCATCTAGCCCCTCGTTGGCAATGTTTTACAGAATCCCGTTTGTGTCGTCCCGTACATCTTGGTTGGGATATTATATACGTCTATAGCGTTATATATCTTAACCTAAGGCAGGCTAACATCTCGGATGCAGTATTTTACAACATTCCTGGCGTGTCGGCTCTACTTCTCGGTGGGAACATTATACACGTCTATAACGTAACATAACCTAACCTAACCCATCTAGCCCCTCGCTGGTAATGTTTTACAGTATCCCGTTCCTGTCGTCCCGTACATCTCGGATGGGCTGTTATATACGTCTATAGCGTTATATATCCTAACCTATGGCAGGCTAACATCTCGGATGTAGTATTTTACAACATTCTTGGAGTATCGGCACATACTTCTCGGTGGGAACATTATATACGTCTATAACGTAACATAACCTAACCTATCCCATCTAGCCCCTCGTTGGCAATGTTTTACAGAATCCCGTTCGTGTCGTCCCGTACATCTCGGTTAGGATATTATATACGTCTATAGCGTTATATATCTTAACCTAAGGCAGGCTAACATCTCGGATATAGTATTTTACGACATTCCTGGCGTATCGGCCCCTACATCTCAGTGGGAACATTATATACGTCTGTAACGTAACATAACCTAACCTAACCCATCTAGCCCCTCGCTGGTAATGTTTTACAGAATCCCGTCCCTGTCGTCCCGTACATCTCGGTTGGGACATTATATACGTCTACAGCGTTATATTTCCTAACGTAAGGCAGGCTAACATCTCGGATGCAGTATTTCACAACATTCCTGGCGTATCAGCTCTACTTCTCGGTGGGAACGTTATACACGTCTATAACGTAACATAACCTAACCTAACCCATCTAGCCCCTCGCTGGTAATTTTTTACAGAATCCCGTCCCTGTCGTCCCGTACATTTCGGTTGGGATGTTATATACGTCTACAGCGATATATATCCTAACCTAAGGCAGGCTAACATCTCGGATGCAGTATTTTACAACATTCCTGGCGTATCGGCCCGTACTGCTCGGTGGGAACATTATACACGTCTATAACGTAACATAACCTAACCTAACCCATCTAGCCCCACGCTGGTAATGTTTTACAGAATCCCGTTCCTGTCGTCCCGTACATCTCGGATGGGATGTTATATACGTCTACAGCGATATATATCCTAACGTAAGGCAGGCTAACATCTCGGATGTAGTATTTTGCAACATTCTTGGAGTATCGGCCCCTACTTCTCGGTGGGAACATTATATACGTCTGTAACGTAACATAACCTAACCTATCCCATCTAGCCCCTCGTTGGCAATGTTTTACTGAATCCCGTTCGTGTCGTCCCGTACATCTCGGTTGGGATATTATATACGTCTATAGCGTTATATATCTTAACCTAAGGCAGGCTAACATCTCGGATGCAGTATTTTACAACATTCCTGGCGTATCGGCTCTACTTCTCGGTGGGAATATTATACACGTCTATAACGTAACATAACCTAACCTAACCCATCTAACCCCTCGCTGGCAATGTTTTACAGAATCCCGTTCCTGTCGTCCCGTACATCTCGGTTGGGATGTTATATACGTCTACAGCGATATATATCCTAACGTAAGGCAGGATAACATCTCGGATGTAGTATTTTACAACATTCTTGGAGTATCGGCCCCTACTTCTCGGTGGGAACATTATATACGTCTGTAGCGTAACATAACCTAACCTATCCCATCTAGCCCCTCGTTGGCAATGTTTTACAGAATCCCGTTCGTGTCGTCCCGTACATCTCGGTTGGGATATTATATACGTCTACAGCGATATATATCCTAACGTAAGGCAGCCTAACATGTCGGATGTAGTATTTTACAACATTCTTGGAGTATCGGCCCCTACTTCTCGGTGGGAACATTATATACGTCTATAACGTAACATAACCTAACCTAACACATCTAGCCCCTCGCTGGTAATGTTTTACAGAATCCCGTTCGTGTCGTCCCGTACATCTCGGATGGGATATTATATACGTCTATAGAGTTATATATCTTAACCTAAGGCAGGCTAACATCTCGGATGCAGTATTTTACAACATTCCTGGCGTATCGGCTCTACTTCTCGGTGGGAACATTATATACGTCTGTAACGTAACATAACCTAACCTAACCCATCTAGCCCCTTGTTGGCAATGTTTTACAGAATCTCGTTCGGGTCGTCCCGTACATCTCGGATGGGATATTATATACGTCTATAGCGTTATATATCTTAACCTAAGGCAGGCTAACATCTCAGATGCAGTATTTTACAAGATTCCTGGCGTATCGGCTCTACTTCTCGGTGGGAACATTATACACGTCTATAACGTAACATAACCTAATCTAACCCATCTAGCCCCTCGCTGGTAATATTTTACAGAATCCCGTTCGTGTCGTCCCGTACATCTCGGTTGGGATATTATATACGTCTACAGCGATATATATCCTAACGTAAGGCAGCCTAACATGTCGGATGTAGTATTTTACAACATTCTTGGAGTATCGGCCCCTACTTCTCGGTGGGAACATTATATACGTCAATAACGTAACATACCCTAACCTAACCCATCTAGCCCCTCGCTGGCAATGTTTTACAGAATCCCGTTCCTGTCGTTCCGTACGTCTCTGTTGGGACATTATAAACGTCTACAGCGTTATATATCCTAACCTAAGGCAGGCTAACATCTCGGTTGCTGTATTTTACAACATTCCTGGCGTATCGGCCCATACTTCTCGGTGGGAACTTTATATAGGTCTATAACGTAACATAACCTATCCTAACACATCTAGCCCCTCGCTGGTAATGTTTTACAGAATCCCGTTCGTGTCGTCCCGTACGTCTCGGATGGGACATTATATACGTCTACAGCGTTATATTTCCTAAGGTAAGGCAGGCTAACATCTCGGATGTAGTATTTTACAACATTCTTGGAGTATCGGCACATACTTCTCGGTGGGAACATTATATACGTCTATAAAGTAACATAACCTAACCTAACCCATCTAGCCCCTCGTTGGCAATGTTTTACAGAATCCCGTTCGTGTCGTCCCGTACATCTCGGATGGAATATTATATACGTCTATAGCGTTATATATCTTAACCTAAGGCAGGCTAACATCTCGGATGTATTATTTTACAACAATCTTGGAGTATCGGGCCCTACTTCACCGTGGGAACATTATATAGGTCTATAACGTAACATAACCTAACCTAACACTTCTAGCCCCTCGCTGGTAATGTTTTACAGAATCCCGTTCGTGTCGTCCCGTACGTCTCGGATGGGACATTATATACGTCTACAGCGTTATATTTCCTAACGTAAGGCAGGCTAACATCTCGGATGTAGTATTTTACAACATTCTTGGAGTATCGGCCCATACTTCTCGGTGGGAACATTATATACGTCTATAACGTAACATAACCTAACCTATCCCATCTAGCCCCTCGTTGGCAATGTTTTACAGAATCCCGTTTGTGTCGTCCCGTACATCTTGGTTGGGATATTATAAACGTCTATAGCGTTATATATCTTAACCTAAGGCAGGCTAACATCTCGGATGCAGTATTTTACAACATTCCTGGAGTATCGGCCCATACTTCTCGGTGGGAACATTATATACGTCTATAACGTAACATAACCTAACCTATCCCATCTAGCCCCTCGTTGGCAATGTTTTACAGAATCCCGTTCGTGTCGTCCCGTACATCTCGGTTAGGATATTATATACGTCTATAGCGTTATATATCTTAACCTAAGGCAGGCTAACATCTCGGATATAGTATTTTACGACATTCCTGGCGTATCGGCCCCTACTTCTCAGTGGGAACATTATATACGTCTGTAACGTAACATAACCTAACCTAACCCATCTAGCCCCTCGCTGGTAATGTTTTACAGAATCCCGTCCCTGTCGTCCCGTACATCTCGGTTGGGACATTATATACGTCTACAGCGTTATATTTCCTAACGTAAGGCAGGCTAACATCTCGGATGCAGTATTTCACAACATTCCTGGCGTATCAGCTCTACTTCTCGGTGGGAACGTTATACACGTCTATAACGTAACATAACCTAACCTAACCCATCTAGCCCCTCGCTGGTAATTTTTTACAGAATCCCGTCCCTGTCGTCCCGTACATTTCGGTTGGGATGTTATATACGTCTACAGCGATATATATCCTAACCTAAGGCAGGCTAACATCTCGGATGCAGTATTTTACAACATTCCTGGCGTATCGGCCCGTACTGCTCGGTGGGAACATTATACACGTCTATAACGTAACATAACCTAACCTAACCCATCTAGCCCCACGCTGGTAATGTTTTACAGAATCCCGTTCCTGTCGTCCCGTACATCTCGGATGGGATGTTATATACGTCTACAGCGATATATATCCTAACGTAAGGCAGGCTAACATCTCGGATGTAGTATTTTGCAACATTCTTGGAGTATCGGCCCCTACTTCTCGGTGGGAACATTATATACGTCTGTAACGTAACATAACCTAACCTATCCCATCTAGCCCCTCGTTGGCAATGTTTTACTGAATCCCGTTCGTGTCGTCCCGTACATCTCGGTTGGGATATTATATACGTCTATAGCGTTATATATCTTAACCTAAGGCAGGCTAACATCTCGGATGCAGTATTTTACAACATTCCTGGCGTATCGGCTCTACTTCTCGGTGGGAATATTATACACGTCTATAACGTAACATAACCTAACCTAACCCATCTAACCCCTCGCTGGCAATGTTTTACAGAATCCCGTTCCTGTCGTCCCGTACATCTCGGTTGGGATGTTATATACGTCTACAGCGATATATATCCTAACGTAAGGCAGGATAACATCTCGGATGTAGTATTTTACAACATTCTTGGAGTATCGGCCCCTACTTCTCGGTGGGAACATTATATACGTCTGTAGCGTAACATAACCTAACCTATCCCATCTAGCCCCTCGTTGGCAATGTTTTACAGAATCCCGTTCGTGTCGTCCCGTACATCTCGGTTGGGATATTATATACGTCTACAGCGATATATATCCTAACGTAAGGCAGCCTAACATGTCGGATGTAGTATTTTACAACATTCTTGGAGTATCGGCCCCTACTTCTCGGTGGGAACATTATATACGTCTATAACGTAACATAACCTAACCTAACACATCTAGCCCCTCGCTGGTAATGTTTTACAGAATCCCGTTCGTGTCGTCCCGTACATCTCGGATGGGATATTATATACGTCTATAGAGTTATATATCTTAACCTAAGGCAGGCTAACATCTCGGATGCAGTATTTTACAACATTCCTGGCGTATCGGCTCTACTTCTCGGTGGGAACATTATATACGTCTGTAACGTAACATAACCTAACCTAACCCATCTAGCCCCTTGTTGGCAATGTTTTACAGAATCTCGTTCGGGTCGTCCCGTACATCTCGGATGGGATATTATATACGTCTATAGCGTTATATATCTTAACCTAAGGCAGGCTAACATCTCAGATGCAGTATTTTACAAGATTCCTGGCGTATCGGCTCTACTTCTCGGTGGGAACATTATACACGTCTATAACGTAACATAACCTAATCTAACCCATCTAGCCCCTCGCTGGTAATATTTTACAGAATCCCGTTCGTGTCGTCCCGTACATCTCGGTTGGGATATTATATACGTCTACAGCGATATATATCCTAACGTAAGGCAGCCTAACATGTCGGATGTAGTATTTTACAACATTCTTGGAGTATCGGCCCCTACTTCTCGGTGGGAACATTATATACGTCAATAACGTAACATACCCTAACCTAACCCATCTAGCCCCTCGCTGGCAATGTTTTACAGAATCCCGTTCCTGTCGTTCCGTACGTCTCTGTTGGGACATTATAAACGTCTACAGCGTTATATATCCTAACCTAAGGCAGGCTAACATCTCGGTTGCTGTATTTTACAACATTCCTGGCGTATCGGCCCATACTTCTCGGTGGGAACTTTATATAGGTCTATAACGTAACATAACCTATCCTAACACATCTAGCCCCTCGCTGGTAATGTTTTACAGAATCCCGTTCGTGTCGTCCCGTACGTCTCGGATGGGACATTATATACGTCTACAGCGTTATATTTCCTAAGGTAAGGCAGGCTAACATCTCGGATGTAGTATTTTACAACATTCTTGGAGTATCGGCACATACTTCTCGGTGGGAACATTATATACGTCTATAAAGTAACATAACCTAACCTAACCCATCTAGCCCCTCGTTGGCAATGTTTTACAGAATCCCGTTCGTGTCGTCCCGTACATCTCGGATGGAATATTATATACGTCTATAGCGTTATATATCTTAACCTAAGGCAGGCTAACATCTCGGATGCAGTATTTTACAATATTCCTGGCGTATCGGCTCTACTTCTCGGTGGGAATATTATACACGTCTATAACGTAACATAACCTAACCTAACGCATCTAGCCCCTCGCTGGCAATGTTTTACAGAATCCCGTTCCTGTCGTCCCGTACATCTCGGTTGGGATGTTATATACGTCTACAGCGATATATATCCTAACGTAAGGCAGGCTAACAACTCGGATGTAGTATTTTACAACATTCTTGGAGTATCGGCCCCTACTTCTCGGTGGGAACATTGTATACGTCTGTAACGTAACATAACCTAACCTATCCCATCTAGCCCCTCTTTGGCAATGTTTTACAGAATCCCGTTCGTTTCGTCCCGTACATCTCGGTTGGGATATTATATACGTCTACAGCGATACATATCCTAACCTAAGGCAGGCTAACTTCTCGGATATTGTATTTTACAACATTCCTGTAGGATCAGCCTCTACTTCTCGGTGGGAACATTATATACGTCTATAACGTAATATAATCTATCCTAACACATCTAGCCCCTCGCTGGTAATGTTTTACAGATTCCCGTTTATGTCGTCCCGTACTTCTCGGTTGGGATGATATATACGTCTACAGCGATATATATCCTAACGTAAGGCAGCCTAACATGTCGGATGTAGTATTTTACAACATTCTTGGAGTATCGGCCCCTACTTCTCGGTGGGAACATTATATACGTCTATAACGTAACGTAACCTTATCTAACCCATCTAGCCCCTCACTGGTAATATTTTACAGAATCCCGTTCGTGTTGTCCCGTACATCTCGGTTGGGATATTATATACGTCTATAGCGTTATAAATCCTAACCTAAGGCAGGCTAACATCTCGGATGCAGTATTTTACAACATTCCTGGCGTATCGGCTCTACTTCTCGGTGGGAACATTATACACGTCTATAACGTAACATAACCTAACCTAACCCATCTAGCCCCTCGCTGGTAATGTTTTACAGAATCCCGTTCCTGTCGTCCCGTACATCTCGGTTGGGAAGTTATATACGTCTACAGCGATATATATCCTAACGTAAGGCAGGCTAACATCTCGGATGTAGTATTTTACAACAATCTTGGAGTATCGGGCCCTACTTCACCGTGGGAACATTATATAGGTCTATAACGTAACATAACCTAACCTAACACTTCTAGCCCCTCGCTGGTAATGTTTTACAGAATCCCGTTCGTGTCGTCCCGTACTTCTCGGATGGGACATTATATACGTCTACAGCGTTATATTTCCTAACGTAAGGCAGGCTAACATCTCGGATGTAGTATTTTGCAACATTCTTGGAGTATCGGCCCCTACTTCTCGGTGGGAACATTATATACGTCTGTAACGTAACATAACCTAACCTATCCCATCTAGCCCCTCGTTGGCAATGTTTTACTGAATCCCGTTCGTGTCGTCCCGTACATCTCGGTTGGGATATTATATACGTCTATAGCGTTATATATCTTAACCTAAGGCAGGCTAACATCTCGGATGCAGTATTTTACAACATTCCTGGCGTATCGGCTCTACTTCTCGGTGGGAACATTATACACGTCTGTAACGTAACATGACCTAACCTAACCCATCTAGCTTCTCGCTGGTAATTTTTTACAGAATCCCGTTCCTGTCGTCCCGTACGTCTCGGTTGGGATGTTATATACGTCTACAGCGATATATATCCTAACCTAAGGCAGGCTAACATCTCGGATGCAGTATTTTACAACATTCCTGGCGTATCGGCCCGTACTTCTCGGTGGGAACATTATACACGTCTATAACGTAACATAACCTAACCTAACCCATCTAGCCGCTCGCTGGTAATGTTTTACAGAATCCCGTTCCTGTCGTCCCGTACGTCTCTGGTGGGACATTATAAACGTCTACAGCGTTATATATCCTAACCTAAGGCAGGCTAACATCTCGGTTGCTGTATTTTACAACATTCCTGGCGTATCGGCCCATACTTCTCGGTGGGAACTGTATATAGGTCTATAACGTAACATAACCTAACCTAACACATCTAGCCCCTCGCTGGTAATGTTTTACAGAATACCGTTCGTGTCGTCCCGTAGGTCTCGTTTGGGACATTATAAACGTCTACAGCGTTATATATCCTAACCTAAGGCAGGCTAACATCTCGGTTGCTGTATTTTACAACATTCCTGGCGTATCGGCCCATACTTCTCGGTAGGAACTTTATATAGGTCTATGACGTAACATAACCTAACCTAACACATCTAGCCCCTCGCTGGTAATGTTTTACAGAATCCCGTTCGTGTCGTCCCGTACGTCTCGGATGGGACATTATATACGTCTACAGCGTTATATTTCCTAAGGTAAGGCAGGCTAACATCTCGGATGCAGTATTTTACAACATTTCTGTCGTATCGGCTCTACTTCTCGGTGGGAATATTATACACGTCTATAACGTAACATAACCTAACCTAACCCATCTAGCCCCTCGCTGGCAATGTTTTACAGAATCCCGTTCCTGTCGTCCCGTACATCTCGGTTGGGATGTTATATACGTCTACAGCGATATATATCCTAACGTAAGGCAGGCTAACATCTCGGATGTAGTATTTTACAACATTCTTGGAGTATCGGCCCCTACTTCTCGGTGGGAACATTATATACGTCTGTAACGTAACATAACCTAACCTATCCCATCTAGCCCCTCGTTGGCAATGTTTTCCAGAATCCCGTTCGTGTCGTCCCGTACATCTCGGTTGGGATATTATATACGTCTATAGCGTTATATATCTTAACCTAAGGCAGGCTAACATCTCGGATGCAGTATTTTACAACATTCCTGGCGTATCGGCTCTACTTCTCGGTGGGAATATTATACACGTCTATAACGTAACATAACCTAACCTAACCCATCTAACCCCTCGCTGGCAATGTTTTACAGAATCCCGTTCCTGTCGTCCCGTACATCTCGGTTGGGATGTTATATACGTCTACAGCGATATATATCCTAACGTAAGGCAGGATAACATCTCGGATGTAGTACTTTACAACGTTCTTGGAGTATCGGCCCCTACTTCTCGGTGGGAACATTATATACGTCTGTAACGTAACATAACCTAACCTATCCCATCTAGCCCCTCGTTGGCAATGTTTTACAGAATCCCGTTCGTGTCGTCCCGTACATCTCGGTTGGGATATTATATACGTCTACAGCGATATATATCCTAACGTAAGGCAGCCTAACATGTCGGATGTAGTATTTTACAACATTCTTGGAGTATCGGCCCCTACTTCTCGGTGGGAACATTATATACGTCTATAACGTAACATAACCTAACCTAACACATCTAGCCCCTCGCTGGTAATGTTTTACAGAATCCCGTTCCTGTCGTCCCGTACATCTCGGATGGGATATTATATACGTCTATAGAGTTATATATCTTAACCTAAGGCAGGCTAACATCTCGGATGCAGTATTTTACAACATTCCTGGCGTATCGGCTCTACTTCTCGGTGGGAACATTATATACGTCTGTAACGTAACATAACCTAACCTATCCCATCTAGCCCCTCGTTGGTAATGTTTTACAGAATCCCGTTCGTGTCGTCCCGTACGTCTCGGATGGGACATTATATACGTCTACAGCGTTATATTTCCTAAGGTAAGGCAGGCTAACATCTCGGATGCAGTATTTTACAACATTTCTGTCGTATCGGCTCTACTTCTCGGTGGGAATATTATACACGTCTATAACGTAACATAACCTAACCTAACCCATCTAGCCCCTCGCTGGCAATGTTTTACAGAATCCCGTTCCTGTCGTCCCGTACATCTCGGTTGGGATGTTATATACGTCTACAGCGATATATATCCTAACGTAAGGCAGGCTAACATCTCGGATGTAGTATTTTACAACATTCTTGGAGTATCGGCCCCTACTTCTCGGTGGGAACATTATATACGTCTGTAACGTAACATAACCTAACCTATCCCATCTAGCCCCTCGTTGGCAATGTTTTCCAGAATCCCGTTCGTGTCGTCCCGTACATCTCGGTTGGGATATTATATACGTCTATAGCGTTATATATCTTAACCTAAGGCAGGCTAACATCTCGGATGCAGTATTTTACAACATTCCTGGCGTATCGGCTCTACTTCTCGGTGGGAATATTATACACGTCTATAACGTAACATAACCTAACCTAACCCATCTAACCCCTCGCTGGCAATGTTTTACAGAATCCCGTTCCTGTCGTCCCGTACATCTCGGTTGGGATATTATATACGTCTATAGAGTTATATATCTTAACCTAAGGCAGGCTAACATCTCGGATGCAGTATTTTACAACATTCCTGGTGTATCGGCTCTACTTCTCGGTGGGAACATTATATACGTCTGTAACGTAACATAACCTAACCTATCCCATCTAGCCCCTCGTTGGCAATGTTTTACAGAATCCCGTTCGTGTCGTCCCGTACATCTCGGTTGGGATATTATATACGTCTACAGCGATATATATCCTAACGTAAGGCAGCCTAACATGTCGGATGTAGTATTTTACAACATTCTTGGAGTATCGGCCCCTACTTCTCGGTGGGAACATTATATACGTCTATAACGTAACATAACCTAACCTAACATATCTAGCCCCTCACTGGTAATGTTTTACAGAATCCCGTTCGTGTCGTCCCGTACGTCTCGGATGGGACATTATATACGTCTACAGCGTTATATTTCCTAACGTAAGGCAGGCTAACATCTCGTATGTAGTCTTTTACAACATTCTTGGAGTATCGGCCCATACTTCTCGGTGGGAACATTATATACGTCTATAAAGTAACATAACCTAACCTAACCCATCTAGCCCCTTGTTGGCAATGTTTTACAGAATCTCGTTCGGGTCGTCCCGTACATCTCGGATGGGATATTATATACGTCTATAGCGTTATATATCTTAACCTAAGGCAGGCTAACATCTCAGATGCAGTATTTTACAAGATTCCTGGCGTATCGGCTCTACTTCTCGGTGGGAACATTATACACGTCTATAACGTAACATAACCTAATCTAACCCATCTAGCCCCTCGCTGGTAATATTTTACAGAATCCCGTTCGTGTCGTCCCGTACGTCTCGGATGGGACATTATATACGTCTACAGCGTTATATTTCCTAAGGTAAGGCAGGCTAACATCTCGGATGTAGTATTTTACAACATTCTTGGAGTATCGGCCCATACTTCTCGGTGGGAACATTATATACGTCTATAAAGTAACATAACCTAACCTAACCCATCTAGCCCCTCGCTGGCAATGTTTTACAGAATCCCGTTCCTGTCGTCCCGTACGTCTCTGTTGGGACATTATAAACGTCTACAGCGTTATATATCCTAACCTAAGGCAGGCTAACATCTCGGATGTAGTATTTTACAACATTCTTGGAGTATCGGCCCCTACTTCTCGGTGGGAACATTGTATACGTCTGTAACGTAACATAACCTAACCTATCCCATCTAGCCCCTCTTTGGCAATGTTTTACAGAATCCCGTTCGTTTCGTCCCGTACATCTCGGTTGGGATATTATATACGTCTACAGCGATATATATCCTAACGTAAGGCAGGATAACATCTCGGATGTAGTATTTTACAACATTCTTGAAGTATCGGCCCCTACTTCTCGGTGGGAACATTATATACGTCTGTAACGTAACATAACCTAACCTATCTCATCTAGCCCCTCGTTGGCAATGTTTTACAGAATCCCGTTCGTGTCGTCCCGTACATCTCGGATGGGATATTATATACGTCTATAGCGTTATATATCTTAACCTAAGGCAGGCTAACATCTCGGATGCAGTATTTTACAACATTCCTGGCGTATCGGCTCTACTTCTCGGTGGGAATATTATACACGTCTATAACGTAACATAACCTAACCTAACCCATCTAGCCCCTCGCTGGCAATGTTTTACAGAATCCCGTTCCTGTCGTCCCGTACATCTCGGTTGGGAAGTTATATACGTCTACAGCGATATATATCCTAACGTAAGGCAGGCTAACATCTCGGATGTAGTATTTTACAACATTCTTGGAGTATCGGCCCCTACTTCTCGGTGGGAACATTGTATACGTCTGTAACGTAACATAACCTAACCTATCCCATCTAGCCCCTCTTTGGCAATGTTTTACAGAATCCCGTTCGTTTCGTCCCGTACATCTCGGTTGGGATATTATAAACGTCTACAGCGATATATATCCTAACGTAAGGCAGGATAACATCTCGGATGTAGTATTTTACAACATTCTTGGAGTATCGGCCCCTACTTCTCGGTGGGAACATTGTATACGTCTGTAACGTAACATAACCTAACCTATCCCATCTAGCCCCTCTTTGGCAATGTTTTACAGAATCCCGTTCGTTTCGTCCCGTACATCTCGGTTGGAATATTATATACGTCTACAGCGATATATATCCTAACGTAAGGCAGGATAACATCTCGGATGTAGTATTTTACAACATTCTTGAAGTATCGGCCCCTACTTCTCGGTGGGAACATTATATACGTCTGTAACGTAACATAACCTAACCTATCTCATCTAGCCCCTCGTTGGCAATGTTTTACAGAATCCCGTTCGTGTCGTCCCGTACATCTCGGATGGGATATTATATACGTCTATAGCGTTATATATCTTAACCTAAGGCAGGCTAACATCTCGGATGCAGTATTTTACAACATTCCTGGCGTATCGGCTCTACTTCTCGGTGGGAATATTATACACGTCTATAACGTAACATAACCTAACCTAACCCATCTAGCCCCTCGCTGGCAATGTTTTACAGAATCCCGTTCCTGTCGTCCCGTACATCTCGGTTGGGAAGTTATATACGTCTACAGCGATATATATCCTAACGTAAGGCAGGCTAACATCTCGGATGTAGTATTTTACAACATTCTTGGAGTATCGGCCCCTACTTCTCGGTGGGAACATTGTATACGTCTGTAACGTAACATAACCTAACCTATCCCATCTAGCCCCTCTTTGGCAATGTTTTACAGAATCCCGTTCGTTTCGTCCCGTACATCTCGGTTGGGAAGTTATATACGTCTACAGCGATATATATCCTAACGTAAGGCAGGCTAACATCTCGGATGCAGTATTTTACAAGATTCCTGGCGTATCGGCTCTACTTCTCGGTGGGAACATTATACACGTCTATAACGTAACATAACCTAATCTAACCCATCTAGCCCCTCGCTGGTAATATTTTACAGAATCCCGTTCGTGTCGTCCCGTACACCTCGGTTGGGATATTATATACGTCTATAGCGTTATAAATCCTAACCTAAGGCAGTCTACCATCTCGGTCGCAGTATTTTACGCCATTCCTGGCGTATCGGCCCGTACTTCACCGTGGGAACATTATACACGTCTATAACGTAGCATAACCTAACCTAACCCATCTAGCACCTCGCTGGTAATATTTTACAGAATCCCGTTCGTGTCGTCCCGTACATCTCGGATGGGATATTATATACGTCTATAGAGTTATATATCTTAACCTAAGGCAGGCTAACACCTCGGATGCAGTATTTTCAACATTCCTGGCGTATCGGCTCTACTTCTCGGTGGGAACATTATATACGTCTGTAACGTAACATAACCTAACCTATCCCATCTAGCCCCTCGTTGGCAATGTTTTACAGAATCCCGTTCGTGTCGTCCCGTACATCTCGGTTGGGATATTATATACGTCTACAGCGATATATATCCTAACGTAAGGCAGCCTAACATGTCGGATGTAGTATTTTACAACATTCTTGGAGTATCGGCCCCTACTTCTCGGTGGGAACATTATATACGTCTATAACGTAACATAACCTAACGTAACACATCTAGCCCCTCGCTAGTAATGTTTTACAGAATCCCGTTCGTGTCGTCCCGTACGTCTCGCATGGGACATTATATACGTCTACAGCGTTATATTTCCTAACGTAAGGCAGGCTGACATCTCGTATGTAGTCTTTTACAACATTCTTGGAGTATCGGCCCATACTTCTCGGTGGGAACATTATATACGTCTATAAAGTAACATAACCTAACCTAACACATCTAGCCCCTCGCTGGTAATGTTTTACAGAATCCCGTTCGTGTCGTCCCGTACGTCTCGGATGGGACATTATATACGTCTACAGCGTTATATTTCCTAACGTAAGGCAGGCTAACATCTCGGATGTAGTATTTTACAACATTCTTGGAGTATCGGCCCATACTTCTCGGTG
Source organism: Xylocopa violacea (assembly GCA_963969225.1). Lineage (NCBI taxonomy): Eukaryota > Metazoa > Arthropoda > Insecta > Hymenoptera > Apidae > Xylocopa > Xylocopa violacea. The sequence goes on from CAXAJV010001083.1 coordinate 860,119, forward strand.
GGAACATTATATACGTCTATAACGTAACATAACCTAACCTATCCCATCTAGCCCCTCGTTGGCAATGTTTTACAGAATCCCGTTCGTGTCGTCCCGTACATCTTGGTTGGGATATTATATACGTCTATAGCGTTATATATCTTAACCTAAGGCAGGCTAACATCTCGGATGCAGTATTTTACAACATTCCTGGCGTATCGGCTCTACTTCTCGGTGGGAACATTATACACCTCTATAACGTAACATAACCTAACCTAACCCATCTAGCCCCTCGCTGGTAATGTTTTACAGTATCCGGTTCCTGTCGTCCCGTACATCTCGGATGGCCTGTTATATACGTCTATAGCGTTATATATCCTAACCTAAGGCAGGCTAACATCTCGGATGCAGTATTTTACAACATTCCTGGCGTATCGGCTCTACTTCTCGGTGGGAATATTATACACGTCTATAACGTAACATAACCTAACCTAACCCATCTAGCCCCTCGCTGGCAATGTTTTACAGAATCCCGTTCCTGTCGTCCCGTACATCTCGGTTGGGAAGTTATATACGTCCACAGCGATATATATCCTAACGTAAGGCAGGCTAACATCTCGGATGTAGTATTTTACAACATTCTTGGAGTATCGGCCCCTACTTCTCGGTGGGAACATTGTATACGTCTGTAACGTAACATAACCTAACCTATCCCATCTAGCCCCTCTTTGGCAATGTTTTACAGAATCCCGTTCGTTTCGTCCCGTACATCTCGGTTGGGATATTATATACGTCTACAGCGATATATATCCTAACGTAAGGCAGGATAACATCTCGGATGTAGTATTTTACAACATTCTTGAAGTATCGGCCCCTACTTCTCGGTGGGAACATTATATACGTCTGTAACGTAACATAATCTAACCTATCCCATCTAGCCCCTCGTTGGCAATGTTTTACAGAATCCCGTTCGTGTCGTCCCGTACATCTCGGATGGGATATTATATACGTCTATAGCGTTATATATCTTAACCTAAGGCAGGCTAACATCTCGGATGCAGTATTTTACAAGATTCCTGGCGTATCGGCTCTACTTCTCGGTGGGAACATTATACACGTCTATAACGTAACATAACCTAATCTAACCCATCTAGCCCCTCGCTGGTAATATTTTACAGAATCCCGTTCGTGTCGTCCCGTACACCTCGGTTGGGATATTATATACGTCTATAGCGTTATAAATCCTAACCTAAGGCAGTCTACCATCTCGGTCGCAGTATTTTACGCCATTCCTGGCGTATCGGCCCGTACTTCACCGTGAGAACATTATACACGTCTATAACGTAGCATAACCTAACCTAACCCATCTAGCACCTCGCTGGTAATATTTTACAGAATCCCGTTCGTGTCGTCCCGTACATCTCGGATGGGATATTATATACGTCTATAGAGTTATATATCTTAACCTAAGGCAGGCTAACATCTCGGATGCAGTATTTTCAACATTCCTGGCGTATCGGCTCTACTTCTCGGTGGGAACATTATATACGTCTGTAACGTAACATAACCTAACCTATCCCATCTAGCCCCTCGTTGGCAATGTTTTACAGAATCCCGTTCGTGTCGTCCCGTACATCTCGGTTGGGATATTATATACGTCTACAGCGTTATATATCCTAACCTAAGGCAGGCTAACATCTCGGTTGCTGTATTTTACAACATTCCTGGCGTATCGGCCCATACTTCTCGGTAGGAACTTTATATAGGTCTATAACGTAACATAACCTAACCTATCCCATCTAGCCCCTCTTTGGCAATGTTTTACAGAATCCCGTTCGTTTCGTCCCGTACATCTCGGTTGGGATATTATATACGTCTACAGCGTTATAAATCCTAACCTAAGGCAGGCTAACATCTCGGATGCAGTATTTTACAACATTCCTGGCGTATCGGCTGTACTTCTCGGTGGGAACATTATACACGTCTATAACGTAACATAACCTAACCTAACACATCTAGCCCCTCGCTGGTAATGTTTTACAGAATCCCGTTCGTGTCGTCCCGTACGTCTCGGATGGGACATTATATACGTCTACAGCGTTATATTTCCTAACGTAAGGCAGGCTAACATCTCGTATGTAGTCTTTTACAACATTCTTGGAGTATCGGCCCATACTTCTCGGTGGGAACATTATATACGTCTATAAAGTAACATAACCTAACCTAACCCATCTAGCCCCTCGTTGGCAATGTTTTACAGAATCCCGTTCGTGTCGTCCCGTACATCTCGGATGGGATATTATATACGTCTATAGCGTTATATATCTTAACCTAAGGCAGGCTAACATCTCGGATGCAATATTTTACAAGATTCCTGGCATATCGGCTCTACTTCTCGGTGGGAACATTATACACGTCTATAACGTAACATAACCTAATCTAACCCATCTAGCCCCTCGCTGGTAATATTTTACAGAATCCCATTCGTGTCGTCCCGTACACCTCGGTTGGGATATTATATACGTCTATAGCGTTATAAATCCTAACCTAAGGCAGGCTAACATCTCGGATGCAGTATTTTACAACATTCCTGGCGTATCGGCTCTACTTCTTGGTGGGAACATTATACACGTCTATAACGTAACATAACCTAACCTAACCCATCTAGCCCCTCGCTGGTAATGTTTTACAGAATCCCGTTCCTGTCGTCCCGTACATCTCGGATGGGATGTTATATACGTCTACAGCGATATATATCCTAACGTAAGGCAGGCTAACATCTCGGTTGCAGTATTTTACAACATTCCTGGCGTATCGGCCCCTACTTCTCGGCGGGAACATTATATAGGTCTATAACGTAATATAACCTATCCTAACACATCTAGCCCCTCGCTGGTAATGTTTTACAGAATACCGTTCGTGTCGTCCCGTAGGTCTCGTTTGGGACGTTATATACGTCTACAGCGTTATATATCCTAACCTAAGGCAGTCTACCATCTCGGTCGCAGTATTTTACGCCATTCCTGGCGTATCGGCCCGTACTTCACCGTGGGAACATTATACACGTCTATAACGTAGCATAACCTAACCTAACCCATCTAGCCCCTCGCTGGTAATATTTTACAGAATCCCGTTCGTGTCGTCCCGTACATCTCGGATGGGATATTATATACGTCTATAGAGTTATATATCTTAACCTAAGGCAGGCTAACATCTCGGATGTAGTATTTTACAACATTCTTGGAGTATCGGCCCCTACTTCTCGGTGGGAACATTATATACGTCTATAACCTAACATAACCTAACCTAACACATCTAGCCCCTCGCTGGTAATGTTTTACAGAATCCCGTTCGTGTCGTCCCGTACGTCTCGCATGGGACATTATATACGTCTACAGCGTTATATTTCCTAACGTAAGGCAGGCTAACATCTCGGATGCAGTATTTTACAACATTCCTGGCGTATCGGCTCTACTTCTCGGTGGGAACATTATACACGTCTATAACGTAACATGACCTAACCTAACCCATCTAGCCCCTCGCTGGTAATTTTTTACAGAATCCCGTTCCTGTCGTCCCGTACATCTCGGTTGGGATGTTATATACGTCTACAGCGATATATATCCTAACGTAAGGCAGGCTAACATCTCGGATGTAGTATTTTACAACATTCTTGGAGTATCGGCCCCTACTTCTCGGTGGGAACATTATATACGTCTGTAACGTAACATAACCTAACCTATCCCATCTAGCACCTCGTTGGCAATGTTTTACAGAATCCCGTTCGTGTCGTCCCGTACATCTCGGTTGGGATGTTATATACGTCTACAGCGATATATATCCTAACGTAAGGCAGGCTAACATCTCGGATGTAGTATTTTACAACATTCTTGGAGTATCGGCCCCTACTTTTCGGTGGGAACATTATATACGTCTATAACGTAACATAACCTAATCTAACCCATCTAGCACCTCGCTGGTAATATTTTACAGAATCCCGTTTATGTCGTCCCGTACATCTCGGTTGGATATTATATACGTCTACAGCGTTATATATCCTAACGTAAGGCAGGCTAACATCTCGGATGTAGTATTTTACAACATTCTTGGAGTATCGGCCCCTACGTCTCGATGGGCATATTATATACGTCTATAACGTAACATAACCTAATCCAACCCATCTAGCCCCTCGCTGGTAATATTTTACAGAATCCCGTTCGTGTCGTCCCGTACATCTCGGTTGGGATATTATATACGTCTATAGCTTTATATATCCTAACCTAAGGCAGGCTAACATCTCGGATGCAGTATTTTACAACATTCCTGGCGTATCGGCTCTACTTCTCGGTGGGAACATTATACACGTCTATAACGTAACATAACCTAACCTAACCCATCTAGCCCCTCGCTTGTAATGTTTTACAGAATCCCGTTCCTGTCGTCCCGTACATCTCGGTTGGGATGTTATGTACGTCTACAGCGATATATATCCTAACGTAAGGCAGGCTAACATCTCGGATGTAGTATTTCACAACATTCTTGGAGTATCGGCCCATACTTCTCGGTGGGAACATTATATACGTCTGTAACGTAACATAACCTAACCTATCCCATCTAGCCCCTCGTTGGCAATGTTTTACAGAATCCCGTTCGTGTCGTCCCGTACATCTCGGTTGGGATGTTATATACGTCTACAGCGATATATATCCTAACGTAAGGCAGGCTAACATCTCGGATGTAGTATTTTACAACATTCTTGGAGTATCGGCCCCTACTTCTCGGTGGGAACATTATATACGTCTATAACGTAACATAACCTAATCTAACACATCTAGCCCCTCGCCGGTAATATTTTACAGAATCCCGTTCGTGTCGTCCCGTACATCTCGGTTGGGATGTTATATACGTCTACAGCGATATATCCTAACGTAAGGCAGGCTAACATCTCGGATGTAGTATTTCACAACATTCTTGGAGTATCGGCCCATACTTCTCGGTGGGAACATTATATACGTCTATAAAGTAACATAACCTAACCTAACCCATCTAGCCCCTCGCTGATACTGTTTCACAGAATCCCGTTCCTGTCGTCCCGTACGTCTCTGTTGGGACATTATAAACTTCTACAGCGTTATATATCCTAACCTAAGGCAGGCTAACATCTCGGTTGCTGTATTTTACAACATTCCTGGCGTATCGGCCCATACTTCTCGGTGGGAACTTTATATAGGTCTATAACGTAACATAACCTAACCTAACACGTCTAGCCCCTCGCTGGTAATGTTTTACAGAATCCCGTTCGTGTCGTCCCGGACGTCTCGGATGGGACATTATATACGTCTACAGCGTTATATTTCCTAACGTAAGGCAGGCTAACATCTCGGATGTAGTATTTTACAACATTCTTGTGGTATCGGCCCATACTTCTCGGTGGGAACATTATATACGTCTATAACGTATCACATCCTAACCTAACCCATTTAGCACCTCGTTGGCAATGTTTTACAGAATCCCGTTCGTGTCGTCCCGTACATCTCGGATGGGATATTATATACGTCTATAGCGTTATATATCTTAACTTAAGGCAGGCTAACATCTCGGATGCAGTATTTAACAACATTCCTGGCGTATCGGCTCTACTTCTCGGTGGGAACATTATACACGTCTATAACGTAACATAACCTAACCTAACCCATCTAGCCCCTCGCTGGTAATGTTTTACAGAATCCCCTTCCTGTCGTCCCGTACGTCTCTGTTGGGACATTATAAACTTCTACAGCGTTATATATCCTAACCTAAGGCAGGCTAACATCTCGGTTGCTGTATTTTACAACATTCCTGGCGTATCGGCCCATACTTCTCGGTGGGACTTTATATAGGTCTATAACGTAACACAACCTAACCTAACACATCTAGCCCCTCGCTGGTAATGTTTTACAGAATCCCGTTCCTGTCGTCCCGTACGTCTCGGATGGGACAATATAAACTTCTACAGCGTTATATATCCCAACCTAAGGCAGGCTAACATCTCGGTTGCAGTATTTTACAACATTCCTGGCGTATCGGCCCATACTTCTCGGTGGGAACATTATATAGGTCTATAACGTAACATAACCTAACCTAACACATCTAGCCCCTCGCTGGTAATGTTTTACAGAGTCCCGTTCGTGTCGTCCCGTACGTCTCGGATGGGACATTATATACGTCTACAGCGTTATATATCCTAACGTAAGGCAGGCTAACATCTCGGATGTAGTATTTTACAACATTCCTGGCGTATCGGCCCATACTTCTCGGTGGGAACATTATATACGTCTATAACGTAATATAATCTAACCTAACACATCTAGCCCCTCGCTGGTGATGTTTTACAGAATCCCGTTTATGTCGTCCCGTACATCTCGGTTGGGATGTTATATACGTCTACAGCGATATATATCCTAACGTAAGGCAGGCTAACATCTCGGATGTAGTATTTTACAACATTCTTGGAGTATCTGCCCCTACTTCTCGGTGGGAACATTATATACGTCTATAACGTAACATAACCTAACCTAATCCATCTAGCCCCTCGTTGGCAATGTTTTACAGAATCCCGTTCGTGTCGTCCCGTACATCTCGGATGGGATATTATATACGTCTATAGCGTTATATATCCGAACCAAAGGCAGGCTAACATCTCGGATGCAGTATTTTACAACATTCCTGGCGTATCGGCTCTACTTCTCGGTGGGAACATTATACACGTCTATAACGTAACATTACCTAACCTAACCCATCTAGCCCCTCGCTGGTAATGTTTTACAGAATCCCGTTCCTGTCGTCCCGTACGTCTCTGTTGGGACATTTTAAACGTCTACAGCGTTATATATCCTAACCGAAGGCAGGCTAACATCTCGGTTGCTGTATTTTACAACATTCCTCGCGTATCGGCCCATACTTCTCGGTGGGAACATTATATACGTCTGTAACGTAACATAACCTAACCTATCCCATCTAGCCCCTCGTTGGCAATGTTTTACAGAATCCCGTTCGTGTCGTCCCGTACATCTCGGTTGGGATGTTATATACGTCTACAGCGATATATATCCTAACGTAAGGCAGGCTAACATCTCGGATGTAGTATTTTACAACATTCCTGGCGTATCGGCCCTACTTCTCGGTGGGAACATTATACACGTCTATAACGTAACATAACCTAACCTAACCCATCTAGCCCCTCGCTTGTAATGTTTTACAGAATCCCGTTCCTGTCGTCCCGTACATCTCGGTTGGGATGTTATATACGTCTACAGCGATATATATCCTAACGTAAGGCAGGCTAACATCTCGGATGTAGTATTTCACAACATTCTTGGAGTATCGGCCCATACTTCTCGGTGGGAACATTATATACGTCTGTAACGTAACATAACCTAACCTATCCCATCTAGCCCCTCGTTGGCAATGTTTTACAGAATCCCGTTCGTGTCGTCCCGTACATCTCGGTTGGGATGTTATATACGTCTACAGCGATATATATCCTAACGTAAGGCAGGCTAACATCTCGGATGTAGTATTTTACAACATTCTTGGAGTATCGGCCCCTACTTCTCGGTGGGAACATTATATACGTCTATAACGTAACATAACCTAATCTAACCCATCTAGCCCCTCGCTGGTAATATTTTACAGAATCCCGTTCGTGTCGTCCCGTACATCTCGGCTGGGATATTATATACGTCTATAGCGTTATATATCCTAACCTAAGGCAGGCTAACATCTCGGATGCAGTATTTTACAACATTCCTGGCGTATCGGCTCTACTTCTCGGTGGGAACACTATACACGTCTATAACGTAACATAACCTAACCTAACCCATCTAGCCCCTCGCTTGTAATGTTTTACAGAATCCCGTTCCTGTCGTCCCGTACATCTCGGTTGGGATGTTATATACGTCTACAGCGATATATCCTAACGTAAGGCAGGCTAACATCTCGGATGTAGTATTTCACAACATTCTTGGAGTATCGGCCCATACTTCTCGGTGGGAACATTATATACGTCTATAAAGTAACATAACCTAACCTAACCCATCTAGCCCCTCGCTGATACTGTTTTACAGAATCCCGTTCCTGTCGTCCCGTACGTCTCTGTTGGGACATTATAAACTTCTACAGCGTTATATATCCTAACCTAAGGCAGGCTAACATCTCGGTTGCTGTATTTTACAACATTCCTGGCGTATCGGCCCATACTTCTCGGTGGGGACTTTATATAGGTCTATAACGTAACATAACCTAACCTAACACGTCTAGCCCCTCGCTGGTAATGTTTTACAGAATCCCGTTCGTGTCGTCCCGGACGTCTCGGATGGGACATTATATACGTCTACAGCGTTATATTTCCTAACGTAAGGCAGGCTAACATCTCGGATGTAGTATTTTACAACATTCTTGTGGTATCGGCCCATACTTCTCGGTGGGAACATTATATACGTCTATAACGTATCACATCCTAACCTAACCCATTTAGCACCTCGTTGGCAATGTTTTACAGAATCCCGTTCGTGTCGTCCCGTACATCTCAGATGGGATATTATATACGTCTATAGCGTTATATATCTTAACTTAAGGCAGGCTAACATCTCGGATGCAGTATTTAACAACATTCCTGGCGTATCGGCTCTACTTCTCGGTGGGAACATTATACACGTCTATAACGTAACATAACCTAACCTAACTCATCTAGCCCCTCGCTGGTAATGTTTTACAGAATCCCCTTCCTGTCGTCCCGTACGTCTCTGTTGGGACATTATAAACTTCTACAGCGTTATATATCCTAACCTAAGGCAGGCTAACATCTCGGTTGCTGTATTTTACAACATTCCTGGCGTATCGGCCCATACTTCTCGGTGGGAACTTTATATAGGTCTATAACGTAACACAACCTAACCTAACACATCTAGCCCCTCGCTGGTAATGTTTTACAGAATCCCGTTCCTGTCGTCCCGTACGTCTCGGATGGGACAATATAAACTTCTACAGCGTTATATATCCCAACCTAAGGCAGGCTAACATCTCGGTTGCAGTATTTTACAACATTCCTGGCGTATCGGCCCATACTTCTCGGTGGGAACATTATATAGGTCTATAACGTAACATAACCTAACCTAACACATCTAGCCCCTCGCTGGTAATGTTTTACAGAGTCCCGTTCGTGTCGTCCCGTACGTCTCGGATGGGACATTATATACGTCTACAGCGTTATATATCCTAACGTAAGGCAGGCTAACATCTCGGATGTAGTATTTTACAACATTCCTGGCGTATCGGCCCATACTTCTCGGTGGGAACATTATATACGTCTATAACGTAATATAATCTAACCTAACACATCTAGCCCCTCGCTGGTGATGTTTTACAGAATCCCGTTTATGTCGTCCCGTACATCTCGGTTGGGATGTTATATACGTCTACAGCGATATATATCCTAACGTAAGGCAGGCTAACATCTCGGATGTAGTATTTTACAACATTCTTGGAGTATCTGCCCCTACTTCTCGGTGGGAACATTATATACGTCTATAACGTAACATAACCTAACCTAATCCATCTAGCCCCTCGTTGGCAATGTTTTACAGAATCCCGTTCGTGTCGTCCCGTACATCTCGGATGGGATATTATATACGTCTATAGCGTTATATATCCGAACCAAAGGCAGGCTAACATCTCGGATGCAGTATTTTACAACATTCCTGGCGTATCGGCTCTACTTCTCGGTGGGAACATTATACACGTCTATAACGTAACATAACCTAACCTAACCCATCTAGCCCCTCGCTTGTAATGTTTTACAGAATCCCGTTCCTGTCGTCCCGTACATCTCGGTTGGGATGTTATATACGTCTACAGCGATATATATCCTAACGTAAGGCAGGCTAACATCTCGGATGTAGTATTTCACAACATTCCTGGCGTATCGGCCCATACTTCTCGGTGGGAACATTATATACGTCTGTAACGTAACATAACCTAACCTATCCCATCTAGCCCCTCGTTGGCAATGTTTTACAGAATCCCGTTCGTGTCGTCCCGTACATCTCGGTTGGGATGTTATATACGTCTACAGCGATATATATCCTAACGTAAGGCAGGCTAACATCTCGGATGTAGTATTTTACAACATTCCTGGCGTATCGGCTCTACTTCTCGGTGGGAACATTATACACGTCTATAACGTAACATAACCTAACCTAACCCATCTAGCCCCTCGCTTGTAATGTTTTACAGAATCCCGTTCCTGTCGTCCCGTACATCTCGGTTGGGATGTTATATACGTCTACAGCGATATATATCCTAACGTAAGGCAGGCTAACATCACGGATGTAGTATTTCACAACATTCTTGGAGTATCGGCCCATACTTCTCGGTGGGAACATTATATACGTCTGTAACGTAACATAACCTAACCTATCCCATCTAGCCCCTCGTTGGCAATGTTTTACAGAATCCCGTTCGTGTCGTCCCGTACATCTCGGTTGGGATGTTATATACGTCTACAGCGATATATATCCTAACGTAAGGCAGGCTAACATCTCGGATGTAGTATTTTACAACATTCTTGGAGTATCGGCCCCTACTTCTCGGTGGGAACATTATATACGTCTATAACGTAACATAACCTAATCTAACCCATCTAGCCCCTCGCTGGTAATATTTTACAGAATCCCGTTCGTGTCGTCCCGTACATCTCGGTTGGGATATTATATACGTCTATAGCGTTATATATCCTAACCTAAGGCAGGCTAACATCTCGGATGCAGTATTTTACAACATTCCTGGCGTATCGGCTCTACTTCTCGGTGGGAACACTATACACGTCTATAACGTAACATAACCTAACCTAACCCATCTAGCCCCTCGCTTGTAATGTTTTACAGAATCCCGTTCCTGTCGTCCCGTACATCTCGGTTGGGATGTTATATACGTCTACAGCGATATATATCCTAACGTAAGGCAGGCTAACATCTCGGATGTAGTATTTCACAACATTCTTGGAGTATCGGCCCATACTTCTCGGTGGGAACATTATATACGTCTATAAAGTAACATAACCTAACCTAACCCATCTAGCCCCTCGCTGATAATGTTTTACAGAATCCCGTTCCTGTCGTCCCGTACGTCTCTGTTGGGACATTATAAACTTCTACAGCGTTATATATCCTAACCTAAGGCAGGCTAACATCTCGGTTGCTGTATTTTACAACATTCCTGGCGTATCGGCCCATACTTCTCGGTGGGAACTTTATATAGGTCTATAACGTAACATAACCTAACCTAACACATCTAGCCCCTCGCTGGTAATGTTTTACAGAATCCCGTTCGTGTCGTCCCGGACGTCTCGGATGGGACATTATATACGTCTACAGCGTTATATTTCCTAACGTAAGGCAGGCTAACATCTCGGATGTAGTATTTTACAACATTCTTGTGGTATCGGCCCATACTTCTCGGTGGGAACATTATATACGTCTATAACGTATCACATCCTAACCTAACCCATTTAGCACCTCGTTGGCAATGTTTTACAGAATCCCGTTCGTGTCGTCCCGTACATCTCGGATGGGATATTATATACGTCTATAGCGTTATATATCTTAACTTAAGGCAGGCTAACATCTCGGATGCAGTATTTAACAACATTCCTGGCGTATCGGCTCTACTTCTCGGTGGGAACATTATACACGTCTATAACGTAACATAACCTAACCTAACCCATCTAGCCCCTCGCTGGTAATGTTTTACAGAATCCCCTTCCTGTCGTCCCGTACGTCTCTGTTGGGACATTATAAACTTCTACAGCGTTATATATCCTAACCTAAGGCAGGCTAACATCTCGGTTGCTGTATTTTACAACATTCCTGGCGTATCGGCCCATACTTCTCGGTGGGAACATTATATACGTCTATAACGTAACATAACCTAACCTAATCCATCTAGCCCCTCGTTGGCAATGTTTTACAGAATCCCGTTCGTGTCGTCCCGTACATCTCGGATGGGATATTATATACGTCTATAGCGTTATATATCCGAACCAAAGGCAGGCTAACATCTCGGATGCAGTATTTTACAACATTCCTGGCGTATCGGCTCTACTTCTCGGTGGGAACATTATACACGTCTATAACGTAACATTACCTAACCTAACCCATCTAGCCCCTCGCTGGTAATGTTTTACAGAATCCCGTTCCTGTCGTCCCGTACGTCTCGGATGGGATATTATATACGTCTACAGCGTTATATATCCTAACGTAAGGCAGGCTAACATCTCGGATGTAGTATTTTACAACATTCTTGTAGTATCGGCCCCTACTTCCGGGTGGGAACATTATATACGTCTATGAAGTAACATAACATAACCTATCCCATCTAGGCCCTCGTTCGCAATGTTTTACAGAATCCCGTTCGTGTCGTCCCGTACGTCTCGGTTGGGATGTTATATACGTCTACGGCGATATATATCCTAACGTAAGGCAGGCTAACATCTCGGATGTAGTATTTTACAACATTCTTGGAGTATCGGCCCCTACTTCTCGGTGGGAACATTATATACGTCTATAACGTAACATAACCTAACCTAATCCATCTAGCCCCTCGTTGGCAATGTTTTACAGAATCCCGTTCGTGTCGTCCCGTACATCTCGGATGGGATATTATATACGTCTATAGCGTTATATATCCGAACCAAAGGCAGGCTAACATCTCGGATGCAGTATTTTACAACATTCCTGGCGTATCGGCTCTACTTCTCGGTGGGAACATTATACACGTCTATAACGTAACATTACCTAACCTAACCCATCTAGCCCCTCGCTGGTAATGTTTTACAGAATCCCGTTCCTGTCGTCCCGTACGTCTCGGATGGGATATTATATACGTCTACAGCGTTATATATCCTAACGTAAGGCAGGCTAACATCTCGGATGTAGTATTTTACAACATTCTTGTAGTATCGGCCCCTACTTCCGGGTGGGAACATTATATACGTCTATGAAGTAACATAACATAACCTATCCCATCTAGGCCCTCGTTCGCAATGTTTTACAGAATCCCGTTCGTGTCGTCCCGTACGTCTCGGCTGGGATGTTATATACGTCTACGGCGATATATATCCTAACGTAAGGCAGGCTAACATCTCGGATGTTGTATTTTACAACATTCTTGGAGTATCGGCCCCTACTTCTCGGTGGGAACATTATATACGTCTATAACGTAACATAACCTAATCTAACCCATCTAGCCCCTCGCTGGGAATATTTTACAGAATCCCGTTCGTGTCATCCCGTACATCTCGGTTGGGATATTATATACGTCTATAGCGTTATATATCCGAACCAAAGGCAGGCTAACATCTCGGATGCAGTATTTTACAACATTCCTGGCGTATCGGCTCTACTTCTCGGTGGGAACATTATACACGTCTATAACGTAACATTACCTAACCTAACCCATCTAGCCCCTCGCTGGTAATGTTTTACAGAATCCCGTTCCTGTCGTCCCGTACGTCTCGGATGGGATATTATATACGTCTACAGCGTTATATATCCTAACGTAAGGCAGGCTAACATCTCGGATGTAGTATTTTACAACATTCTTGTAGTATCGGCCCCTACTTCCGGGTGGGAACATTATATACGTCTATGAAGTAACATAACATAACCTATCCCATCTAGGCCCTCGTTCGCAATGTTTTACAGAATCCCGTTCGTGTCGTCCCGTACGTCTCGGCTGGGATGTTATATACGTCTACGGCGATATATATCCTAACGTAAGGCAGGCTAACATCTCGGATGTTGTATTTTACAACATTCTTGGAGTATCGGCCCCTACTTCTCGGTGGGAACATTATATACGTCTATAACGTAACATAACCTAATCTAACCCATCTAGCCCCTCGCTGGGAATATTTTACAGAATCCCGTTCGTGTCATCCCGTACATCTCGGTTGGGATATTATATACGTCTATAGCGTTATATATCCTAATCTAAGGCAGGCTAACATCTCGGATGCAGTATTTTACAACATTCCTGGCGTATCGGCTCTACTTCTCGGTGGGAACATTATACACGTCTATAACGTAACATAACCTAACCTAACCCATCTAGCCCCTCGCTTGTAATGTTTTACAGAATCCCGTTCCTGTCGTCCCGTACATCTCGGTTGGGATGTTATATACGTCTACAGCGATATATATCCTAACGTAAGGCAGGCTAACATCTCGGATGTAGTATTTCACAACATTCTTGGAGTATCGGCCCATACTTCTCGGTGGGAACATTATATACGTCTGTAACGTAACATAACCTAACCTATCCCATCTAGCCCCTCGTTGGCAATGTTTTACAGAATCCCGTTCGTGTCGTCCCGTACATCTCGGTTGGGATGTTATATACGTCTACAGCGATATATATCCTAACGTAAGGCAGGCTAACATCTCGGATGTAATATTTTACAACATTCTTGGAGTATCGGCCCCTACTTCTCGGTGGGAACATTATATACGTCTATAACGTAACATAACCTAATCTAACCCATCTAGCCCCTCGCTGGTAATATTTTACAGAATCCCGTTCGTGTCGTCCCGTACATCTCGGTTGGGATATTATATACGTCTATAGCGTTATATATCCTAACCTAAGGCAGGCTAACATCTCGGATGCAGTATTTTACAACATTCCTGGCGTATCGGCTCTACTTCTCGGGGGGAACACTATACACGTCTATAACGTAACATAACCTAACCTAACCCATCTAGCCCCTCGCTTGTAATGTTTTACAGAATCCCGTTCCTGTCGTCCCGTACATCTCGGTTGGGATGTTATATACGTCTACAGCGATATATATCCTAACGTAAGGCAGGCTAACATCTCGGATGTAGTATTTCACAACATTCTTGGAGTATCGGCCCATACTTCTCGGTGGGAACATTATATACGTCTATAAAGTAACATAACCTAACCTAACCCATCTAGCCCCTCGCTGATAATGTTTTACACAATCCCGTTCCTGTCGTCCCGTACGTCTCTGTTGGGACATTATAAACTTCTACAGCGTTATATATCCTAACCTAAGGCAGGCTAACATCTCGGTTGCTGTATTTTACAACATTCCTGGCGTATCGGCCCATACTTCTCGGTGGGAACTTTATATAGGTCTATAACGTAACATAACCTAACCTAACACATCTAGCCACTCGCTGGTAATGTTTTACAGAATCCCGTTCGTGTCGTCCCGGACGTCTCGGATGGGACATTATATACGTCTACAGCGTTATATTTCCTAACGTAAGGCAGGCTAACATCTCGGATGTAGTATTTTACAACATTCTTGTGGTATCGGCCCATACTTCTCGGTGGGAACATTATGTACGTCTATAACGTATCACCTCCTAACCTAACCCATTTAGCACCTCGTTGGCAATGTTTTACAGAATCCCGTTCGTGTCGTCCCGTACATCTCGGATGGGATATTATATACGTCTATAGCGTTATATACCCTAACCAAAGGCAGGCTAACATCTCGGATGCAGTATTTTACAACATTCCTGGCGTATCGGCTCTACTTCTCGGTGGGAACATTATATACGTCTGTAACGTAACATAACCTAACCTATCCCATCTAGCCCCTCGTTGGCAATGTTTTACAGAATCCCGTTCGTGTCGTCCCGTACATCTCGGTTGGGATATTATATACGTCTACAGCGTTATATATCCTAACCTAAGGCAGGCTAACATCTCGGTTGCTGTATTTTACAACATTCCTGGCGTATCGGCCCATACTTCTCGGTAGGAACTTTATATAGGTCTATAACGTAACATAACCTAACCTATCCCATCTAGCCCCTCTTTGGCAATGTTTTACAGAATCCCGTTCGTTTCGTCCCGTACATCTCGGTTGGGATATTATATACGTCTACAGCGTTATAAATCCTAACCTAAGGCAGGCTAACATCTCGGATGCAGTATTTTACAACATTCCTGGCGTATCGGCTGTACTTCTCGGTGGGAACATTATACACGTCTATAACGTAACATAACCTAACCTAACACATCTAGCCCCTCGCTGGTAATGTTTTACAGAATCCCGTTCGTGTCGTCCCGTACGTCTCGGATGGGACATTATATACGTCTACAGCGTTATATTTCCTAACGTAAGGCAGGCTAACATCTCGTATGTAGTCTTTTACAACATTCTTGGAGTATCGGCCCATACTTCTCGGTGGGAACATTATATACGTCTATAAAGTAACATAACCTAACCTAACCCATCTAGCCCCTCGTTGGCAATGTTTTACAGAATCCCGTTCGTGTCGTCCCGTACATCTCGGATGGGATATTATATACGTCTATAGCGTTATATATCTTAACCTAAGGCAGGCTAACATCTCGGATGCAATATTTTACAAGATTCCTGGCATATCGGCTCTACTTCTCGGTGGGAACATTATACACGTCTATAACGTAACATAACCTAATCTAACCCATCTAGCCCCTCGCTGGTAATATTTTACAGAATCCCATTCGTGTCGTCCCGTACACCTCGGTTGGGATATTATATACGTCTATAGCGTTATAAATCCTAACCTAAGGCAGGCTAACATCTCGGATGCAGTATTTTACAACATTCCTGGCGTATCGGCTCTACTTCTTGGTGGGAACATTATACACGTCTATAACGTAACATAACCTAACCTAACCCATCTAGCCCCTCGCTGGTAATGTTTTACAGAATCCCGTTCCTGTCGTCCCGTACATCTCGGATGGGATGTTATATACGTCTACAGCGATATATATCCTAACGTAAGGCAGGCTAACATCTCGGTTGCAGTATTTTACAACATTCCTGGCGTATCGGCCCCTACTTCTCGGCGGGAACATTATATAGGTCTATAACGTAATATAACCTATCCTAACACATCTAGCCCCTCGCTGGTAATGTTTTACAGAATACCGTTCGTGTCGTCCCGTAGGTCTCGTTTGGGACGTTATATACGTCTACAGCGTTATATATCCTAACCTAAGGCAGTCTACCATCTCGGTCGCAGTATTTTACGCCATTCCTGGCGTATCGGCCCGTACTTCACCGTGGGAACATTATACACGTCTATAACGTAGCATAACCTAACCTAACCCATCTAGCCCCTCGCTGGTAATATTTTACAGAATCCCGTTCGTGTCGTCCCGTACATCTCGGATGGGATATTATATACGTCTATAGAGTTATATATCTTAACCTAAGGCAGGCTAACATCTCGGATGTAGTATTTTACAACATTCTTGGAGTATCGGCCCCTACTTCTCGGTGGGAACATTATATACGTCTATAACCTAACATAACCTAACCTAACACATCTAGCCCCTCGCTGGTAATGTTTTACAGAATCCCGTTCGTGTCGTCCCGTACGTCTCGCATGGGACATTATATACGTCTACAGCGTTATATTTCCTAACGTAAGGCAGGCTAACATCTCGGATGCAGTATTTTACAACATTCCTGGCGTATCGGCTCTACTTCTCGGTGGGAACATTATACACGTCTATAACGTAACATGACCTAACCTAACCCATCTAGCCCCTCGCTGGTAATTTTTTACAGAATCCCGTTCCTGTCGTCCCGTACATCTCGGTTGGGATGTTATATACGTCTACAGCGATATATATCCTAACGTAAGGCAGGCTAACATCTCGGATGTAGTATTTTACAACATTCTTGGAGTATCGGCCCCTACTTCTCGGTGGGAACATTATATACGTCTGTAACGTAACATAACCTAACCTATCCCATCTAGCACCTCGTTGGCAATGTTTTACAGAATCCCGTTCGTGTCGTCCCGTACATCTCGGTTGGGATGTTATATACGTCTACAGCGATATATATCCTAACGTAAGGCAGGCTAACATCTCGGATGTAGTATTTTACAACATTCTTGGAGTATCGGCCCCTACTTTTCGGTGGGAACATTATATACGTCTATAACGTAACATAACCTAATCTAACCCATCTAGCACCTCGCTGGTAATATTTTACAGAATCCCGTTTATGTCGTCCCGTACATCTCGGTTGGATATTATATACGTCTACAGCGTTATATATCCTAACGTAAGGCAGGCTAACATCTCGGATGTAGTATTTTACAACATTCTTGGAGTATCGGCCCCTACGTCTCGATGGGCATATTATATACGTCTATAACGTAACATAACCTAATCCAACCCATCTAGCCCCTCGCTGGTAATATTTTACAGAATCCCGTTCGTGTCGTCCCGTACATCTCGGTTGGGATATTATATACGTCTATAGCTTTATATATCCTAACCTAAGGCAGGCTAACATCTCGGATGCAGTATTTTACAACATTCCTGGCGTATCGGCTCTACTTCTCGGTGGGAACATTATACACGTCTATAACGTAACATAACCTAACCTAACCCATCTAGCCCCTCGCTTGTAATGTTTTACAGAATCCCGTTCCTGTCGTCCCGTACATCTCGGTTGGGATGTTATGTACGTCTACAGCGATATATATCCTAACGTAAGGCAGGCTAACATCTCGGATGTAGTATTTCACAACATTCTTGGAGTATCGGCCCATACTTCTCGGTGGGAACATTATATACGTCTGTAACGTAACATAACCTAACCTATCCCATCTAGCCCCTCGTTGGCAATGTTTTACAGAATCCCGTTCGTGTCGTCCCGTACATCTCGGTTGGGATGTTATATACGTCTACAGCGATATATATCCTAACGTAAGGCAGGCTAACATCTCGGATGTAGTATTTTACAACATTCTTGGAGTATCGGCCCCTACTTCTCGGTGGGAACATTATATACGTCTATAACGTAACATAACCTAATCTAACACATCTAGCCCCTCGCCGGTAATATTTTACAGAATCCCGTTCGTGTCGTCCCGTACATCTCGGTTGGGATGTTATATACGTCTACAGCGATATATCCTAACGTAAGGCAGGCTAACATCTCGGATGTAGTATTTCACAACATTCTTGGAGTATCGGCCCATACTTCTCGGTGGGAAAATTATATACGTCTATAAAGTAACATAACCTAACCTAACCCATCTAGCCCCTCGCTGATACTGTTTCACAGAATCCCGTTCCTGTCGTCCCGTACGTCTCTGTTGGGACATTATAAACTTCTACAGCGTTATATATCCTAACCTAAGGCAGGCTAACATCTCGGTTGCTGTATTTTACAACATTCCTGGCGTATCGGCCCATACTTCTCGGTGGGAACTTTATATAGGTCTATAACGTAACATAACCTAACCTAACACGTCTAGCCCCTCGCTGGTAATGTTTTACAGAATCCCGTTCGTGTCGTCCCGGACGTCTCGGATGGGACATTATATACGTCTACAGCGTTATATTTCCTAACGTAAGGCAGGCTAACATCTCGGATGTAGTATTTTACAACATTCTTGTGGTATCGGCCCATACTTCTCGGTGGGAACATTATATACGTCTATAACGTATCACATCCTAACCTAACCCATTTAGCACCTCGTTGGCAATGTTTTACAGAATCCCGTTCGTGTCGTCCCGTACATCTCGGATGGGATATTATATACGTCTATAGCGTTATATATCTTAACTTAAGGCAGGCTAACATCTCGGATGCAGTATTTAACAACATTCCTGGCGTATCGGCTCTACTTCTCGGTGGGAACATTATACACGTCTATAACGTAACATAACCTAACCTAACCCATCTAGCCCCTCGCTGGTAATGTTTTACAGAATCCCCTTCCTGTCGTCCCGTACGTCTCTGTTGGGACATTATAAACTTCTACAGCGTTATATATCCTAACCTAAGGCAGGCTAACATCTCGGTTGCTGTATTTTACAACATTCCTGGCGTATCGGCCCATACTTCTCGGTGGGACTTTATATAGGTCTATAACGTAACACAACCTAACCTAACACATCTAGCCCCTCGCTGGTAATGTTTTACAGAATCCCGTTCCTGTCGTCCCGTACGTCTCGGATGGGACAATATAAACTTCTACAGCGTTATATATCCCAACCTAAGGCAGGCTAACATCTCGGTTGCAGTATTTTACAACATTCCTGGCGTATCGGCCCATACTTCTCGGTGGGAACATTATATAGGTCTATAACGTAACATAACCTAACCTAACACATCTAGCCCCTCGCTGGTAATGTTTTACAGAGTCCCGTTCGTGTCGTCCCGTACGTCTCGGATGGGACATTATATACGTCTACAGCGTTATATATCCTAACGTAAGGCAGGCTAACATCTCGGATGTAGTATTTTACAACATTCCTGGCGTATCGGCCCATACTTCTCGGTGGGAACATTATATACGTCTATAACGTAATATAATCTAACCTAACACATCTAGCCCCTCGCTGGTGATGTTTTACAGAATCCCGTTTATGTCGTCCCGTACATCTCGGTTGGGATGTTATATACGTCTACAGCGATATATATCCTAACGTAAGGCAGGCTAACATCTCGGATGTAGTATTTTACAACATTCTTGGAGTATCTGCCCCTACTTCTCGGTGGGAACATTATATACGTCTATAACGTAACATAACCTAACCTAATCCATCTAGCCCCTCGTTGGCAATGTTTTACAGAATCCCGTTCGTGTCGTCCCGTACATCTCGGATGGGATATTATATACGTCTATAGCGTTATATATCCGAACCAAAGGCAGGCTAACATCTCGGATGCAGTATTTTACAACATTCCTGGCGTATCGGCTCTACTTCTCGGTGGGAACATTATACACGTCTATAACGTAACATTACCTAACCTAACCCATCTAGCCCCTCGCTGGTAATGTTTTACAGAATCCCGTTCCTGTCGTCCCGTACGTCTCTGTTGGGACATTTTAAACGTCTACAGCGTTATATATCCTAACCGAAGGCAGGCTAACATCTCGGTTGCTGTATTTTACAACATTCCTGGCGTATCGGCCCATACTTCTCGGTGGGAACATTATATACGTCTGTAACGTAACATAACCTAACCTATCCCATCTAGCCCCTCGTTGGCAATGTTTTACAGAATCCCGTTCGTGTCGTCCCGTACATCTCGGTTGGGATGTTATATACGTCTACAGCGATATATATCCTAACGTAAGGCAGGCTAACATCTCGGATGTAGTATTTTACAACATTCCTGGCGTATCGGCCCTACTTCTCGGTGGGAACATTATACACGTCTATAACGTAACATAACCTAACCTAACCCATCTAGCCCCTCGCTTGTAATGTTTTACAGAATCCCGTTCCTGTCGTCCCGTACATCTCGGTTGGGATGTTATATACGTCTACAGCGATATATATCCTAACGTAAGGCAGGCTAACATCTCGGATGTAGTATTTCACAACATTCTTGGAGTATCGGCCCATACTTCTCGGTGGGAACATTATATACGTCTGTAACGTAACATAACCTAACCTATCCCATCTAGCCCCTCGTTGGCAATGTTTTACAGAATCCCGTTCGTGTCGTCCCGTACATCTCGGTTGGGATGTTATATACGTCTACAGCGATATATATCCTAACGTAAGGCAGGCTAACATCTCGGATGTAGTATTTTACAACATTCTTGGAGTATCGGCCCCTACTTCTCGGTGGGAACATTATATACGTCTATAACGTAACATAACCTAATCTAACCCATCTAGCCCCTCGCTGGTAATATTTTACAGAATCCCGTTCGTGTCGTCCCGTACATCTCGGCTGGGATATTATATACGTCTATAGCGTTATATATCCTAACCTAAGGCAGGCTAACATCTCGGATGCAGTATTTTACAACATTCCTGGCGTATCGGCTCTACTTCTCGGTGGGAACACTATACACGTCTATAACGTAACATAACCTAACCTAACCCATCTAGCCCCTCGCTTGTAATGTTTTACAGAATCCCGTTCCTGTCGTCCCGTACATCTCGGTTGGGATGTTATATACGTCTACAGCGATATATCCTAACGTAAGGCAGGCTAACATCTCGGATGTAGTATTTCACAACATTCTTGGAGTATCGGCCCATACTTCTCGGTGGGAACATTATATACGTCTATAAAGTAACATAACCTAACCTAACCCATCTAGCCCCTCGCTGATACTGTTTTACAGAATCCCGTTCCTGTCGTCCCGTACGTCTCTGTTGGGACATTATAAACTTCTACAGCGTTATATATCCTAACCTAAGGCAGGCTAACATCTCGGTTGCTGTATTTTACAACATTCCTGGCGTATCGGCCCATACTTCTCGGTGGGAACTTTATATAGGTCTATAACGTAACACAACCTAACCTAACACATCTAGCCCCTCGCTGGTAATGTTTTACAGAATCCCGTTCCTGTCGTCCCGTACGTCTCGGATGGGACAATATAAACTTCTACAGCGTTATATATCCCAACCTAAGGCAGGCTAACATCTCGGTTGCAGTATTTTACAACATTCCTGGCGTATCGGCCCATACTTCTCGGTGGGAACATTATATAGGTCTATAACGTAACATAACCTAACCTAACACATCTAGCCCCTCGCTGGTAATGTTTTACAGAGTCCCGTTCGTGTCGTCCCGTACGTCTCGGATGGGACATTATATACGTCTACAGCGTTATATATCCTAACGTAAGGCAGGCTAACATCTCGGATGTAGTATTTTACAACATTCCTGGCGTATCGGCCCATACTTCTCGGTGGGAACATTATATACGTCTATAACGTAATATAATCTAACCTAACACATCTAGCCCCTCGCTGGTGATGTTTTACAGAATCCCGTTTATGTCGTCCCGTACATCTCGGTTGGGATGTTATATACGTCTACAGCGATATATATCCTAACGTAAGGCAGGCTAACATCTCGGATGTAGTATTTTACAACATTCTTGGAGTATCTGCCCCTACTTCTCGGTGGGAACATTATATACGTCTATAACGTAACATAACCTAACCTAATCCATCTAGCCCCTCGTTGGCAATGTTTTACAGAATCCCGTTCGTGTCGTCCCGTACATCTCGGATGGGATATTATATACGTCTATAGCGTTATATATCCGAACCAAAGGCAGGCTAACATCTCGGATGCAGTATTTTACAACATTCCTGGCGTATCGGCTCTACTTCTCGGTGGGAACATTATACACGTCTATAACGTAACATAACCTAACCTAACCCATCTAGCCCCTCGCTTGTAATGTTTTACAGAATCCCGTTCCTGTCGTCCCGTACATCTCGGTTGGGATGTTATATACGTCTACAGCGATATATATCCTAACGTAAGGCAGGCTAACATCTCGGATGTAGTATTTCACAACATTCCTGGCGTATCGGCCCATACTTCTCGGTGGGAACATTATATACGTCTGTAACGTAACATAACCTAACCTATCCCATCTAGCCCCTCGTTGGCAATGTTTTACAGAATCCCGTTCGTGTCGTCCCGTACATCTCGGTTGGGATGTTATATACGTCTACAGCGATATATATCCTAACGTAAGGCAGGCTAACATCTCGGATGTAGTATTTTACAACATTCCTGGCGTATCGGCTCTACTTCTCGGTGGGAACATTATACACGTCTATAACGTAACATAACCTAACCTAACCCATCTAGCCCCTCGCTTGTAATGTTTTACAGAATCCCGTTCCTGTCGTCCCGTACATCTCGGTTGGGATGTTATATACGTCTACAGCGATATATATCCTAACGTAAGGCAGGCTAACATCACGGATGTAGTATTTCACAACATTCTTGGAGTATCGGCCCATACTTCTCGGTGGGAACATTATATACGTCTGTAACGTAACATAACCTAACCTATCCCATCTAGCCCCTCGTTGGCAATGTTTTACAGAATCCCGTTCGTGTCGTCCCGTACATCTCGGTTGGGATGTTATATACGTCTACAGCGATATATATCCTAACGTAAGGCAGGCTAACATCTCGGATGTAGTATTTTACAACATTCTTGGAGTATCGGCCCCTACTTCTCGGTGGGAACATTATATACGTCTATAACGTAACATAACCTAATCTAACCCATCTAGCCCCTCGCTGGTAATATTTTACAGAATCCCGTTCGTGTCGTCCCGTACATCTCGGTTGGGATATTATATACGTCTATAGCGTTATATATCCTAACCTAAGGCAGGCTAACATCTCGGATGCAGTATTTTACAACATTCCTGGCGTATCGGCTCTACTTCTCGGTGGGAACACTATACACGTCTATAACGTAACATAACCTAACCTAACCCATCTAGCCCCTCGCTTGTAATGTTTTACAGAATCCCGTTCCTGTCGTCCCGTACATCTCGGTTGGGATGTTATATACGTCTACAGCGATATATATCCTAACGTAAGGCAGGCTAACATCTCGGATGTAGTATTTCACAACATTCTTGGAGTATCGGCCCATACTTCTCGGTGGGAACATTATATACGTCTATAAAGTAACATAACCTAACCTAACCCATCTAGCCCCTCGCTGATAATGTTTTACAGAATCCCGTTCCTGTCGTCCCGTACGTCTCTGTTGGGACATTATAAACTTCTACAGCGTTATATATCCTAACCTAAGGCAGGCTAACATCTCGGTTGCTGTATTTTACAACATTCCTGGCGTATCGGCCCATACTTCTCGGTGGGAACTTTATATAGGTCTATAACGTAACATAACCTAACCTAACACATCTAGCCCCTCGCTGGTAATGTTTTACAGAATCCCGTTCGTGTCGTCCCGGACGTCTCGGATGGGACATTATATACGTCTACAGCGTTATATTTCCTAACGTAAGGCAGGCTAACATCTCGGATGTAGTATTTTACAACATTCTTGTGGTATCGGCCCATACTTCTCGGTGGGAACATTATATACGTCTATAACGTATCACATCCTAACCTAACCCATTTAGCACCTCGTTGGCAATGTTTTACAGAATCCCGTTCGTGTCGTCCCGTACATCTCGGATGGGATATTATATACGTCTATAGCGTTATATATCTTAACTTAAGGCAGGCTAACATCTCGGATGCAGTATTTAACAACATTCCTGGCGTATCGGCTCTACTTCTCGGTGGGAACATTATACACGTCTATAACGTAACATAACCTAACCTAACCCATCTAGCCCCTCGCTGGTAATGTTTTACAGAATCCCCTTCCTGTCGTCCCGTACGTCTCTGTTGGGACATTATAAACTTCTACAGCGTTATATATCCTAACCTAAGGCAGGCTAACATCTCGGTTGCTGTATTTTACAACATTCCTGGCGTATCGGCCCATACTTCTCGGTGGGAACATTATATAGGTCTATAACGTAACATAACCTAACCTAATCCATCTAGCCCCTCGTTGGCAATGTTTTACAGAATCCCGTTCGTGTCGTCCCGTACATCTCGGATGGGACATTATATACGTCTACAGCGTTATATATCCTAACGTAAGGCAGGCTAACATCTCGGATGTAGTATTTTACAACATTCCTGGCGTATCGGCCCATACTTCTCGGTGGGAACATTATATACGTCTATAACGTAATATAATCTAACCTAACACATCTAGCCCCTCGCTGGTGATGTTTTACAGAATCCCGTTTATGTCGTCCCGTACATCTCGGTTGGGATGTTATATACGTCTACAGCGATATATATCCTAACGTAAGGCAGGCTAACATCTCGGATGTAGTATTTTACAACATTCTTGGAGTATCTGCCCCTACTTCTCGGTGGGAACATTATATACGCCTATAACGTAACATAACCTAACCTAATCCATCTAGCCCCTCGTTGGCAATGTTTTACAGAATCCCGTTCGTGTCGTCCCGTACATCTCGGATGGGATATTATATACGTCTATAGCGTTATATATCCGAACCAAAGGCAGGCTAACATCTCGGATGCAGTATTTTACAACATTCCTGGCGTATCGGCTCTACTTCTCGGTGGGAACATTATACACGTCTATAACGTAACATAACCTAACCTAACCCATCTAGCCCCTCGCTTGTAATGTTTTACAGAATCCCGTTCCTGTCGTCCCGTACATCTCGGTTGGGATGTTATATACGTCTACAGCGATATATATCCTAACGTAAGGCAGGCTAACATCTCGGATGTAGTATTTCACAACATTCCTGGCGTATCGGCCCATACTTCTCGGTGGGAACATTATATACGTCTGTAACGTAACATAACCTAACCTATCCCATCTAGCCCCTCGTTGGCAATGTTTTACAGAATCCCGTTCGTGTCGTCCCGTACATCTCGGTTGGGATGTTATATACGTCTACAGCGATATATATCCTAACGTAAGGCAGGCTAACATCTCGGATGTAGTATTTTACAACATTCCTGGCGTATCGGCTCTACTTCTCGGTGGGAACATTATACACGTCTATAACGTAACATAACCTAACCTAACCCATCTAGCCCCTCGCTTGTAATGTTTTACAGAATCCCGTTCCTGTCGTCCCGTACATCTCGGTTGGGATGTTATATACGTCTACAGCGATATATATCCTAACGTAAGGCAGGCTAACATCACGGATGTAGTATTTCACAACATTCTTGGAGTATCGGCCCATACTTCTCGGTGGGAACATTATATACGTCTGTAACGTAACATAACCTAACCTATCCCATCTAGCCCCTCGTTGGCAATGTTTTACAGAATCCCGTTCGTGTCGTCCCGTACGTCTCGGTTGGGATGTTATATACGTCTACGGCGATATATATCCTAACGTAAGGCAGGCTAACATCTCGGATGTAGTATTTTACAACATTCTTGGAGTATCGGCCCCTACTTCTCGGTGGGAACATTATATACGTCTATAACGTAACATAACCTAACCTAATCCATCTAGCCCCTCGTTGGCAATGTTTTACAGAATCCCGTTCGTGTCGTCCCGTACATCTCGGATGGGATATTATATACGTCTATAGCGTTATATATCCGAACCAAAGGCAGGCTAACATCTCGGATGCAGTATTTTACAACATTCCTGGCGTATCGGCTCTACTTCTCGGTGGGAACATTATACACGTCTATAACGTAACATTACCTAACCTAACCCATCTAGCCCCTCGCTGGTAATGTTTTACAGAATCCCGTTCCTGTCGTCCCGTACGTCTCGGATGGGATATTATATACGTGTACAGCGTTATATATCCTAACGTAAGGCAGGCTAACATCTCGGATGTAGTATTTTACAACATTCTTGTAGTATCGGCCCCTACTTCCGGGTGGGAACATTATATACGTCTATGAAGTAACATAACATAACCTATCCCATCTAGGCCCTCGTTCGCAATGTTTTACAGAATCCCGTTCGTGTCGTCCCGTACGTCTCGGCTGGGATGTTATATACGTCTACGGCGATATATATCCTAACGTAAGGCAGGCTAACATCTCGGATGTTGTATTTTACAACATTCTTGGAGTATCGGCCCCTACTTCTCGGTGGGAACATTATATACGTCTATAACGTAACATAACCTAATCTAACCCATCTAGCCCCTCGCTGGGAATATTTTACAGAATCCCGTTCGTGTCATCCCGTACATCTCGGTTGGGATATTATATACGTCTATAGCGTTATATATCCTAATCTAAGGCAGGCTAACATCTCGGATGCAGTATTTTACAACATTCCTGGCGTATCGGCTCTACTTCTCGGTGGGAACATTATACACGTCTATAACGTAACATAACCTAACCTAACCCATCTAGCCCCTCGCTTGTAATGTTTTACAGAATCCCGTTCCTGTCGTCCCGTACATCTCGGTTGGGATGTTATATACGTCTACAGCGATATATATCCTAACGTAAGGCAGGCTAACATCTCGGATGTAGTATTTCACAACATTCTTGGAGTATCGGCCCATACTTCTCGGTGGGAACATTATATACGTCTGTAACGTAACATAACCTAACCTATCCCATCTAGCCCCTCGTTGGCAATGTTTTACAGAATCCCGTTCGTGTCGTCCCGTACATCTCGGTTGGGATGTTATATACGTCTACAGCGATATATATCCTAACGTAAGGCAGGCTAACATCTCGGATGTAATATTTTACAACATTCTTGGAGTATCGGCCCCTACTTCTCGGTGGGAACATTATATACGTCTATAACGTAACATAACCTAATCTAACCCATCTAGCCCCTCGCTGGTAATATTTTACAGAATCCCGTTCGTGTCGTCCCGTACATCTCGGTTGGGATATTATATACGTCTACAGCGTTATATTTCCTAACCTAAGGCAGGCTAACATCTCGGATGCAGTATTTTACAACATTCCTGGCGTATCGGCTCTACTTCTCGGGGGGAACATTATGTACGTCTATAACGTATCACCTCCTAACCTAACCCATTTAGCACCTCGTTGGCAATGTTTTACAGAATCCCGTTCGTGTCGTCCCGTACATCTCGGATGGGATATTATATACGTCTATAGCGTTATATATCTTAACTTAAGGCAGGCTAACATCTCGGATGCAGTATTTAACAACATTCCTGGCGTATCGGCTCTACTTCTCGGTGGGAACATTATACACGTCTATAACGTAACATAACCTAACCTAACCCATCTAGCCCCTCGCTGGTAATGTTTTACAGAATCCCCTTCCTGTCGTCCCGTACGTCTCTGTTGGGACATTATAAACTTCTACAGCGTTATATATCCTAACCTAAGGCAGGCTAACATCTCGGTTGCTGTATTTTACAACATTCCTGGCGTATCGGCCCATACTTCTCGGTGGGAACTTTATATAGGTCTATAACGTAACACAACCAAACCTAACACATCTTGCCCCTCGCTGGTAATGTTTTACAGAATCCCGTTCCTGTCGTCCCGTACGTCTCGGATGGGACAATATAAACTTCTACAGCGTTATATATCCCAACCTAAGGCAGGCTAACATCTCGGTTGCAGTATTTTACAACATTCCTGGCGTATCGGCCCATACTTCTCGGTGGGAACATTATATAGGTCTATAACGTAACATAACCTAACCTAACACATCTAGCCCCTCGCTGGTAATGTTTTACAGAGTCCCGTTCGTGTCGTCCCGTACGTCTCGGATGGGACATTATATACGTCTACAGCGTTATATATCCTAACGTAAGGCAGGCTAACATCTCGGATGTAGTATTTTACAACATTCCTGGCGTATCGGCCCATACTTCTCGGTGGGAACATTATATACGTCTATAACGTAATATAATCTAACCTAACACATCTAGCCCCTCGCTGGTGATGTTTTACAGAATCCCGTTTATGTCGTCCCGTACATCTCGGTTGGGATGTTATATACGTCTACAGCGATATATATCCTAACGTAAGGCAGGCTAACATCTCGGATGTAGTATTTTACAACATTCTTGGAGTATCGGCCCCTACTTCTCGGTGGGAACATTATATACGTCTATAACGTAACATAACCTAACCTAATCCATCTAGCCCCTCGTTGGCAATGTTTTACAGAATCCCGTTCGTGTCGTCCCGTACATCTCGGATGGGATATTATATACGCTATAGCGTTATATATCCGAACCAAAGGCAGGCTAACATCTCGGATGCAGTATTTTACAACATTCCTGGCGTATCGGCTCTACTTCTCGGTGGGAACATTATACACGTCTATAACGTAACATTACCTAACCTAACCCATCTAGCCCCTCGCTGGTAATGTTTTACAGAATCCCGTTCCTGTCGTCCCGTACGTCTCTGTTGGGACATTTTAAACGTCTACAGCGTTATATATCCTAACCGAAGGCAGGCTAACATCTCGGTTGCTGTATTTTACAACATTCCTGGCGTATCGGCCCATACTTCTCGGTGGGAACATTATATACGTCTGTAACGTAACATAACCTAACCTATCCCATCTAGCCCCTCGTTGGCAATGTTTTACAGAATCCCGTTCGTGTCGTCCCGTACATCTCGGTTGGGATGTTATATACGTCTACAGCGATATATATCCTAACGTAAGGCAGGCTAACATCTCGGATGTAGTATTTTACAACATTCCTGGCGTATCGGCCCTACTTCTCGGTGGGAACATTATACACGTCTATAACGTAACATAACCTAACCTAACCCATCTAGCCCCTCGCTTGTAATGTTTTACAGAATCCCGTTCCTGTCGTCCCGTACATCTCGGTTGGGATGTTATATACGTCTACAGCGATATATATCCTAACGTAAGGCAGGCTAACATCTCGGATGTAGTATTTCACAACATTCTTGGAGTATCGGCCCATACTTCTCGGTGGGAACATTATATACGTCTGTAACGTAACATAACCTAACCTATCCCATCTAGCCCCTCGTTGGCAATGTTTTACAGAATCCCGTTCGTGTCGTCCCGTACATCTCGGTTGGGATGTTATATACGTCTACAGCGATATATATCCTAACGTAAGGCAGGCTAACATCTCGGATGTAGTATTTTACAACATTCTTGGAGTATCGGCCCCTACTTCTCGGTGGGAACATTATATACGTCTATAACGTAACATAACCTAATCTAACCCATCTAGCCCCTCGCTGGTAATATTTTACAGAATCCCGTTCGTGTCGTCCCGTACATCTCGGCTGGGATATTATATACGTCTATAGCGTTATATATCCTAACCTAAGGCAGGCTAACATCTCGGATGCAGTATTTTACAACATTCCTGGCGTATCGGCTCTACTTCTCGGTGGGAACACTATACACGTCTATAACGTAACATAACCTAACCTAACCCATCTAGCCCCTCGCTTGTAATGTTTTACAGAATCCCGTTCCTGTCGTCCCGTACATCTCGGTTGGGATGTTATATACGTCTACAGCGATATATCCTAACGTAAGGCAGGCTAACATCTCGGATGTAGTATTTCACAACATTCTTGGAGTATCGGCCCATACTTCTCGGTGGGAACATTATATACGTCTATAAAGTAACATAACCTAACCTAACCCATCTAGCCCCTCGCTGATACTGTTTTACAGAATCCCGTTCCTGTCGTCCCGTACGTCTCTGTTGGGACATTATAAACTTCTACAGCGTTATATATCCTAACCTAAGGCAGGCTAACATCTCGGTTGCTGTATTTTACAACATTCCTGGCGTATCGGCCCATACTTCTCGGTGGGGACTTTATATAGGTCTATAACGTAACATAACCTAACCTAACACGTCTAGCCCCTCGCTGGTAATGTTTTACAGAATCCCGTTCGTGTCGTCCCGGACGTCTCGGATGGGACATTATATACGTCTACAGCGTTATATTTCCTAACGTAAGGCAGGCTAACATCTCGGATGTAGTATTTTACAACATTCTTGTGGTATCGGCCCATACTTCTCGGTGGGAACATTATATACGTCTATAACGTATCACATCCTAACCTAACCCATTTAGCACCTCGTTGGCAATGTTTTACAGAATCCCGTTCGTGTCGTCCCGTACATCTCAGATGGGATATTATATACGTCTATAGCGTTATATATCTTAACTTAAGGCAGGCTAACATCTCGGATGCAGTATTTAACAACATTCCTGGCGTATCGGCTCTACTTCTCGGTGGGAACATTATACACGTCTATAACGTAACATAACCTAACCTAACCCATCTAGCCCCTCGCTGGTAATGTTTTACAGAATCCCCTTCCTGTCGTCCCGTACGTCTCTGTTGGGACATTATAAACTTCTACAGCGTTATATATCCTAACCTAAGGCAGGCTAACATCTCGGTTGCTGTATTTTACAACATTCCTGGCGTATCGGCCCATACTTCTCGGTGGGAACTTTATATAGGTCTATAACGTAACACAACCTAACCTAACACATCTAGCCCCTCGCTGGTAATGTTTTACAGAATCCCGTTCCTGTCGTCCCGTACGTCTCGGATGGGACAATATAAACTTCTACAGCGTTATATATCCCAACCTAAGGCAGGCTAACATCTCGGTTGCAGTATTTTACAACATTCCTGGCGTATCGGCCCATACTTCTCGGTGGGAACATTATATAGGTCTATAACGTAACATAACCTAACCTAACACATCTAGCCCCTCGCTGGTAATGTTTTACAGAGTCCCGTTCGTGTCGTCCCGTACGTCTCGGATGGGACATTATATACGTCTACAGCGTTATATATCCTAACGTAAGGCAGGCTAACATCTCGGATGTAGTATTTTACAACATTCCTGGCGTATCGGCCCATACTTCTCGGTGGGAACATTATATACGTCTATAACGTAATATAATCTAACCTAACACATCTAGCCCCTCGCTGGTGATGTTTTACAGAATCCCGTTTATGTCGTCCCGTACATCTCGGTTGGGATGTTATATACGTCTACAGCGATATATATCCTAACGTAAGGCAGGCTAACATCTCGGATGTAGTATTTTACAACATTCTTGGAGTATCTGCCCCTACTTCTCGGTGGGAACATTATATACGTCTATAACGTAACATAACCTAACCTAATCCATCTAGCCCCTCGTTGGCAATGTTTTACAGAATCCCGTTCGTGTCGTCCCGTACATCTCGGATGGGATATTATATACGTCTATAGCGTTATATATCCGAACCAAAGGCAGGCTAACATCTCGGATGCAGTATTTTACAACATTCCTGGCGTATCGGCTCTACTTCTCGGTGGGAACATTATACACGTCTATAACGTAACATAACCTAACCTAACCCATCTAGCCCCTCGCTTGTAATGTTTTACAGAATCCCGTTCCTGTCGTCCCGTACATCTCGGTTGGGATGTTATATACGTCTACAGCGATATATATCCTAACGTAAGGCAGGCTAACATCTCGGATGTAGTATTTCACAACATTCCTGGCGTATCGGCCCATACTTCTCGGTGGGAACATTATATACGTCTGTAACGTAACATAACCTAACCTATCCCATCTAGCCCCTCGTTGGCAATGTTTTACAGAATCCCGTTCGTGTCGTCCCGTACATCTCGGTTGGGATGTTATATACGTCTACAGCGATATATATCCTAACGTAAGGCAGGCTAACATCTCGGATGTAGTATTTTACAACATTCCTGGCGTATCGGCTCTACTTCTCGGTGGGAACATTATACACGTCTATAACGTAACATAACCTAACCTAACCCATCTAGCCCCTCGCTTGTAATGTTTTACAGAATCCCGTTCCTGTCGTCCCGTACATCTCGGTTGGGATGTTATATACGTCTACAGCGATATATATCCTAACGTAAGGCAGGCTAACATCACGGATGTAGTATTTCACAACATTCTTGGAGTATCGGCCCATACTTCTCGGTGGGAACATTATATACGTCTGTAACGTAACATAACCTAACCTATCCCATCTAGCCCCTCGTTGGCAATGTTTTACAGAATCCCGTTCGTGTCGTCCCGTACATCTCGGTTGGGATGTTATATACGTCTACAGCGATATATATCCTAACGTAAGGCAGGCTAACATCTCGGATGTAGTATTTTACAACATTCTTGGAGTATCGGCCCCTACTTCTCGGTGGGAACATTATATACGTCTATAACGTAACATAACCTAATCTAACCCATCTAGCCCCTCGCTGGTAATATTTTACAGAATCCCGTTCGTGTCGTCCCGTACATCTCGGTTGGGATATTATATACGTCTATAGCGTTATATATCCTAACCTAAGGCAGGCTAACATCTCGGATGCAGTATTTTACAACATTCCTGGCGTATCGGCTCTACTTCTCGGTGGGAACACTATACACGTCTATAACGTAACATAACCTAACCTAACCCATCTAGCCCCTCGCTTGTAATGTTTTACAGAATCCCGTTCCTGTCGTCCCGTACATCTCGGTTGGGATGTTATATACGTCTACAGCGATATATATCCTAACGTAAGGCAGGCTAACATCTCGGATGTAGTATTTCACAACATTCTTGGAGTATCGGCCCATACTTCTCGGTGGGAACATTATATACGTCTATAAAGTAACATAACCTAACCTAACCCATCTAGCCCCTCGCTGATAATGTTTTACAGAATCCCGTTCCTGTCGTCCCGTACGTCTCTGTTGGGACATTATAAACTTCTACAGCGTTATATATCCTAACCTAAGGCAGGCTAACATCTCGGTTGCTGTATTTTACAACATTCCTGGCGTATCGGCCCATACTTCTCGGTGGGAACTTTATATAGGTCTATAACGTAACATAACCTAACCTAACACATCTAGCCCCTCGCTGGTAATGTTTTACAGAATCCCGTTCGTGTCGTCCCGGACGTCTCGGATGGGACATTATATACGTCTACAGCGTTATATTTCCTAACGTAAGGCAGGCTAACATCTCGGATGTAGTATTTTACAACATTCTTGTGGTATCGGCCCATACTTCTCGGTGGGAACATTATATACGTCTATAACGTATCACATCCTAACCTAACCCATTTAGCACCTCGTTGGCAATGTTTTACAGAATCCCGTTCGTGTCGTCCCGTACATCTCGGATGGGATATTATATACGTCTATAGCGTTATATATCTTAACTTAAGGCAGGCTAACATCTCGGATGCAGTATTTAACAACATTCCTGGCGTATCGGCTCTACTTCTCGGTGGGAACATTATACACGTCTATAACGTAACATAACCTAACCTAACCCATCTAGCCCCTCGCTGGTAATGTTTTACAGAATCCCCTTCCTGTCGTCCCGTACGTCTCTGTTGGGACATTATAAACTTCTACAGCGTTATATATCCTAACCTAAGGCAGGCTAACATCTCGGTTGCTGTATTTTACAACATTCCTGGCGTATCGGCCCATACTTCTCGGTGGGAACATTATATACGTCTATAACGTAACATAACCTAACCTAATCCATCTAGCCCCTCGTTGGCAATGTTTTACAGAATCCCGTTCGTGTCGTCCCGTACATCTCGGATGGGATATTATATACGTCTATAGCGTTATATATCCGAACCAAAGGCAGGCTAACATCTCGGATGCAGTATTTTACAACATTCCTGGCGTATCGGCTCTACTTCTCGGTGGGAACATTATACACGTCTATAACGTAACATTACCTAACCTAACCCATCTAGCCCCTCGCTGGTAATGTTTTACAGAATCCCGTTCCTGTCGTCCCGTACGTCTCGGATGGGATATTATATACGTCTACAGCGTTATATATCCTAACGTAAGGCAGGCTAACATCTCGGATGTAGTATTTTACAACATTCTTGTAGTATCGGCCCCTACTTCCGGGTGGGAACATTATATACGTCTATGAAGTAACATAACATAACCTATCCCATCTAGGCCCTCGTTCGCAATGTTTTACAGAATCCCGTTCGTGTCGTCCCGTACGTCTCGGTTGGGATGTTATATACGTCTACGGCGATATATATCCTAACGTAAGGCAGGCTAACATCTCGGATGTAGTATTTTACAACATTCTTGGAGTATCGGCCCCTACTTCTCGGTGGGAACATTATATACGTCTATAACGTAACATAACCTAACCTAATCCATCTAGCCCCTCGTTGGCAATGTTTTACAGAATCCCGTTCGTGTCGTCCCGTACATCTCGGATGGGATATTATATACGTCTATAGCGTTATATATCCGAACCAAAGGCAGGCTAACATCTCGGATGCAGTATTTTACAACATTCCTGGCGTATCGGCTCTACTTCTCGGTGGGAACATTATACACGTCTATAACGTAACATTACCTAACCTAACCCATCTAGCCCCTCGCTGGTAATGTTTTACAGAATCCCGTTCCTGTCGTCCCGTACGTCTCGGATGGGATATTATATACGTCTACAGCGTTATATATCCTAACGTAAGGCAGGCTAACATCTCGGATGTAGTATTTTACAACATTCTTGTAGTATCGGCCCCTACTTCCGGGTGGGAACATTATATACGTCTATGAAGTAACATAACATAACCTATCCCATCTAGGCCCTCGT
This sequence comes from Xylocopa violacea, assembly GCA_963969225.1. Classification (NCBI taxonomy): domain Eukaryota; kingdom Metazoa; phylum Arthropoda; class Insecta; order Hymenoptera; family Apidae; genus Xylocopa; species Xylocopa violacea. The sequence continues at coordinate 896,131 of CAXAJV010001083.1, forward strand.
TCGCAATGTTTTACAGAATCCCGTTCGTGTCGTCCCGTACGTCTCGGCTGGGATGTTATATACGTCTACGGCGATATATATCCTAACGTAAGGCAGGCTAACATCTCGGATGTTGTATTTTACAACATTCTTGGAGTATCGGCCCCTACTTCTCGGTGGGAACATTATATACGTCTATAACGTAACATAACCTAATCTAACCCATCTAGCCCCTCGCTGGTAATATTTTACAGAATCCCGTTCGTGTCGTCCCGTACATCTCGGTTGGGATATTATATACGTCTATAGCGTTATATATCCTAACCTAAGGCAGGCTAACATCTCGGATGCAGTATTTTACAACATTCCTGGCGTATCGGCTCTACTTCTCGGGGGGAACACTATACACGTCTATAACGTAACATAACCTAACCTAACCCATCTAGCCCCTCGCTTGTAATGTTTTGCAGAATCCCGTTCCTGTCGTCCCGTACATCTCGGTTGGGATGTTATATACGTCTACAGCGATATATATCCTAACGTAAGGCAGGCTAACATCTCGGATGTAGTATTTCACAACATTCTTGGAGTATCGGCCCATACTTCTCGGTGGGAACATTATATACGTCTATAAAGTAACATAACCTAACCTAACCCATCTAGCCCCTCGCTGATAATGTTTTACACAATCCCGTTCCTGTCGTCCCGTACGTCTCTGTTGGGACATTATAAACTTCTACAGCGTTATATATCCTAACCTAAGGCAGGCTAACATCTCGGTTGCTGTATTTTACAACATTCCTGGCGTATCGGCCCATACTTCTCGGTGGGAACTTTATATAGGTCTATAACGTAACATAACCTAACCTAACACATCTAGCCCCTCGCTGGTAATGTTTTACAGAATCCCGTTCGTGTCGTCCCGGACGTCTCGGATGGGACATTATATACGTCTACAGCGTTATATTTCCTAACGTAAGGCAGGCTAACATCTCGGATGTAGTATTTTACAACATTCTTGTGGTATCGGCCCATACTTCTCGGTGGGAACATTATGTACGTCTATAACGTATCACCTCCTAACCTAACCCATTTAGCACCTCGTTGGCAATGTTTTACAGAATCCCGTTCGTGTCGTCCCGTACATCTCGGATGGGATATTATATACGTCTATAGCGTTATATATCTTAACTTAAGGCAGGCTAACATCTCGGATGCAGTATTTAACAACATTCCTGGCGTATCGGCTCTACTTCTCGGTGGGAACATTATACACGTCTATAACGTAACATAACCTAACCTAACCCATCTAGCCCCTCGCTGGTAATGTTTTACAGAATCCCCTTCCTGTCGTCCCGTACGTCTCTGTTGGGACATTATAAACTTCTACAGCGTTATATATCCTAACCTAAGGCAGGCTAACATCTCGGTTGCTGTATTTTACAACATTCCTGGCGTATCGGCCCATACTTCTCGGTGGGAACTTTATATAGGTCTATAACGTAACACAACCAAACCTAACACATCTTGCCCCTCGCTGGTAATGTTTTACAGAATCCCGTTCCTGTCGTCCCGTACGTCTCGGATGGGACAATATAAACTTCTACAGCGTTATATATCCCAACCTAAGGCAGGCTAACATCTCGGTTGCAGTATTTTACAACATTCCTGGCGTATCGGCCCATACTTCTCGGTGGGAACATTATATAGGTCTATAACGTAACATAACCTAACCTAACACATCTAGCCCCTCGCTGGTAATGTTTTACAGAGTCCCGTTCGTGTCGTCCCGTACGTCTCGGATGGGACATTATATACGTCTACAGCGTTATATATCCTAACGTAAGGCAGGCTAACATCTCGGATGTAGTATTTTACAACATTCCTGGCGTATCGGCCCATACTTCTCGGTGGGAACATTATATACGTCTATAACGTAATATAATCTAACCTAACACATCTAGCCCCTCGCTGGTGATGTTTTACAGAATCCCGTTTATGTCGTCCCGTACATCTCGGTTGGGATGTTATATACGTCTACAGCGATATATATCCTAACGTAAGGCAGGCTAACATCTCGGATGTAGTATTTTACAACATTCTTGGAGTATCGGCCCCTACTTCTCGGTGGGAACATTATATACGTCTATAACGTAACATAACCTAACCTAATCCATCTAGCCCCTCGTTGGCAATGTTTTACAGAATCCCGTTCGTGTCGTCCCGTACATCTCGGATGGGATATTATATACGCTATAGCGTTATATATCCGAACCAAAGGCAGGCTAACATCTCGGATGCAGTATTTTACAACATTCCTGGCGTATCGGCTCTACTTCTCGGTGGGAACATTATACACGTCTATAACGTAACATTACCTAACCTAACCCATCAAGCCCCTCGCTGGTAATGTTTTACAGAATCCCGTTCGTGTCGTCCCGTACATCTCGGTTGGGATATTATATACGTCTACAGCGATACATATCCTAACCTAAGGCAGGCTAACTTCTCGGATATAGTATTTTACAACATTCCTGTAGGATCAGCCTCTACTTCTCGGTGGGAACATTATATACGTCTATAACGTAATATAATCTAACCTAACACATCTAGCCCCTCGCTGGTGATGTTTTACAGATTCCCGTGTATGTCGTCCCGTACATCTCGGTTGGGATGTTATATACGTCTACAGCGATATATATCCTAACGTAAGGCAGGCTAACATCTCGGATGTAGTATTTCACAACATTCTTGGAGTATCGGCCCATACTTCTCGGTGGGAACATTATATACGTCTGTAACGTAACATAACCTAACCTATCCCATCTAGCCCCTCGTTGGCAATGTTTTACAGAATCCCGTTCGTGTCGTCCCGTACATCTCGGTTGGGATGTTATATACGTCTACAGCGATATATATCCTAACGTAAGGCAGGCTAACATCTCGGATGTAGTATTTTACAACATTCTTGGAGTATCGGCCCCTACTTCTCGGTGGGAACATTATATACGTCTATAACGTAACATAACCTAATCTAACCCATCTAGCCCCTCGCTGGTAATATTTTACAGAATCCCGTTCGTGTCGTCCCGTACATCTCGGTTGGGATATTATATACGTCTATAGCTTTATATATCCTAACCTAAGGCAGGCTAACATCTCGGATGCAGTATTTTACAACATTCCTGGCGTATCGGCTCTACTTCTCGGAGGGAACACTATACACGTCTATAACGTAACATAACCTAACCTAACCCATCTAGCCCCTCGCTTGTAATGTTTTACAGAATCCCGTTCCTGTCGTCCCGTACATCTCGGTTGGGATGTTATATACGTCTACAGCGATATATATCCTAACGTAAGGCAGGCTAACATCTCGGACGTAGTATTTCACAACATTCTTGGAGTATCGGCCCATACTTCTCGGTGGGAACATTATATACGTCTATAAAGTAACATAACCTAACCTAACCCATCTAGCCCCTCGCTGATAATGTTTTACAGAATCCCGTTCCTGTCGTCCCGTACGTCTCTGTTGGGACATTATAAACTTCTACAGCGTTATATATCCTAACCTAAGGCAGGCTAACATCTCGGTTGCTGTATTTTACAACATTCCTGGCGTATCGGCCCATACTTCTCGGTGGGAACTTTATATAGGTCTATAACGTAACACAACCTAACCTAACACATCTAGCCCCTCGCTGGTAATGTTTTACAGAATCCCGTTCGTGTCGTCCCGGACGTCTCGGATGGGACATTATATACGTCTACAGCGTTATATTTCCTAACGTAAGGCAGGCTAACATCTCGGATGTAGTATTTTACAACATTCTTGTGGTATCGGCCCATACTTCTCGGTGGGAACATTATGTACGTCTATAACGTATCACATCCTAACCTAACCCATTTAGCACCTCGTTGGCAATGTTTTACAGAATCCCGTTCGTGTCGTCCCGTACATCTCGGATGCGATATTATATACGTCTATAGCGTTATATATCTTAACTTAAGGCAGGCTAACATCTCGGATGCAGTATTTAACAACATTCCTGGCGTATCGGCTCTACTTCTCGGTGGGAACATTATACACGTCTATAACGTAACATAACCTAACCTAACCCATCTAGCCCCTCGCTGGTAATGTTTTACAGAATCCCCTTCCTGTCGTCCCGTACGTCTCTGTTGGGACATTATAAACTTCTACAGCGTTATATATCCTAACCTAAGGCAGGCTAACATCTCGGTTGCTGTATTTTACAACATTCCTGGCGTATCGGCCCATACTTCTCGGTGGGAACTTTATATAGGTCTATAACGTAACACAACCTAACCTAACACATCTAGCCCCTCGCTGGCAATGTTTTACAGAATCCCGTTCCTGTCGTCCCGTACGTCTCGGATGGGACAATATAAACTTCTACAGCGTTATATATCCCAACCTAAGGCAGGCTAACATCTCGGTTGCAGTATTTTACAACATTCCTGGCTATCGGCCCATACTTCTCGGTGGGAACATTATATAGGTCTATAACGTAACATAACCTAACCTAACACATCTAGCCCCTCGCTGGTAATGTTTTACAGAGTCCCGTTCGTGTCGTCCCGTACGTCTCGGATGGGACATTATATACGTCTACAGCGTTATATATCCTAACGTAAGGCAGGCTAACATCTCGGATGTAGTATTTTACAACATTCCTGGCGTATCGGCCCATACTTCTCGGTGGGAACATTATATACGTCTATAACGTAATATAATCTAACCTAACACATCTAGCCCCTCGCTGGTGATGTTTTACAGAATCCCGTTTATGTCGTCCCGTACATCTGGGTTGGGATGTTATATACGTCTACAGCGATATATATCCTAACGTAAGGCAGGCTAACATCTCGGATGTAGTATTTTACAACATTCTTGGAGTATCGGCCCCTACTTCTCGGTGGGAACATTATATACGTCTATAACGTAACATAACCTAACCTAATCCATCTAGCCCCTCGTTGGCAATGTTTTACAGAATCCCGTTCGTGTCGTCCCGTACATCTCGGATGGGATATTATATACGTCTATAGCGTTATATATCCGAACCAAAGGCAGGCTAACATCTCGGATGCAGTATTTTACAACATTCCTGGCGTATCGGCTCTACTTCTCGGTGGGAACATTATACACGTCTATAACGTAACATTACCTAACCTAACCCATCTAGCCCCTCGCTGGTAATGTTTTACAGAATCCCGTTCCTGTCGTCCCGTACGTCTCGGATGGGATATTATATACGTCTACAGCGTTATATATCCTAACGTAAGGCAGGCTAACATCTCGGATGTAGTATTTTACAACATTCTTGTAGTATCGGCCCCTACTTCCGGGTGGGAACATTATATACGTCTATGAAGTAACATAACATAACCTATCCCATCTAGGCCCTCGTTCGCAATGTTTTACAGAATCCCGTTCGTGTCGTCCCGTACGTCTCGGTTGGGATGTTATATACGTCTACGGCGATATATATCCTAACGTAAGGCAGGCTAACATCTCGGATGTAGTATTTTACAACATTCTTGGAGTATCGGCCCCTACTTCTCGGTGGGAACATTATATACGTCTATAACGTAACATAACCTAACCTAATCCATCTAGCCCCTCGTTGGCAATGTTTTACAGAATCCCGTTCGTGTCGTCCCGTACATCTCGGATGGGATATTATATACGTCTATAGCGTTATATATCCGAACCAAAGGCAGGCTAACATCTCGGATGCAGTATTTTACAACATTCCTGGCGTATCGGCTCTACTTCTCGGTGGGAACATTATACACGTCTATAACGTAACATTACCTAACCTAACCCATCTAGCCCCTCGCTGGTAATGTTTTACAGAATCCCGTTCGTGTCGTCCCGTACGTCTCGGTTGGGATGTTATATACGTCTACGGCGATATATATCCTAACGTAAGGCAGGCTAACATCTCGGATGTTGTATTTTACAACATTCTTGGAGTATCGGCCCCTACTTCTCGGTGGGAACATTATATACGTCTATAACGTAACATAACCTAATCTAACCCATCTAGCCCCTCGCTGGTAATATTTTACAGAATCCCGTTCGTGTCGTCCCGTACATCTCGGTTGGGATATTATATACGTCTATAGCGTTATATATCCTAACCAAAGCAGGCTAACATCTCGGATGCAGTATTTTACAACATTCCTGGCGTATCGGCTCTACTTCTCGGTGGGAACATTATACACGTCTATAACGTAACATAACCTAACCTAACCCATCTAGCCCCTCGCTGGTAATGTTTTACAGAATCCCGTTCCTGTCGTCCCGTACGTCTCGGATAGGACATTATATACGTCTACAGCGTTATATATCCTAACGTAAGGCAGGCTAACATCTCGGATGTAGTATTGTACAATATTCCTGGCGTATCGGCCCATACTTCTCGGTGGGAACATTATATACGTCTATAACGTAATATAATCTAACCTAACACATCTAGCCCCTCGCTGGTGATGTTTTACAGAATCCCGTGTATGTCGTCCCGTACATCTCGGTTGGGATGTTATATACGTCTACAGCGATATATATCCTAACGTAAGGCAGGCTAACATCTCGGATGTAGTATTTCACAACATTCTTGGAGTATCGGCCCATACTTCTCGGTGGGAACATTATATACGTCTGTAACGTAACATAACCTAACCTATCCCATCTAGCCCCTCGCTTGTAATGTTTTACAGAATCCCGTTCCTGTCGTCCCGTACATCTCGGTTGGGATGTTATATACGTCTACAGCGATATATATCCTAACGTAAGGCAGGCTAACATCTCGGATGTAGTATTTCACAACATTCTTGGAGTATCGGCCCATACTTCTCGGTGGGAACATTATATACGTCTATAAAGTAACATAACCTAACCTAACCCATCTAGCCCCTCGCTGATAATGTTTTACAGAATCCCGTTCCTGTCGTCCCGTACGTCTCTGTTGGGACATTATAAACTTCTACAGCGTTATATATCCTAACCTAAGGCAGGCTAACATCTCGGTTGCTGTATTTTACAACATTCCTGGCGTATCGGCCCATACTTCTCGGTGGGAACTTTATATAGGTCTATAACGTAACACAACCTAACCTAACACATCTAGCCCCTCGCTGGTAATGTTTTACAGAATCCCGTTCGTGTCGTCCCGGACGTCTCGGATGGGACATTATATACGTCTACAGCGTTATATTTCCTAACGTAAGGCAGGCTAACATCTCGGATGTAGTATTTTACAACATTCTTGTGGTATCGGCCCATACTTCTCGGTGGGAACATTATGTACGTCTATAACGTATCACATCCTAACCTAACCCATTTAGCACCTCGTTGGCAATGTTTTACAGAATCCCGTTCGTGTCGTCCCGTACATCTCGGATGGGATATTATATACGTCTATAGCGTTATATATCCTAACGTAAGGCAGGCTAACATCTCGGATGTAGTATTTTACAACATTCTTGGCGTATCGGCTCTACTTCTCGGTGGGAACATTATACACGTCTATAACGTAACATAACCTAACCTAACCCATCTAGCCCCTCGCTGGTAATGTTTTACAGAATCCCGTTTATGTCGTCCCGTACATCTCGGTTGGGATGTTATATACGTCTACAGCGATATATATCCTAACGTAAGGCAGGCTAACATCTCGGATGTAGTATTTTACATCATTCTTGGAGTATCGGCCCCTACTTCTCGGTGGGAACATTATATACGTCTATAACGTAACATAACCTAACCTAATCCATCTAGCCCCTCGTTGGCAATGTTTTACAGAATCCCGTTCGTGTCGTCCCGTACATCTCGGATGGGATATTATATACGTCTATAGCGTTATATATCCGAACCAAAGGCAGGCTAACATCTCGGATGCAGTATTTTACAACATTCCTGGCGTATCGGCTCTACTTCTCGGTGGGAACATTATACACGTCTATAACGTAACATTACCTAACCTAACCCATCTAGCCCCTCGCTGGTAATGTTTTACAGAATCCCGTTCGTGTCGTCCCGTACGTCTCGGTTGGGATGTTATATACGTCTACGGCGATATATATCCTAACGTAAGGCAGGCTAACATCTCGGATGTTGTATTTTACAACATTCTTGGAGTATCGGCCCCTACTTCTCGGTGGGAACATTATATACGTCTATAACGTAACTTAACCTAACCTAACCCATCTAGCCCCTCGCTGGTAATGTTTTACAGAATCCCGTTCGTGTCGTCCCGTACATCTCGGTTGGATATTATATACGTCTATAGCGTTATATATCCTAACGTAAGGCAGGCTAACATCTCGGATGTAGTATTTTACAACATTCTTGGAGTATCGGCCCCTACTTCTCGGTGGGAACATTATATACGTCTGTAACGTAACATAACCTAACCTATCCCATATAGCACCTCGTTGGCAATGTTTTACAGAATCCCGTTCGTGTCGTCCCGTACATCTCGGTTGGGATATTATATACGTCTACAGCGATACATATCCTAACCTAAGGCAGGCTAACTTCTCGGATATAGTATTTTACAACATTCCTGTAGGATCAGCCTCTACTTCTCGGTGGGAACATTATATACGTCTATAACGTAATATAATCTAACCTAACACATCTAGCCCCTCGCTGGTGATGTTTTACAGAATCCCGTGTATGTCGTCCCGTACATCTCGGTTGGGATGTTATATACGTCTACAGCGATATATATCCTAACGTAAGGCAGGCTAACATCTCGGATGTAGTATTTTACAACATTCTTGGAGTATCGGCCCCTACTTCTCAGTGAGAACATTATATACGTCTATAACGTAACATAACCTAATCTAACCCATCTAGCCCCTCGCTGGTAATATTTTACAGAATCCCGTTCGTGTCGTCCCGTACATCTCGGTTGGGATATTATATACGTCTATAGCGTTATATATCCTAACCAAAGGCAGGCTAACATCTCGGATGCAGTATTTTACAACATTCCTGGCGTATCGGCTCTACTTCTCGGTGGGAACATTATACACGTCTATAACGTAACATAACCTAACCTAACCCATCTAGCCCCTCGCTGGTAATGTTTTACAGAATCCCGTTCCTGTCGTCCCGTACGTCTCGGATAGGACATTATATACGTCTACAGCGTTATATATCCTAACGTAAGGCAGGCTAACATCTCGGATGTAGTATTGTACAATATTCCTGGCGTATCGGCCCATACTTCTCGGTGGGAACATTATATACGTCTATAACGTAATATAATCTAACCTAACACATCTAGCCCCTCGCTGGTGATGTTTTACAGAATCCCGTGTATGTCGTCCCGTACATCTCGGTTGGGATGTTATATACGTCTACAGCGATATATATCCTAACGTAAGGCAGGCTAACATCTCGGATGTAGTATTTCACAACATTCTTGGAGTATCGGCCCATACTTCTCGGTGGGAACATTATATACGTCTGTAACGTAACATAACCTAACCTATCCCATCTAGCCCCTCGCTTGTAATGTTTTACAGAATCCCGTTCCTGTCGTCCCGTACATCTCGGTTGGGATGTTATATACGTCTACAGCGATATATATCCTAACGTAAGGCAGGCTAACATCTCGGATGTAGTATTTCACAACATTCTTGGAGTATCGGCCCATACTTCTCGGTGGGAACATTATATACGTCTATAAAGTAACATAACCTAACCTAACCCATCTAGCCCCTCGCTGATAATGTTTTACAGAATCCCGTTCCTGTCGTCCCGTACGTCTCTGTTGGGACATTATAAACTTCTACAGCGTTATATATCCTAACCTAAGGCAGGCTAACATCTCGGTTGCTGTATTTTACAACATTCCTGGCGTATCGGCCCATACTTCTCGGTGGGAACTTTATATAGGTCTATAACGTAACACAACCTAACCTAACACATCTAGCCCCTCGCTGGTAATGTTTTACAGAATCCCGTTCGTGTCGTCCCGGACGTCTCGGATGGGACATTATATACGTCTACAGCGTTATATTTCCTAACGTAAGGCAGGCTAACATCTCGGATGTAGTATTTTACAACATTCTTGTGGTATCGGCCCATACTTCTCGGTGGGAACATTATGTACGTCTATAACGTATCACATCCTAACCTAACCCATTTAGCACCTCGTTGGCAATGTTTTACAGAATCCCGTTCGTGTCGTCCCGTACATCTCGGATGGGATATTATATACGTCTATAGCGTTATATATCCTAACGTAAGGCAGGCTAACATCTCGGATGTAGTATTTTACAACATTCTTGGCGTATCGGCTCTACTTCTCGGTGGGAACATTATACACGTCTATAACGTAACATAACCTAACCTAACCCATCTAGCCCCTCGCTGGTAATGTTTTACAGAATCCCGTTTATGTCGTCCCGTACATCTCGGTTGGGATGTTATATACGTCTACAGCGATATATATCCTAACGTAAGGCAGGCTAACATCTCGGATGTAGTATTTTACATCATTCTTGGAGTATCGGCCCCTACTTCTCGGTGGGAACATTATATACGTCTATAACGTAACATAACCTAACCTAATCCATCTAGCCCCTCGTTGGCAATGTTTTACAGAATCCCGTTCGTGTCGTCCCGTACATCTCGGATGGGATATTATATACGTCTATAGCGTTATATATCCGAACCAAAGGCAGGCTAACATCTCGGATGCAGTATTTTACAACATTCCTGGCGTATCGGCTCTACTTCTCGGTGGGAACATTATACACGTCTATAACGTAACATTACCTAACCTAACCCATCTAGCCCCTCGCTGGTAATGTTTTACAGAATCCCGTTCGTGTCGTCCCGTACGTCTCGGTTGGGATGTTATATACGTCTACGGCGATATATATCCTAACGTAAGGCAGGCTAACATCTCGGATGTTGTATTTTACAACATTCTTGGAGTATCGGCCCCTACTTCTCGGTGGGAACATTATATACGTCTATAACGTAACTTAACCTAACCTAACCCATCTAGCCCCTCGCTGGTAATGTTTTACAGAATCCCGTTCGTGTCGTCCCGTACATCTCGGTTGGATATTATATACGTCTATAGCGTTATATATCCTAACGTAAGGCAGGCTAACATCTCGGATGTAGTATTTTACAACATTCTTGGAGTATCGGCCCCTACTTCTCGGTGGGAACATTATATACGTCTGTAACGTAACATAACCTAACCTATCCCATATAGCACCTCGTTGGCAATGTTTTACAGAATCCCGTTCGTGTCGTCCCGTACATCTCGGTTGGGATATTATATACGTCTACAGCGATACATATCCTAACCTAAGGCAGGCTAACTTCTCGGATATAGTATTTTACAACATTCCTGTAGGATCAGCCTCTACTTCTCGGTGGGAACATTATATACGTCTATAACGTAATATAATCTAACCTAACACATCTAGCCCCTCGCTGGTGATGTTTTACAGAATCCCGTGTATGTCGTCCCGTACATCTCGGTTGGGATGTTATATACGTCTACAGCGATATATATCCTAACGTAAGGCAGGCTAACATCTCGGATGTAGTATTTTACAACATTCTTGGAGTATCGGCCCCTACTTCTCAGTGAGAACATTATATACGTCTATAACGTAACATAACCTAATCTAACCCATCTAGCCCCTCGCTGGTAATATTTTACAGAATCCCGTTCGTGTCGTCCCGTACATCTCGGTTGGGATATTATATACGTCTATAGCGTTATATATCCTAACCAAAGGCAGGCTAACATCTCGGATGCAGTATTTTACAACATTCCTGGCGTATCGGCTCTACTTCTCGGTGGGAACATTATACACGTCTATAACGTAACATAACCTAACCTAACCCATCTAGCCCCTCGCTGGTAATGTTTTACAGAATCCCGTTCCTGTCGTCCCGTACGTCTCGGATGGGACATTATATACGTCTACAGCGTTATATATCCTAACGTAAGGCAGGCTAACATCTCGGATGTAGTATTTTACAACATTCTTGGAGTATAGGCCCCTACTTCTCGGTGGGAACATTATATACGTCTGTAACGTAACATAACCTAACCTATCCCATCTAGCCCCTCGTTGGCAATATTTTACAGAATCCCGTTCGTGTCGTCCCGTACATCTCGGATGGGATATTATATACGTCTATAGCGTTATATATCTGAACCAAAGGCAGGCTAACATCTCGGATGCAGTATTTTACAACATTCCTGGCGTATCGGCTCTACTTCTCGGTGGGAACATTATACACGTCTATAACGTAACATTACCTAACCTAACCCATCTAGCCCCTCGCTGGTAATGTTTTACAGAATCCCGTTCGTGTCGTCCCGTACGTCTCGGTTGGGATGTTATATACGTCTACGGCGATATATATCCTAACGTAAGGCAGGCTAACATCTCGGATGTTGTATTTTACAACATTCTTGGAGTATCGGCCCCTACTTCTCGGTGGGAACATTATATACGTCTATAACGTAACTTAACCTAACCTAACCCATCTAGCCCCTCGCTGGTAATGTTTTACAGAATCCCGTTCGTGTCGTCCCGTACATCTCGGTTGGATATTATATACGTCTATAGCGTTATATATCCTAACGTAAGGCAGGCTAACATCTCGGATGTAGTATTTTACAACATTCTTGGAGTATCGGCCCCTACTTCTCGGTGGGAACATTATATACGTCTGTAACGTAACATAACCTAACCTATCCCATATAGCACCTCGTTGGCAATGTTTTACAGAATCCCGTTCGTGTCGTCCCGTACATCTCGGTTGGGATATTATATACGTCTATAGCGTTATATATCCTATCCAAAGGCAGGCTAACATCTCGGATGCAGTATTTTACAACATTCCTGGCGTATCGGCTCTACTTCTCGGTGGGAACATTATACACGTCCATAACGTAACATAACCTAACCTAACCCATCTAGCCCCTCGCTGGTAATGTTTTACAGAATCCCGTTCCTGTCGTCCCGTACGTGTCGGATAGGACATTATATACGTCTACAGCGTTATATATCCTAACGTAAGGCAGGATAACATCTCGGATGTAGTATTTTACAACATTCTTGGAGTATCGGCCCCTACTTCTCGGTGGGAACATTATATACGTCTGTAACGTAACATAACCTAACCTATCCCATCTAGCACCTCGTTGGCAATGTTTTACAGAATCCCGTTCGTGTCGTCCCGTACATCTCGGTTGGGATATTATATACGTCTACAGCGATACATATCCTAACCTAAGGCAGGCTAACTTCTCGGATATAGTATTTTACAACATTCCTGTAGGATCAGCCTCTACTTCTCGGTGGGAACATTATATACGTCTATAACGTAATATAATCTAACCTAACACATCTAGCCCCTCGCTGGTGATGTTTTACAGAATCCCGTGTATGTCGTCCCGTACATCTCGGTTGGGATGTTATATACGTCTACAGCGATATATATCCTAACGTAAGGCAGGCTAACATCTCGGATGTAGTATTTTACAACATTCTTGGAGTATCGGCCCCTACTTCTCAGTGAGAACATTATATACGTCTATAACGTAACATAACCTAATCTAACCCATCTAGCCCCTCGCTGGTAATATTTTACAGAATCCCGTTCGTGTCGTCCCGTACATCTCGGTTGGGATATTATATACGTCTATAGCGTTATATATCCTAACCAAAGGCAGGCTAACATCTCGGATGCAGTATTTTACAACATTCCTGGCGTATCGGCTCTACTTCTCGGTGGGAACATTATACACGTCTATAACGTAACATAACCTAACCTAACCCATCTAGCCCCTCGCTGGTAATGTTTTACAGAATCCCGTTCCTGTCGTCCCGTACGTCTCGGATGGGACATTATATACGTCTACAGCGTTATATATCCTAACGTAAGGCAGGCTAACATCTCGGATGTAGTATTTTACAACATTCTTGGAGTATAGGCCCCTACTTCTCGGTGGGAACATTATATACGTCTGTAACGTAACATAACCTAACCTATCCCATCTAGCCCCTCGTTGGCAATGTTTTACAGAATCCCGTTCGTGTCGTCCCGTACATCTCGTTTGGTATATTATATACGTCTACAGCGACACATATCCTAACCTAAGGCAGGCTAACTTCTCGGATATAGTATTTTACAACATTCCTGTAGGATCAGCCTCTACTTCCGGGTGGGAACATTATATACGTCTATAACGTAACACAACCTAACCTAACCCATCTAGCCCCTCGCTGGTAATGTTTTACAGAATCCCGTTCGTGTCGTCCCGTACATCTCGGTTGGGATATTATATACGTCTATAGCGTTATATATCCTAACCAAAGCAGGCTAACATCTCGGATGCAGTATTTTACAACATTCCTGGCGTATCGGCTCTACTTCTCGGTGGGTACATTATACACGTCTATAACGTAACATAACCTAACCTAACCCATCTAGCCCCTCGCTGGTAATGTTTTACAGAATCCCGTTCCTGTCGTCCCGTACGTCTCGGCTAGGACATTATATACGTCTACAGCGTTATATAACCTAACGTAAGGCAGGCTAACATCTCGGATGTAGTATTTTACAACAATCATGGAGTATCGGCCCCTACTTCTCGGTGGGAACATTATATACGTCTGTAACGTAACATAACCTAACCTATCCCATCTAGCCCCTCGTTGGCAATGTTTTACAGAATCCCGTTCGTGTCGTCCCGTACATCTCGGTTGTGATATTATATACGTCTACAGCGATACATATCCTAACCTAAGGCAGGCTAACTTCTCGGATATAGTATTTTACAACATTCCTGTAGGATCAGCCTCTACTTCTCGGTGGGAACATTATATACGTCTATAACGTAATATAATTTAACCTAACACATCTAGCCCCTCGCTGGTAATGTTTTACAGAATCCCGTTCGTGTCGTCCCGTACATCTCGGTTGGATATTATATACGTCTACAGCGTTATATATCCTAACGTAAGGCAGGCTAACATCTCGGATGTAGTATTTTACAACATTCTTGGAGTATCGGACCCTACTTCTCAGTGGGAACATTATATACGTCTATAACGTAACATAACCTAATCTAACCCATCTAGCCCCTCGCTGGTAATATTTTACAGAATCCCGTTCGTGTCGTGCCGTACATCTCGGTTGGGATATTATATACGTCTATAGCGTTATATATCCTAACCGAAGGCAGGCTAACATCTCGGATGCAGCATTTTACAACATTCCTAGCGTATCGGCTCTACTTCTCGGCGAGAACATTATACACGTCTATAACGTAGCATAACCTAACCTAACCCATCTAGCCCCTCGCTGGTAATGTTTTGCAGAATCCCGTACCTGTCGTCCCGTACATCTCGGTTGGGATGTTATATACGTCTACAGCGATATATATCCTAACGTAAGGCAGGCAAACATCTCGGATGCAGTATTTTACAACATTCCTGGCGTATCGGCTCTACTTCTCGGTGGCAACATTATACACGTCTATAACGTAACATAACCTAACCTAACCCATCTAGCCCCTCGCTGGTGATGTTTTACAGAATCCCGTTTATGTCGTCCCGTACATCTCGGTTGGGATGTTATATACGTCTACAGCGATATATATCCTAACGTAAGGCAGGCTAACATCTCGGATGTAGTATTTTACAACATTCTTCGAGTATCGGCCCCTACTTCTCGGTGGGAACATTATATACGTCTATGACGTAACATAACCTAATCTAACCCATCTAGCCCCTCGCTGGTAATATTTTACAGAATCCCGTTCGTGTCGTCCCGTACATCTCGGTTGGGATATTATATACGTCTATAGCGTTATATATCCTAACCAAAGGCAGGCTAACATCTCGGATCCAGTATTTTACAACATTCCTGGCGTATCGGCTCTACTTCTCGGTGGGAACATTATACACGTCTATAACGTAACATAACCTAACCTAACCCATCTAGCCCCTCGCTGGTAATGTTTTACAGAATCCCGTTCCTGTCGTCCCGTACGTCTCGGATAGGACATTATATACGTCTACAGCGTTATATATCCTAACGTAAGGCAGGCTAACATCTCGGATGTAGTATTTTACAACATTCTTGGAGTATCGGCCCCTACGTCCGGGTGGGAACATTATATACGTCTATAACGTAACATAACCTAACCTAACCAATCTAGCCCCTCGCTGGTAATGTTTTACAGAATCCCGTTCGTGTCATCCCGTACATCTCTGTTGGATATTATATACGTCTATAGCGTTATATATCCTAACCTAAGGCAGGCTAACATCTCGGATGCAGCATTTTACAACATTCCTAGCGTATCGGCTCTACTTCTCGGCGAGAAAATTATACACGTCTATAACGTAGCATAACCTAACCTAACCCATCTAGCCCCTCGCTGGTAATGTTTTGCAGAATCCCGTACCTGTCGTCCCGTACATCTCGGTTGGGATGTTATATACGTCTACAGCGATATATATCCTAACGTAAGGCAGGCTGACATCTCGGATGCAGTATTTTACAACATTCCTGGCGTATCGGCTCTACTTCTCGGTGGCAACATTATACACGTCTATAACGTAACATAACCTAACCTAACCCATCTAGCCCCTCGCTGGTGATGTTTTACAGAATCCCGTTTATGTCGTCCCGTACATCTCGGTTGGGATGTTATATACGTCTACAGCGATATATATCCTAACGTAAGGCAGGCTAACATCTCGGATGTAGTATTTTACAACATTCTTCGAGTATCGGCCCCTACTTCTCGGTGGGAACATTATATACGTCTATGACGTAACATAACCTAATCTAACCCATCTAGCCCCTCGCTGGTAATATTTTACAGAATCCCGTTCGTGTCGTCCCGTACATCTCGGTTGGGATATTATATACGTCTATAGCGTTATATATCCTAACCAAAGGCAGGCTAACATCTCGGATGCAGTATTTTACAACATTCCTGGCGTATCGGCTCTACTTCTCGGTGGGAACATTATACACGTCTATAACGTAACATAACCTAACCTAACCCATCTAGCCCCTCGCTGGTAATGTTTTACAGAATCCCGTTCCTGTCGTCCCGTACGTCTCGGATAGGACATTATATACGTCTACAGCGTTATATATCCTAACGTAAGGCAGGCTAACATCTCGGATGTAGTATTTTACAACATTCTTGGAGTATCGGCCCCTACGTCCGGGTGGGAACATTATATACGTCTATAACGTAACATAACCTAACCTAACCAATCTAGCCCCTCGCTGGTAATGTTTTACAGAATCCCGTTCGTGTCATCCCGTACATCTCTGTTGGATATTATATACGTCTATAGCGTTATATATCCTAACCTAAGGCAGGCTAACATCTCGGATGCAGCATTTTACAACATTCCTAGCGTATCGGCTCTACTTCTCGGCGAGAAAATTATACACGTCTATAACGTAGCATAACCTAACCTAACCCATCTAGCCCCTCGCTGGTAATGTTTTGCAGAATCCCGTACCTGTCGTCCCGTACATCTCGGTTGGGATGTTATATACGTCTACAGCGATATATATCCTAACGTAAGGCAGGCTGACATCTCGGATGCAGTATTTTACAACATTCCTGGCGTATCGGCTCTACTTCTCGGTGGCAACATTATACACGTCTATAACGTAACATAACCTAACCTAACCCATCTAGCCCCTCGCTGGTGATGTTTTACAGAATCCTGTTTATGTCGTCCCGTACATCTCGGTTGGGATGTTATATACGTCTACAGCGATATATATCCTAACGTAAGGCAGGCTAACATCTCGGATGTAGTATTTTACAACATTCTTCGAGTATCGGCCCCTACTTCTCGGTGGGAACATTATATACGTCTATGACGTAACATAACCTAATCTAACCCATCTAGCCCCTCGCTGGTAATATTTTACAGAATCCCGTTCGTGTCGTCCCGTACATCTCGGTTGGGATATTATATACGTCTATAGCGTTATATATCCTAACCAAAGGCAGGCTAACATCTCAGATGCAGTATTTTACAACATTCCTGGCGTATCGGCTCTACTTCTCGGTGGGAACATTATACACGTCTATAACGTAACATAACCTAACCTAACCCATCTAGCCCCTCGCTGGTAATGTTTTACAGAATCCCGTTCCTGTCGTCCCGTACGTCTCGGATAGGACATTATATACGTCTACAGCGTTATATATCCTAACGTAAGGCAGGCTAACATCTCGGATGTAGTATTTTACAACATTCTTGGAGTATCGGCCCCTACGTCCGGGTGGGAACATTATATACGTCTATAACGTAACATAACCTAACCTAACCAATCTAGCCCCTCGCTGGTAATGTTTTACAGAATCCCGTTCGTGTCGTCCCGTACATCTCTGTTGGATATTATATACGTCTATAGCGTTATATATCCTAACCTAAGGCAGGCTAACATCTCGGATGCAGCATTTTACAACATTCCTAGCGTATCGGCTCTACTTCTCGGCGAGAACATTATACACGTCTATAACGTAGCATAACCTAACCTAACCCATCTAGCCCCTCGCTGGTAATGTTTTGCAGAATCCCGTTCCTGTCGTCCCGTACATCTCGGTTGGGATGTTATATACGTCTACAGCGATATATATCCTAACGAAAGGCAGGCTAACATCTCGGATGCAGTATTTTACAACATTCCTGGCGTATCGGCTCTACTTCTCGGTGGCAACATTATACACGTCTATAACGTAACATAACCTAACCTAACCCATCTAGCCCCTCGCTGGTGATGTTTTACAGAATCCCGTTTATGTCGTCCCGTACATCTCGGATGGGATGTTATATACGTCTACAGCGATATATATCCTAACGTAAGGCAGGCTAACATCTCGGATGTAGTATTTTACAACATTCTTCGAGTATCGGCCCCTACTTCTCGGTGGGAACATTATATACGTCTATGACGTAACATAACCTAATCTAACCCATCTAGCCCCTCGCTGGTAATATTTTACAGAATCCCGTTCGTGTCGTCCCGTACATCTCGGTTGGGATATTATATACGTCTATAGCGTTATATATCCTAACCAAAGGAAGGCTAACATCTCGGATGCAGTATTTTACAACATTCCTGGCGTATCGGCTCTACTTCTCGGTGGGAACAATATACACGTCTATAACGTAACATAACCTAACCTAACCCATCTAGCCCCTCGCTGGTAATGTTTTACAGAATCCCGTTCCTGTCGTCCCGTACGTCTCGGATAGGACATTATATACGTCTACAGCGTTATATATCCTAACGTAAGGCAGGCTAACATCTCGGATGTAGTATTTTACAACATTCTTGGAGTATCGGCCCCTACTTCTCGGTGGGAACATTATATACGTCTGTAACGTAACATAACCTAACCTAACCAATCTAGCCCCTCGCTGGTAATGTTTTACAGAATCCCGTTCGTGTCGTCCCGTACATCTCGGTTGGGATATTATATACGTCTACAGCGATACATATCCTAACCTAAGGCAGGCTAACTTCTCGGATATAGTATTTTACAACATTCCTGTAGGATCAGCCTCTACTTCTCGGTGGGAACATTATATACGTCTATAACGTAATATAATCTAACCTAACACATCTAGCCCCTCGCTGGTGATGTTTTACAGAATCCCGTTTATGTCGTCCCGTACATCTCGGTTGGGATGTTATATACGTCTACAGCGATATACATCCTAGCGTAAGGCAGGCTAACATCTCGGATGTAGTATTTTACAACATTCTTGGAGTATCGGCCCCTACTTCTCAGTGGGAACATTATATACGTCTATAACGTAACATAACCTAACCTAACCAATCTAGCCCCTCGCTGGTAATGTTTTACAGAATCCCGTTCGTGTCGACCCGTACATCTCTGTTGGATATTATATACGTCTATAGCGTTATATATCCTAACCTAAGGCAGGCTAACATCTCGGATGCAGCATTTTACAACATTCCTAGCGTATCGGCTCTACTTCTCGGCGAGACCATTATACACGTCTATAACGTAGCATAACCTAACCTAACCCATCTAGCCCCTCACTGGTAATGTTTTACAGAATCCCGTTCCTGTCGTCCCGTACGTCTCGGATAGGACATTATATACGTCTACAGCGTTATATATCCTAACGTAAGGCAGGCTAACATCTCGGATGTAGTATTTTACAACATTCCTGTAGGATCAGCCTCTACTTCTCGGTGGGAACATTATATACGTCTATAACGTAATATAATCTAACCTAACACATCTAGCCCCTCGCTGGTGATGTTTTACAGAATCCCGTTTATGTCGTCCCGTACATCTCGGTTGGGATGTTATATACGTCTACAGCGATATATATCCTAACGTAAGGCAGGCTGACATCTCGGATGTAGTATTTTACAACATTCTTGGAGTATCGGCCCCTACTTCTCAGTGGGAACATTATATACGTCTATAACGTAACATAACCTAATCTAACCCATCTAGCCCCTCGCTGGTAATATTTTACAGAATCCCGTTCGTGTCGTCCCGTACATCTCGGTTGGGATATTATATACGTCTATAGCGTTATATATCCTAACCAAAGGCAGGCTAACATCTCGGATGCAGTATTTTACAACATTCCTGGCGTATCGGCTCTACTTCTCGGTGGGAACATTATACACGTCTATAACGTAACATAACCTAACCTAACCCATGTAGCCCCTCGCTGGTAATGTTTTACAGAATCCCGTTCCTGTCGTCCCGTACGTCTCGGATAGGACATTATATACGTCTACAGCGTTATATATCCTAACGTAAGGCAGGCTAACATCTCGGATGCAGTATTTTACAACATTCCTGGCGTATCGGCTCTACTTCTCGGTGGCAACATTATACACGTCTATAACGTAACATAACCTAACCTAACCCATCTAGCCCCTCGCTGGTGATGTTTTACAGAATCCCGTTTATGTCGTCCCGTACATCTCGGTTGGGATGTTATATACGTCTACAGCGATATATATCCTAACTTAAGGCAGGCTAACATCTCGGATGTAGTATTTTACAACATTCTTGGAGTATCGGCCCCTACTTCTCGGTGGGAACATTATATACGTCTATAACGTAACATAACCTAACCTAACCCATCTAGCCCCTCGCTGGTAATGTTTTACAGAATCCCGTTTATGTCGTCCCGTACATCTCGGATGGGATGTTATATACGTCTACAGCGATATATATCCTAACGTAAGGCAGGCTAACATCTCGGATGTAGTATTTTACAACATTCTTCGAGTATCGGCCCCTACTTCTCGGTGGGAACATTATATACGTCTATGACGTAACATAACCTAATCTAACCCATCTAGCCCCTCGCTGGTAATATTTTACAGAATCCCGTTCGTGTCGTCCCGTACATCTCGGTTGGGATATTATATACGTCTATAGCGTTATATATCCTAACCAAAGGAAGGCTAACATCTCGGATGCAGTATTTTACAACATTCCTGGCGTATCGGCTCTACTTCTCGGTGGGAACAATATACACGTCTATAACGTAACATAACCTAACCTAACCCATCTAGCCCCTCGCTGGTAATGTTTTACAGAATCCCGTTCCTGTCGTCCCGTACGTCTCGGATAGGACATTATATACGTCTACAGCGTTATATATCCTAACGTAAGGCAGGCTAACATCTCGGATGTAGTATTTTACAACATTCTTGGAGTATCGGCCCCTACTTCCGGGTGGGAACATTATATACGTCTATAAAGTAACATAACCTAACCTAACCCATCTAGCCCCTCGCTGGTAATGTTTTACAGAATCCCGTTCCTGTCGTCCCGTACGTCTCGGATGGGACATTATAAACTCCTACAGCGTTATATATCCTAACCTGAGGCAGGCTAACATCTCGGATGCAGTATTTTACAACATTCCTGGCTTATCGGCCCATACTTCTCGGTGGAAACATTATATAGGTCTATAACGTAACATAACCTAACCTAACACATCTAGCCCCTCGCTGGTAATGTTTTACAGAATCCCGTTCGTGTCGTCCCGTACGTCTCGGATGGGACATTAAATACGTCTACAGCGTTATATTTCCTAACGTAAGGCAGGCTAACATCTCGGATGTAGTCTTTTACAACATTCTTGGAGTATCGGCCCCTACTTCCGGGTGGGAACATTATATACGTCTATAAAGTAACATAACCTAACCTAACCCATCTAGCCCCTCGCTGGTAATGTTTTACAGAATCCCGTTCCTGTCGTCCCGTACGTCTCGGATGGGACATTATAAACTCCTACAGCGTTATATATCCTAACCTGAGGCAGGCTAACATCTCGGATGCAGTATTTTACAACATTCCTGGCTTATCGGCCCATACTTCTCGGTGGAAACATTATATAGGTCTATAACGTAACATAACCTAACCTAACACATCTAGCCCCTCGCTGGTAATGTTTTGCAGAATCCCGTTCCTGTCGTCCCGTACATCTCGGTTGGGATGTTATATACGTCTACAGCGATATATATCCTAACGAAAGGCAGGCTAACATCTCGGATGCAGTATTTTACAACATTCCTGGCGTATCGGCTCTACTTCTCGGTGGCAACATTATACACGTCTATAACGTAACATAACCTAACCTAACCCATCTAGCCCCTCGCTGGTGATGTTTTACAGAATCCCGTTTATGTCGTCCCGTACATCTCGGATGGGATGTTATATACGTCTACAGCGATATATATCCTAACGTAAGGCAGGCTAACATCTCGGATGTAGTATTTTACAACATTCTTCGAGTATCGGCCCCTACTTCTCGGTGGGAACATTATATACGTCTATGACGTAACATAACCTAATCTAACCCATCTAGCCCCTCGCTGGTAATATTTTACAGAATCCCGTTCGTGTCGTCCCGTACATCTCGGTTGGGATATTATATACGTCTATAGCGTTATATATCCTAACCAAAGGAAGGCTAACATCTCGGATGCAGTATTTTACAACATTCCTGGCGTATCGGCTCTACTTCTCGGTGGGAACAATATACACGTCTATAACGTAACATAACCTAACCTAACCCATCTAGCCCCTCGCTGGTAATGTTTTACAGAATCCCGTTCCTGTCGTCCCGTACGTCTCGGATAGGACATTATATACGTCTACAGCGTTATATATCCTAACGTAAGGCAGGCTAACATCTCGGATGTAGTATTTTACAACATTCTTGGAGTATCGGCCCCTACTTCTCGGTGGGAACATTATATACGTCTGTAACGTAACATAACCTAACCTAACCAATCTAGCCCCTCGCTGGTAATGTTTTACAGAATCCCGTTCGTGTCGTCCCGTACATCTCGGTTGGGATATTATATACGTCTACAGCGATACATATCCTAACCTAAGGCAGGCTAACTTCTCGGATATAGTATTTTACAACATTCCTGTAGGATCAGCCTCTACTTCTCGGTGGGAACATTATATACGTCTATAACGTAATATAATCTAACCTAACACATCTAGCCCCTCGCTGGTGATGTTTTACAGAATCCCGTTTATGTCGTCCCGTACATCTCGGTTGGGATGTTATATACGTCTACAGCGATATACATCCTAGCGTAAGGCAGGCTAACATCTCGGATGTAGTATTTTACAACATTCTTGGAGTATCGGCCCCTACTTCTCAGTGGGAACATTATATACGTCTATAACGTAACATAACCTAACCTAACCAATCTAGCCCCTCGCTGGTAATGTTTTACAGAATCCCGTTCGTGTCGACCCGTACATCTCTGTTGGATATTATATACGTCTATAGCGTTATATATCCTAACCTAAGGCAGGCTAACATCTCGGATGCAGCATTTTACAACATTCCTAGCGTATCGGCTCTACTTCTCGGCGAGACCATTATACACGTCTATAACGTAGCATAACCTAACCTAACCCATCTAGCCCCTCACTGGTAATGTTTTACAGAATCCCGTTCCTGTCGTCCCGTACGTCTCGGATAGGACATTATATACGTCTACAGCGTTATATATCCTAACGTAAGGCAGGCTAACATCTCGGATGTAGTATTTTACAACATTCCTGTAGGATCAGCCTCTACTTCTCGGTGGGAACATTATATACGTCTATAACGTAATATAATCTAACCTAACACATCTAGCCCCTCGCTGGTGATGTTTTACAGAATCCCGTTTATGTCGTCCCGTACATCTCGGTTGGGATGTTATATACGTCTACAGCGATATATATCCTAACGTAAGGCAGGCTGACATCTCGGATGTAGTATTTTACAACATTCTTGGAGTATCGGCCCCTACTTCTCAGTGGGAACATTATATACGTCTATAACGTAACATAACCTAATCTAACCCATCTAGCCCCTCGCTGGTAATATTTTACAGAATCCCGTTCGTGTCGTCCCGTACATCTCGGTTGGGATATTATATACGTCTATAGCGTTATATATCCTAACCAAAGGCAGGCTAACATCTCGGATGCAGTATTTTACAACATTCCTGGCGTATCGGCTCTACTTCTCGGTGGGAACATTATACACGTCTATAACGTAACATAACCTAACCTAACCCATGTAGCCCCTCGCTGGTAATGTTTTACAGAATCCCGTTCCTGTCGTCCCGTACGTCTCGGATAGGACATTATATACGTCTACAGCGTTATATATCCTAACGTAAGGCAGGCTAACATCTCGGATGCAGTATTTTACAACATTCCTGGCGTATCGGCTCTACTTCTCGGTGGCAACATTATACACGTCTATAACGTAACATAACCTAACCTAACCCATCTAGCCCCTCGCTGGTGATGTTTTACAGAATCCCGTTTATGTCGTCCCGTACATCTCGGTTGGGATGTTATATACGTCTACAGCGATATATATCCTAACTTAAGGCAGGCTAACATCTCGGATGTAGTATTTTACAACATTCTTGGAGTATCGGCCCCTACTTCTCGGTGGGAACATTATATACGTCTATAACGTAACATAACCTAACCTAACCCATCTAGCCCCTCGCTGGTAATGTTTTACAGAATCCCGTTCCTGTCGTCCCGTACGTCTCGGATAGGACATTATATACGTCTACAGCGTTATATATCCTAACGTAAGGCAGGCTAACATCTCGGATGTAGTATTTTACAACATTCTTGGAGTATCGGCCCCTACTTCCGGGTGGGAACATTATATACGTCTATAAAGTAACATAACCTAACCTAACCCATCTAGCCCCTCGCTGGTAATGTTTTACAGAATCCCGTTCCTGTCGTCCCGTACGTCTCGGATGGGACATTATAAACTCCTACAGCGTTATATATCCTAACCTGAGGCAGGCTAACATCTCGGATGCAGTATTTTACAACATTCCTGGCTTATCGGCCCATACTTCTCGGTGGAAACATTATATAGGTCTATAACGTAACATAACCTAACCTAACACATCTAGCCCCTCGCTGGTAATGTTTTACAGAATCCCGTTCGTGTCGTCCCGTACGTCTCGGATGGGACATTAAATACGTCTACAGCGTTATATTTCCTAACGTAAGGCAGGCTAACATCTCGGATGTAGTCTTTTACAACATTCTTGGAGTATCGGCCCATACTTCTCGGTGGGAACATTATATACATCTATAAAGTAACATAACCTAAGCTAACCCATCTAGCCCCTCGTTGGCAATGTTTTACAGAATCCCGTTCGTGTCGTCCCGTACATCTCGGATGGGATATTATATACGTCTATAGCGTTATATATCTTAACCTAAGGCAGGCTAACATCTCGGATGCAGTATTTTACAACATTCCTGGCGTATCGGCTCTACTTCTCGGTGGGAACATTATACACGTCTATAACGTAACATAACCTAACCTATCCCATATAGCACCTCGTTGGCAATGTTTTACAGAATCCCGTTCGTGTCGTCCCGTACATCTCGGTTGGGATATTATATACGTCTATAGCGTTATATATCCTATCCAAAGGCAGGCTAACATCTCGGATGCAGTATTTTACAACATTCCTGGCGTATCGGCTCTACTTCTCGGTGGGAACATTATACACGTCCATAACGTAACATAACCTAACCTAACCCATCTAGCCCCTCGCTGGTAATGTTTTACAGAATCCCGTTCCTGTCGTCCCGTACGTCTCGGATAGGACATTATATACGTCTACAGCGTTATATATCCTAACGTAAGGCAGGATAACATCTCGGATGTAGTATTTTACAACACTCTTGGAGTATCGGCCCCTAGTTCTCGGTGGGAACATTATATACGTCTATAACGTAACATAACCTAATCTAACCCATCTAGCCCCTCGCTGGTAATGTTTTACAGAATCCCGTTCGTGTCGTCCCGTACATCTCGGTTGGGATGTTATATACATCTACAGCGATATATATCCTAACGTAAGGCAGGCTAACATCTCGGATGTAGTATTTTACAACATTCTTGGAGTATCGGCCCCTACTTCTAGGTGGGAACATAATATACGTCTGTAACGTAACATAACCTAACCTATCCCATCTAGCCCCTCGTTGGCAATGTTTTACAGAATCCCGTTCGTGTCGTCCCGTACATCTCGGTTGGAATATTATATACGTCTACAGCTATATATATCCTAACCTAAGGCAGGCTAACTTCTCGGATATAGTATTTTACAACATTCCTGGCATATCGGCCCCTACTTCTCGGTGGGAACATTATATACGTTTATAACGTATCACAACCTAACCTAACCCATCTAGCCCCTCAAGGTAATATTTTACAGAATCCCGTTCCTGTCGTCCCGTACGTCTCGGATGGGACATTATAATCTTCTACAGCGTTATATATCCTAACCTAAGACAGGCTAACATCTCGGTTGCAGTATTTTACAACATTCCTGGCGTATCGGCCCATACTTCTCGGTGGGAACATTATATAGGTCTATAACGTAACATAACCTAACCTAACACATCTAGCCCCTCGCTGGTAATGTTTTACAGAGTCCCGTTCGTGTCGTCCCGTACGTCTCGGATGGGACATTATATACGTCTACAGCGTTATATATCCTAACGTAAGGCAGGCTAACATCTCGGATGTAGTATTTTACAACATTCCTGGCGTATCGGCTCTACTTCTCGGTGGGAACATTATACACGTCTATAACGTAACATAACCTAACCTAACCCATCTAGCCCCTCGCTGGTAATGTTCTACAGAATCCCGTTCCTGTCGTCCCGTACATCTCGGTTGGGATGTTATATACGTCTAAATCGATATATATCCTAACGTAAGGCAGGCTAAGATCTCGGATGTAGTATTTTACAACATTCTTGGAGTATCGGCCCCTACTTCTCGGTGGGAACATTATATACGTCTATAACGTAACATAACCTAATCTAACCCATCTAGCCCCTCGCTGGTAATATTTTACAGAATCCCGTTCGTGTCGTCCCGTACATATCGGTTGGGATATTATATACGTCTATAGCGTTATATATCCTAACCTAAGGCAGGCTAACATCTCGGATGCAGCATTTTACAGCATTCCTAGCGTATCGGCTCTACTTCTCGGCGGGAACATTATACACGTCTATAACGTAGCATAACCTAACCTAACCCATCTAGCCCCTCGCTGGTAATGTTTTGCAGAATCCCGTTCCTGTCGTCCCGTACATCTCGGTTGGGATGTTATATACGTCTACAGCGATATATATCCTAACGTAAGGCAGGCTAACATCTCGGATGCAGTATTTTACAACATTCCTGTCGTATCGGCTCTATTTCTCGGTGGCAACATTATACACGTCTATAACGTAACATAACCTAACCTAACCCATCTAGCCCCTCGCTGGTGATGTTTTACAGAATCCCGTTTATGTCGTCCCGTACGTATCGGATAGGACATTATATACGTCTACAGCGTTATATATTCTAACGTAAGGCAGGCTAACATCTCGGATGCAGCATTTTACAACATTCCTAGCGTATCGGCTCTACTTCTCGGCGGGAACATTATACACGTCTATAACGTAGCATAACCTAACATAACCCATCTAGCCCCTCGCTGGTAATGTTTTGCAGAATCCCGTTCCTGTCGTCCCGTACGTCTCGGATGGGACATTATAAACTCCTACAGCGTTATATATCCTAACCTGAGGCAGGCTAACATCTCGGATGCAGTATTTTACAACATTCCTGGCGTATCGGCCCATACTTCTCGGTGGAAACATTATATAGGTCTATAACGTAACATAACCTAACCTAACACATCTAGCCGCTCGCTGGTAATGTTTTACAGAATCCCGTTCGTGTCGTCCCGTACGTCTCGGATGGGACATTAAATACGTCTACAGCGTTATATTTCCTAACGTAAGGCAGGCTAACATCTCGGATGTAGTCTTTTACAACATTCTTGGAGTATCGGCCCATACTTCTCGGTGGGAACATTATATACATCTATAAAGTAACATTACCTAAGCTAACCCATCTAGCCCCTCGTTGGCAATGTTTTACAGAATCCCGTTCGTGTCGTCCCGTACATCTCGGATGGGATATTATATACGTCTATAGCGTTATATATCTTAACCTAAGGCAGGCTAACATCTCGGATGCAGTATTTTACAACATTCCTGGCGTATCGGCTCTACTTCTCGGTGGGAACATTATACACGTCTATAACGTAACATAACCTAACCTAACCCATCTAGCCCCTCGCTGGTAATGTTTTACAGAATCCCGTTCCTGTCGTCCCGTACATCTCGGTTGGGATGTTATATACGTCTACAGCGATATATATCCTAACGTAAGGCAGGCTAATATCTCGGATGTAGTATTTTACAACATTCTTGGAGTATCGGCCCCTACTGCTCGGTGGGAACATTATATACGTCTGTAACGTAACATAACCTAACCTATCCCATCTAGCCCCTCGTTGGCAATGTTTTACAGAATCCCGTTCGTGTCGTCCCGTACATCTCGGTTGGGATGTTATATACGTCTACAGCGATATATATCCTAACGTAAGGCAGGCTAACATCTCGGATGTAGTATTTTACAACATTCTTGGAGTATCGGCCCCTACTTCTCGGTGGGAACATTATATACGTCTATAACGTAACATAACCTAACCTATCCCATCTAGCCCCTCGTTGGCAATGTTTTACAGAATCCCGTTCGTGTCGTCCCGTACATCTCGGTTGGGATGTTATATACGTCTACAGCCATATATATCCTAACGTAAGGCAGGCTAACATCTCGAATGTAGTATTTTACAACATTCTTGGAGTATCGGCCCCTACTTCTCGGTGGGAACATTATATACGTCTATAACGTAACATAACCTAATCTAACCCATCTAGCCCCTCGCTGGTAATGTTTTACAGAATCCCGTTCGTGTCGTCCCGTACGTCTCGGTTGGGACATTATAAACGTCTACAGCGTTATATATCCTAACCTAAGGCAGGCTAACATCTCGGTTCCAGTATTTTACAACATTCCTGGCGTATCGGCCCATGCTTCTCGGTGGGAACATTATATAGGTCTATAACGTAACATAACCTAACCTAACACATGTACCCCTCGCTGGTAATGTTTTACAGAATCTCGTTCGTGTCGTCCCGTACGTCTCGGATGGGATATTATATACGTCTATAGCGTTATATATCTTAACCTAAGGCAGGCTAACATCTCGGATGCAGTATTTTACAACATTCCTGGCGTATCGGCTCTACTTCTCGGTGGGAACATTATACACGTCTATAACGTAACATAACCTAACCTAACCCATCTAGCGCCTCGCTGGTAATGTTTTACAGAATCCCGTTCCTGTCGTCCCGTACATCTCGGTTGGGATGTTATATACGTCTACAGCGATATATATCCTAACGTAAGGCAGGCTAATGTCTCGGATGCAGTATTTTACAACATTCCTGGCGTATCGGCTCTACTTCTCGGTGGGAACATTATACACGTCTATAACGTAACGTAACCTAACCTAACCCATCTAGCCCCTCGTTGGCAATGTTTTACAGAATCCCGTTCGTGTCGTCCCGTACATCTCGGTTGGGATATTATATACGTCTACAGCGATACATATCCTAACCTAAGGCAGGCTAACTTCTCGGATATAGTATTTTACAACATTCCTGTAGGATCAGCCTCTACTTCTCGGTGGGAACATTATATACGTCTATAACGTAATATAATCTAACCTAACACATCTAGCCCCTCGCTGGTGATGTTTTACAGAATCCCGTTTATGTCGTCCCGTACATCTCGGTTGGGATGTTATATACGTCTACAGCGATATATATCCTAACGTAAGGCAGGCTAACATCTCGGATGTAGTATTTTACAACATTCTTGGAGTATCGGCCCCTACTTCTCGGTGGGAACATTATATACGTCTATAACGTAACATAACCTAATCTAACCCATCTAGCCCCTCGCTGGTGATGTTTTACAGAATCCCGTTTATGTCGTCCCGTACATCTCGGTTGGGATGTTATATACGTCTACAGCGATATATATCCTAACGTAAGGCAGGCTAACATTTCGGATGCAGTATTTTACAACATTCCTGTCGTATCGGCTCTACTTCTCGGTGGCAACATTATACACGTCTATAACGTAACATAACCTAACCTAACCCATCTAGCCCCTCGCTGGTGATGTTTTACAGAATCCCGTTTATGTCGTCCCGTACGTATCGGATAGGACATTATATACGTCTACAGCGTTATATATTCTAACGTAAGGCAGGCTAACATCTCGGATGTAGTATTTTACAACATTCTTGGTGTATCGGCCCCTACTTCCGGGTGGGAACATTATATACGTCTATAACGTAACATAACCTAACCTAACCAATCTAGCCCCTCGCTGGTAATGTTTTACAGAATCCCGTTCGTGTCGTCCCGTACATCTCTGTTGGATATTATATACGTCTATAGCGTTATATATCCTAACCTAAGGCAGGCTAACACCTCGGATGCAGCATTTTACAACATTCCTAGCGTATCGGCTCTACTTCTCGGCGGGAACATTATACACGTCTATAACGTAGCATAACCTAACATAACCCATCTAGCCCCTCGCTGGTAATGTTTTGCAGAATCCCGTTCCTGTCGTCCCGTACATCTCGGTTGGGATGTTATATACGTCTACAGCGATATATATCCTAACGTAAGGCAGGCTAACATCTCGGATGCAGTATTTTACAACATTCCTGGCGTATCGGCTCTACCTCCCGGTGGCAACATTATACACGTCAATAACGTAACATAACCTAACCTAACCCATCTAGCCCCTCGCTGGTGATGTTTTACAGAATCCCGTTTATGTCGTCCCGTACATCTCGGTTGGGATGTTATATACGTCTACAGCGATATATATCCTAACTTAAGGCAGGCTAACATCTCGGATGTAGTATTTTACAACATTCTTGGAGTATCGGCCCCTACTTCTCGGTGGGAACATTATATACGTCTATAACGTAACATAACCTAACCTAACCCATCTAGCCCCTCGCTGGTAATGTTTTACAGAATCCCGTTCCTGTCGTCCCGTACGTCTCGGATAGGACATTATATACGTCTACAGCGTTATATATCCTAACGTAAGGCAGGCTAACATTTCGGATGTAGTATTTTACAACATTCTTGGAGTATCGGCCCCTACTTCCGGGTGGGAACATTATATACGTCTATAACGTAACATAACCTAACCTAACCAATCTAGCCCCTCGCTGGTAATGTTTTACAGAATCCCGTTCGTGTCGTCCCGTACATCTCTGTTGGATATTATATACGTCTATAGCGTTATATATCCTAACCTAAGGCAGGCTAACATCTCGGATGCAGTATTTTACAACATTCCTGACGTATCGGCTCTGCTTCTCGGTGGCAACATTATACACGTCTATAACGTAACATAACCTAACCTAACCCATCTAGCCCCTCGCTGGTGATGTTTTACAGAATCCCGTTTATGTCGTCCCGTACATCTCGGTTGGGATGCTATATACGTCTACAGCGATATATATCCTAACGTAAGGCAGGTTAACATCTCGGATGTAGTATTTTACAACATTCTTGGAGAATCGGCCCCTACTTCTCGGTGGGAACATTATATACGTCTATAACGTAACATAACCTAATCTAACCCATCTAGCCCCTCGCTGGTAATATTTTACAGAATCCCGTTCGTGTCGTCCCGTACATCTCGGTTGGGATATTATATACGTCTATAGCTTTATATATCCTAACGTAAGGCAGGCTAACATCTCGGATGTAGTATTTTACAACATTCTTGGAGTATCGGCCCCTACTTCTCGGTGGGAACATTATATACGTCTGTAACGTAACATAACCTAACCTATCCCATCTAGCCCCTCGTTGGCAATGTTTTGCAGAATCCCGTTCCTGTCGTCCCGCACATCTCGGTTGGGATGTTATATACGTCTACAGCGATATATATCCTAACGTAAGGCAGGCTAACATCTCGGATGCAGTATTTTACAACATTCCTGGCGTATCGGCTCTACTTCTCGGTGGCAACATTATACACGTCTATAACGTAACATAACCTAACCTAACCCATCTAGCCCCGCGCTGGTGATGTTTTACAGAATCCCGTTCCTGTCGTCCCGTACGTCTCGGATAGGACATTATATATGTCTACAGCGTTATATATCCTAACGTAAGGCAGGCTAACATTTCGGATGTAGTATTTTACAACATTCTTGGAGTATCGGCCCCTACTTCCGGGTGGGAACATTATATACGTCTATAACGTAACATAACCGAACCTAACCAATCTAGCCCCTCGCTGGTAATGTTTTACAGAATCCCGTTCGTGTCGTCCCGTACATCTCTGTTGGATATTATATACGTCTATAGCGTTATATATCCTAACCTAAGGCAGGCTAACATCTCGGATGCAGCATTTTACAACATTCCTGTAGGATCAGCCTCTACTTCTCGGTGGGAACATTATATACGTCTATAACGTAATATAATCTAACCTAACACATCTAGCCCCTCGCTGGTGATGTTTTACAGAATCCCGTTTATGTCGTCCCGTACATCTCGGTTGGAATGTTATATACGTCTACAGCGATATATATCCTAACGTAAGGCAGGCTAACATCTCGGATGCAGTATTTTACAACATTCTTGGAGTATCGGCCCCTACTTCTCGGTGGGAACATTATATACGTCTGTAACGTAACATAACCTAACCTATCCCATCTAGCCCCTCGTTGGCAATGTTTTACAGAATCCCGTTCGTGTCGTCCCGTACATCTCGGTTGGAATATTATATACGTCTACAGCTATATATATCCTAACCTAAGGCAGGCTAACTTCTCGGATGTAGTATTTTACAACATTCTGGGCATATCGGCCCCTACTTCTCGGTGGGATCATTATATACGTCTATAACGTAACATAACTTAATCTAACCCATCTAGCCCCTCGCTGGTAATATTTTACAGAATCCCGTTCGTGTCGTCCCGTACATCTCGGTTGGGATATTATATACGTCTATAGCATTATATATCCTAACGTAAGGCAGGCTAACATTTCGGATGTAGTATTTTACAACACTCTTCGAGTATCGGCCCCTACTTCTCGGTGGGAACATTATATACGTCTGTAACGTAACATAACCTAACCTATCCCATCTAGCCCCTCGTTGGCAATGTTTTACAGAATCCCGTTCGTGTCGTCCCGTACATCTCGGTTGGGATATTATATACGTCTACAGCGATACATATCCTAACCTAAGGCAGGCTAACTTCTCGGATATAGTATTTTACAACATTCCTGTAGGATCAGCCTCTACTTCTCGGTGGGAACATTATATACGTCTATAACGTAATATAATCTAACCTAACACATCTAGCCCCTCGCTGGTGATGTTTTACAGAATCCCGTTTATGTCGTCCCGTACATCTCGGTTGGGATGTTATATACGTCTACAGCGATATATATCCTAACGTAAGGCAGGCTAACATCTCGGATGTAGTATTTTACAACATTCTTGGAGTATCGGCCCCTACTTCTCGGTGGGAACATTATATACGTCTATAACGTAACATTACCTAACCTAACCCATCTAGCCCCTCGCTGGTAATGTTTTACAGAATCCCGTTCCTGTCATCCCGTACGTCTCGTATAGGACATTATATACGTCTACAGCGTTATATATCCTAACGTAAGGCAGGCTAACATCTCGGATGTAGTATTTTACAACATTCTTGGTGTATCGGCCCCTACTTCCGGGTGGGAACATTATATACGTCTATAACGTAACATAACCTAACCTAACCAATCTAGCCCCTCGCTGGTAATGTTTTACAGAATCCCGTTCGTGTCGTCCCGTACATCTCTGTTGGATATTATATACGTCTATAGCGTTATATATCCTAACCTAAGGCAGGCTAACACCTCGGATGCAGCATTTTACAACATTCCTAGCGTATCGGCTCTACTTCTCGGCGGGAACATTATACACGTCTATAACGTAGCATAACCTAACCTAACCCATCTAGCCCCTCGCTGGTGATGTTTTACAGAATCCCGTTTATGTCGTCCCGTACATCTCGGTTGGGATGCTATATACGTCTACAGCGATATATATCCTAACGTAAGGCAGGTTAACATCTCGGATGTAGTATTTTACAACATTCTTGGAGTATCGGCCCCTACTTCTCGGTGGGAACATTATATACGTCTGTAACGTAACATAACCTAACCTATCCCATCTAGCCCCTCGTTGGCAATGTTTTACAGAATCCCGTTCGTGTCGTCCCGTACATCTCGGTTGGGATATTATATACGTCTACAGCGATACATATCCTAACCTAAGGCAGGCTAACTTCTCGAATGTAGTATTTTACAACATTCTTGGAGTATCGGCCCCTACTTCTCGGTGGGAACATTATATACGTCTATAACGTAACATAACCTAACCTAACCCATCTAGCCCCTCGCTGGTAATGTTTTACAGAATCCCGTTCGTGTCGTCCCGTACGTCTCGGTTGGGACATTATAAACGTCTACAGCGTTATATATCCTAACCTAAGGCAGGCTAACATCTCGGTTCCAGTATTTTACAACATTCCTGGCGTATCGGCCCATGCTTCTCGGTGGGAACATTATATAGGTCTATAACGTAACATAACCTAACCTAACACATGTACCCCTCGCTGGTAATGTTTTACAGAATCTCGTTCGTGTCGTCCCGTACGTCTCGGATGGGATATTATATACGTCTATAGCGTTATATATCTTAACCTAAGGCAGGCTAACATCTCGGATGCAGTATTTTACAACATTCCTGGCGTATCGGCTCTACTTCTCGGTGGGAACATTATACACGTCTATAACGTAACATAACCTAACCTAACCCATCTAGCCCCTCGCTGGTAATGTTTTACAGAATCCCGTTCCTGTCGTCCCGTACATCTCGGTTGGGATGTTATATACGTCTACAGCGATATATATCCTAACGTAAGGCAGGCTAATGTCTCGGATGCAGTATTTTACAACATTCCTGGCGTATCGGCTCTACTTCTCGGTGGGAACATTATACACGTCTATAACGTAACATAACCTAACCTAACCCATCTAGCCCCTCGTTGGCAATGTTTTACAGAATCCCGTTCGTGTCGTCCCGTACATCTCGGTTGGGATATTATATACGTCTACAGCGATACATATCCTAACCTAAGGCAGGCTAACTTCTCAGATATAGTATTTTACAACATTCCTGTAGGATCAGCCTCTACTTCTCGGTGGGAACATTATATACGTCTATAACGTAATATAATCTAACCTAACACATCTAGCCCCTCGCTGGTGATGTTTTACAGAATCCCGTTTATGTCGTCCCGTACATCTCGGTTGGGATGTTATATACGTCTACAGCGATATATATCCTAACGTAAGGCAGGCTAACATCTCGGATGTAGTATTTTACAACATTCTTGGAGTATCGGCCCCTACTTCTCGGTGGGAACATTATATACGTCTATAACGTAACATAACCTAATCTAACCCATCTAGCCCCTCGCTGGTGATGTTTTACAGAATCCCGTTTATGTCGTCCCGTACATCTCGGTTGGGATGTTATATACGTCTACAGCGATATATATCCTAACGTAAGGCAGGCTAACATCTCGGATGTAGTATTTTACAAC
Organism: Xylocopa violacea; assembly: GCA_963969225.1. Classification (NCBI taxonomy): domain Eukaryota; kingdom Metazoa; phylum Arthropoda; class Insecta; order Hymenoptera; family Apidae; genus Xylocopa; species Xylocopa violacea. The sequence goes on from CAXAJV010001083.1 coordinate 932,420, forward strand.
ATTCTTGGAGTATCGGCCCCTACTTCTCAGTGGGAACGTTATATACGTCTATAACGTAACATAACCTAATCTAACCCATCTAGCCCCTCGCTGGTAATATTTTACAGAATCCCGTTCGTGTCGTCCCGTACATCTCGGTTGGGATATTATATACGTCTATAGCGTTATATATCCTAACCAAAGGCAGGCTAACATCTCGGATGCAGCATTTTACAACATTCCTAACGTATCGGCTCTACTTCTCGGCGGGAGCATTATACACGTCTATAACGTAACATAACCTAATCTAACCCATCTAGCCCCTCGCTGGAAATATTTTACAGAATCCCGTTCGTGTCGTCCCGTACATCTCGGTTGGGATATTATATACGTCTATAGCGTTATATATCCTAACCAAAGGCAGGCTAACATCTCGGATGCAGTATTTTACAACATTCCTGGCGTATCGGCTCTACTTCTCGGTGGGAACATTATACACGTCTATAACGTAACATAACCTAACCTAACCCATCTAGCCCCTCGCTGGTAATGTTTTACAGAAACCCGTTCGTGTCGTCCCGTACATCTCGGTTGGGATATTATATACGTCTATAGCATTATATATCCTAACGTAAGGCAGGCTAACATTTCGGATGTAGTATTTTACAACATTCTTGGAGTATCGGCCCCTACTTCTCGGTGGGAACATTATATACGTCTGTAACGTAACATAACCTAACCTAACCCATCTAGCCCCTCGCTGGTAATGTTTTGCAGAGTCCCGTTCCTGTCGTCCCGTACATCTCGGTTGGGATGTTATATACGTCTACAGCGATATATATCCTAACGTAAGGCAGGCTAACATCTCGGATGCAGTATTTTACAACATTCCTGGCGTATCGGCTCTACTTCTCGGTGGCAACATTATACACGTCTATAACGTAACATAACCTAACCTAACCCATCTAGCCCCTCGCTGGTGATGTTTTACAGAATCCCGTTCCTGTCGTCCCGTACGTCTCGGATAGGACATTATATATGTCTACAGCGTTATATATCCTAACGTAAGGCAGGCTAACATTTCGGATGTAGTATTTTACAACATTCTTGGAGTATCGGCCCCTACTTCCGGGTGGGAACATTATATACGTCTATAACGTAACATAACCGAACCTAACCAATCTAGCCCCTCGCTGGTAATGTTTTACAGAATCCCGTTCGTGTCGTCCCGTACATCTCTGTTGGATATTATATACGTCTATAGCGTTATATATCCTAACCTAAGGCAGGCTAACATCTCGGATGCAGCATTTTACAACATTCCTGTAGGATCAGCCTCTACTTCTCGGTGGGAACATTATATACGTCTATAACGTAATATAATCTAACCTAACACATCTAGCCCCTCGCTGGTGATGTTTTACAGAATCCCGTTTATGTCGTCCCGTACATCTCGGTTGGAATGTTATATACGTCTACAGCGATATATATCCTAACGTAAGGCAGGCTAACATCTCGGATGCAGTATTTTACAACATTCTTGGAGTATCGGCCCCTACTTCTCGGTGGGAACATTATATACGTCTGTAACGTAACATAACCTAACCTATCCCATCTAGCCCCTCGTTGGCAATGTTTTACAGAATCCCGTTCGTGTCGTCCCGTACATCTCGGTTGGAATATTATATACGTCTACAGCTATATATATCCTAACCTAAGGCAGGCTAACTTCTCGGATGTAGTATTTTACAACATTCTGGGCATATCGGCCCCTACTTCTCGGTGGGATCATTATATACGTCTATAACGTAACATAACTTAATCTAACCCATCTAGCCCCTCGCTGGTAATATTTTACAGAATCCCGTTCGTGTCGTCCCGTACATCTCGGTTGGGATATTATATACGTCTATAGCATTATATATCCTAACGTAAGGCAGGCTAACATTTCGGATGTAGTATTTTACAACATTCTTGGAGTATCGGCCCCTACTTCTCGGTGGGAACATTATATACGTCTGTAACGTAACATAACCTAACCTATCCCATCTAGCCCCTCGTTGGCAATGTTTTACAGAATCCCGTTCGTGTCGTCCCGTACATCTCGGTTGGGATATTATATACGTCTACAGCGATACATATCCTAACCTAAGGCAGGCTAACTTCTCGGATATAGTATTTTACAACATTCCTGTAGGATCAGCCTCTACTTCTCGGTGGGAACATTATATACGTCTATAACGTAATATAATCTAACCTAACACATCTAGCCCCTCGCTGGTGATGTTTTACAGAATCCCGTTTATGTCGTCCCGTACATCTCGGTTGGGATGTTATATACGTCTACAGCGATATATATCCTAACGTAAGGCAGGCTAACATCTCGGATGTAGTATTTTACAACATTCTTGGAGTATCGGCCCCTACTTCTCGGTGGGAACATTATATACGTCTATAACGTAACATTACCTAACCTAACCCATCTAGCCCCTCGCTGGTAATGTTTTACAGAATCCCGTTCCTGTCATCCCGTACGTCTCGTATAGGACATTATATACGTCTACAGCGTTATATATCCTAACGTAAGGCAGGCTAACATCTCGGATGTAGTATTTTACAACATTCTTGGTGTATCGGCCCCTACTTCCGGGTGGGAACATTATATACGTCTATAACGTAACATAACCTAACCTAACCAATCTAGCCCCTCGCTGGTAATGTTTTACAGAATCCCGTTCGTGTCGTCCCGTACATCTCTGTTGGATATTATATACGTCTATAGCGTTATATATCCTAACCTAAGGCAGGCTAACACCTCGGATGCAGCATTTTACAACATTCCTAGCGTATCGGCTCTACTTCTCGGCGGGAACATTATACACGTCTATAACGTAGCATAACCTAACCTAACCCATCTAGCCCCTCGCTGGTGATGTTTTACAGAATCCCGTTTATGTCGTCCCGTACATCTCGGTTGGGATGCTATATACGTCTACAGCGATATATATCCTAACGTAAGGCAGGTTAACATCTCGGATGTAGTATTTTACAACATTCTTGGAGTATCGGCCCCTACTTCTCGGTGGGAACATTATATACGTCTGTAACGTAACATAACCTAACCTATCCCATCTAGCCCCTCGTTGGCAATGTTTTACAGAATCCCGTTCGTGTCGTCCCGTACATCTCGGTTGGGATATTATATACGTCTACAGCGATACATATCCTAACCTAAGGCAGGCTAACTTCTCGGATATAGTATTTTACAACATTCCTAACGTATCGGCTCTACTTCTCGGCGGGAACATTATACACGTCTATAACGTAGCATAACCTAACCTAACCCATCTAGCCCCTCGCTGGTAATGTTTTGCAGAATCCCGTTCCTGTCGTCCCGTACATCTCGGTTGGGATGTTATATACGTCTACAGCGATATATATCCTAACGTAAGGCAGGCTAACATCTCGGATGCAGTATTTTACAACATTCCTGGCGTATCGGCTCTACTTCTCGGTGGCAACATTATACACGTCTATAACGTAACATAACCTAACCTAACCCATCTAGCCCCTCGCTGGTGATGTTTTACAGAATCCCGTTCCTGTCGTCCCGTACGTCTCGGATAGGACATTATATATGTCTACAGCGTTATATATCCTAACGTAAGGCAGGCTAACATTTCGGATGTAGTATTTTACAACATTCTTGGAGTATCGGCCCCTACTTCCGGGTGGGAACATTATATACGTCTATAACGTAACATAACCGAACCTAACCAATCTAGCCCCTCGCTGGTAATGTTTTACAGAATCCCGTTCGTGTCGTCCCGTACATCTCGGTTGGGATATTATATACGTCTACAGCGATACATATCCTAACCTAAGGCAGGCTAACTTCTCGGATATAGTATTTTACAACATTCCTGTAGGATCAGCCTCTACTTCTCGGTGGGAACATTATATACGTCTATAACGTAATATAATCTAACCTAACACATCTAGCCCCTCGCTGGTGATGTTTTACAGAATCCCGTTTATGTCGTCCCGTACATCTCGGTTGGGATGTTATATACGTCTACAGCGATATATATCCTAACGTAAGGCAGGCTAACATCTCGGATGTAGTATTTTACAACATTCTTGGTGTATCGGCCCCTACTTCCGGGTGGGAACATTATATACGTCTATAACGTAACATAACCTAACCTAACCAATCTAGCCCCTCGCTGGTAATGTTTTACAGAATCCCGTTCGTGTCGTCCCGTACATCTCTGTTGGATATTATATACGTCTATAGCGTTATATATCCTAACCTAAGGCAGGCTAACACCTCGGATGCAGCATTTTACAACATTCCTAGCGTATCGGCTCTACTTCTCGGCGGGAACATTATACACGTCTATAACGTAGCATAACCTAACCTAACCCATCTAGCCCCTCGCTGGTGATGTTTTACAGAATCCCGTTTATGTCGTCCCGTACATCTCGGTTGGGATGCTATATACGTCTACAGCGATATATATCCTAACGTAAGGCACGCTAACATCTCGGATGTAGTATTTTACAACATTCTTGGAGTATCGGCCCCTACTTCTCGGTGGGAACATTATATACGTCTATAACGTAACATAACCTAATCTAACACATCTAGCCCCTCGCTCGTAATATTTTACAGAATCCCGTTCGTGTCGTCCCGTACATCTCGGTTGGGATATTATATACGTCTATAGCGTTATATATCATAACCTAAGGCAGGCTAACACCTCGGATGCAGTATTTTACAACATTCCTGGCGTATCGGCTCTACTTCTCGGTGGGAACATTATACACGTCTATAACGTAACATAACCTAACCTAACCCATCTAGCCCCTCGCTGGTAATGTTTTACAGAATCCCGGTCCTCTCGTCCCGTACATCTCGGTTGGGATGTTACATACGTCTACAGCGATATATATCCTAACTTAAGGCAGGCTAACATCTCGGATGTAGTATTTTACAACATTCTTGGAGTATCGGCCCCTACTTCTAGGTGGGAACATTATATACGTCTGTAACGTAACATAACCTAACCTATCCCATCTAGCCCCTCGTTGGCAATGTTTTACAGAATACCGTTCGTGTCGTCCCGTACATCTCGGTTGGAATATTATATACGTCTACAGCTATATATATCCTAACCTAAGGCAGGCTAACTTCTCGGATATAGTATTTTACAACATTCCTGGCATATCGGCCCCTACTTCTCGGTGGGAACATTATATACGTTTATAACGTATCACAACCTAACCTAACCCATCTAGCCCCTCAAGGTAATATTTTACAGAATCCCGTTCCTGTCGCCCCGTACTTCTCGGATGGGACATTATAATCTTCTACAGCGTTATATATCCTAACCTAAGGCGGGCTAACATCTCGGATGCAGTATTTTACAACATTCCTGGCGTATCGGCTCTACTTCTCGGTGGGAACATTATACACGTCTATAACGTAACATAACCTAACCTAACCCATCTAGCCCCTCGTTGGCAATGTTTTACAGAATCCCGTTCGTGTCGTCCCGTACATCTCGGTTGGGATATTATATACGTCTACAGCGATACATATCCTAACCTAAGGCAGGCTAACTTCTCGGATATAGTATTTTACAACATTCCTGTAGGATCAGCCTCTACTTCTCGGTGGGAACATTATATACGTCTATAACGTAATATAATCTAACCTAACACATCTAGCCCCTCGCTGGTGATGTTTTACAGAATCCCGTTTATGTCGTCCCGTACATCTCGGTTGGGATGTTATATACGTCTACAGCGATATATATCCTAACGTAAGGCAGGCTAACATCTCGGATGTAGTATTTTACAACATTCTTGGAGTATCGGCCCCTACATCTCGGTGGGAACATTATATACGTCTATAACGTAACATAACCTAATCTAAGCCATCTAGCCCCTCGCTGGTGATGTTTTACAGAATCCCGTTTATGTCGTCCCGTACATCTCGGTTGGGATGTTATATACGTCTACAGCGATATATATCCTAACGTAAGGCACGCTAACATCTCGGATGTAGTATTTTACAACATTCTTGGAGTATCGGCCCCTACTTCTCGGTGGGAACATTATATACGTCTATAACGTAACATAACCTAATCTAACCCATCTAGCCCCTCGCTCGTAATATTTTACAGAATCCCGTTCGTGTCGTCCCGTACATCTCGGTTGGGATATTATATACGTCTATAGCGTTATATATCATAACCTAAGGCAGGCTAACACCTCGGATGCAGTATTTTACAACATTCCTGGCGTATCGGCTCTACTTCTCGGTGGGGACATTATACACGTCTATAACGTAACATAACCTAACCTAACACATCTAGCCCCTCGCTGGTGATGTTTTACAGAATCCCGTTTATGTCGTCCCGTACATCTCGGTTGGGATGTTATATACGTCTACAGCGATATATATCCTAACGTAAGGCAGGCTGACATCTCGGATGTAGTATTTTACAACATTCTTGGAGTATCGGCCCCTACTTCTCAGTGGGAACATTATATACGTCTATAACGTAACATAACCTAATCTATCCCATCTAGCCCCTCGCTGGTAATATTTTACAGAATCCCGTTCGTGTCGTCCCGTACATCTCGGTTGGGATATTATATACGTCTACAGCTATATATATCCTAACCTAAGGCAGGCTAACTTCTCGGATATAGTATTTTACAACATTCCTGGCATATCGGCCCCTACTTCTCGGTGGGAACATTATATACGTTTATAACGTAACATAACCTAATCTAACCCATCTAGCCCCTCGCTGGTGATGTTTTACAGAATACCGTTCGTGTCGTCCCGTACATCTCGGTTGGAATATTATATACGTCTACAGCTATATATATCCTAACCTAAGGCAGGCTAACTTCTCGGATATAGTATTTTACAACATTCCTGGCATATCGGCCCCTACTTCTCGGTGGGAACATTATATACGTTTATAACGTATCACAACCTAACCTAACCCATCTAGCCCCTCAAGGTAATATTTTACAGAATCCCGTTCCTGTCGTCCCGTACGTCTCGGATGGGACATTATAATCTTCTACAGCGTTATATATCCTAACCTAAGGCAGGCTAACATCTCGGATGCTGTATTTTACAACATTCCTGGCGTATCGGCTCTACTTCTCGGTGGGAACATTATACACGTCTATAACGTAACATAACCTAACCTAACCCATATAGCCCCTCGTTGGCAATGTTTTACAGAATCCCGTTCGTGTCGTCCCGTACATCTCGGTTGGGATATTATATACGTCTACAGCGATACATATCCTAACCTAAGGCAGGCTAACTTCTCGGATATAGTATTTTACAACATTCCTGTAGGATCAGCCTCTACTTCTCGGTGGGAACATTATATACGTCTATAACGTAATATAATCTAACCTAACACATCTAGCCCCTCGCTGGTGATGTTTTGCAGAATCCCGTTTATGTCGTCCCGTACATCTCGGTTGGGATGTTATATACGTCTACAGCGATATATATCCTAACGTAAGGCAGGCTAACATCTCGGATGTAGTATTTTACAACATTCTTGGAGTATCGGCCCCTACTTCTCGGTGGGAACATTATATACGTCTATAACGTAACATAACCTAATCTAACCCATCTAGCCCCTCGCTGGTGATGTTTTACAGAATCCCGTTTATGTCGTCCCGTACATCTCGGTTGGGATGTTACATACGTCTACAGCGATATATATCCTAACTTAAGGCAGGCTAACATCTCGGATGTAGTATTTTACAACATTCTTGGAGTATCGGCCCCTACTTCTAGGTGGGAACATTATATACGTCTGTAACGTAACATAACCTAACCTATCCCATCTAGCCCCTCGTTGGCAATGTTTTACAGAATACCGTTCGTGTCGTCCCGTACATCTCGGTTGGAGTATTATATACGTCTACAGCTATATATATCCTAACCTAAGGCAGGCTAACTTCTCGGATATAGTATTTTACAACATTCCTGGCATATCGGCCCCTACTTCTCGGTGGGAACATTATATACGTTTATAACGTATCACAACCTAACCTAACCCATCTAGCCCCTCAAGGTAATATTTTACAGAATCCCGTTCCTGTCGCCCCGTACTTCTCGGATGGGACATTATAATCTTCTACAGCGTTATATATCCTAACCTAAGGCGGGCTAACATCTCGGATGCAGTATTTTACAACATTCCTGGCGTATCGGCTCTACTTCTCGGTGGGAACATTATACACGTCTATAACGTAACATAACCTAACCTAACCCATCTAGCCCCTCGTTGGCAATGTTTTACAGAATCCCGTTCGTGTCGTCCCGTACATCTCGGTTGGGATATTATATACGTCTACAGCGATACATATCCTAACCTAAGGCAGGCTAACTTCTCGGATATAGTATTTTACAACATTCCTGTAGGATCAGCCTCTACTTCTCGGTGGGAACATTATATACGTCTATAACGTAATATAATCTAACCTAACACATCTAGCCCCTCGCTGGTGATGTTTTACAGAATCCCGTTTATGTCGTCCCGTACATCTCGGTTGGGATGTTATATACGTCTACAGCGATATATATCCTAACGTAAGGCAGGCTAACATCTCGGATGTAGTATTTTACAACATTCTTGGAGTATCGGCCCCTACATCTCGGTGGGAACATTATATACGTCTATAACGTAACATAACCTAATCTAAGCCATCTAGCCCCTCGCTGGTGATGTTTTACAGAATCCCGTTTATGTCGTCCCGTACATCTCGGTTGGGATGTTATATACGTCTACAGCGATATATATCCTAACGTAAGGCACGCTAACATCTCGGATGTAGTATTTTACAACATTCTTGGAGTATCGGCCCCTACTTCTCGGTGGGAACATTATATACGTCTATAACGTAACATAACCTAATCTAACCCATCTAGCGCCTCGCTCGTAATATTTTACAGAATCCCGTTCGTGTCGTCCCGTACATCTCGGTTGGGATATTATATACGTCTATAGCGTTATATATCATAACCTAAGGCAGGCTAACACCTCGGATGCAGTATTTTACAACATTCCTGGCGTATCGGCTCTACTTCTCGGTGGGGACATTATACACGTCTATAACGTAACATAACCTAACCTAACACATCTAGCCCCTCGCTGGTGATGTTTTACAGAATCCCGTTTATGTCGTCCCGTACATCTCGGTTGGGATGTTATATACGTCTACAGCTATATATATCCTAACCTAAGGCAGGCTAACTTCTCGGATATAGTATTTTACAACATTCCTGGCATATCGGCCCCTACTTCTCGGTGGGAACATTATATACGTTTATAACGTAACATAACCTAATCTAACCCATCTAGCCCCTCGCTGGTGATGTTTTACAGAATACCGTTCGTGTCGTCCCGTACATCTCGGTTGGAATATTATATACGTCTACAGCTATATATATCCTAACCTAAGGCAGGCTAACTTCTCGGATATAGTATTTTACAACATTCCTGGCATATCGGCCCCTACTTCTCGGTGGGAACATTATATACGTTTATAACGTATCACAACCTAACCTAACCCATCTAGCCCCTCGCTGGTAATGTTTTACAGAATCCCGTTCGTGTCGTCCCGTACGTCTCGGTTGGGATATTATAAACGTCTACAGCGTTATATATCCTAACCTAAGGCAGGCTAACATCTCGGTTCCAGTATTTTACAACATTCCTGGCGTATCGGCCCATGCTTCTCGGTGGGAACATTATATAGGTCTATAACGTAACATAACCTAACCTAACACATCTACCCCTCGCTGGTAATGTTTTACAGAATCTCGTTCGTGTCGTCCCGTACGTCTCGGGTGGGATATTATATACGTCTATAGCGTTATATATCTTAACCTAAGGCAGGCTAACATCTCGGATGCAGTATTTTACAACATTCCTGGCGTATCGGCTCTACTTCTCGGTGGGAACATCATACACGTCTATAACGTAACATAACCTAACCTAACCCATCTAGCCCCTCGCTGGTAATGTTTTACAGAATCCCGTTCCTGTCGTCCCGTACATCTCGGTTGGGATGTTATATACGTCTACAGCGATATATATCCTAACGTAAGGCAGGCTAACATCTCGGATGTAGTATTTTACAACATTCTTGGAGTATCGGCCCCTACTTCTCGGTGGGAACATTATATACGTCTATAACGTAACATAACCTAATCTAACCCATCTAGCCCCTCGCTCGTAATATTTTACAGAATCCCGTTCGTGTCGTCCCGTACATCTCGGTTGGGATGTTATATACGTCTACAGCGATATATATCCTAACGTAAGGCAGGCTAACATCTCGGATGTAGTATTTTACAACATTCTTGGAGTATCGGCCCCTACTTCTCGGTGGGAACATTATATACGTCTATAACGTAACATAACCTAATCTAACCCATCTAGCACCACGCTCGTAATATTTTACAGAATCCCGTTCGTGTCGTCCCGTACATCTCGGTTGGGATATTATATACGTCTATAGCGATATATATAATAACCTAAGGCAGGCTAACACCTCGGATGCAGTATTTTACAACATTCCTGGCTTATCGGCTCTACTTCTCGGTGGGAACATTATACACGTCTATAACGTAACATAACCTAACCTAACACATCTACCCCTCGCTGGTAATGTTTTACAGAATCTCGTTCGTGTCGTCCCGTACGTCTCGGATGGGATATTATATACGTCTATAGCGTTATATATCTTAACCTAAGGCAGGCTAGCATCTCGGATGCAGTATTTTACAACATTCCTGGCGTATCGGCTCTACTTCTCGGTGGGAACATCATACACGTCTATAACGTAACATAACCTAACCTAACCCATCTAGCCCCTTGCTGGTAATGTTTTACAGAATCCCGTTCCTGTCGTCCCGTACATCTCGGTTGGGATGTTATATACGTCTACAGTGATATATATCCTAACGTAAGGCAGGCTAACATCTCGGATGTAGTATTTTACAACATTCTTGGAGTATCGGCCCCTACTTCTCGGTGGGAACATTATATACGTCTATAACGTAACATAACCTAATCTAACCCATCTAGCCCCTCGCTCGTAATATTTTACAGAATCCCGTTCGTGTCGTCCCGCACATCTCGGTTGGGATGTTATATACGTCTACAGCGATATATATCCTAACGTAAGGCAGGCTAACATCTCGGATGTAGTATTTTACAACATTCTTGGAGTATCGGCCCCCACTTCTCGGTGGGAACATTATATACGTCTATAACGTAACATAACCTAATCTAACCCATCTAGCCCCTCGCTCGTAATATTTTACAGAATCCCGTTCGTGTCGTCCCGTACATCTCGGTTGGGATATTATATACGTCTATAGCGATATATATCATAACCTAAGGCAGGCTAACACCTCGGATGCAGTATTTTACAACATTCCTGGCTTATCGGCTCTACTTCTCGGTGGGAACATTATACACGTCTATAACGTAACATAACCTAACCTAACCCATCTAGCCCCTCGCTGGTAATGTTTTACAGAATCCCGGTCCTGTCGTCCCGTACATCTCGGTTGGGATGTTATATACGTCTACAGCGATATATATCCTAACGTAAGGCAGGCTAACATCTCGGATGTAGTATTTTACAACATTCTTGGAGTATCGGCCCCTACTTCTAGGTGGGAACATTATATACGTCTGTAACGTAACATAACCTAACCTATCCCATCTAGCCCCTCGTTGGCAATGTTTTACAGAATACCGTTCGTGTCGTCCCGTACATCTCGGTTGTAATATTATATACGTCTACAGCTATATATATCCTAACCTAAGGCAGGCTAACTTCTCGGATATAGTATTTTACAACATTCCTGGCATATCGGCCCCTACTTCTCGGTGGGAACATTATATACGTTTATAACGTATCACAACCTAACCTAACCCATCTAGCCCCTCAAGGTAATATTTTACAGAATCCCGTTCCTGTCGTCCCGTACGTCTCGGATGGGACATTATAATCTTCTACAGCGTTATATATCCTAACCTAAGGCAGGCTAACATCTCGGTTACAGTATTTTACAACATTCCTGGCGTATCGGCTCTACTTCTCGGTGGGAACATTATACACGTCTATAACGTAACATAACCTAACCTAACCCATCTAGCCCCTCGTTGGCAATGTTTTACAGAATCCCGTTCGTGTCGTCCCGTACATCTCGGTTGGGATATTATATACGTCTCCAGCGATACATATCCTAACCTAAGGCAGGCTAACTTCTCGGATATAGTATTTTACAACATTCCTGTAGGATCAGCCTCTACTTCTCGGTGGGAACATTATATACGTCGATAACGTAATATAATCTAACCTAACACATCTAGCCCCTCGCTGGTGATGTTTTACAGAATCCCGTTTATGTCGTCCCGTACATCTCGGTTGGGATGTTATATACGTCTACAGCGATATATATCCTAACGTAAGGCAGGCTAACATCTCGGATGTAGTATTTTACAACATTCTTGGAGTATCGGCCCCTACTTCTCGGTGGGAACATTATATACGTCTATAACGTAACATAACCTAATCTAACCCATCTAGCCCCTCGCTGGTGATGTTTTACAGAATCCCGTTTATGTCGTCCCGTACATCTCGGTTGGGATGTTATATACGTCTACAGCGATATATATCCTAACGTAAGGCAGGCTAACATCTCGGATGTAGTATTTTACAACATTCTTGGAGTATCGGCCCCTACTTCTCAGTGGGAACGTTATATACGTCTATAACGTAGCATAACCTAATCTAACCCATCTAGCCCCTCGCTGGTAATATTTTACAGAATCCCGTTCGTGTCGTCCCGTACATCTCTGTTGGATATTATATACGTCTATAGCGTTATATATCCTAACGTAAGGCAGGCTAACATCTCGGATGTAGTATTTTACTACATTCTTGGAGTATCGGCCCCTACTTCTCAGTGGGAACATTATATACGTCTATAACGTAACATAACCTAATCTAACCCATCTAGCCCCTCGCTGGTAATATTTTACAGAATCCCGTTCGTGTCGTCCCGTACATCTCGGTTGGGATATTATATACGTCTATAGCGTTATATATCCTAACCAAAGGCAGGCTAACATCTCGGATGCAGTATTTTACAACATTCCTGGCGTATCGGCTCTACTTCTCGGTGGGAACATTATACACGTCTATAACGTAACATAACCTAGCCTAACCCATCTAGCCCCTCGCTGGTAATGTTTTACAGAATCCCGTTCGTGTCGTCCCGTACATCTCGGTTGGATATTATATACGTCTATAGCGTTATATATCCTAACGTAAGGCAGGCTAACATCTCGGATGTAGTATTTTACAACATTCTTGGAGTATCGGCCCCTACTTCTCGGTGGAAAAAATATATACGTCTGTAACGTAACATAACCTAACCTATTCCATCTAGCACCTCGTTGGCAATGTTTCACAGAATCCCGTTCGAGTCGTCCCGTACATCTCGGTTGGGATATTATATACGTCTACAGCGATACATATCCTAACCTAAGGCAGGCTAACTTTTCGGATATAGTATTTTACAACATTCCTGTAGGATCAGCCTCTACTTCTCGGTGGGAACATTATATACGTCTATAACGTAATATAATCTAACCTAACACATCTAGCCTCTCGCTGGTGATGTTTTACAGAATCCCGTTTATGTCGTCCCGTACATCTCGGTTGGGATGTTATATACGTCTACAGCGATATATATCCTAACGTAAGGCAGGCTAACATCTCGGATGTAGTATTTTACTACATTCTTGGAGTATCGGCCCCTACTTCTCAGTGGGAACATTATATACGTCTATAACCTAACATAACCTAATCTAACCCATCTAGCACCTCGCTGGTAATATTTTACAGAATCCCGTTCGTGTCGTCCCGTACATCTCGGTTGGATATTATATACGTCTATAGCGTTATATATCCTAACGTAAGGCAGGCTAACATCTCGGATGCAGTATTTTACAACATTCCTGGCGTATCGGCTCTACTTCTCGGTGGGAACATTATACACGTCTATAACGTAACATAACCTAACCTAACCCATCTAGCCCCTCGCTGGTAATGTTTTACAGAATCCCGTTCCTGTCGTCCCGTACGTCTCGGATAGGACATTATATACGTCTACAGCGTTATATATCCTAACGTAAGGCAGGCTAACATCTCGGATGTAGTATTTTACAACATTCTTGGAGTATCGGCCCCTACTTCTCGGTGGGAACATTATATACGTCTGTAACGTAACATAACCTAACCTATCCCATCTAGCCCCTCGTTGGCAATGTTTTACAGAATCCCGTTCGTGTCGTCCCGTACATCTCGGTTGGGATATTATATACGTCTACAGCGATACATATCCTAACATAAGGCAGGCTAACTTCTCGGATATAGTATTTTACAACATTCCTGTAGGATCAGCCTCTACTTCTCGGTGGGAACATTATATACGTCTATAACGTAATATAATCTAACCTAACACATCTAGCCCCTCGCTGGTGATGTTTTACAGAATCCCGTTTATGTCGTCCCGTACATCTCGATTGGGATGTTATATACGTCTACAGCGATATATATCCTAACGTAAGGCAGGCTGACATCTCGGATGTAGTATTTTACAACATTCTTGGAGTATCGGCCCCTACTTCTCAGTGGGAACATTATATACGTCTATAACGTAACATAACCTAATCTATCCCATCTAGCCCCTCGCTGGTAATATTTTACAGAATCCCGTTCGTGTCGTCCCGTACATCTCGGTTGGGATATTATATACGTCTATAGCGTTATATATCCTAACCAAAGGCAGGCTAACATCTCGGATGCAGTATTTTACAACATTCCTGGCGTATCGGCTCTACTTCTCGGTGGGAACATTATACACGTCTATAACGTAACATAACCTAACCTAACCCATCTAGCCCCTCGCTGGTAATGTTTTACATAATCCCGTTCCTGTCGTCCCGTACGTCTCGGATAGGATATTATATACGTCTACAGCGTTATGTATCCTAACGTAACGCAGGCTAACATCTCGGATGTAGTATTTTACAATATTCTTGGAGTATCGGCCCCTACTTCCGGGTGGGAACATTATATACGTCTATAACGTAACATAACCTAACCTAATCAATCTAGCCCCTCGCTGGTAATGTTTTACAGAATCCCGCTCGTGTCGTCCCGTACATCTCTGTTGGATATTATATACGTCTATAGCGTTATATATCCTAACCTAAGGCAGGCTAACATCTCGGATGCAGCATTTTACAACATTCCTAACGTATCGGCTCTACTTCTCGGCGGGAACATTATACACGTCTATAACGTAGCATAACCTAACCTAACCCATCTAGCCCCTCGCTGGTAATGTTTTACAGAATCCCGGTCCTCTCGTCCCGTACATCTCGGTTGGGATGTTATATACGTCTACAGCGATATATATCCTAACTTAAGGCAGGCTAACATCTCGGATGTAGTATTTTACAACATTCTTGGAGTATCGGCCCCTACTTCTAGGTGGGAACATTATATACGTCTGTAACGTAACATAACCTAACCTATCCCATCTAGCCCCTCGTTGGCAATGTTTTACAGAATACCGTTCGTGTCGTCCCGTACATCTCGGTTGGAATATTATATACGTCTACAGCTATATATATCCTAACCTAAGGCAGGCTAACTTCTCGGATATAGTATTTTACAACATTCCTGGCATATCGGCCCCTACTTCTCGGTGGGAACATTATATACGTTTATAACGTATCACAACCTAACCTAACCCATCTAGCCCCTCAAGGTAATATTTTACAGAATCCCGTTCCTGTCGTCCCGTACGTCTCGGATGGGACATTATAATCTTCTACAGCGTTATATATCCTAACCTAAGGCAGGCTAACATCTCGGATGCTGTATTTTACAACATTCCTGGCGTATCGGCTCTACTTCTCGGTGGGAACATTATACACGTCTATAACGTAACATAACCTAACCTAACCCATCTAGCCCCTCGTTGGCAATGTTTTACAGAATCCCGCTCGTGTCGTCCCGTACATCTCGGTTGGGATATTATATACGTCTACAGCGATACATATCCTAACCTAAGGCAGGCTAACTTCTCGGATATAGTATTTTACAACATTCCTGTAGGATCAGCCTCTACTTCTCGGTGGGAACATTATATACGTCTATAACGTAATATAATCTAACCTAACACATCTAGCCCCTCGCTGGTGATGTTTTACAGAATCCCGTTCCTGTCGTCCCGTACGTCTCGGATAGGATATTATATACGTCTACAGCGTTATGTATCCTAACGTAACGCAGGCTAACATCTCGGATGTAGTATTTTACAATATTCTTGGAGTATCGGCCCCTACTTCCGGGTGGGAACATTATATACGTCTATAACGTAATATAATCTAACCTAACACATCTAGCCCCTCGCTGGTAATGTTTTACAGAATCCCGTTTATGTCGTCCCGTACTTCTCGGTTGGGATGATATATACGTCTACAGCGATATATATCCTAACGTAAGGCAGGCTAACATCTCGGATGTAGTATTTTACAACATTCTTGGAGTATCGGCCCCTACTTCTCAGTGGGAACGTTATATACGTCTATAACGTAGCATAACCTAATCTAACCCATCTAGCCCCTCGCTGGTAATATTTTACAGAATCCCGTTCGTGTCGTCCCGTACATCTCTGTTGGATATTATATACGTCTATAGCGTTATATATCCTAACGTAAGGCAGGCTAACATCTCGGATGTAGTATTTTACTACATTCTTGGAGTATCGGCCCCTACTTCTCAGTGGGAACATTATATACGTCTATAACGTAACATAACCTAATCTAACCCATCTAGCCCCTCGCTGGTAATATTTTACAGAATCCCGTTCGTGTCGTCCCGTACATCTCGGTTGGGATATTATATACGTCTATAGCGTTATATATCCTAACCAAAGGCAGGCTAACATCTCGGATGCAGTATTTTACAACATTCCTGGCGTATCGGCTCTACTTCTCGGTGGGAACATTATACACGTCTATAACGTAACACAACCTAGCCTAACCCATCTAGCCCCTCGCTGGTAATGTTTTACAGAATCCCGTTCCTGTCGTCCCGTACGTCTCGGATGGGACATTATAATCTTCTACAGCGTTATATATCCTAACCTAAGGCAGGCTAACATCTCGGTTACAGTGTTTTACAACATTCCTGGCGTATCGGCTCTACTTCCGGGTGGGAACATTATACACGTCTATAACGTAACATAACCTAACCTAACCCATCTAGCCCCTCGTTGGCAATGTTTTACAGAATCCCGTTCGTGTCGTCCCGTACATCTCGGTTGGGATATTATATACGTCTCCAGCGATACATATCCTAACCTAAGGCAGGCTAACTTCTCGGATATAGTATTTTACAACATTCCTGTAGGATCAGCCTCTACTTCTCGGTGGGTACATTATATACGTCGATAACGTAATATAATCTAACCTAACACATCTAGCCCCTCGCTGGTGATGTTTTACAGAATCCCGTTTATGTCGTCCCGTACATCTCGGTTGGGATGTTATATACGTCTACAGCGATATATATCCTAACTTAAGGCAGGCTAACATCTCGGATGTAGTATTTTACAACATTCTTGGAGTATCGGCCCCTACTTCTAGGTGGGAACATTATATACGTCTGTAACGTAACATAACCTAACCTATCCCATCTAGCCCCTCGTTGGCAATGTTTTACAGAATACCGTTCGTGTCGTCCCGTACATCTCGGTTGGAATATTATATACGTCTACAGCTATATATATCCTAACCTAAGGCAGGCTAACTTCTCGGATATAGTATTTTACAACATTCCTGGCATATCGGCCCCTACTTCTCGGTGGGAACATTATATACGTTTATAACGTATCACAACCTAACCTAACCCATCTAGCCCCTCAAGGTAATATTTTACAGAATCCCGTTCCTGTCGTCCCGTACGTCTCGGATGGGACATTATAATCTTCTACAGCGTTATATATCCTAACCTAAGGCAGGCTAACATCTCGGATGCTGTATTTTACAACATTCCTGGCGTATCGGCTCTACTTCTCGGTGGGAACATTATACACGTCTATAACGTAACATAACCTAACCTAACCCATCTAGCCCCTCGTTGGCAATGTTTTACAGAATCCCGTTCGTGTCGTCCCGTACATCTCGGTGGGGATATTATATACGTCTACAGCGATACATATCCTAACCTAAGGCAGGCTAACTTCTCGGATATAGTATTTTACAACATTCCTGTAGGATCAGCCTCTACTTCTCGGTGGGAACATTATATACGTCTATAACGTAATATAATCTAACCTAACACATCTAGCCCCTCGCTGGTGATGTTTTACAGAATCCCGTTTATGTCGTCCCGTACATCTCGGTTGGGATGTTATATACGTCTACAGCGATATATATCCTAACGTAAGGCAGGCTAACATCTCGGATGTAGTATTTTACAACATTCTTGGAGTATCGGCCCCTACTTCTCGGTGGGAACATTATATACGTCTATAACGTAACATAACCTAATCTAACCCATCTAGCCCCTCGCTCGTAATATTTTACAGATTCCCGTTCGTGTCGTCCCGTACATCTCGGTTGGGATATTATATACGTCTATAGCGATATATATCATAACCTAAGGCAGGCTAACACCTCGGATGCAGTATTTTACAACATTCCTGGCTTATCGGCTCTACTTCTCGGTGGGAACATTATACACGTCTATAACGTAACATAACCTAACCTAACCCATCTAGCCCCTCGCTGGTAATGTTTTACAGAATCCCGTTCGTGTCGTGCCGTACATCTCGGTTGGGATATTATATACGTCTCCAGCGATACATATCCTAACCTAAGGCAGGCTAACTTCTCGGATATAGTATTTTACAACATTCCTGTAGGATCAGCCTCTACTTCTCGGTGGGAACATTATATACGTCGATAACGTAATATAATCTAACCTAACACATCTAGCCCCTCGCTGGTGATGTTTTACAGAATCCCGTTTATGTCGTCCCGTACATCTCGGTTGGGATGTTATATACGTCTACAGCGATATATATCCTAACGTAAGGCAGGCTAACATCTCGGATGTAGTATTTTACAACATTCTTGGAGTATCGGCCCCTACTTCTCGGTGGGAACATTATATACGTCTATAACGTAACATAACCTAATCTAACCCATCTAGCCCCTCGCTGGTGATGTTTTACAGAATCCCGTTTATGTCGTCCCGTACATCTCGGTTGGGATGTTATATACGTCTACAGCGATATATATCCTAACGTAAGGCAGGCTAACATCTCGGATGTAGTATTTTACAACATTCTTGGAGTATCGGCCCCTACTTCTCAGTGGGAACGTTATATACGTCTATAACGTAGCATAACCTAATCTAACCCATCTAGCCCCTCGCTGGTAATATTTTACAGAATCCCGTTCGTGTCGTCCCGTACATCTCTGTTGGATATTATATACGTCTATAGCGTTATATATCCTAACGTAAGGCAGGCTAACATCTCGGATGTAGTATTTTACTACATTCTTGGAGTATCGGCCCCTACTTCTCAGTGGGAACATTATATACGTCTATAACGTAACATAACCTAATCTAACCCATCTAGCACCTCGCTGGTAATATTTTACAGAATCCCGTTCGTGTCGTCCCGTACATCTCGGTTGGGATATTATATACGTCTATAGCGTTATATATCCTAACCAAAGGCAGGCTAACATCTCGGATGCAGTATTTTACAACATTCCTGGCGTATCGGCTCTACTTCTCGGTGGGAACATTATACACGTCTATAACGTAACACAACCTAGCCTAACCCATCTAGCCCCTCGCTGGTAATGTTTTACAGAATCCCGTTCGTGTCGTCCCGTACATCTCGGTTGGGATATTATATACGTCTACAGCGATACATATCCTAACCTAAGGCAGGCTAACTTTTCGGATATAGTATTTTACAACATTCCTGTAGGATCAGCCTCTACTTCTCGGTGGGAACATTATATACGTCTATAACGTATCACAAGCTAACCTAACCCATCTAGCCCCTCAAGGTAATATTTTACAGAATCCCGTTCCTGTCGTCCCGTACGTCTCGGATGGGACATTATAATCTTCTACAGCGTTATATATCCTAACCTAAGGCAGGCTAACATCTCGGTTACAGTATTTTACAACATTCCTGGCGTATCGGCTCTACTTCCGGGTGGGAACATTATACACGTCTATAACGTAACATAACCTAACCTAACCCATCTAGCCCCTCGTTGGCAATGTTTTACAGAATCCCGTTCGTGTCGTCCCGTACATCTCGGTTGGGATATTATATACGTCTCCAGCGATACATATCCTAACCTAAGGCAGGCTAACTTCTCGGATATAGTATTTTACAACATTCCTGTAGGATCAGCCTCTACTTCTCGGTGGGTACATTATATACGTCGATAACGTAATATAATCTAACCTAACACATCTAGCCCCTCGCTGGTGATGTTTTACAGAATCCCGTTTATGTCGTCCCGTACATCTCGGTTGGGATGTTATATACGTCTACAGCGATATATATCCTAACGTAAGGCAGGCTAACATCTCGGATGTAGTATTTTACAACATTCTTGGAGTATCGGCCCCTACTTCTCGGTGGGAACATTATATACGTCTATAACGTAACATAACCTAATCTAACCCATCTAGCCCCTCGCTGGTGATGTTTTACAGAATCCCGTTTATGTCGTCCCGTACATCTCGGTTGGGATGTTATATACGTCTACAGCGATATATATCCTAACGTAAGGCAGGCTAACATCTCGGATGTAGTATTTTACAACATTCTTGGAGTATTGGCCCCTACTTCTCAGTGGGAACGTTATATACGTCTATAACGTAGCATAACCTAATCTAACCCATCTAGCCCCTCGCTGGTAATATTTTACAGAATCCCGTTCGTGTCGTCCCGTACATCTCTGTTGGATATTATATACGTCTATAGCGTTATATATCCTAACGTAAGGCAGGCTAACATCTCGGATGTAGTATTTTACTACATTCTTGGAGTATCGGCCCCTACTTCTCAGTGGGAACATTATATACGTCTATAACGTAACATAACCTAATCTAACCCATCTAGCCCCTCGCTGGTAATATTTTACAGAATCCCGTTCGTGTCGTCCCGTACATCTCGGTTGGGATATTATATACGTCTATAGCGTTATATATCCTAACCAAAGGCAGGCTAACATCTCGGATGCAGTATTTTACAACATTCCTGGCGTATCGGCTCTACTTCTCGGTGGGAACATTATACACGTCTATAACGTAACACAACCTAGCCTAACCCATCTAGCCCCTCGCTGGTAATGTTTTACAGAATCCCGTTCGTGTCGTCCCGTACATCTCGGTTGGATATTATATACGTCTATAGCGTTATATATCCTAACGTAAGGCAGGCTAACATCTCGGATGTAGTATTTTACAACATTCTTGGAGTATCGGCCCCTACTTCTCGGTGGGAAAAATATATACGTCTGTAACGTAACATAACCTAACCTATCCCATCTAGCACCTCGTTGGCAATGTTTCACAGAATCCCGTTCGAGTCGTCCCGTACATCTCGGTTGGGATATTATATACGTCTACAGCGATACATATCCTAACCTAAGGCAGGCTAACTTTTCGGATATAGTATTTTACAACATTCCTGTAGGATCAGCCTCTACTTCTCGGTGGGAACATTATATACGTCTATAACGTAATATAATCTAACCTAACACATCTAGCCTCTCGCTGGTGATGTTTTACAGAATCCCGTTTATGTCGTCCCGTACATCTCGGTTGGGATGTTATATACGTCTACAGCGATATATATCCTAACGTAAGGCAGGCTAACATCTCGGATGTAGTATTTTACTACATTCTTGGAGTATCGGCCCCTACTTCTCAGTGGGAACATTATATACGTCTATAACGTAACATAACCTAATCTAACCCATCTAGCACCTCGCTGGTAATATTTTACAGAATCCCGTTCGTGTCGTCCCGTACATCTCGGTTGGATATTATATACGTCTATAGCGTTATATATCCTAACGTAAGGCAGGCTAACATCTCGGATGCAGTATTTTACAACATTCCTGGCGTATCGGCTCTACTTCTCGGTGGGAACATTATACACGTCTATAACGTAACATAACCTAACCTAACCCATCTAGCCCCTCGCTGGTAATGTTTTACAGAATCCCGTTCCTGTCGTCCCGTACGTATCGGATAGGACATTATATACGTCTACAGCGTTATATATCCTAACGTAAGGCAGGCTAACATCTCGGATGTAGTATTTTACAACATTCTTGGAGTATCGGCCCCTACTTCTCGGTGGGAACATTATATACGTCTGTAACGTAACATAACCTAACCTATCCCACCTAGCCCCTCGTTGGCAATGTTTTACAGAATCCCGTTCGTGTCGTCCCGTACATCTCGGTTGGGATATTATATACGTCTACAGCGATACATATCCTAACATAAGGCAGGCTAACTTCTCGGATATAGTATTTTACAACATTCCTGTAGGATCAGCCTCTACTTCTCGGTGGGAACATTATATACGTCTATAACGTAATATAATCTAACCTAACACATCTAGCCCCTCGCTGGTGATGTTTTACAGAATCCCGTTTATGTCGTCCCGTACATCTCGGTTGGGATGTTATATACGTCTACAGCGATATATATCCTAACGTAAGGCAGGCTGACATCTCGGATGTAGTATTTTACAACATTCTTGGAGTATCGGCCCCTACTTCTCAGTGGGAACATTATATACGTCTATAACGTAACATAACCTAATCTATCCCATCTAGCCCCTCGCTGGTAATATTTTACAGAATCCCGTTCGTGTCGTCCCGTACATCTCGGTTGGGATATTATATACGTCTATAGCGTTATATATCCTAACCAAAGGCAGGCTAACATTTCGGATGCAGTATTTTACAACATTCCTGGCGTATCGGCTCTACTTCTCGGTGGGAACATTATACACGTCTATAACGTAACATAACCTAACCTAACCCATCTAGCCCCTCGCTGGTAATGTTTTACATAATCCCGTTCCTGTCGTCCCGTACGTCTCGGATAGGATATTATATACGTCTACAGCGTTATGTATCCTAACGTAACGCAGGCTAACATCTCGGATGTAGTATTTTACAATATTCTTGGAGTATCGGCCCCTACTTCCGGGTGGGAACATTATATACGTCTATAACGTAACATAACCTAACCTAATCAATCTAGCCCCTCGCTGGTAATGTTTTACAGAATCCCGTTCGTGTCGTCCCGTACATCTCTGTTGGATATTATATACGTCTATAGCGTTATATATCCTAACCTAAGGCAGGCTAACATCTCGGATGCAGCATTTTACAACATTCCTAACGTATCGGCTCTACTTCTCGGCGGGAACATTATACACGTCTATAACGTAGCATAACCTAACCTAACCCATCTAGCCCCTCGCTGGTAATGTTTTGCAGAATCTCGTTCCTGTCGTCCCGTACATCTCGGTTGGGATGTTATATACGTCTACAGCGATATATATCCTAACGTAAGGCAGGCTAACATCTCGGATGCAGTATTTTACAACATTCCTGGCGTATCGGCTCTACTTCTCGGTGGCAACATTATACACGTCTATAACGTAACATAACCTAACCTAATCAATCTAGCCCCTCGCTGGTAATGTTTTACAGAATCCCGTTCGTGTCGTCCCGTACATCTCTGTTGGATATTATATACGTCAATAGCGTTATATATCCTAACCTAAGGCAGGCTAACATCTCGGATGCAGCATTTTACAACATTCCTAACGTATCGGCTCTACTTCTCGGCGGGAACATTATACACGTCTATAACGTAGCATAACCTAACCTAACCCATCTAGCCCCTCGCTGGTAATGTTTTGCAGAATCTCGTTCCTGTCGTCCCGTACATCTCGGTTGGGATGTTATATACGTCTACAGCGATATATATCCTAACGTAAGGCAGGCTAACATCTCGGATGCAGTATTTTACAACATTCCTGGCGTATCGGCTCTACTTCTCGGTGGCAACATTATACACGTCTATAACGTAACATAACCTAACCTAACCCATCTAGCCCCTCGCTGGTGATGTTTTACAAAATCCCGTTAATGTCGTCCCGTACATCTCGGTTGGGATGTTATATACGTCTACAGCGATATATATCCTAACATAAGGCAGGCTAACATCTCGGATGTAGTATTTTACAACATTCTTGGAGTATCGGCCCCTACTTCTCGGTGGCAACATTATACACGTCTATAACGTAACATAACCTAACCTAACCCATCTAGCCCCTCGCTGGTAATGTTTTACAGAATGCCGTTTATGTCGTCCCGTACATCTCGGTTGGGATGCTATATACGTCTACAGCGATATATATCCTAACGTAAGGAAGGCTATCATCTCGGATGTAGTATTTTACAACATTCTTGGAGTATCGGCCCCTACTTCTCGGTGGGAACATTATATACGTCTATAACGTAACATAACCTAATCTAACCCATCTAGCACCTCGCTGGTAATATTTTACAGAATCCCGTTCGTGTCGTCCCGTACATCTCGGTTGGATATTATATACGTCTATAGCGTTACATATCCTAACGTAAGGCAGGCTAACATCTCGGATGTAGTATTTTACAACATTCTTGGAGTATCGGCCCCTACTTCTCGGTGGGAACATTATACACGTCTATAACGTAACATAACCTAGCCTAACCCATCTAGCCCCTCGCTGGTAATGTTTTACAGAATCCCGTTCGTGTCGTCCCGTACATCTCGGTTGGATATTATATACGTCTATAGCGTTATATATCCTAACGTAAGGCAGGCTAACATCTCGGATGTAGTATTTTACAACATTCTTGGAGTATCGGCCCCTACTTCTCGGTGGGAAAAATATATACGTCTGTAACGTAACATAACCTAACCTATCCCATCTAGCACCTCGTTGGCAATGTTTCACAGAATCCCGTTCGAGTCGTCCCGTACATCTCGGTTGGGATATTATATACGTCTACAGCGATACATATCCTAACCTAAGGCAGGCTAACTTTTCGGATATAGTATTTTACAACATTCCTGTAGGATCAGCCTCTACTTCTCGGTGGGAACATTATATACGTCTATAACGTAATATAATCTAACCTAACACATCTAGCCTCTCGCTGGTGATGTTTTACAGAATCCCGTTTATGTCGTCCCGTACATCTCGGTTGGGATGTTATATACGTCTACAGCGATATATATCCTAACGTAACGCAGGCTAACATCTCGGATGTAGTATTTTACTACATTCTTGGAGTATCGGTCCCTACTTCTCAGTGGGAACATTATATACGTCTATAACGTAACATAACCTAATCTAACCCATCTAGCACCTCGCTGGTAATATTTTACAGAATCCCGTTCGTGTCGTCCCGTACATCTCGGTTGGATATTATATACGTCTATAGCGTTACATATCCTAACGTAAGGCAGGCTAACATCTCGGATGTAGTATTTTACAACATTCTTGGAGTATCGGCCCCTACTTCTCGGTGGGAACATTATATACGTTTATAACGTATCACAACCTAACCTAACCCATCTAGCCCCTCAAGGTAATATTTTACAGAATCCCGTTCCTGTCGTCCCGTACGTCTCGGATGGGACATTATAATCTTCTACAGCGTTATATATCCTAACCTAAGGCAGGCTAACATCTCGGATGCTGTATTTTACAACATTCCTGGCGTATCGGCTCTACTTCTCGGTGGGAACATTATACACGTCTATAACGTAACATAACCTAACCTAACCCATCTAGCCCCTCGTTGGCAATGTTTTACAGAATCCCGTTCGTGTCGTCCCGTACATCTCGGTGGGGATATTATATACGTCTACAGCGATACATATCCTAACCTAAGGCAGGCTAACTTCTCGGATATAGTATTTTACAACATTCCTGTAGGATCAGCCTCTACTTCTCGGTGGGAACATTATATACGTCTATAACGTAATATAATCTAACCTAACACATCTAGCCCCTCGCTGGTGATGTTTTACAGAATCCCGTTTATGTCGTCCCGTACATCTCGGTTGGGATGTTATATACGTCTACAGCGATATATATCCTAACGTAAGGCAGGCTAACATCTCGGATGTAGTATTTTACAACATTCTTGGAGTATCGGCCCCTACTTCTCGGTGGGAACATTATATACGTCTATAACGTAACATAACCTAATCTAACCCATCTAGCCCCTCGCTCGTAATATTTTACAGATTCCCGTTCGTGTCGTCCCGTACATCTCGGTTGGGATATTATATACGTCTATAGCGATATATATCATAACCTAAGGCAGGCTAACACCTCGGATGCAGTATTTTACAACATTCCTGGCTTATCGGCTCTACTTCTCGGTGGGAACATTATACACGTCTATAACGTAACATAACCTAACCTAACCCATCTAGCCCCTCGCTGGTAATGTTTTACAGAATCCCGTTCGTGTCGTGCCGTACATCTCGGTTGGGATATTATATACGTCTCCAGCGATACATATCCTAACCTAAGGCAGGCTAACTTCTCGGATATAGTATTTTACAACATTCCTGTAGGATCAGCCTCTACTTCTCGGTGGGAACATTATATACGTCGATAACGTAATATAATCTAACCTAACACATCTAGCCCCTCGCTGGTGATGTTTTACAGAATCCCGTTTATGTCGTCCCGTACATCTCGGTTGGGATGTTATATACGTCTACAGCGATATATATCCTAACGTAAGGCAGGCTAACATCTCGGATGTAGTATTTTACAACATTCTTGGAGTATCGGCCCCTACTTCTCGGTGGGAACATTATATACGTCTATAACGTAACATAACCTAATCTAACCCATCTAGCCCCTCGCTGGTGATGTTTTACAGAATCCCGTTTATGTCGTCCCGTACATCTCGGTTGGGATGTTATATACGTCTACAGCGATATATATCCTAACGTAAGGCAGGCTAACATCTCGGATGTAGTATTTTACAACATTCTTGGAGTATCGGCCCCTACTTCTCAGTGGGAACGTTATATACGTCTATAACGTAGCATAACCTAATCTAACCCATCTAGCCCCTCGCTGGTAATATTTTACAGAATCCCGTTCGTGTCGTCCCGTACATCTCTGTTGGATATTATATACGTCTATAGCGTTATATATCCTAACGTAAGGCAGGCTAACATCTCGGATGTAGTATTTTACTACATTCTTGGAGTATCGGCCCCTACTTCTCAGTGGGAACATTATATACGTCTATAACGTAACATAACCTAATCTAACCCATCTAGCACCTCGCTGGTAATATTTTACAGAATCCCGTTCGTGTCGTCCCGTACATCTCGGTTGGGATATTATATACGTCTATAGCGTTATATATCCTAACCAAAGGCAGGCTAACATCTCGGATGCAGTATTTTACAACATTCCTGGCGTATCGGCTCTACTTCTCGGTGGGAACATTATACACGTCTATAACGTAACACAACCTAGCCTAACCCATCTAGCCCCTCGCTGGTAATGTTTTACAGAATCCCGTTCGTGTCGTCCCGTACATCTCGGTTGGGATATTATATACGTCTACAGCGATACATATCCTAACCTAAGGCAGGCTAACTTTTCGGATATAGTATTTTACAACATTCCTGTAGGATCAGCCTCTACTTCTCGGTGGGAACATTATATACGTCTATAACGTATCACAAGCTAACCTAACCCATCTAGCCCCTCAAGGTAATATTTTACAGAATCCCGTTCCTGTCGTCCCGTACGTCTCGGATGGGACATTATAATCTTCTACAGCGTTATATATCCTAACCTAAGGCAGGCTAACATCTCGGTTACAGTATTTTACAACATTCCTGGCGTATCGGCTCTACTTCCGGGTGGGAACATTATACACGTCTATAACGTAACATAACCTAACCTAACCCATCTAGCCCCTCGTTGGCAATGTTTTACAGAATCCCGTTCGTGTCGTCCCGTACATCTCGGTTGGGATATTATATACGTCTCCAGCGATACATATCCTAACCTAAGGCAGGCTAACTTCTCGGATATAGTATTTTACAACATTCCTGTAGGATCAGCCTCTACTTCTCGGTGGGTACATTATATACGTCGATAACGTAATATAATCTAACCTAACACATCTAGCCCCTCGCTGGTGATGTTTTACAGAATCCCGTTTATGTCGTCCCGTACATCTCGGTTGGGATGTTATATACGTCTACAGCGATATATATCCTAACGTAAGGCAGGCTAACATCTCGGATGTAGTATTTTACAACATTCTTGGAGTATCGGCCCCTACTTCTCGGTGGGAACATTATATACGTCTATAACGTAACATAACCTAATCTAACCCATCTAGCCCCTCGCTGGTGATGTTTTACAGAATCCCGTTTATGTCGTCCCGTACATCTCGGTTGGGATGTTATATACGTCTACAGCGATATATATCCTAACGTAAGGCAGGCTAACATCTCGGATGTAGTATTTTACAACATTCTTGGAGTATTGGCCCCTACTTCTCAGTGGGAACGTTATATACGTCTATAACGTAGCATAACCTAATCTAACCCATCTAGCCCCTCGCTGGTAATATTTTACAGAATCCCGTTCGTGTCGTCCCGTACATCTCTGTTGGATATTATATACGTCTATAGCGTTATATATCCTAACGTAAGGCAGGCTAACATCTCGGATGTAGTATTTTACTACATTCTTGGAGTATCGGCCCCTACTTCTCAGTGGGAACATTATATACGTCTATAACGTAACATAACCTAATCTAACCCATCTAGCCCCTCGCTGGTAATATTTTACAGAATCCCGTTCGTGTCGTCCCGTACATCTCGGTTGGGATATTATATACGTCTATAGCGTTATATATCCTAACCAAAGGCAGGCTAACATCTCGGATGCAGTATTTTACAACATTCCTGGCGTATCGGCTCTACTTCTCGGTGGGAACATTATACACGTCTATAACGTAACACAACCTAGCCTAACCCATCTAGCCCCTCGCTGGTAATGTTTTACAGAATCCCGTTCGTGTCGTCCCGTACATCTCGGTTGGATATTATATACGTCTATAGCGTTATATATCCTAACGTAAGGCAGGCTAACATCTCGGATGTAGTATTTTACAACATTCTTGGAGTATCGGCCCCTACTTCTCGGTGGGAAAAATATATACGTCTGTAACGTAACATAACCTAACCTATCCCATCTAGCACCTCGTTGGCAATGTTTCACAGAATCCCGTTCGAGTCGTCCCGTACATCTCGGTTGGGATATTATATACGTCTACAGCGATACATATCCTAACCTAAGGCAGGCTAACTTTTCGGATATAGTATTTTACAACATTCCTGTAGGATCAGCCTCTACTTCTCGGTGGGAACATTATATACGTCTATAACGTAATATAATCTAACCTAACACATCTAGCCTCTCGCTGGTGATGTTTTACAGAATCCCGTTTATGTCGTCCCGTACATCTCGGTTGGGATGTTATATACGTCTACAGCGATATATATCCTAACGTAAGGCAGGCTAACATCTCGGATGTAGTATTTTACTACATTCTTGGAGTATCGGCCCCTACTTCTCAGTGGGAACATTATATACGTCTATAACGTAACATAACCTAATCTAACCCATCTAGCACCTCGCTGGTAATATTTTACAGAATCCCGTTCGTGTCGTCCCGTACATCTCGGTTGGATATTATATACGTCTATAGCGTTATATATCCTAACGTAAGGCAGGCTAACATCTCGGATGCAGTATTTTACAACATTCCTGGCGTATCGGCTCTACTTCTCGGTGGGAACATTATACACGTCTATAACGTAACATAACCTAACCTAACCCATCTAGCCCCTCGCTGGTAATGTTTTACAGAATCCCGTTCCTGTCGTCCCGTACGTATCGGATAGGACATTATATACGTCTACAGCGTTATATATCCTAACGTAAGGCAGGCTAACATCTCGGATGTAGTATTTTACAACATTCTTGGAGTATCGGCCCCTACTTCTCGGTGGGAACATTATATACGTCTGTAACGTAACATAACCTAACCTATCCCACCTAGCCCCTCGTTGGCAATGTTTTACAGAATCCCGTTCGTGTCGTCCCGTACATCTCGGTTGGGATATTATATACGTCTACAGCGATACATATCCTAACATAAGGCAGGCTAACTTCTCGGATATAGTATTTTACAACATTCCTGTAGGATCAGCCTCTACTTCTCGGTGGGAACATTATATACGTCTATAACGTAATATAATCTAACCTAACACATCTAGCCCCTCGCTGGTGATGTTTTACAGAATCCCGTTTATGTCGTCCCGTACATCTCGGTTGGGATGTTATATACGTCTACAGCGATATATATCCTAACGTAAGGCAGGCTGACATCTCGGATGTAGTATTTTACAACATTCTTGGAGTATCGGCCCCTACTTCTCAGTGGGAACATTATATACGTCTATAACGTAACATAACCTAATCTATCCCATCTAGCCCCTCGCTGGTAATATTTTACAGAATCCCGTTCGTGTCGTCCCGTACATCTCGGTTGGGATATTATATACGTCTATAGCGTTATATATCCTAACCAAAGGCAGGCTAACATTTCGGATGCAGTATTTTACAACATTCCTGGCGTATCGGCTCTACTTCTCGGTGGGAACATTATACACGTCTATAACGTAACATAACCTAACCTAACCCATCTAGCCCCTCGCTGGTAATGTTTTACATAATCCCGTTCCTGTCGTCCCGTACGTCTCGGATAGGATATTATATACGTCTACAGCGTTATGTATCCTAACGTAACGCAGGCTAACATCTCGGATGTAGTATTTTACAATATTCTTGGAGTATCGGCCCCTACTTCCGGGTGGGAACATTATATACGTCTATAACGTAACATAACCTAACCTAATCAATCTAGCCCCTCGCTGGTAATGTTTTACAGAATCCCGTTCGTGTCGTCCCGTACATCTCTGTTGGATATTATATACGTCTATAGCGTTATATATCCTAACCTAAGGCAGGCTAACATCTCGGATGCAGCATTTTACAACATTCCTAACGTATCGGCTCTACTTCTCGGCGGGAACATTATACACGTCTATAACGTAGCATAACCTAACCTAACCCATCTAGCCCCTCGCTGGTAATGTTTTGCAGAATCTCGTTCCTGTCGTCCCGTACATCTCGGTTGGGATGTTATATACGTCTACAGCGATATATATCCTAACGTAAGGCAGGCTAACATCTCGGATGCAGTATTTTACAACATTCCTGGCGTATCGGCTCTACTTCTCGGTGGCAACATTATACACGTCTATAACGTAACATAACCTAACCTAATCAATCTAGCCCCTCGCTGGTAATGTTTTACAGAATCCCGTTCGTGTCGTCCCGTACATCTCTGTTGGATATTATATACGTCAATAGCGTTATATATCCTAACCTAAGGCAGGCTAACATCTCGGATGCAGCATTTTACAACATTCCTAACGTATCGGCTCTACTTCTCGGCGGGAACATTATACACGTCTATAACGTAGCATAACCTAACCTAACCCATCTAGCCCCTCGCTGGTAATGTTTTGCAGAATCT
The DNA here is from genome assembly GCA_963969225.1 of Xylocopa violacea. NCBI lineage: Eukaryota > Metazoa > Arthropoda > Insecta > Hymenoptera > Apidae > Xylocopa > Xylocopa violacea. The sequence goes on from CAXAJV010001083.1 coordinate 964,351, forward strand.
CGTTCCTGTCGTCCCGTACATCTCGGTTGGGATGTTATATACGTCTACAGCGATATATATCCTAACGTAAGGCAGGCTAACATCTCGGATGCAGTATTTTACAACATTCCTGGCGTATCGGCTCTACTTCTCGGTGGCAACATTATACACGTCTATAACGTAACATAACCTAACCTAACCCATCTAGCCCCTCGCTGGTAATGTTTTACAGAATCCCGTTCGTGTCGTCCCGTACATCTCTTTCGGATATTATATACGTCTATAGCGTTATATATCCTAACCTAAGGCAGGCTAACATCTCGGATGCAGCATTTTACAACATTCCTAACGTATCGGCTCTACTTCTCGGCGGGAACATTATACACGTCTATAACGTAGCATAACCTAACCTAACCCATCTAGCCCCTCGCTGGTAATGTTTTGCAGAATCTCGTTCCTGTCGTCCCGTACATCTCGGTTGGGATGTTATATACGTCTACAGCGATATATATCCTAACGTAAGGCAGGCTAACATCTCGGATGCAGTATTTTACAACATTCCTGGCGTATCGGCTCTACTTCTCGGTGGCAACATTATACACGTCTATAACGTAACATAACCTAACCTAATCAATCTAGCCCCTCGCTGGTAATGTTTTACAGAATCCCGTTCGTGTCGTCCCGTACATCTCTGTTGGATATTATATACGTCAATAGCGTTATATATCCTAACCTAAGGCAGGCTAACATCTCGGATGCAGCATTTTACAACATTCCTAACGTATCGGCTCTACTTCTCGGCGGGAACATTATACACGTCTATAACGTAGCATAACCTAACCTAACCCATCTAGCCCCTCGCTGGTAATGTTTTGCAGAATCTCGTTCCTGTCGTCCCGTACATCTCGGTTGGGATGTTATATACGTCTACAGCGATATATATCCTAACGTAAGGCAGGCTAACATCTCGGATGCAGTATTTTACAACATTCCTGGCGTATCGGCTCTACTTCTCGGTGGCAACATTATACACGTCTATAACGTAACATAACCTAACCTAACCCATCTAGCCCCTCGCTGGTGATGTTTTACAAAATCCCGTTAATGTCGTCCCGTACATCTCGGTTGGGATGTTATATACGTCTACAGCGATATATATCCTAACATAAGGCAGGCTAACATCTCGGATGTAGTATTTTACAACATTCTTGGAGTATCGGCCCCTACTTCTCGGTGGCAACATTATACACGTCTATAACGTAACATAACCTAACCTAACCCATCTAGCCCCTCGCTGGTAATGTTTTACAGAATGCCGTTTATGTCGTCCCGTACATCTCGGTTGGGATGCTATATACGTCTACAGCGATATATATCCTAACGTAAGGAAGGCTATCATCTCGGATGTAGTATTTTACAACATTCTTGGAGTATCGGCCCCTACTTCTCGGTGGGAACATTATATACGTCTATAACGTAACATAACCTAATCTAACCCATCTAGCACCTCGCTGGTAATATTTTACAGAATCCCGTTCGTGTCGTCCCGTACATCTCGGTTGGATATTATATACGTCTATAGCGTTACATATCCTAACGTAAGGCAGGCTAACATCTCGGATGTAGTATTTTACAACATTCTTGGAGTATCGGCCCCTACTTCTCGGTGGGAACATTATACACGTCTATAACGTAACATAACCTAGCCTAACCCATCTAGCCCCTCGCTGGTAATGTTTTACAGAATCCCGTTCGTGTCGTCCCGTACATCTCGGTTGGATATTATATACGTCTATAGCGTTATATATCCTAACGTAAGGCAGGCTAACATCTCGGATGTAGTATTTTACAACATTCTTGGAGTATCGGCCCCTACTTCTCGGTGGGAAAAATATATACGTCTGTAACGTAACATAACCTAACCTATCCCATCTAGCACCTCGTTGGCAATGTTTCACAGAATCCCGTTCGAGTCGTCCCGTACATCTCGGTTGGGATATTATATACGTCTACAGCGATACATATCCTAACCTAAGGCAGGCTAACTTTTCGGATATAGTATTTTACAACATTCCTGTAGGATCAGCCTCTACTTCTCGGTGGGAACATTATATACGTCTATAACGTAATATAATCTAACCTAACACATCTAGCCTCTCGCTGGTGATGTTTTACAGAATCCCGTTTATGTCGTCCCGTACATCTCGGTTGGGATGTTATATACGTCTACAGCGATATATATCCTAACGTAACGCAGGCTAACATCTCGGATGTAGTATTTTACTACATTCTTGGAGTATCGGTCCCTACTTCTCAGTGGGAACATTATATACGTCTATAACGTAACATAACCTAATCTAACCCATCTAGCACCTCGCTGGTAATATTTTACAGAATCCCGTTCGTGTCGTCCCGTACATCTCGGTTGGATATTATATACGTCTATAGCGTTATATATCCTAACGTAAGGCAGGCTAACATCTCGGATGCAGTATTTTACAACATTCCTGGCGTATCGGCTCTACTTCTCGGTGGGAACATTATATACGTCTATAACGTAATATAATCTAACCTAACACATCTAGCCCCTCGCTGGTGATGTTTTACAGAATCCCGTTTATGTCGTCCCGTACATCTCGGTTGGGATGTTATATACGTCTACAGCGATATATATCCTAACGTAAGGCAGGCTAACATCTCGGATATAGTATTTTACAACATTCCTGTAGGATCAGCCTCTACTTCTCGGTGGGAACATTATATACGTCGATAACGTAATATAATCTAACCTAACACATCTAGCCCCTCGCTGGTGATGTTTTACAGAATCCCGTTTATGTCGTCCCGTACATCTCGGTTGGGATGTTATATACGTCTACAGCGATATATATCCTAACGTAAGGCAGGCTAACATCTCGGATGTAGTATTTTACTACATTCTTGGAGTATCGGCCCCTACTTCTCAGTGGGAACATTATATACGTCTATAACGTAACATAACCTAATCTAACCCATCTAGCACCTCGCTGGTAATATTTTACAGAATCCCGTTCGTGTCGTCCCGTACATCTCGGTTGGGATATTATATACGTCTATAGCGTTATATACCCTAACCAAAGGCAGGCTAACATCTCGGATGCAGTATTTTACAACATTCCTGGCGTATCGGCTCTACTTCTCGGTGGGAACATTATACACGTCTATAACGTAACACAACCTAGCCTAACCCATCTAGCCCCTCGCTGGTAATGTTTTACAGAATCCCGTTCCTGTCGTCCCGTACGTCTCGGATGGGACATTATAATCTTCTACAGCGTTATATATCCTAACCTAAGGCAGGCTAACATCTCGGTTACAGTGTTTTACAACATTCCTGGCGTATCGGCTCTACTTCCGGGTGGGAACATTATACACGTCTATAACCTAACATAACCTAACCTAACCCATCTAGCCCCTCGTTGGCAATGTTTTACAGAATCCCGTTCGTGTCGTCCCGTACATCTCGGTTGGGATATTATATACGTCTCCAGCGATACATATCCTAACCTAAGGCAGGCTAACTTCTCGGATATAGTATTTTACAACATTCCTGTAGGATCAGCCTCTACTTCTCGGTGGGTACATTATATACGTCGATAACGTAATATAATCTAACCTAACACATCTAGCCCCTCGCTGGTGATGTTTTACAGAATCCCGTTTATGTCGTCCCGTACATCTCGGTTGGGATGTTATATACGTCTACAGCGATATATATCCTAACTTAAGGCAGGCTAACATCTCGGATGTAGTATTTTACAACATTCTTGGAGTATCGGCCCCTACTTCTAGGTGGGAACATTATATACGTCTGTAACGTAACATAACCTAACCTATCCCATCTAGCCCCTCGTTGGCAATGTTTTACAGAATACCGTTCGTGTCGTCCCGTACATCTCGGTTGGAATATTATATACGTCTACAGCTATATATATCCTAACCTAAGGCAGGCTAACTTCTCGGATATAGTATTTTACAACATTCCTGGCATATCGGCCCCTACTTCTCGGTGGGAACATTATATACGTTTATAACGTATCACAACCTAACCTAACCCATCTAGCCCCTCAAGGTAATATTTTACAGAATCCCGTTCCTGTCGTCCCGTACGTCTCGGATGGGACATTATAATCTTCTACAGCGTTATATATCCTAACCTAAGGCAGGCTAACATCTCGGATGCTGTATTTTACAACATTCCTGGCGTATCGGCTCTACTTCTCGGTGGGAACATTATACACGTCTATAACGTAACATAACCTAACCTAACCCATCTAGCCCCTCGTTGGCAATGTTTTACAGAATCCCGTTCGTGTCGTCCCGTACATCTCGGTGGGGATATTATATACGTCTACAGCGATACATATCCTAACCTAAGGCAGGCTAACTTCTCGGATATAGTATTTTACAACATTCCTGTAGGATCAGCCTCTACTTCTCGGTGGGTACATTATATACGTCGATAACGTAATATAATCTAACCTAACACATCTAGCCCCTCGCTGGTGATGTTTTACAGAATCCCGTTTATGTCGTCCCGTACATCTCGGTTGGGATGTTATATACGTCTACAGCGATATATATCCTAACGTAAGGCAGGCTAACATCTCGGATGTAGTATTTTACAACATTCTTGGAGTATCGGCCCCTACTTCTCGGTGGGAACATTATATACGTCTATAACGTAACATAACCTAATCTAACCCATCTAGCCCCTCGCTGGTGATGTTTTACAGAATCCCGTTTATGTCGTCCCGTACATCTCGGTTGGGATGTTATATACGTCTACAGCGATATATATCCTAACGTAAGGCAGGCTAACATCTCGGATGTAGTATTTTACAACATTCTTGGAGTATTGGCCCCTACTTCTCAGTGGGAACGTTATATACGTCTATAACGTAGCATAACCTAATCTAACCCATCTAGCCCCTCGCTGGTAATATTTTACAGAATCCCGTTCGTGTCGTCCCGTACATCTCTGTTGGATATTATATACGTCTATAGCGTTATATATCCTAACGTAAGGCAGGCTAACATCTCGGATGTAGTATTTTACTACATTCTTGGAGTATCGGCCCCTACTTCTCAGTGGGAACATTATATACGTCTATAACGTAACATAACCTAATCTAACCCATCTAGCCCCTCGCTGGTAATATTTTACAGAATCCCGTTCGTGTCGTCCCGTACATCTCGGTTGGGATATTATATACGTCTATAGCGTTATATATCCTAACCAAAGGCAGGCTAACATCTCGGATGCAGTATTTTACAACATTCCTGGCGTATCGGCTCTACTTCTCGGTGGGAACATTATACACGTCTATAACGTAACACAACCTAGCCTAACCCATCTAGCCCCTCGCTGGTAATGTTTTACAGAATCCCGTTCGGGTCGTCCCGTACATCTCGGTTGGATATTATATACGTCTATAGCGTTATATATCCTAACGTAAGGCAGGCTAACATCTCGGATGTAGTATTTTACAACATTCTTGGAGTATCGGCCCCTACTTCTCGGTGGGAAAAATATATACGTCTGTAACGTAACATAACCTAACCTATCCCATCTAGCACCTCGTTGGCAATGTTTCACAGAATCCCGTTCGAGTCGTCCCGTACATCTCGGTTGGGATATTATATACGTCTACAGCGATACATATCCTAACCTAAGGCAGGCTAACTTTTCGGATATAGTATTTTACAACATTCCTGTAGGATCAGCCTCTACTTCTCGGTGGGAACATTATATACGTCTATAACGTAATATAATCTAACCTAACACATCTAGCCTCTCGCTGGTGATGTTTTACAGAATCCCGTTTATGTCGTCCCGTACATCTCGGTTGGGATGTTATATACGTCTACAGCGATATATATCCTAACGTAAGGCAGGCTAACATCTCGGATGTAGTATTTTACTACATTCTTGGAGTATCGGCCCCTACTTCTCAGTGGGAACATTATATACGTCTATAACGTAACATAACCTAATCTAACCCATCTAGCACCTCGCTGGTAATATTTTACAGAATCCCGTTCGTGTCGTCCCGTACATCTCGGTTGGATATTATATACGTCTATAGCGTTATATATCCTAACGTAAGGCAGGCTAACATCTCGGATGCAGTATTTTACAACATTCCTGGCGTATCGGCTCTACTTCTCGGTGGGAACATTATACACGTCTATAACGTAACATAACCTAACCTAACCCATCTAGCCCCTCGCTGGTAATGTTTTACAGAATCCCGTTCCTGTCGTCCCGTACGTATCGGATAGGACATTATATACGTCTACAGCGTTATATATCCTAACGTAAGGCAGGCTAACATCTCGGATGTAGTATTTTACAACATTCTTGGAGTATCGGCCCCTACTTCTCGGTGGGAACATTATATACGTCTGTAACGTAACATAACCTAACCTATCCCACCTAGCCCCTCGTTGGCAATGTTTTACAGAATCCCGTTCGTGTCGTCCCGTACATCTCGGTTGGGATATTATATACGTCTACAGCGATACATATCCTAACATAAGGCAGGCTAACTTCTCGGATATAGTATTTTACAACATTCCTGTAGGATCAGCCTCTACTTCTCGGTGGGAACATTATATACGTCTATAACGTAATATAATCTAACCTAACACATCTAGCCCCTCGCTGGTGATGTTTTACAGAATCCCGTTTATGTCGTCCCGTACATCTCGGTTGGGATGTTATATACGTCTACAGCGATATATATCCTAACGTAAGGCAGGCTGACATCTCGGATGTAGTATTTTACAACATTCTTGGAGTATCGGCCCCTACTTCTCAGTGGGAACATTATATACGTCTATAACGTAACATAACCTAATCTATCCCATCTAGCCCCTCGCTGGTAATATTTTACAGAATCCCGTTCGTGTCGTCCCGTACATCTCGGTTGGGATATTATATACGTCTATAGCGTTATATATCCTAACCAAAGGCAGGCTAACATTTCGGATGCAGTATTTTACAACATTCCTGGCGTATCGGCTCTACTTCTCGGTGGGAACATTATACACGTCTATAACGTAACATAACCTAACCTAACCCATCTAGCCCCTCGCTGGTAATGTTTTACATAATCCCGTTCCTGTCGTCCCGTACGTCTCGGATAGGATATTATATACGTCTACAGCGTTATGTATCCTAACGTAACGCAGGCTAACATCTCGGATGTAGTATTTTACAATATTCTTGGAGTATCGGCCCCTACTTCCGGGTGGGAACATTATATACGTCTATAACGTAACATAACCTAACCTAATCAATCTAGCCCCTCGCTGGTAATGTTTTACAGAATCCCGTTCGTGTCGTCCCGTACATCTCTGTTGGATATTATATACGTCTATAGCGTTATATATCCTAACCTAAGGCAGGCTAACATCTCGGATGCAGCATTTTACAACATTCCTAACGTATCGGCTCTACTTCTCGGCGGGAACATTATACACGTCTATAACGTAGCATAACCTAACCTAACCCATCTAGCCCCTCGCTGGTAATGTTTTGCAGAATCTCGTTCCTGTCGTCCCGTACATCTCGGTTGGGATGTTATATACGTCTACAGCGATATATATCCTAACGTAAGGCAGGCTAACATCTCGGATGCAGTATTTTACAACATTCCTGGCGTATCGGCCCTACTTCTCGGTGGCAACATTATACACGTCTATAACGTAACATAACCTAACCTAATCAATCTAGCCCCTCGCTGGTAATGTTTTACAGAATCCCGTTCGTGTCGTCCCGTACATCTCTGTTGGATATTATATACGTCAATAGCGTTATATATCCTAACCTAAGGCAGGCTAACATCTCGGATGCAGCATTTTACAACATTCCTAACGTATCGGCTCTACTTCTCGGCGGGAACATTATACACGTCTATAACGTAGCATAACCTAACCTAACCCATCTAGCCCCTCGCTGGTAATGTTTTGCAGAATCTCGTTCCTGTCGTCCCGTACATCTCGGTTGGGATGTTATATACGTCTACAGCGATATATATCCTAACGTAAGGCAGGCTAACATCTCGGATGCAGTATTTTACAACATTCCTGGCGTATCGGCTCTACTTCTCGGTGGCAACATTATACACGTCTATAACGTAACATAACCTAACCTAACCCATCTAGCCCCTCGCTGGTGATGTTTTACAAAATCCCGTTAATGTCGTCCCGTACATCTCGGTTGGGATGTTATATACGTCTACAGCGATATATATCCTAACATAAGGCAGGCTAACATCTCGGATGTAGTATTTTACAACATTCTTGGAGTATCGGCCCCTACTTCTCGGTGGCAACATTATACACGTCTATAACGTAACATAACCTAACCTAACCCATCTAGCCCCTCGCTGGTAATGTTTTACAGAATGCCGTTTATGTCGTCCCGTACATCTCGGTTGGGATGCTATATACGTCTACAGCGATATATATCCTAACGTAAGGAAGGCTATCATCTCGGATGTAGTATTTTACAACATTCTTGGAGTATCGGCCCCTACTTCTCGGTGGGAACATTATATACGTCTATAACGTAACATAACCTAATCTAACCCATCTAGCACCTCGCTGGTAATATTTTACAGAATCCCGTTCGTGTCGTCCCGTACATCTCGGTTGGATATTATATACGTCTATAGCGTTACATATCCTAACGTAAGGCAGGCTAACATCTCGGATGTAGTATTTTACAACATTCTTGGAGTATCGGCCCCTACTTCTCGGTGGGAACATTATACACGTCTATAACGTAACATAACCTAGCCTAACCCATCTAGCCCCTCGCTGGTAATGTTTTACAGAATCCCGTTCGTGTCGTCCCGTACATCTCGGTTGGATATTATATACGTCTATAGCGTTATATATCCTAACGTAAGGCAGGCTAACATCTCGGATGTAGTATTTTACAACATTCTTGGAGTATCGGCCCCTACTTCTCGGTGGGAAAAATATATACGTCTGTAACGTAACATAACCTAACCTATCCCATCTAGCACCTCGTTGGCAATGTTTCACAGAATCCCGTTCGAGTCGTCCCGTACATCTCGGTTGGGATATTATATACGTCTACAGCGATACATATCCTAACCTAAGGCAGGCTAACTTTTCGGATATAGTATTTTACAACATTCCTGTAGGATCAGCCTCTACTTCTCGGTGGGAACATTATATACGTCTATAACGTAATATAATCTAACCTAACACATCTAGCCTCTCGCTGGTGATGTTTTACAGAATCCCGTTTATGTCGTCCCGTACATCTCGGTTGGGATGTTATATACGTCTACAGCGATATATATCCTAACGTAACGCAGGCTAACATCTCGGATGTAGTATTTTACTACATTCTTGGAGTATCGGTCCCTACTTCTCAGTGGGAACATTATATACGTCTATAACGTAACATAACCTAATCTAACCCATCTAGCACCTCGCTGGTAATATTTTACAGAATCCCGTTCGTGTCGTCCCGTACATCTCGGTTGGATATTATATACGTCTATAGCGTTATATATCCTAACGTAAGGCAGGCTAACATCTCGGATGCAGTATTTTACAACATTCCTGGCGTATCGGCTCTACTTCTCGGTGGGAACATTATATACGTCTATAACGTAATATAATCTAACCTAACACATCTAGCCCCTCGCTGGTGATGTTTTACAGAATCCCGTTTATGTCGTCCCGTACATCTCGGTTGGGATGTTATATACGTCTACAGCGATATATATCCTAACGTAAGGCAGGCTAACATCTCGGATATAGTATTTTACAACATTCCTGTAGGATCAGCCTCTACTTCTCGGTGGGAACATTATATACGTCGATAACGTAATATAATCTAACCTAACACATCTAGCCCCTCGCTGGTGATGTTTTACAGAATCCCGTTTATGTCGTCCCGTACATCTCGGTTGGGATGTTATATACGTCTACAGCGATATATATCCTAACGTAAGGCAGGCTAACATCTCGGATGTAGTATTTTACAACATTCTTGGAGTATCGGCCCCTACTTCTCGGTGGGAACATTATATACGTCTATAACGTAACATAACCTAATCTAACCCATCTAGCCCCTCGCTGGTGATGTTTTACAGAATCCCGTTTATGTCGTCCCGTACATCTCGGTTGGGATGTTATATACGTCTACAGCGATATATATCCTAACGTAAGGCAGGCTAACATCTCGGATGTAGTATTTTACAACATTCTTGGAGTATCGGCCCCTACTTCTCAGTGGGAACGTTATATACGTCTATAACGTAGCATAACCTAATCTAACCCATCTAGCCCCTCGCTGGTAATATTTTACAGAATCCCGTTCGTGTCGTCCCGTACATCTCTGTTGGATATTATATACGTCTATAGCGTTATATATCCTAACGTAAGGCAGGCTAACATCTCGGATGTAGTATTTTACTACATTCTTGGAGTATCGGCCCCTACTTCTCAGTGGGAACATTATATACGTCTATAACGTAACATAACCTAATCTAACCCATCTAGCACCTCGCTGGTAATATTTTACAGAATCCCGTTCGTGTCGTCCCGTACATCTCGGTTGGGATATTATATACGTCTATAGCGTTATATATCCTAACCAAAGGCAGGCTAACATCTCGGATGCAGTATTTTACAACATTCCTGGCGTATCGGCTCTACTTCTCGGTGGGAACATTATACACGTCTATAACGTAACACAACCTAGCCTAACCCATCTAGCCCCTCGCTGGTAATGTTTTACAGAATCCCGTTCGTGTCGTCCCGTACATCTCGGTTGGGATATTATATACGTCTACAGCGATACATATCCTAACCTAAGGCAGGCTAACTTTTCGGATATAGTATTTTACAACATTCCTGTAGGATCAGCCTCTACTTCTCGGTGGGAACATTATATACGTCTATAACGTATCACAACCTAACCTAACCCATCTAGCCCCTCAAGGTAATATTTTACAGAATCCCGTTCCTGTCGTCCCGTACGTCTCGGATGGGACATTATAATCTTCTACAGCGTTATATATCCTAACCTAAGGCAGGCTAACATCTCGGTTACAGTATTTTACAACATTCCTGGCGTATCGGCTCTACTTCCGGGTGGGAACATTATACACGTCTATAACGTAACATAACCTAACCTAACCCATCTAGCCCCTCGTTGGCAATGTTTTACAGAATCCCGTTCGTGTCGTCGCGTACATCTCGGTTGGGATATTATATACGTCTCCAGCGATACATATCCTAACCTAAGGCAGGCTAACTTCTCGGATATAGTATTTTACAACATTCCTGTAGGATCAGCCTCTACTTCTCGGTGGGTACATTATATACGTCGATAACGTAATATAATCTAACCTAACACATCTAGCCCCTCGCTGGTGATGTTTTACAGAATCCCGTTTATGTCGTCCCGTACATCTCGGTTGGGATGTTATATACGTCTACAGCGATATATATCCTAACGTAAGGCAGGCTAACATCTCGGATGTAGTATTTTACAACATTCTTGGAGTATCGGCCCCTACTTCTCGGTGGGAACATTATATACGTCTATAACGTAACATAACCTAATCTAACCCATCTAGCCCCTCGCTGGTGATGTTTTACAGAATCCCGTTTATGTCGTCCCGTACATCTCGGTTGGGATGTTATATACGTCTACAGCGATATATATCCTAACGTAAGGCAGGCTAACATCTCGGATGTAGTATTTTACAACATTCTTGGAGTATTGGCCCCTACTTCTCAGTGGGAACGTTATATACGTCTATAACGTAGCATAACCTAATCTAACCCATCTAGCCCCTCGCTGGTAATATTTTACAGAATCCCGTTCGTGTCGTCCCGTACATCTCTGTTGGATATTATATACGTCTATAGCGTTATATATCCTAACGTAAGGCAGGCTAACATCTCGGATGTAGTATTTTACTACATTCTTGGAGTATCGGCCCCTACTTCTCAGTGGGAACATTATATACGTCTATAACGTAACATAACCTAATCTAACCCATCTAGCCCCTCGCTGGTAATATTTTACAGAATCCCGTTCGTGTCGTCCCGTACATCTCGGTTGGGATATTATATACGTCTATAGCGCTATATCCTAACCAAAGGCAGGCTAACATCTCGGATGCAGTATTTTACAACATTCCTGGCGTATCGGCTCTACTTCTCGGTGGGAACATTATACACGTCTATAACGTAACACAACCTAGCCTAACCCATCTAGCCCCTCGCTGGTAATGTTTTACAGAATCCCGTTCGTGTCGTCCCGTACATCTCGGTTGGATATTATATACGTCTATAGCGTTATATATCCTAACGTAAGGCAGGCTAACATCTCGGATGTAGTATTTTACAACATTCTTGGAGTATCGGCCCCTACTTCTCGGTGGGAAAAATATATACGTCTGTAACGTAACATAACCTAACCTATCCCATCTAGCACCTCGTTGGCAATGTTTCACAGAATCCCGTTCGAGTCGTCCCGTACATCTCGGTTGGGATATTATATACGTCTACAGCGATACATATCCTAACCTAAGGCAGGCTAACTTTTCGGATATAGTATTTTACAACATTCCTGTAGGATCAGCCTCTACTTCTCGGTGGGAACATTATATACGTCTATAACGTAATATAATCTAACCTAACACATCTAGCCTCTCGCTGGTGATGTTTTACAGAATCCCGTTTATGTCGTCCCGTACATCTCGGTTGGGATGTTATATACGTCTACAGCGATATATATCCTAACGTAAGGCAGGCTAACATCTCGGATGTAGTATTTTACTACATTCTTGGAGTATCGGCCCCTACTTCTCAGTGGGAACATTATATACGTCTATAACGTAACATAACCTAATCTAACCCATCTAGCACCTCGCTGGTAATATTTTACAGAATCCCGTTCGTGTCGTCCCGTACATCTCGGTTGGATATTATATACGTCTATAGCGTTATATATCCTAACGTAAGGCAGGCTAACATCTCGGATGCAGTATTTTACAACATTCCTGGCGTATCGGCTCTACTTCTCGGTGGGAACATTATACACGTCTATAACGTAACATAACCTAACCTAACCCATCTAGCCCCTCGCTGGTAATGTTTTACAGAATCCCGTTCCTGTCGTCCCGTACGTATCGGATAGGACATTATATACGTCTACAGCGTTATATATCCTAACGTAAGGCAGGCTAACATCTCGGATGTAGTATTTTACAACATTCTTGGAGTATCGGCCCCTACTTCTCGGTGGGAACATTATATACGTCTGTAACGTAACATAACCTAACCTATCCCACCTAGCCCCTCGTTGGCAATGTTTTACAGAATCCCGTTCGTGTCGTCCCGTACATCTCGGTTGGGATATTATATACGTCTACAGCGATACATATCCTAACATAAGGCAGGCTAACTTCTCGGATATAGTATTTTACAACATTCCTGTAGGATCAGCCTCTACTTCTCGGTGGGAACATTATATACGTCTATAACGTAATATAATCTAACCTAACACATCTAGCCCCTCGCTGGTGATGTTTTACAGAATCCCGTTTATGTCGTCCCGTACATCGCGGTTGGGATGTTATATACGTCTACAGCGATATATATCCTAACGTAAGGCAGGCTGACATCTCGGATGTAGTATTTTACAACATTCTTGGAGTATCGGCCCCTACTTCTCAGTGGGAACATTATATACGTCTATAACGTAACATAACCTAATCTATCCCATCTAGCCCCTCGCTGGTAATATTTTACAGAATCCCGTTCGTGTCGTCCCGTACATCTCGGTTGGGATATTATATACGTCTATAGCGTTATATATCCTAACCAAAGGCAGGCTAACATTTCGGATGCAGTATTTTACAACATTCCTGGCGTATCGGCTCTACTTCTCGGTGGGAACATTATACACGTCTATAACGTAACATAACCTAACCTAACCCATCTAGCCCCTCGCTGGTAATGTTTTACATAATCCCGTTCCTGTCGTCCCGTACGTCTCGGATAGGATATTATATACGTCTACAGCGTTATGTATCCTAACGTAACGCAGGCTAACATCTCGGATGTAGTATTTTACAATATTCTTGGAGTATCGGCCCCTACTTCCGGGTGGGAACATTATATACGTCTATAACGTAACATAACCTAACCTAATCAATCTAGCCCCTCGCTGGTAATGTTTTACAGAATCCCGTTCGTGTCGTCCCGTACATCTCTGTTGGATATTATATACGTCTATAGCGTTATATATCCTAACCTAAGGCAGGCTAACATCTCGGATGCAGCATTTTACAACATTCCTAACGTATCGGCTCTACTTCTCGGCGGGAACATTATACACGTCTATAACGTAGCATAACCTAACCTAACCCATCTAGCCCCTCGCTGGTAATGTTTTGCAGAATCTCGTTCCTGTCGTCCCGTACATCTCGGTTGGGATGTTATATACGTCTACAGCGATATATATCCTAACGTAAGGCAGGCTAACATCTCGGATGCAGTATTTTACAACATTCCTGGCGTATCGGCTCTACTTCTCGGTGGCAACATTATACACGTCTATAACGTAACATAACCTAACCTAATCAATCTAGCCCCTCGCTGGTAATGTTTTACAGAATCCCGTTCGTGTCGTCCCGTACATCTCTGTTGGATATTATATACGTCAATAGCGTTATATATCCTAACCTAAGGCAGGCTAACATCTCGGATGCAGCATTTTACAACATTCCTAACGTATCGGCTCTACTTCTCGGCGGGAACATTATACACGTCTATAACGTAGCATAACCTAACCTAACCCATCTAGCCCCTCGCTGGTAATGTTTTGCAGAATCTCGTTCCTGTCGTCCCGTACATCTCGGTTGGGATGTTATATACGTCTACAGCGATATATATCCTAACGTAAGGCAGGCTAACATCTCGGATGCAGTATTTTACAACATTCCTGGCGTATCGGCTCTACTTCTCGGTGGCAACATTATACACGTCTATAACGTAACATAACCTAACCTAACCCATCTAGCCCCTCGCTGGTGATGTTTTACAAAATCCCGTTAATGTCGTCCCGTACATCTCGGTTGGGATGTTATATACGTCTACAGCGATATATATCCTAACATAAGGCAGGCTAACATCTCGGATGTAGTATTTTACAACATTCTTGGAGTATCGGCCCCTACTTCTCGGTGGCAACATTATACACGTCTATAACGTAACATAACCTAACCTAACCCATCTAGCCCCTCGCTGGTAATGTTTTACAGAATGCCGTTTATGTCGTCCCGTACATCTCGGTTGGGATGCTATATACGTCTACAGCGATATATATCCTAACGTAAGGAAGGCTATCATCTCGGATGTAGTATTTTACAACATTCTTGGAGTATCGGCCCCTACTTCTCGGTGGGAACATTATATACGTCTATAACGTAACATAACCTAATCTAACCCATCTAGCACCTCGCTGGTAATATTTTACAGAATCCCGTTCGTGTCGTCCCGTACATCTCGGTTGGATATTATATACGTCTATAGCGTTACATATCCTAACGTAAGGCAGGCTAACATCTCGGATGTAGTATTTTACAACATTCTTGGAGTATCGGCCCCTACTTCTCGGTGGGAACATTATACACGTCTATAACGTAACATAACCTAGCCTAACCCATCTAGCCCCTCGCTGGTAATGTTTTACAGAATCCCGTTCGTGTCGTCCCGTACATCTCGGTTGGATATTATATACGTCTATAGCGTTATATATCCTAACGTAAGGCAGGCTAACATCTCGGATGTAGTATTTTACAACATTCTTGGAGTATCGGCCCCTACTTCTCGGTGGGAAAAATATATACGTCTGTAACGTAACATAACCTAACCTATCCCATCTAGCACCTCGTTGGCAATGTTTCACAGAATCCCGTTCGAGTCGTCCCGTACATCTCGGTTGGGATATTATATACGTCTACAGCGATACATATCCTAACCTAAGGCAGGCTAACTTTTCGGATATAGTATTTTACAACATTCCTGTAGGATCAGCCTCTACTTCTCGGTGGGAACATTATATACGTCTATAACGTAATATAATCTAACCTAACACATCTAGCCTCTCGCTGGTGATGTTTTACAGAATCCCGTTTATGTCGTCCCGTACATCTCGGTTGGGATGTTATATACGTCTACAGCGATATATATCCTAACGTAACGCAGGCTAACATCTCGGATGTAGTATTTTACTACATTCTTGGAGTATCGGTCCCTACTTCTCAGTGGGAACATTATATACGTCTATAACGTAACATAACCTAATCTAACCCATCTAGCACCTCGCTGGTAATATTTTACAGAATCCCGTTCGTGTCGTCCCGTACATCTCGGTTGGATATTATATACGTCTATAGCGTTATATATCCTAACGTAAGGCAGGCTAACATCTCGGATGCAGTATTTTACAACATTCCTGGCGTATCGGCTCTACTTCTCGGTGGGAACATTATATACGTCTATAACGTAATATAATCTAACCTAACACATCTAGCCCCTCGCTGGTGATGTTTTACAGAATCCCGTTTATGTCGTCCCGTACATCTCGGTTGGGATATTATATACGTCTACAGCGATATATATCCTAACGTAAGGCAGGCTGACATCTCGGATGTAGTATTTTACAACATTCTTGGAGTATCGGCCCCTACTTCTCAGTGGGAACATTATATACGTCTATAACGTAACATAACCTAATCTATCCCATCTAGCCCCTCGCTGGTAATATTTTACAGAATCCCGTTCGTGTCGTCCCGTACATCTCGGTTGGGATATTATATACGTCTATAGCGTTATATATCCTAACCAAAGGCAGGCTAACATCTCGGATGCAGTATTTTACAACATTCCTGGCGTATCGGCTCTACTTCTCGGTGGGAACATTATACACGTCTATAACGTAACATAACCTAACCTAACCCATCTAGCCCCTCGCTGGTAATGTTTTACATAATCCCGTTCCTGTCGTCCCGTACGTCTCGGATAGGATATTATATACGTCTACAGCGTTATGTATCCTAACGTAACGCAGGCTAACATCTCGGATGTAGTATTTTACAATATTCTTGGAGTATCGGCCCCTACTTCCGGGTGGGAACATTATATACGTCTATAACGTAACATAACCTAACCTAATCAATCTAGCCCCTCGCTGGTAATGTTTTACAGAATCCCGTTCGTGTCGTCCCGTACATCTCTGTTGGATATTATATACGTCTATAGCGTTATATATCCTAACCTAAGGCAGGCTAACATCTCGGATGCAGCATTTTACAACATTCCTAACGTATCGGCTCTACTTCTCGGCGGGAACATTATACACGTCTATAACGTAGCATAACCTAACCTAACCCATCTAGCCCCTCGCTGGTAATGTTTTGCAGAATCTCGTTCCTGTCGTCCCGTACATCTCGGTTGGGATGTTATATACGTCTACAGCGATATATATCCTAACGTAAGGCAGGCTAACATCTCGGATGCAGTATTTTACAACATTCCTGGCGTATCGGCTCTACTTCTCGGTGGCAACATTATACACGTCTATAACGTAACATAACCTAACCTAACCCATCTAGCCCCTCGCTGGTGATGTTTTACAAAATCCCGTTTATGTCGTCCCGTACATCTCGGTTGGGATGTTATATACGTCTACAGCGATATATATCCTAACATAAGGCAGGCTAACATCTCGGATGTAGTATTTTACAACATTCTTGGAGTATCGGCCCCTACTTCTCGGTGGGAACATTATATACGTCTATAACGTAACATAACCTAACCTAACCCATCTAGCCCCTCGCTGGTAATGTTTTACAGAATCCCGTTCCTGTCGTCCCGTACGTCTCGGATAGGACATTATATACGTCTACAGCGTTATATATCCTAACGTAAGGCAGGCTAACATCTCGGATGTAGTATTTTACAACATTCTTGGAGTATCGGCCCCTACTTCCGGGTGGGAACATTATATACGTCTATAACGTAACATAACCTAACCTAACCAATCTAGCCCCTCGCTGGTAATGTTTTGCAGAATCCCGTTCCTGTCGTCCCGTACGTCTCGGATGGGACATTATAATCTTCTACAGCGTTATATATCCTAACCTAAGGCAGGCTAACATCTCGGTTGCAGTATTTTACAACATTCCTAGCGTATCGGCTCTACTTCTCGGCGGGAACATTATACACGTCTATAACGCAGCATAACCTAACCTAACCCATCTAGCCCCTCGCTGGTAATGTTTTGCAGAATCCCGTTCCTGTCGTCCCGTACATCTCGGTTGGGATGTTATATACGTCTACAGCGATATATATCCTAACGTAAGGCAGGCTAACATCTCGGATGCAGTATTTTACAACATTCCTGGCGTATCGGCTCTACTTCTCGGTGGCAACATTATACACGTCTATAACGTAACATAACCTAACCTAACCCATCTAGCCCCTCGCTGGTGATGTTTTACAGAATGCCGTTTATGTCGTCCCGTACATCTCGGTTGGGATGCTATATACGTCTACAGCGATATATATCCTAACGTAAGGCAGGCTATCATCTCGGATGTAGTATTTTACAACATTCTTGGAGTATCGGCCCCTACTTCTCGGTGGGAACATTATATACGTCTATAACGTAACATAACCTAACCTAACCCATCTAGCCCCTCGCTGGTAATGTTTTGCAGAATCCCGTTCCTGTCGTCCCGTACATCTCGGTTGGGATGTTATATACGTCTACAGCGATATATATCCTAACGTAAGGCAGGCTAACATCTCGGATGCAGTATTTTCCAACATTCCTGGCGTATCGGCTCTACTTCTCGGTGGCAACATTATACACGTCTATAACGTAACATAACCTAACCTAACCCATCTAGCCCCTCGCTGGTGATGTTTTACAGAATCCCGTTTATGTCGTCCCGTACATCTCGGTTGGGATGTTATATACGTCTACAGCGATATATATCCTAACGTAAGGCAGGCTAACTTCTCGGATATAGTATTTTACAACATTCCTGTAGGATCAGCCTCTACTTCTCGGTGGGAACATTATACACGTCTATAACGTAACATAACCTAACCTATCCCACCTAGCCCCTCGTTGGCAATGTTTTACAGAATCCCGTTCGTGTCGTCCCGTACATCTCGGTTGGGATATTATATACGTCTACAGCGATACATATCCTAACATAAGGCAGGCTAACTTCTCGGATATAGTATTTTACAACATTCCTGTAGGATCAGCCTCTACTTCTCGGTGGGAACATTATATACGTCTATAACGTAATATAATCTAACCTAACACATCTAGCCCCTCGCTGGTGATGTTTTACAGAATCCCGTTTATGTCGTCCCGTACATCTCGGTTGGGATGTTATATACGTCTACAGCGATATATATCCTAACGTAAGGCAGGCTAACATCTCGGATGTAGTATTTTACAACATTCTTGGAGTATCGGCCCCTACTTCTCGGTGGGAACATTATATACGTCTATAACGTAACATAACCTAATCTAACCCATCTAGCCCCTCGCTGGTGATGTTTTACAGAATCCCGTTTATGTCGTCCCGTACATCTCGGTTGGGATGTTATATACGTCTACAGCGATATATATCCTAACGTAAGGCAGGCTAACATCTCGGATGTAGTATTTTACAACATTCTTGGAGTATTGGCCCCTACTTCTCAGTGGGAACGTTATATACGTCTATAACGTAGCATAACCTAATCTAACCCATCTAGCCCCTCGCTGGTAATATTTTACAGAATCCCGTTCGTGTCGTCCCGTACATCTCTGTTGGATATTATATACGTCTATAGCGTTATATATCCTAACGTAAGGCAGGCTAACATCTCGGATGTAGTATTTTACTACATTCTTGGAGTATCGGCCCCTACTTCTCAGTGGGAACATTATATACGTCTATAACGTAACATAACCTAATCTAACCCATCTAGCCCCTCGCTGGTAATATTTTACAGAATCCCGTTCGTGTCGTCCCGTACATCTCGGTTGGGATATTATATACGTCTATAGCGTTATATATCCTAACCAAAGGCAGGCTAACATCTCGGATGCAGTATTTTACAACATTCCTGGCGTATCGGCTCTACTTCTCGGTGGGAACATTATACACGTCTATAACGTAACACAACCTAGCCTAACCCATCTAGCCCCTCGCTGGTAATGTTTTACAGAATCCCGTTCGTGTCGTCCCGTACATCTCGGTTGGATATTATATACGTCTATAGCGTTATATATCCTAACGTAAGGCAGGCTAACATCTCGGATGTAGTATTTTACAACATTCTTGGAGTATCGGCCCCTACTTCTCGGTGGGAAAAATATATACGTCTGTAACGTAACATAACCTAACCTATCCCATCTAGCACCTCGTTGGCAATGTTTCACAGAATCCCGTTCGAGTCGTCCCGTACATCTCGGTTGGGATATTATATACGTCTACAGCGATACATATCCTAACCTAAGGCAGGCTAACTTTTCGGATATAGTATTTTACAACATTCCTGTAGGATCAGCCTCTACTTCTCGGTGGGAACATTATATACGTCTATAACGTAATATAATCTAACCTAACACATCTAGCCTCTCGCTGGTGATGTTTTACAGAATCCCGTTTATGTCGTCCCGTACATCTCGGTTGGGATGTTATATACGTCTACAGCGATATATATCCTAACGTAAGGCAGGCTAACATCTCGGATGTAGTATTTTACTACATTCTTGGAGTATCGGCCCCTACTTCTCAGTGGGAACATTATATACGTCTATAACGTAACATAACCTAATCTAACCCATCTAGCACCTCGCTGGTAATATTTTACAGAATCCCGTTCGTGTCGTCCCGTACATCTCGGTTGGATATTATATACGTCTATAGCGTTATATATCCTAACGTAAGGCAGGCTAACATCTCGGATGCAGTATTTTACAACATTCCTGGCGTATCGGCTCTACTTCTCGGTGGGAACATTATACACGTCTATAACGTAACATAACCTAACCTAACCCATCTAGCCCCTCGCTGGTAATGTTTTACAGAATCCCGTTCCTGTCGTCCCGTACGTATCGGATAGGACATTATATACGTCTACAGCGTTATATATCCTAACGTAAGGCAGGCTAACATCTCGGATGTAGTATTTTACAACATTCTTGGAGTATCGGCCCCTACTTCTCGGTGGGAACATTATATACGTCTGTAACGTAACATAACCTAACCTATCCCACCTAGCCCCTCGTTGGCAATGTTTTACAGAATCCCGTTCGTGTCGTCCCGTACATCTCGGTTGGGATATTATATACGTCTACAGCGATACATATCCTAACATAAGGCAGGCTAACTTCTCGGATATAGTATTTTACAACATTCCTGTAGGATCAGCCTCTACTTCTCGGTGGGAACATTATATACGTCTATAACGTAATATAATCTAACCTAACACATCTAGCCCCTCGCTGGTGATGTTTTACAGAATCCCGTTTATGTCGTCCCGTACATCGCGGTTGGGATGTTATATACGTCTACAGCGATATATATCCTAACGTAAGGCAGGCTGACATCTCGGATGTAGTATTTTACAACATTCTTGGAGTATCGGCCCCTACTTCTCAGTGGGAACATTATATACGTCTATAACGTAACATAACCTAATCTATCCCATCTAGCCCCTCGCTGGTAATATTTTACAGAATCCCGTTCGTGTCGTCCCGTACATCTCGGTTGGGATATTATATACGTCTATAGCGTTATATATCCTAACCAAAGGCAGGCTAACATTTCGGATGCAGTATTTTACAACATTCCTGGCGTATCGGCTCTACTTCTCGGTGGGAACATTATACACGTCTATAACGTAACATAACCTAACCTAACCCATCTAGCCCCTCGCTGGTAATGTTTTACATAATCCCGTTCCTGTCGTCCCGTACGTCTCGGATAGGATATTATATACGTCTACAGCGTTATGTATCCTAACGTAACGCAGGCTAACATCTCGGATGTAGTATTTTACAATATTCTTGGAGTATCGGCCCCTACTTCCGGGTGGGAACATTATATACGTCTATAACGTAACATAACCTAACCTAATCAATCTAGCCCCTCGCTGGTAATGTTTTACAGAATCCCGTTCGTGTCGTCCCGTACATCTCTGTTGGATATTATATACGTCTAAAGCGTTATATATCCTAACCAAAGGCAGGCTAACATCTCGGATGCAGTATTTTACAACATTCCTGGCGTATCGGCTCTACTTCTCGGTGGGAACATTATACACGTCTATAACGTAACATAACCTAACCTAACCCATCTAGCCCCTCGCTGGTAATGTTTTACATAATCCCGTTCCTGTCGTCCCGTACGTCTCGGATAGGATATTATATACGTCTACAGCGTTATGTATCCTAACGTAACGCAGGCTAACATCTCGGATGTAGTATTTTACAATATTCTTGGAGTATCGGCCCCTACTTCCGGGTGGGAACATTATATACGTCTATAACGTAACATAACCTAACCTAATCAATCTAGCCCCTCGCTGGTAATGTTTTACAGAATCCCGTTCGTGTCGTCCCGTACATCTCTGTTGGATATTATATACGTCTATAGCGTTATATATCCTAACCTAAGGCAGGCTAACATCTCGGATGCAGCATTTTACAACATTCCTAACGTATCGGCTCTACTTCTCGGCGGGAACATTATACACGTCTATAACGTAGCATAACCTAACCTAACCCATCTAGCCCCTCGCTGGTAATGTTTTGCAGAATCTCGTTCCTGTCGTCCCGTACATCTCGGTTGGGATGCTATATACGTCTACAGCGATATATATCCTAACGTAAGGCAGGCTAACATCTCGGATGCAGTATTTTACAACATTCCTGGCGTATCGGCTCTACTTCTCGGTGGCAACATTATACACGTCTATAACGTAACATAACCTAACCTAACCCATCTAGCCCCTCGCTGGTGATGTTTTACAAAATCCCGTTTATGTCGTCCCGTACATCTCGGTTGGGATGTTATATACGTCTACAGCGATATATATCCTAACATAAGGCAGGCTAACATCTCGGATGTAGTGTTTTACAACATTCTTGGAGTATCGGCCCCTACTTCTCGGTGGGAACATTATATACGTCTATAACGTAACATAACCTAACCTAACCCATCTAGCCCCTCGCTGGTAATGTTTTACAGAATCCCGTTCCTGTCGTCCCGTACGTCTCGGATAGGACATTATATACGTCTACAGCGTTATATATCCTAACGTAAGGCAGGCTAACATCTCGGATGTAGTATTTTACAACATTCTTGGAGTATCGGCCCCTACTTCTCGGCGGGAACATTATACACGTCTATAACGCAGCATAACCTAACCTAACCCATCTAGCCCCTCGCTGGTAATGTTTTGCAGAATCCCGTTCCTGTCGTCCCGTACATCTCGGTTGGGATGTTATATACGTCTACAGCGATATATATCCTAACGTAAGGCAGGCTAACATCTCGGATGCAGTATTTTACAACATTCCTGGCGTATCGGCTCTACTTCTCGGTGGCAACATTATACACGTCTATAACGTAACATAACCTAACCTAACCCATCTAGCCCCTCGCTGGTGATGTTTTACAGAATGCCGTTTATGTCGTCCCGTACATCTCGGTTGGGATGCTATATACGTCTACAGCGATATATATCCTAACGTAAGGCAGGCTAACTTCTCGGATATAGTATTTTACAACATTCCTGTAGGATCAGCCTCTACTTCTCGGTGGGAACATTATACACGTCTATAACGTAACATAACCTAACCTATCCCACCTAGCCCCTCGTTGGCAATGTTTTACAGAATCCCGTTCGTGTCGTCCCGTACATCTCGGTTGGGATATTATATACGTCTACAGCGATACATATCCTAACATAAGGCAGGCTAACTTCTCGGATATAGTATTTTACAACATTCCTGTAGGATCAGCCTCTACTTCTCGGTGGGAACATTATATACGTCTATAACGTAATATAATCTAACCTAACACATCTAGCCCCTCGCTGGTGATGTTTTACAGAATCCCGTTTATGTCGTCCCGTACATCTCGGTTGGGATGTTATATACGTCTACAGCGATATATATCCTAACGTAAGGCAGGCTGACATCTCGGATGTAGTATTTTACAACATTCTTGGAGTATCGGCCCCTACTTCCGGGTGGGAACATTATATACGTCTATAACGTAACATAACCTAACCTAACCAATCTAGCCCCTCGCTGGTAATGTTTTGCAGAATCCCGTTCCTGTCGTCCCGTACGTCTCGGATGGGACATTATAATCTTCTACAGCGTTATATATCCTAACCTAAGGCAGGCTAACATCTCGGTTGCAGTATTTTACAACATTCCTAGCGTATCGGCTCTACTTCTCGGCGGGAACATTATACACGTCTATAACGCAGCATAACCTAACCTAACCCATCTAGCCCCTCGCTGGTAATGTTTTGCAGAATCCCGTTCCTGTCGTCCCGTACATCTCGGTTGGGATGTTATATACGTCTACAGCGATATATATCCTAACGTAAGGCAGGCTAACATCTCGGATGCAGTATTTTACAACATTCCTGGCGTATCGGCTCTACTTCTCGGTGGCAACATTATACACGTCTATAACGTAACATAACCTAACCTAACCCATCTAGCCCCTCGCTGGTGATGTTTTACAGAATGCCGTTTATGTCGTCCCGTACATCTCGGTTGGGATGCTATATACGTCTACAGCGATATATATCCTAACGTAAGGCAGGCTATCATCTCGGATGTAGTATTTTACAACATTCTTGGAGTATCGGCCCCTACTTCTCGGTGGGAACATTATATACGTCTATAACGTAACATAACCTAACCTAACCCATCTAGCCCCTCGCTGGTAATGTTTTGCAGAATCCCGTTCCTGTCGTCCCGTACATCTCGGTTGGGATGTTATATACGTCTACAGCGATATATATCCTAACGTAAGGCAGGCTAACATCTCGGATGCAGTATTTTCCAACATTCCTGGCGTATCGGCTCTACTTCTCGGTGGCAACATTATACACGTCTATAACGTAACATAACCTAACCTAACCCATCTAGCCCCTCGCTGGTGATGTTTTACAGAATCCCGTTTATGTCGTCCCGTACATCTCGGTTGGGATGTTATATACGTCTACAGCGATATATATCCTAACGTAAGGCAGGCTAACTTCTCGGATATAGTATTTTACAACATTCCTGTAGGATCAGCCTCTACTTCTCGGTGGGAACATTATACACGTCTATAACGTAACATAACCTAACCTATCCCACCTAGCCCCTCGTTGGCAATGTTTTACAGAATCCCGTTCGTGTCGTCCCGTACATCTCGGTTGGGATATTATATACGTCTACAGCGATACATATCCTAACATAAGGCAGGCTAACTTCTCGGATATAGTATTTTACAACATTCCTGTAGGATCAGCCTCTACTTCTCGGTGGGAACATTATATACGTCTATAACGTAATATAATCTAACCTAACACATCTAGCCCCTCGCTGGTGATGTTTTACAGAATCCCGTTTATGTCGTCCCGTACATCTCGGTTGGGATGTTATATACGTCTACAGCGATATATATCCTAACGTAAGGCAGGCTGACATCTCGGATGTAGTATTTTACAACATTCTTGGAGTATCGGCCCCTACTTCTCAGTGGGAACATTATATACGTCTATAACGTAACATAACCTAATCTATCCCATCTAGCCCCTCGCTGGTAATATTTTACAGAATCCCGTTCGTGTCGTCCCGTACATCTCGGTTGGGATATTATATACGTCTATAGCGTTATATATCCTAACCAAAGGCAGGCTAACATTTCGGATGCAGTATTTTACAACATTCCTGGCGTATCGGCTCTACTTCTCGGTGGGAACATTATACACGTCTATAACGTAACATAACCTAACCTAACCCATCTAGCCCCTCGCTGGTGATGTTTTACAGAATCCCGTTTATGTCGTCCCGTACATCTCGGTTGGGATGTTATATACGTCTACAGCGATATATATCCTAACGTAAGGCAGGCTAACTTCTCGGATATAGTATTTTACAACATTCCTGTAGGATCAGCCTCTACTTCTCGGTGGGAACATTATACACGTCTATAACGTAACATAACCTAACCTATCCCACCTAGCCCCTCGTTGGCAATGTTTTACAGAATCCCGTTTATGTCGTCCCGTACATCTCGGTTGGGATGTTATATACGTCTACAGCGATATATATCCTAACGTAAGGCAGGCTGACATCTCGGATGTAGTATTTTACAACATTCTTGGAGTATCGGCCCCTACTTCTCAGTGGGAACATTATATACGTCTATAACGTAACATAACCTAACCTAACCCATCTAGCCCCTCGCTGGTAATGTTTTACAGAATCCCGTTCGTGTCGTCCCGTACATCTCGGTTGGGATATTATATACGTCTATAGCGTTATATATCCTAACCAAAGGCAGGCTAACATTTCGGATGCAGTATTTTACAACATTCCTGGCGTATCGGCTCTACTTCTCGGTGGGAACATTATACACGTCTATAACGTAACATAACCTAACCTAACCCATCTAGCCCCTCGCTGGTAATGTTTTACATAATCCCGTTCCTGTCGTCCCGTACGTCTCGGATAGGATATTATATACGTCTACAGCGTTATGTATCCTAACGTAACGCAGGCTAACATCTCGGATGTAGTATTTTACAATATTCTTGGAGTATCGGCCCCTACTTCCGGGTGGGAACATTATATACGTCTATAACGTAACATAACCTAACCTAATCAATCTAGCCCCTCGCTGGTAATGTTTTACAGAATCCCGTTCGTGTCGTCCCGTACATCTCTGTTGGATATTATATACGTCTATAGCGTTATATATCCTAACCTAAGGCAGGCTAACATCTCGGATGCAGCATTTTACAACATTCCTAACGTATCGGCTCTACTTCTCGGCGGGAACATTATACACGTCTATAACGTAGCATAACCTAACCTAACCCATCTAGCCCCTCGCTGGTAATGTTTTGCAGAATCTCGTTCCTGTCGTCCCGTACATCTCGGTTGGGATGTTATATACGTCTACAGCGATATATATCCTAACGTAAGGCAGGCTAACATCTCGGATGCAGTATTTTACAACATTCCTGGCGTATCGGCTCTACTTCTCGGTGGCAACATTATACACGTCTATAACGTAACATAACCTAACCTAACCCATCTAGCCCCTCGCTGGTGATGTTTTACAAAATCCCGTTTATGTCGTCCCGTACATCTCGGTTGGGATGTTATATACGTCTACAGCGATATATATCCTAACATAAGGCAGGCTAACATCTCGGATGTAGTATTTTACAACATTCTTGGAGTATCGGCCCCTACTTCTCGGTGGGAACATTATATACGTCTATAACGTAACATAACCTAACCTAACCCATCTAGCCCCTCGCTGGTAATGTTTTACAGAATCCCGTTCCTGTCGTCCCGTACGTCTCGGATAGGACATTATATACGTCTACAGCGTTATATATCCTAACGTAAGGCAGGCTAACATCTCGGATGTAGTATTTTACAACATTCTTGGAGTATCGGCCCCTACTTCCGGGTGGGAACATTATATACGTCTATAACGTAACATAACCTAACCTAACCAATCTAGCCCCTCGCTGGTAATGTTTTGCAGAATCCCGTTCCTGTCGTCCCGTACGTCTCGGATGGGACATTATAATCTTCTACAGTGTTATATATCCTAACCTAAGGCAGGCTAACATCTCGGTTGCAGTATTTTACAACATTCCTAGCGTATCGGCTCTACTTCTCGGCGGGAACATTATACACGTCTATAACGCAGCATAACCTAACCTAACCCATCTAGCCCCTCGCTGGTAATGTTTTGCAGAATCCCGTTCCTGTCGTCCCGTACATCTCGGTTGGGATGTTATATACGTCTACAGCGATATATATCCTAACGTAAGGCAGGCTAACATCTCGGATGCAGTATTTTACAACATTCCTGGCGTATCGGTTCTACTTCTCGGTGGCAACATTATACACGTCTATAACGTAACATAACCTAACCTAACCCATCTAGCCCCTCGCTGGTGATGTTTTACAGAATGCCGTTTATGTCGTCCCGTACATCTCGGTTGGGATGCTATATACGTCTACAGCGATATATATCCTAACGTAAGGCAGGCTATCATCTCGGATGTAGTATTTTACAACATTCTTGGAGTATCGGCCCCTACTTCTCGGTGGGAACATTATATACGTCTATAACGTAACATAACCTAACCTAACCCATCTAGCCCCTCGCTGGTAATGTTTTGCAGAATCCCGTTCCTGTCGTCCCGTACATCTCGGTTGGGATGTTATATACGTCTACAGCGATATATATCCTAACGTAAGGCAGGCTAACATCTCGGATGCAGTATTTTCCAACATTCCTGGCGTATCGGCTCTACTTCTCGGTGGCAACATTATACACGTCTATAACGTAACATAACCTAACCTAACCCATCTAGCCCCTCGCTGGTGATGTTTTACAGAATCCCGTTTATGTCGTCCCGTACATCTCGGTTGGGATGTTATATACGTCTACAGCGATATATATCCTAACGTAAGGCAGGCTAACTTCTCGGATATAGTATTTTACAACATTCCTGTAGGATCAGCCTCTACTTCTCGGTGGGAACATTATACACGTCTATAACGTAACATAACCTAACCTATCCCACCTAGCCCCTCGTTGGCAATGTTTTACAGAATCCCGTTCGTGTCGTCCCGTACATCTCGGTTGGGATATTATATACGTCTACAGCGATACATATCCTAACATAAGGCAGGCTAACTTCTCGGATATAGTATTTTACAACATTCCTGTAGGATCAGCCTCTACTTCTCGGTGGGAACATTATATACGTCTATAACGTAATATAATCTAACCTAACACATCTAGCCCCTCGCTGGTGATGTTTTACAGAATCCCGTTTATGTCGTCCCGTACATCTCGGTTGGGATGTTATATACGTCTACAGCGATATATATCCTAACGTAAGGCAGGCTGACATCTCGGATGTAGTATTTTACAACATTCTTGGAGTATCGG
The DNA here is from genome assembly GCA_963969225.1 of Xylocopa violacea. Lineage (NCBI taxonomy): Eukaryota > Metazoa > Arthropoda > Insecta > Hymenoptera > Apidae > Xylocopa > Xylocopa violacea. Next base: position 993,684 of record CAXAJV010001083.1, read on the forward strand.
CCCCTACTTCTCAGTGGGAACATTATATACGTCTATAACGCAACATAACCTAATCTATCCCATCTAGCCCCTCGCTGGTAATATTTTACAGAATCCCGTTCGTGTCGTCCCGTACATCTCGGTTGGGATGTTATATACGTCTACAGCGATATATATCCTAACGTAAGGCAGGCTAACTTCTCGGATATAGTATTTTACAACATTCCTGTAGGATCAGCCTCTACTTCTCGGTGGGAACATTATACACGTCTATAACGTAACATAACCTAACCTATCCCACCTAGCCCCTCGTTGGCAATGTTTTACAGAATCCCGTTCGTGTCGTCCCGTACATCTCGGTTGGGATATTATATACGTCTACAGCGATACATATCCTAACATAAGGCAGGCTAACTTCTCGGATATAGTATTTTACAACATTCCTGTAGGATCAGCCTCTACTTCTCGGTGGGAACATTATATACGTCTATAACGTAATATAATCTAACCTAACACATCTAGCCCCTCGCTGGTGATGTTTTACAGAATCCCGTTTATGTCGTCCCGTACATCTCGGTTGGGATGTTATATACGTCTACAGCGATATATATCCTAACGTAAGGCAGGCTGACATCTCGGATGTAGTATTTTACAACATTCTTGGAGTATCGGCCCCTACTTCTCAGTGGGAACATTATATACGTCTATAACGTAACATAACCTAATCTATCCCATCTAGCCCCTCGCTGGTAATATTTTACAGAATCCCGTTCGTGTCGTCCCGTACATCTCGGTTGGGATATTATATACGTCTATAGCGTTATATATCCTAACCAAAGGCAGGCTAACATTTCGGATGCAGTATTTTACAACATTCCTGGCGTATCGGCTCTACTTCTCGGTGGGAACATTATACACGTCTATAACGTAACATAACCTAACCTAACCCATCTAGCCCCTCGCTGGTAATGTTTTACATAATCCCGTTCCTGTCGTCCCGTACGTCTCGGATAGGATATTATATACGTCTACAGCGTTATGTATCCTAACGTAACGCAGGCTAACATCTCGGATGTAGTATTTTACAATATTCTTGGAGTATCGGCCCCTACTTCCGGGTGGGAACATTATATACGTCTATAACGTAACATAACCTAACCTAATCAATCTAGCCCCTCGCTGGTAATGTTTTACAGAATCCCGTTCGTGTCGTCCCGTACATCTCTGTTGGATATTATATACGTCTATAGCGTTATATATCCTAACCTAAGGCAGGCTAACATCTCGGATGCAGCATTTTACAACATTCCTAACGTATCGGCTCTACTTCTCGGCGGGAACATTATACACGTCTATAACGTAGCATAACCTAACCTAACCCATCTAGCCCCTCGCTGGTAATGTTTTGCAGAATCTCGTTCCTGTCGTCCCGTACATCTCGGTTGGGATGTTATATACGTCTACAGCGATATATATCCTAACGTAAGGCAGGCTAACATCTCGGATGCAGTATTTTACAACATTCCTGGCGTATCGGCTCTACTTCTCGGTGGCAACATTATACACGTCTATAACGTAACATAACCTAACCTAATCAATCTAGCCCCTCGCTGGTAATGTTTTACAGAATCCCGTTCGTGTCGTCCCGTACATCTCTGTTGGATATTATATACGTCTATAGCGTTATATATCCTAACCTAAGGCAGGCTAACATCTCGGATGCAGCATTTTACAACATTCCTAACGTATCGGCTCTACTTCTCGGCGGGAACATTATACACGTCTATAACGTAGCATAACCTAACCTAACCCATCTAGCCCCTCGCTGGTAATGTTTTGCAGAATCTCGTTCCTGTCGTCCCGTACATCTCGGTTGGGATGTTATATACGTCTACAGCGATATATATCCTAACGTAAGGCAGGCTAACATCTCGGATGCAGTATTTTACAACATTCCTGGCGTATCGGCTCTACTTCTCGGTGGCAACATTATACACGTCTATAACGTAACATAACCTAACCTAACCCATCTAGCCCCTCGCTGGTGATGTTTTACAAAATCCCGTTAATGTCGTCCCGTACATCTCGGTTGGGATGTTATATACGTCTACAGCGATATATATCCTAACATAAGGCAGGCTAACATCTCGGATGTAGTATTTTACAACATTCTTGGAGTATCGGCCCCTACTTCTCGGTGGCAACATTATACACGTCTATAACGTAACATAACCTAACCTAACCCATCTAGCCCCTCGCTGGTGATGTTTTACAGAATGCCGTTTATGTCGTCCCGTACATCTCGGTTGGGATGCTATATACGTCTACAGCGATATATATCCTAACGTAAGGCAGGCTATCATCTCGGATGTAGTATTTTACAACATTCTTGGAGTATCGGCCCCTACTTCTCGGTGGGAACATTATATACGTCTATAACGTAACATAACCTAATCTAACCCATCTAGCACCTCGCTGGTAATATTTTACAGAATCCCGTTCGTGTCGTCCCGTACATCTCGGTTGGATATTATATACGTCTATAGCGTTATATATCCTAACGTAAGGCAGGCTAACATCTCGGATGTAGTATTTTACAACATTCTTGGAGTATCGGCCCCTACTTCTCGGTGGGAACATTATACACGTCTATAACGTAACATAACCTAGCCTAACCCATCTAGCCCCTCGCTGGTAATGTTTTACAGAATCCCGTTCGTGTCGTCCCGTACATCTCGGTTGGATATTATATACGTCTATAGCGTTATATATCCTAACGTAAGGCAGGCTAACATCTCGGATGTAGTATTTTACAACATTCTTGGAGTATCGGCCCCTACTTCTCGGTGGGAAAAATATATACGTCTGTAACGTAACATAACCTAACCTATTCCATCTAGCACCTCGTTGGCAATGTTTCACAGAATCCCGTTCGAGTCGTCCCGTACATCTCGGTTGGGATATTATATACGTCTACAGCGATACATATCCTAACCTAAGGCAGGCTAACTTTTCGGATATAGTATTTTACAACATTCCTGTAGGATCAGCCTCTACTTCTCGGTGGGAACATTATATACGTCTATAACGTAATATAATCTAACCTAACACATCTAGCCTCTCGCTGGTGATGTTTTACAGAATCCCGTTTATGTCGTCCCGTACATCTCGGTTGGGATGTTATATACGTCTACAGCGATATATATCCTAACGTAAGGCAGGCTAACTTCTCGGATATAGTATTTTACAACATTCTTGGAGTATCGGTCCCTACTTCTCAGTGGGAACATTATATACGTCTATAACGTAACATAACCTAATCTAACCCATCTAGCACCGCGCTGGTAATATTTTACAGAATCCCGTTCGTGTCGTCCCGTACATCTCGGTTGGATATTATATACGTCTATAGCGTTATATATCCTAACGTAAGGCAGGCTAACATCTCGGATGCAGTATTTTACAACATTCCTGGCGTATCGGCTCTACTTCTCGGTGGGAACATTATATACGTCTATAACGTAATATAATCTAACCTAACACATCTAGCCCCTCGCTGGTGATGTTTTACAGAATCCCGTTTATGTCGTCCCCTACATCTCGGTTGGGATATTATATACGTCTACAGCGATATATATCCTAACGTAAGGCAGGCTGACATCTCGGATGTAGTATTTTACAACATTCTTGGAGTATCGGCCCCTACTTCTCAGTGGGAACATTATATACGTCTATAACGTAACATAACCTAATCTATCCCATCTAGCCCCTCGCTGGTAATATTTTACAGAATCCCGTTCGTGTCGTCCCGTACATCTCGGTTGGGATATTATATACGTCTATAGCGTTATATATCCTAACCAAAGGCAGGCTAACATCTCGGATGCAGTATTTTACAACATTCCTGGCGTATCGGCTCTACTTCTCGGTGGGAACATTATACACGTCTATAACGTAACATAACCTAACCTAACCCATCTAGCCCCTCGCTGGTAATGTTTTACATAATCCCGTTCCTGTCGTCCCGTACGTCTCGGATAGGATATTATATACGTCTACAGCGTTATGTATCCTAACGTAACGCAGGCTAACATCTCGGATGTAGTATTTTACAATATTCTTGGAGTATCGGCCCCTACTTCCGGGTGGGAACATTATATACGTCTATAACGTAACATAACCTAACCTAATCAATCTAGCCCCTCGCTGGTAATGTTTTACAGAATCCCGTTCGTGTCGTCCCGTACATCTCTGTTGGATATTATATACGTCTATAGCGTTATATATCCTAACCTAAGGCAGGCTAACATCTCGGATGCAGCATTTTACAACATTCCTAACGTATCGGCTCTACTTCTCGGCGGGAACATTATACACGTCTATAACGTAGCATAACCTAACCTAACCCATCTAGCCCCTCGCTGGTAATGTTTTGCAGAATCTCGTTCCTGTCGTCCCGTACATCTCGGTTGGGATGTTATATACGTCTACAGCGATATATATCCTAACGTAAGGCAGGCTAACATCTCGGATGCAGTATTTTACAACATTCCTGGCGTATCGGCCCCTACTTCTCGGTGGGAACATTATATACGTCTATAACGTAACATAACCTAACCTAACCCATCTAGCCCCTCGCTGGTAATGTTTTACAGAATCCCGTTCCTGTCGTCCCGTACGTCTCGGATAGGACATTATATACGTCTACAGCGTTATATATCCTAACGTAAGGCAGGCTAACATCTCGGATGTAGTATTTTACAACATTCTTGGAGTATCGGCCCCTACTTCCGGGTGGGAACATTATATACGTCTATAACGTAACATAACCTAACCTAACCAATCTAGCCCCTCGCTGGTAATGTTTTGCAGAATCCCGTTCCTGTCGTCCCGTACGTCTCGGATGGGACATTATAATCTTCTACAGCGTTATATATCCTAACCTAAGGCAGGCTAACATCTCGGTTGCAGTATTTTACAACATTCCTAGCGTATCGGCTCTACTTCTCGGCGGGAACATTATACACGTCTATAACGCAGCATAACCTAACCTAACCCATCTAGCCCCTCGCTGGTAATGTTTTGCAGAATCCCGTTCCTGTCGTCCCGTACATCTCGGTTGGGATGTTATATACGTCTACAGCGATATATATCCTAACGTAAGGCAGGCTAACATCTCGGATGCAGTATTTTACAACATTCCTGGCGTATCGGCTCTACTTCTCGGTGGCAACATTATACACGTCTATAACGTAACATAACCTAACCTAACCCATCTAGCCCCTCGCTGGTGATGTTTTACAGAATGCCGTTTATGTCGTCCCGTACATCTCGGTTGGGATGCTATATACGTCTACAGCGATATATATCCTAACGTAAGGCAGGCTATCATCTCGGATGTAGTATTTTACAACATTCTTGGAGTATCGGCCCCTACTTCTCGGTGGGAACATTATATACGTCTATAACGTAACATAACCTAACCTAACCCATCTAGCCCCTCGCTGGTAATGTTTTGCAGAATCCCGTTCCTGTCGTCCCGTACATCTCGGTTGGGATGTTATATACGTCTACAGCGATATATATCCTAACGTAAGGCAGGCTAACATCTCGGATGCAGTATTTTACAACATTCCTGGCGTATCGGCTCTACTTCTCGGTGGCAACATTATACACGTCTATAACGTAACATAACCTAACCTAACCCATCTAGCCCCTCGCTGGTGATGTTTTACAGAATCCCGTTTATGTCGTCCCGTACATCTCGGTTGGGATGTTATATACGTCTACAGCGATATATATCCTAACGTAAGGCAGGCTAACTTCTCGGATATAGTATTTTACAACATTCCTGTAGGATCAGCCTCTACTTCTCGGTGGGAACATTATACACGTCTATAACGTAACATAACCTAACCTATCCCATCTAGCCCCTCGTTTGCAATGTTTTACAGAATCCCGTTCGTGTCGTCCCGTACATCTTGGTTGGGATATTATATACGTCTACAGCGATATATATCCTAACCTAAGGCAGGCTAATTTCTCGGATATATTATTTTACAACATTTCTGTAGGATCGGCCCCTACTTCTCGGTGGGAACATTATATACGTCTGTAACGTAACATAACCTAACCTATCCCATCTAGCCCCTCGTTTGCAATGTTTTACAGAATCCCGTTCGTGTCGTCCCGTACATCTCGGTTGCGATATTATATACGTCTATAGCGTTATATATCCTAACCTAAGGCAGGCTAACATCTCGGATGCAGCATTTTACAACATTCCTAGCGTATCGGCTCTACTTCTCGGTGGGAACATTATACACATCTATAACGTAACATAACCTAACCTAACCCATCTAGCCCCTCGCTGGTAATGTTTTACAGAATCCCGTTCGTGTCGTCCCGTACGTCTCGGTTGGGACATTATAAACGTCTACAGCGTTATATATCCTAACCTAAGGCAGGCTAACATCTCGGTTGCAGTATTTTACAACATTCCTGGCGTATCGGCCCATGCTTCTCGGTGGGAACATTATATAGGTCTATAACGTAACATAACCTAACCTAACACATCTACCCCTCGCTGGTAATGTTTTACAGAATCCCGTTCGTGTCGTCCCGTACGTCTCGGTTGGGATATTATATACGTCTATAGCGTTATGTATCCTAACCTAAGGCAGGATAACATCTCGGTTGCAGTATTTTACAACATTCCTGGCATATCGGCCCCTACTTCTCGGTGGGACCATTATATACGTTTATAACGTATCACAACCTATCCTAACCCATCTAGCCCCTCGCTGGTAATATTTTACAGAATCCCGTCCCTGTCGTCCCGTACGTCTCGGATGAGACATTATAAACGTCTACAGCGATATATATCCTAACCTAAGGCAGGCTAATTTCTCGGATATATTATTTTACAACATTTCTGTAGGATCGGCCTCTACTTCTCGGTGGGAACATTATATACGTCTATAACGTAACATAACCTAACCTAACCCATCTAGCCCCTCGCTGGTAATGTTTTACAGAATCCCGTTCGTGTCGTCCCGTACATCTCGGTTGGGATATTATATACGTCTATAGCGTTGTATATCCTAACCTAAAGCAGGCTAACATCTCGGATGCAGCATTTTACAACATTCCTAGCGTATCGGCTCTACTTCTCGGTGGGAACATTATACACGTCTATAACGTAACATAACCTAACCTAACCCATCTAGCCCCTCGCTGGTAATGTTTTGCAGAATCCCGTTCCTGTCGTCCCGTACATCTCGGTTGGATGTTATATACGTCTACAGCGATATATATCCTAACGTAAGGCAGGCTAACTTCTCGGATGTAGTATTTTACAACATTCCTGGCGTATCGGCCCCTACTTCACCGTGGGAACATTATACACGTCTATAACTTAACATAACCTAACCTAACACATCTACCCCTCGCTGGTAATGTTTTACAGAATCCCGTTCGTGTCGTCCCGTACGTCTCGGATGGGAACCTATATACGTCTACAGCGATATATATGTTAACGTAAGGCAGGCTAACATCTCGGATGTAGTATTTTACAACATTCTTGGAGTATCGGCCCCTACTTCGCGGTGGGAACATTATACACGTCTATAACGTAACAAAACCTAACCTAACCCATCTAGCCCCTCGCTGGTAATATTTTGCAGAATCCCGTTCTTGTCGACCCGTACGACTCGGTTGAGATATTATATACGTCTATAGCGTTATATATCCTAACCTAAGGCAGGCTATCATCTCGGATGCAATATTTTACAACATTCCTGGCGCATCGGCCTCAACTTCTCGGTGGGAACATTATATAGGTCTATAACGTAATATAACCTAACCTAACACATCTAGCCCATCGCTCGTAATGTTTTACAGAATCCCGTTCGTGTCGTCCCGTACGTCTCGGTTGGGACATTATATACGTCTACAGCGTTATATATCCTAACCTAAGCCAGGCTATCATCTCGGATGCAGTGTTTTACAACATTCCTGGCATATCGGCCCCTACTTCTCGGTGGGAACATTATATACGTCTATAACGTATCACAACCTAACCTAACCCATCTAGCCCCTCGCTGGTAATATTTTACAGAATCCCGTCCCTGTCGTCCCGTACGTCTCGGATGAGACATTATAAACGTCTACAGCGATATATATCCTAACCTAAGGCAGGCTAACTTCTCGGATATAGTATTTTACAACATTTCTGTAGGATCGGCCTCTACTTCTCGGTGGGAAAATTATATACGTCTATAACGTAATATAATCCAACCTAACCCATCTAGCCCCTCGCTGGTAATGTTTTACAGAATCCCGTTCGTGTCGTCCCGTACGTCTCGGTTGGGATATTATATACGTCTATAGCGTTATGTATCCTAACCTAAGGCAGGATAAAATCTCGGTTGCAGTATTTTACAACATTCCTGGCATATCGGCCCCTACTTCTCGGTGGGATCATCATATACGTTTATAACGTATCACAACCTATCCTAACCCATCTAGCCCCTCGCTGGTAATATTTTACAGAATCCCGTCCCTGTCGTCCCGTACGTCTCGGATGAGACATTATAAACGTCTACGGCGATATATATCCTAACCTAAGGCAGGCTAATTTCTCGGATATATTATTTTACAACATTTCTGTAGGATCGGCCCCTACTTCTCGGTGGCAACATTATACACGTCTATAACGTAACATAACCTAACCTAACCCATCTAGCCCCTCGCTGGTGATGTTTTACAGAATGCCGTTTATGTCGTCCCGTACATCTCGGTTGGGATGCTATATACGTCTACAGCGATATATATCCTAACGTAAGGCAGGCTATCATCTCGGATGTAGTATTTTACAACATTCTTGGAGTATCGGCCCCTACTTCTCGGTGGGAACATTATATACGTCTATAACGTAACATAACCTAATCTAACCCATCTAGCACCTCGCTGGTAATATTTTACAGAATCCCGTTCGTGTCGTCCCGTACATCTCGGTTGGATATTATATACGTCTATAGCGTTATATATCCTAACGTAAGGCAGGCTAACATCTCGGATGTAGTATTTTACAACATTCTTGGAGTATCGGCCCCTACTTCTCGGTGGGAACATTATACACGTCTATAACGTAACATAACCTAGCCTAACCCATCTAGCCCCTCGCTGGTAATGTTTTACAGAATCCCGTTCGTGTCGTCCCGTACATCTCGGTTGGATATTATATACGTCTATAGCGTTATATATCCTAACGTAAGGCAGGCTAACATCTCGGATGTAGTATTTTACAACATTCTTGGAGTATCGGCCCCTACTTCTCGGTGGGAAAAATATATACGTCTGTAACGTAACATAACCTAACCTATTCCATCTAGCACCTCGTTGGCAATGTTTCACAGAATCCCGTTCGAGTCGTCCCGTACATCTCGGTTGGGATATTATATACGTCTACAGCGATACATATCCTAACCTAAGGCAGGCTAACTTTTCGGATATAGTATTTTACAACATTCCTGTAGGATCAGCCTCTACTTCTCGGTGGGAACATTATATACGTCTATAACGTAATATAATCTAACCTAACACATCTAGCCTCTCGCTGGTGATGTTTTACAGAATCCCGTTTATGTCGTCCCGTACATCTCGGTTGGGATGTTATATACGTCTACAGCGATATATATCCTAACGTAAGGCAGGCTAACATCTCGGATGTAGTATTTTACTACATTCTTGGAGTATCGGTCCCTACTTCTCAGTGGGAACATTATATACGTCTATAACGTAACATAACCTAATCTAACCCATCTAGCACCTCGCTGGTAATATTTTACAGAATCCCGTTCGTGTCGTCCCGTACATCTCGGTTGGATATTATATACGTCTATAGCGTTATATATCCTAACGTAAGGCAGGCTAACATCTCGGATGCAGTATTTTACAACATTCCTGGCGTATCGGCTCTACTTCTCGGTGGGAACATTATATACGTCTATAACGTAATATAATCTAACCTAACACATCTAGCCCCTCGCTGGTGATGTTTTACAGAATCCCGTTTATGTCGTCCCGTACATCTCGGTTGGGATATTATATACGTCTACAGCGATATATATCCTAACGTAAGGCAGGCTGACATCTCGGATGTAGTATTTTACAACATTCTTGGAGTATCGGCCCCTACTTCTCAGTGGGAACATTATATACGTCTATAACGTAACATAACCTAATCTATCCCATCTAGCCCCTCGCTGGTAATATTTTACAGAATCCCGTTCGTGTCGTCCCGTACATCTCGGTTGGGATATTATATACGTCTATAGCGTTATATATCCTAACCAAAGGCAGGCTAACATCTCGGATGCAGTATTTTACAACATTCCTGGCGTATCGGCTCTACTTCTCGGTGGGAACATTATACACGTCTATAACGTAACATAACCTAACCTAACCCATCTAGCCCCTCGCTGGTAATGTTTTACATAATCCCGTTCCTGTCGTCCCGTACGTCTCGGATAGGATATTATATACGTCTACAGCGTTATGTATCCTAACGTAACGCAGGCTAACATCTCGGATGTAGTATTTTACAATATTCTTGGAGTATCGGCCCCTACTTCCGGGTGGGAACATTATATACGTCTATAACGTAACATAACCTAACCTAATCAATCTAGCCCCTCGCTGGTAATGTTTTACAGAATCCCGTTCGTGTCGTCCCGTACATCTCTGTTGGATATTATATACGTCTATAGCGTTATATATCCTAACCTAAGGCAGGCTAACATCTCGGATGCAGCATTTTACAACATTCCTAACGTATCGGCTCTACTTCTCGGCGGGAACATTATACACGTCTATAACGTAGCATAACCTAACCTAACCCATCTAGCCCCTCGCTGGTAATGTTTTGCAGAATCTCGTTCCTGTCGTCCCGTACATCTCGGTTGGGATGTTATATACGTCTACAGCGATATATATCCTAACGTAAGGCAGGCTAACATCTCGGATGCAGTATTTTACAACATTCCTGGCGTATCGGCCCCTACTTCTCGGTGGGAACATTATATACGTCTATAACGTAACATAACCTAACCTAACCCATCTAGCCCCTCGCTGGTAATGTTTTACAGAATCCCGTTCCTGTCGTCCCGTACGTCTCGGATAGGACATTATATACGTCTACAGCGTTATATATCCTAACGTAAGGCAGGCTAACATCTCGGATGTAGTATTTTACAACATTCTTGGAGTATCGGCCCCTACTTCCGGGTGGGAACATTATATACGTCTATAACGTAACATAACCTAACCTAACCAATCTAGCCCCTCGCTGGTAATGTTTTGCAGAATCCCGTTCCTGTCGTCCCGTACGTCTCGGATGGGACATTATAATCTTCTACAGCGTTATATATCCTAACCTAAGGCAGGCTAACATCTCGGTTGCAGTATTTTACAACATTCCTAGCGTATCGGCTCTACTTCTCGGCGGGAACATTATACACGTCTATAACGCAGCATAACCTAACCTAACCCATCTAGCCCCTCGCTGGTAATGTTTTGCAGAATCCCGTTCCTGTCGTCCCGTACATCTCGGTTGGGATGTTATATACGTCTACAGCGATATATATCCTAACGTAAGGCAGGCTAACATCTCGGATGCAGTATTTTACAACATTCCTGGCGTATCGGCTCTACTTCTCGGTGGCAACATTATACACGTCTATAACGTAACATAACCTAACCTAACCCATCTAGCCCCTCGCTGGTGATGTTTTACAGAATGCCGTTTATGTCGTCCCGTACATCTCGGTTGGGATGCTATATACGTCTACAGCGATATATATCCTAACGTAAGGCAGGCTATCATCTCGGATGTAGTATTTTACAACATTCTTGGAGTATCGGCCCCTACTTCTCGGTGGGAACATTATATACGTCTATAACGTAACATAACCTAACCTAACCCATCTAGCCCCTCGCTGGTAATGTTTTGCAGAATCCCGTTCCTGTCGTCCCGTACATCTCGGTTGGGATGTTATATACGTCTACAGCGATATATATCCTAACGTAAGGCAGGCTAACATCTCGGATGCAGTATTTTACAACATTCCTGGCGTATCGGCTCTACTTCTCGGTGGCAACATTATACACGTCTATAACGTAACATAACCTAACCTAACCCATCTAGCCCCTCGCTGGTGATGTTTTACAGAATCCCGTTTATGTCGTCCCGTACATCTCGGTTGGGATGTTATATACGTCTACAGCGATATATATCCTAACGTAAGGCAGGCTAACTTCTCGGATATAGTATTTTACAACATTCCTGTAGGATCAGCCTCTACTTCTCGGTGGGAACATTATACACGTCTATAACGTAACATAACCTAACCTATCCCATCTAGCCCCTCGTTTGCAATGTTTTACAGAATCCCGTTCGTGTCGTCCCGTACATCTTGGTTGGGATATTATATACGTCTACAGCGATATATATCCTAACCTAAGGCAGGCTAATTTCTCGGATATATTATTTTACAACATTTCTGTAGGATCGGCCCCTACTTCTCGGTGGGAACATTATATACGTCTGTAACGTAACATAACCTAACCTATCCCATCTAGCCCCTCGTTTGCAATGTTTTACAGAATCCCGTTCGTGTCGTCCCGTACATCTCGGTTGGGATATTATATACGTCTATAGCGTTATATATCCTAACCTAAGGCAGGCTAACATCTCGGATGCAGCATTTTACAACATTCCTAGCGTATCGGCTCTACTTCTCGGTGGGAACATTATACACATCTATAACGTAACATAACCTAACCTAACCCATCTAGCCCCTCGCTGGTAATGTTTTACAGAATCCCGTTCGTGTCGTCCCGTACGTCTCGGTTGGGACATTATAAACGTCTACAGCGTTATATATCCTAACCTAAGGCAGGCTAACATCTCGGTTGCAGTATTTTACAACATTCCTGGCGTATCGGCCCATGCTTCTCGGTGGGAACATTATATAGGTCTATAACGTAACATAACCTAACCTAACACATCTACCCCTCGCTGGTAATGTTTTACAGAATCCCGTTCGTGTCGTCCCGTACGTCTCGGTTGGGATATTATATACGTCTATAGCGTTATGTATCCTAACCTAAGGCAGGATAACATCTCGGTTGCAGTATTTTACAACATTCCTGGCATATCGGCCCCTACTTCTCGGTGGGACCATTATATACGTTTATAACGTATCACAACCTATCCTAACCCATCTAGCCCCTCGCTGGTAATATTTTACAGAATCCCGTCCCTGTCGTCCCGTACGTCTCGGATGAGACATTATAAACGTCTACAGCGATATATATCCTAACCTAAGGCAGGCTAATTTCTCGGATATATTATTTTACAACATTTCTGTAGGATCGGCCTCTACTTCTCGGTGGGAACATTATATACGTCTATAACGTAACATAACCTAACCTAACCCATCTAGCCCCTCGCTGGTAATGTTTTACAGAATCCCGTTCGTGTCGTCCCGTACATCTCGGTTGGGATATTATATACGTCTATAGCGTTGTATATCCTAACCTAAGGCAGGCTAACATCTCGGATGCAGCATTTTACAACATTCCTAGCGTATCGGCTCTACTTCTCGGTGGGAACATTATACACGTCTATAACGTAACATAACCTAACCTAACCCATCTAGCCCCTCGCTGGTAATGTTTTGCAGAATCCCGTTCCTGTCGTCCCGTACATCTCGGTTGGATGTTATATACGTCTACAGCGATATATATCCTAACGTAAGGCAGGCTAACTTCTCGGATGTAGTATTTTACAACATTCCTGGCGTATCGGCCCCTACTTCACCGTGGGAACATTATACACGTCTATAACTTAACATAACCTAACCTAACACATCTACCCCTCGCTGGTAATGTTTTACAGAATCCCGTTCGTGTCGTCCCGTACGTCTCGGATGGGAACCTATATACGTCTACAGCGATATATATGTTAACGTAAGGCAGGCTAACATCTCGGATGTAGTATTTTACAACATTCTTGGAGTATCGGCCCCTACTTCGCGGTGGGAACATTATACACGTCTATAACGTAACAAAACCTAACCTAACCCATCTAGCCCCTCGCTGGTAATATTTTGCAGAATCCCGTTCTTGTCGACCCGTACGACTCGGTTGAGATATTATATACGTCTATAGCGTTATATATCCTAACCTAAGGCAGGCTATCATCTCGGATGCAATATTTTACAACATTCCTGGCGCATCGGCCTCAACTTCTCGGTGGGAACATTATATAGGTCTATAACGTAATATAACCTAACCTAACACATCTAGCCCATCGCTCGTAATGTTTTACAGAATCCCGTTCGTGTCGTCCCGTACGTCTCGGTTGGGACATTATATACGTCTACAGCGTTATATATCCTAACCTAAGCCAGGCTATCATCTCGGATGCAGTGTTTTACAACATTCCTGGCATATCGGCCCCTACTTCTCGGTGGGAACATTATATACGTCTATAACGTATCACAACCTAACCTAACCCATCTAGCCCCTCGCTGGTAATATTTTACAGAATCCCGTCCCTGTCGTCCCGTACGTCTCGGATGAGACATTATAAACGTCTACAGCGATATATATCCTAACCTAAGGCAGGCTAACTTCTCGGATATAGTATTTTACAACATTTCTGTAGGATCGGCCTCTACTTCTCGGTGGGAAAATTATATACGTCTATAACGTAATATAATCCAACCTAACCCATCTAGCCCCTCGCTGGTAATGTTTTACAGAATCCCGTTCGTGTCGTCCCGTACGTCTCGGTTGGGATATTATATACGTCTATAGCGTTATGTATCCTAACCTAAGGCAGGATAAAATCTCGGTTGCAGTATTTTACAACATTCCTGGCATATCGGCCCCTACTTCTCGGTGGGACCATCATATACGTTTATAACGTATCACAACCTATCCTAACCCATCTAGCCCCTCGCTGGTAATATTTTGCAGAATCCCGTCCCTGTCGTCCCGTACGTCTCGGATGAGACATTATAAACGTCTACGGCGATATATATCCTAACCTAAGGCAGGCTAATTTCTCGGATATATTATTTTACAACATTTCTGTAGGATCGGCCTCTACTTCTCGGTGGGAACATTATATACGTCTATAACGTAACATAACCTAACCTAACCCATCTAGCCCCTCGCTGGTAATGTTTTGCAGAATCCCGTTCCTGTCGTCCCGTACATCTCGGTTGGGATGTTATATACGTCTACAGCGATATATATCCTAACGTAAGGCAGGCTAACATCTCGGATGCAGTATTTTACAACATTCCTGGCGTATCGGCTCTACTTCTCGGTGGCAACATGATACACGTCTATAACGTAACATAACCTAACCTAACCCATCTAGCCCCTCGCTGGTGATGTTTTACAGAATCCCGTTTATGTCGTCCCGTACATCTCGGTTGGGATGTTATATACGTCTACAGCGATATATATCCTAACGTAAGGCAGGCTAACTTCTCGGATATAGTATTTTACAACATTCCTGTAGGATCAGCCTCTACTTCTCGGTGGGAACATTATACACGTCTATAACGTAACATAACCTAACCTATCCCATCTAGCCCCTCGTTTGCAATGTTTTACAGAATCCCGTTCGTGTCGTCCCGTACATCTTGGTTGGGATATTATATACGTCTACAGCGATATATATCCTAACCTAAGGCAGGCTAATTTCTCGGATATATTATTTTACAACATTTCTGTAGGATCGGCCCCTACTTCTCGGTGGGAACATTATATACGTCTGTAACGTAACATAACCTAACCTATCCCATCTAGCCCCTCGTTTGCAATGTTTTACAGAATCCCGTTCGTGTCGTCCCGTACATCTCGGTTGGGATATTATATACGTCTATAGCGTTATATATCCTAACCTAAGGCAGGCTAACATCTCGGATGCAGCATTTTACAACATTCCTAGCGTATCGGCTCTACTTCTCGGTGGGAACATTATACACATCTATAACGTAACATAACCTAACCTAACCCATCTAGCCCCTCGCTGGTAATGTTTTACAGAATCCCGTTCGTGTCGTCCCGTACGTCTCGGTTGGGACATTATAAACGTCTACAGCGTTATATATCCTAACCTAAGGCAGGCTAACATCTCGGTTGCAGTATTTTACAACATTCCTGGCGTATCGGCCCATGCTTCTCGGTGGGAACATTATATAGGTCTATAACGTAACATAACCTAACCTAACACATCTACCCCTCGCTGGTAATGTTTTACAGAATCCCGTTCGTGTCGTCCCGTACGTCTCGGTTGGGATATTATATACGTCTATAGCGTTATGTATCCTAACCTAAGGCAGGATAACATCTCGGTTGCAGTATTTTACAACATTCCTGGCATATCGGCCCCTACTTCTCGGTGGGACCATTATATACGTTTATAACGTATCACAACCTATCCTAACCCATCTAGCCCCTCGCTGGTAATATTTTACAGAATCCCGTCCCTGTCGTCCCGTACGTCTCGGATGAGACATTATAAACGTCTACAGCGATATATATCCTAACCTAAGGCAGGCTAATTTCTCGGATATATTATTTTACAACATTTCTGTAGGATCGGCCTCTACTTCTCGGTGGGAACATTATATACGTCTATAACGTAACATAACCTAACCTAACCCATCTAGCCCCTCGCTGGTAATGTTTTACAGAATCCCGTTCGTGTCGTCCCGTACATCTCGGTTGGGATATTATATACGTCTATAGCGTTGTATATCCTAACCTAAGGCAGGCTAACATCTCGGATGCAGCATTTTACAACATTCCTAGCGTATCGGCTCTACTTCTCGGTGGGAACATTATACACGTCTATAACGTAACATAACCTAACCTAACCCATCTAGCCCCTCGCTGGTAATGTTTTGCAGAATCCCGTTCCTGTCGTCCCGTACATCTCGGTTGGATGTTATATACGTCTACAGCGATATATATCCTAACGTAAGGCAGGCTAACTTCTCGGATGTAGTATTTTACAACATTCCTGGCGTATCGGCCCCTACTTCACCGTGGGAACATTATACACGTCTATAACTTAACATAACCTAACCTAACACATCTACCCCTCGCTGGTAATGTTTTACAGAATCCCGTTCGTGTCGTCCCGTACGTCTCGGATGGGAACCTATATACGTCTACAGCGATATATATGTTAACGTAAGGCAGGCTAACATCTCGGATGTAGTATTTTACAACATTCTTGGAGTATCGGCCCCTACTTCGCGGTGGGAACATTATACACGTCTATAACGTAACAAAACCTAACCTAACCCATCTAGCCCCTCGCTGGTAATATTTTGCAGAATCCCGTTCTTGTCGACCCGTACGACTCGGTTGAGATATTATATACGTCTATAGCGTTATATATCCTAACCTAAGGCAGGCTATCATCTCGGATGCAATATTTTACAACATTCCTGGCGCATCGGCCTCAACTTCTCGGTGGGAACATTATATAGGTCTATAACGTAATATAACCTAACCTAACACATCTAGCCCATCGCTCGTAATGTTTTACAGAATCCCGTTCGTGTCGTCCCGTACGTCTCGGTTGGGACATTATATACGTCTACAGCGTTATATATCCTAACCTAAGCCAGGCTATCATCTCGGATGCAGTGTTTTACAACATTCCTGGCATATCGGCCCCTACTTCTCGGTGGGAACATTATATACGTCTATAACGTATCACAACCTAACCTAACCCATCTAGCCCCTCGCTGGTAATATTTTACAGAATCCCGTCCCTGTCGTCCCGTACGTCTCGGATGAGACATTATAAACGTCTACAGCGATATATATCCTAACCTAAGGCAGGCTAACTTCTCGGATATAGTATTTTACAACATTTCTGTAGGATCGGCCTCTACTTCTCGGTGGGAACATTATATACGTCTATAACGTAACATAACCTAACCTAACCCATCTAGCCCCTCGCTGGTAATGTTTTACAGAATCCCGTTCGTGTCGTCCCGTACATCTCGGTTGGGATATTATATACGTCTATAGCGTTGTATATCCTAACCTAAGGCAGGCTAACATCTCGGATGCAGCATTTTACAACATTCCTAGCGTATCGGCTCTACTTCTCGGTGGGAACATTATACACGTCTATAACGTAACATAACCTAACCTAACCCATCTAGCCCCTCGCTGGTAATGTTTTGCAGAATCCCGTTCCTGTCGTCCCGTACATCTCGGTTGGATGTTATATACGTCTACAGCGATATATATCCTAACGTAAGGCAGGCTAACTTCTCGGATGTAGTATTTTACAACATTCCTGGCGTATCGGCCCCTACTTCACCGTGGGAACATTATACACGTCTATAACTTAACATAACCTAACCTAACACATCTACCCCTCGCTGGTAATGTTTTACAGAATCCCGTTCGTGTCGTCCCGTACGTCTCGGATGGGAACCTATATACGTCTACAGCGATATATATGTTAACGTAAGGCAGGCTAACATCTCGGATGTAGTATTTTACAACATTCTTGGAGTATCGGCCCCTACTTCGCGGTGGGAACATTATACACGTCTATAACGTAACAAAACCTAACCTAACCCATCTAGCCCCTCGCTGGTAATATTTTGCAGAATCCCGTTCTTGTCGACCCGTACGACTCGGTTGAGATATTATATACGTCTATAGCGTTATATATCCTAACCTAAGGCAGGCTATCATCTCGGATGCAATATTTTACAACATTCCTGGCGCATCGGCCTCAACTTCTCGGTGGGAACATTATATAGGTCTATAACGTAATATAACCTAACCTAACACATCTAGCCCATCGCTCGTAATGTTTTACAGAATCCCGTTCGTGTCGTCCCGTACGTCTCGGTTGGGACATTATATACGTCTACAGCGTTATATATCCTAACCTAAGCCAGGCTATCATCTCGGATGCAGTGTTTTACAACATTCCTGGCATATCGGCCCCTACTTCTCGGTGGGAACATTATATACGTCTATAACGTATCACAACCTAACCTAACCCATCTAGCCCCTCGCTGGTAATATTTTACAGAATCCCGTCCCTGTCGTCCCGTACGTCTCGGATGAGACATTATAAACGTCTACAGCGATATATATCCTAACCTAAGGCAGGCTAACTTCTCGGATATAGTATTTTACAACATTTCTGTAGGATCGGCCTCTACTTCTCGGTGGGAAAATTATATACGTCTATAACGTAATATAATCCAACCTAACCCATCTAGCCCCTCGCTGGTAATGTTTTACAGAATCCCGTTCGTGTCGTCCCGTACGTCTCGGTTGGGATATTATATACGTCTATAGCGTTATGTAATCTAACCTAAGGCAGGATAAAATCTCGGTTGCAGTATTTTACAACATTCCTGGCATATCGGCCCCTACTTCTCGGTGGGACCATCATATACGTTTATAACGTATCACAACCTATCCTAACCCATCTAGCCCCTCGCTGGTAATATTTTGCAGAATCCCGTCCCTGTCGTCCCGTACGTCTCGGATGAGACATTATAAACGTCTACGGCGATATATATCCTAACCTAAGGCAGGCTAATTTCTCGGATATATTATTTTACAACATTTCTGTAGGATCGGCCTCTACTTCTCGGTGGGAACATTATATACGTCTATAACGTAACATAACCTAACCTAACCCATCTAGCCCCTCGCTGGTAATGTTTTGCAGAATCCCGTTCCTGTCGTCCCGTACATCTCGGTTGGGATGTTATATACGTCTACAGCGATATATATCCTAACGTAAGGCAGGCTAACATCTCGGATGCAGTATTTTACAACATTCCTGGCGTATCGGCTCTACTTCTCGGTGGCAACATTATACACGTCTATAACGTAACATAACCTAACCTAACCCATCTAGCCCCTCGCTGGTGATGTTTTACAGAATCCCGTTTATGTCGTCCCGTACATCTCGGTTGGGATGTTATATACGTCTACAGCGATATATATCCTAACGTAAGGCAGGCTAACTTCTCGGATATAGTATTTTACAACATTCCTGTAGGATCAGCCTCTACTTCTCGGTGGGAACATTATACACGTCTATAACGTAACATAACCTAACCTATCCCATCTAGCCCCTCGTTTGCAATGTTTTACAGAATCCCGTTCGTGTCGTCCCGTACATCTTGGTTGGGATATTATATACGTCTACAGCGATATATATCCTAACCATAGGCAGGCTAATTTCTCGGATATATTATTTTACAACATTTCTGTAGGATCGGCCCCTACTTCTCGGTGGGAACATTATATACGTCTGTAACGTAACATAACCTAACCTATCCCATCTAGCCCCTCGTTTGCAATGTTTTACAGAATCCCGTTCGTGTCGTCCCGTACATCTCGGTTGGGATATTATATACGTCTATAGCGTTATATATCCTAACCTAAGGCAGGCTAACATCTCGGATGCAGCATTTTACAACATTCCTAGCGTATCGGCTCTACTTCTCGGTGGGAACATTATACACATCTATAACGTAACATAACCTAACCTAACCCATCTAGCCCCTCGCTGGTAATGTTTTACAGAATCCCGTTCGTGTCGTCCCGTACGTCTCGGTTGGGACATTATAAACGTCTACAGCGTTATATATCCTAACCTAAGGCAGGCTAACATCTCGGTTGCAGTATTTTACAACATTCCTGGCGTATCGGCCCATGCTTCTCGGTGGGAACATTATATAGGTCTATAACGTAACATAACCTAACCTAACACATCTACCCCTCGCTGGTAATGTTTTACAGAATCCCGTTCGTGTCGTCCCGTACGTCTCGGTTGGGATATTATATACGTCTATAGCGTTATGTATCCTAACCTAAGGCAGGATAACATCTCGGTTGCAGTATTTTACAACATTCCTGGCATATCGGCCCCTACTTCTCGGTGGGACCATTATATACGTTTATAACGTATCACAACCTATCCTAACCCATCTAGCCCCTCGCTGGTAATATTTTACAGAATCCCGTCCCTGTCGTCCCGTACGTCTCGGATGAGACATTATAAACGTCTACAGCGATATATATCCTAACCTAAGGCAGGCTAATTTCTCGGATATATTATTTTACAACATTTCTGTAGGATCGGCCTCTACTTCTCGGTGGGAACATTATATACGTCTATAACGTAACATAACCTAACCTAACCCATCTAGCCCCTCGCTGGTAATGTTTTACAGAATCCCGTTCGTGTCGTCCCGTACATCTCGGTTGGGATATTATATACGTCTATAGCGTTGTATATCCTAACCTAAGGCAGGCTAACATCTCGGATGCAGCATTTTACAACATTCCTAGCGTATCGGCTCTACTTCTCGGTGGGAACATTATACACGTCTATAACGTAACATAACCTAACCTAACCCATCTAGCCCCTCGCTGGTAATGTTTTGCAGAATCCCGTTCCTGTCGTCCCGTACATCTCGGTTGGATGTTATATACGTCTACAGCGATATATATCCTAACGTAAGGCAGGCTAACTTCTCGGATGTAGTATTTTACAACATTCCTGGCGTATCGGCCCCTACTTCACCGTGGGAACATTATACACGTCTATAACTTAACATAACCTAACCTAACACATCTACCCCTCGCTGGTAATGTTTTACAGAATCCCGTTCGTGTCGTCCCGTACGTCTCGGATGGGAACCTATATACGTCTACAGCGATATATATGTTAACGTAAGGCAGGCTAACATCTCGGATGTAGTATTTTACAACATTCTTGGAGTATCGGCCCCTACTTCGCGGTGGGAACATTATACACGTCTATAACGTAACAAAACCTAACCTAACCCATCTAGTCCCTCGCTGGTAATATTTTGCAGAATCCCGTTCTTGTCGACCCGTACGACTCGGTTGAGATATTATATACGTCTATAGCGTTATATATCCTAACCTAAGGCAGGCTATCATCTCGGATGCAATATTTTACAACATTCCTGGCGCATCGGCCTCAACTTCTCGGTGGGAACATTATATAGGTCTATAACGTAATATAACCTAACCTAACACATCTAGCCCATCGCTCGTAATGTTTTACAGAATCCCGTTCGTGTCGTCCCGTACGTCTCGGTTGGGACATTATATACGTCTACAGCGTTATATATCCTAACCTAAGCCAGGCTATCATCTCGGATGCAGTGTTTTACAACATTCCTGGCATATCGGCCCCTACTTCTCGGTGGGAACATTATATACGTCTATAACGTATCACAACCTAACCTAACCCATCTAGCCCCTCGCTGGTAATATTTTACAGAATCCCGTCCCTGTCGTCCCGTACGTCTCGGATGAGACATTATAAACGTCTACAGCGATATATATCCTAACCTAAGGCAGGCTAACTTCTCGGATATAGTATTTTACAACATTTCTGTAGGATCGGCCTCTACTTCTCGGTGGGAAAATTATATACGTCTATAACGTAATATAATCCAACCTAACCCATCTAGCCCCTCGCTGGTAATGTTTTACAGAATCCCGTTCGTGTCGTCCCGTACGTCTCGGTTGGCATATTATATACGTCTATAGCGTTATGTATCCTAACCTAAGGCAGGATAAAATCTCGGTTGCAGTATTTTACAACATTCCTGGCATATCGGCCCCTACTTCTCGGTGGGACCATCATATACGTTTATAACGTATCACAACCTATCCTAACCCATCTAGCCCCTCGCTGGTAATATTTTACAGAATCCCGTCCCTGTCGTCCCGTACGTCTCGGATGAGACATTATAAACGTCTACGGCGATATATATCCTAACCTAAGGCAGGCTAATTTCTCGGATATATTATTTTACAACATTTCTGTAGGATCGGCCTCTACTTCTCGGTGGGAACATTATATACGTCTATAACGTAACATAACCTAACCTAACCCATCTAGCCCCTCGCTGGTAATGTTTTACAGAATTCCGTTCGTGTCGTCCCGTACATCTCGGTTGGGATATTATATACGTCTATAGCGTTATATATCCTAACCTAAGGCAGGCTAACATCTCGGATGCAGCATTTTACAACATTCCTAGCGTATCGGCTCTACTTCTCGGTGGGAACATTATACACGTCTATAACGTAACATAACCTAACCTAACCCATCTAGCCCCTCGCTGGTAATGTTTTGCAGAATCCCGTTCCTGTCGTCCCGTACATCTCGGTTGGGATGTTATATACGTCTACAGCGATATATATCCTAACGTAAGGCAGGCTAACATCTCGGATGTAGTATTTTACAACATTCTTGGAGTATCGGCCCCTACTTCTCGGTGGGAACATTATATACGTCTGTAACGTAACATAACCTAACCTATCCCATCTAGCCCCTCGTTTGCAATGTTTTACAGAATCCCGTTCGTGTCGTCCCGTACATCTTGGTTGGGATATTATATACGTCTACAGCGATATATATCCTAACCTAAGGCAGGCTAATTTCTCGGATATATTATTTTACAACATTTCTGTAGGATCGGCCCCTACTTCTCGGTGGGAACATTATATACGTCTGTAACGTAACATAACCTAACCTATCCCATCTAGCCCCTCGTTTGCAATGTTTTACAGAATCCCGTTCGTGTCGTCCCGTACATCTCGGTTGGGATATTATATACGTCTATAGCGTTATATATCCTAACCTAAGGCAGGCTAAAATCTCGGATGCAGCATTTTACAACATTCCTAGCGTATCGGCTCTACTTCTCGGTGGGAACATTATACACGTCTATAACGTAACATAACCTAACCTAACCCATCTAGCCCCTCGCTGGTAATGTTTTACAGAATCCCGTTCGTGTCGTCCCGTACGTCTCGGTTGGGACATTATAAACGTCTACAGCGTTATATATCCTAACCTAAGGCAGGCTAACATCTCGGTTGCAGTATTTTACAACATTCCTGGCGTATCGGCCCATGCTTCTCGGTGGGAACATTATATAGGTCTATAACGTAACATAACCTAACCTAACACATCTACCCCTCGCTGGTAATGTTTTACAGAATCCCGTTCGTGTCGTCCCGTACGTCTCGGTTGGGATATTATATACGTCTATAGCGTTATGTATCCTAACCTAAGGCAGGATAACATCTCGGTTGCAGTATTTTACAACATTCCTGGCATATCGGCCCCTACTTCTCGGTGGGACCATTATATACGTTTATAACGTATCACAACCTATCCTAACCCATCTAGCCCCTCGCTGGTAATATTTTACAGAATCCCGTCCCTGTCGTCCCGTACGTCTCGGATGAGACATTATAAACGTCTACAGCGATATATATCCTAACCTAAGGCAGGCTAATTTCTCGGATATATTATTTTACAACATTTCTGTAGGATCGGCCTCTACTTCTCGGTGGGAACATTATATACGTCTATAACGTAACATAACCTAACCTAACCCATCTAGCCCCTCGCTGGTAATGTTTTACAGAATCCCGTTCGTGTCGTCCCGTACATCTCGGTTGGGATATTATATACGTCTATAGCGTTGTATATCCTAACCTAAGGCAGGCTAACATCTCGGATGCAGCATTTTACAACATTCCTAGCGTATCGGCTCTACTTCTCGGTGGGAACATTATACACGTCTATAACGTAACATAACCTAACCTAACCCATCTAGCCCCTCGCTGGTAATGTTTTGCAGAATCCCGTTCCTGTCGTCCCGTACATCTCGGTTGGATGTTATATACGTCTGCAGCGATATATATCCTAACGTAAGGCAGGCTAACTTCTCGGATGTAGTATTTTACAACATTCCTGGCGTATCGGCCCCTACTTCACCGTGGGAACATTATACACGTCTATAACTTAACATAACCTAACCTAACACATCTACCCCTCGCTGGTAATGTTTTACAGAATCCCGTTCGTGTCGTCCCGTACGTCTCGGATGGGAACCTATATACGTCTACAGCGATATATATGTTAACGTAAGGCAGGCTAACATCTCGGATGTAGTATTTTACAACATTCTTGGAGTATCGGCCCCTACTTCGCGGTGGGAACATTATACACGTCTATAACGTAACAAAACCTAACCTAACCCATCTAGCCCCTCGCTGGTAATATTTTGCAGAATCCCGTTCTTGTCGACCCGTACGACTCGGTTGAGATATTATATACGTCTATAGCGTTATATATCCTAACCTAAGGCAGGCTATCATCTCGGATGCAATATTTTACAACATTCCTGGCGCATCGGCCTCAACTTCTCGGTGGGAACATTATATAGGTCTATAACGTAATATAACCTAACCTAACACATCTAGCCCATCGCTCGTAATGTTTTACAGAATCCCGTTCGTGTCGTCCCGTACGTCTCGGTTGGGACATTATATACGTCTACAGCGTTATATATCCTAACCTAAGCCAGGCTATCATCTCGGATGCAGTGTTTTACAACATTCCTGGCATATCGGCCCCTACTTCTCGGTGGGAACATTATATACGTCTATAACGTATCACAACCTAACCTAACCCATCTAGCCCCTCGCTGGTAATATTTTACAGAATCCCGTCCCTGTCGTCCCGTACGTCTCGGATGAGACATTATAAACGTCTACAGCGATATATATCCTAACCTAAGGCAGGCTAACTTCTCGGATATAGTATTTTACAACATTTCTGTAGGATCGGCCTCTACTTCTCGGTGGGAAAATTATATACGTCTATAACGTAATATAATCCAACCTAACCCATCTAGCCCCTCGCTGGTAATGTTTTACAGAATCCCGTTCGTGTCGTCCCGTACGTCTCGGTTGGGATATTATATACGTCTATAGCGTTATGTATCCTAACCTAAGGCAGGATAAAATCTCGGTTGCAGTATTTTACAACATTCCTGGCATATCGGCCCCTACTTATCGGTGGGACCATCATATACGTTTATAACGTATCACAACCTATCCTAACCCATCTAGCCCCTCGCTGGTAATATTTTACAGAATCCCGTCCCTGTCGTCCCGTACGTCTCGGATGAGACATTATAAACGTCTACGGCGATATATATCCTAACCTAAGGCAGGCTAATTTCTCGGATATATTATTTTACAACATTTCTGTAGGATCGGCCTCTACTTCTCGGTGGGAACATTATATACGTCTATAACGTAACATAACCTAACCTAACCCATCTAGCCCCTCGCTGGTAATGTTTTACAGAATTCCGTTCGTGTCGTCCCGTACATCTCGGTTGGGATATTATATACGTCTATAGCGTTATATATCCTAACCTAAGGCAGGCTAACATCTCGGATGCAGCATTTTACAACATTCCTAGCGTATCGGCTCTACTTCTCGGTGGGAACATTATACACGTCTATAACGTAACATAACCTAACCTAACCCATCTAGCCCCTCGCTGGTAATGTTTTGCAGAATCCCGTTCCTGTCGTCCCGTACATCTCGGTTGGGATGTTATATACGTCTACAGCGATATATATCCTAACGTAAGGCAGGCTAACATCTCGGATGTAGTATTTTACAACATTCTTGGAGTATCGGCCCCTACTTCTCGGTGGGAACATTATATACGTCTGTAACGTAACATAACCTAACCTATCCCATCTAGCCCCTCGTTGGCAATGTTTTACAGAATTCCGTTCGTGTCGTCCCGTATATCTCGGTTGGGATATTATATACGTCTACAGCGATATATATCCTAACCCAAGGCAGGCTAACTTCTCGGATATAGTATTTTACAACATTCCTGGCGTATCGGCCCCTACTTCACCGTGGGAACATTATACACGTCTATAACTTAACATAACCTAACCTAACCCATCTAGCCCCTCGCTGGTAATATTTTACAGAATCCCGTTCCTGTCGTCCGGTACATCTCGGTTGGGATATTATATACGACTCTAGCGTTATATACCTAACCTAAGGCAGGCTAACATCTCGGATGTAGTATTTTACAACATTCTTGGGGTATCGGCCCCTACTTCTCGGTGGGAACATTATATACGTCTGTAACGTAACACAACCTAACCTATCCCATCTAGCCCCTCGTTTGCAATGTTTTACAGAATCCCGTTCGTGTCGTCCCGTACATCTTGGTTGGGATATTATATACGTCTACAGCGATATATATCCTAACCTAAGGCAGGCTAACATCTCGGATGTAGTATTTTACAACATTCTTGGGGTATCGGCCCCTACTTCTCGGTGGGAACATTATATACGTCTGTAACGTAACATAACCTAACCTATCCCATCTAGCCCCTCGTTTGCAATGTTTTACAGAATCCCGTTCGTGTCGTCCCGTACATCTTGGTTGGGATATTATATACGTCTACAGCGATATATATCCTAACCTAAGGCAGGCTAATTTCTCGGATATATTATTTTACAACATTTCTGTAGGATCGGCCCCTACTTCTCGGTGGGAACATTATATACGTCTGTAACGTAACATAACCTAACCTATCCCATCTAGCCCCTCGTTTGCAATGTTTTACAGAATCCCGTTCGTGTCGTCCCGTACATCTCGGTTGGGATATTATATACGTCTATAGCGTTATATATCCTAACCTAAGGCAGGCTAAAATCTCGGATGCAGCATTTTACAACATTCCTAGCGTATCGGCTCTACTTCTCGGTGGGAACATTATACACGTCTATAACGTAACATAACCTAACCTAACCCATCTAGCCCCTCGCTGGTAATGTTTTACAGAATCCCGTTCGTGTCGTCCCGTACGTCTCGGTTGGGACATTATAAACGTCTACAGCGTTATATATCCTAACCTAAGGCAGGCTAACATCTCGGTTGCAGTATTTTACAACATTCCTGGCGTATCGGCCCATGCTTCTCGGTGGGAACATTATATAGGTCTATAACGTAACATAACCTAACCTAACACATCTACCCCTCGCTGGTAATGTTTTACAGAATCCCGTTCGTGTCGTCCCGTACGTCTCGGTTGGGATATTATATACGTCTATAGCGTTATGTATCCTAACCTAAGGCAGGATAACATCTCGGTTGCAGTATTTTACAACATTCCTGGCATATCGGCCCCTACTTCTCGGTGGGACCATTATATACGTTTATAACGTATCACAACCTATCCTAACCCATCTAGCCCCTCGCTGGTAATATTTTACAGAATCCCGTCCCTGTCGTCCCGTACGTCTCGGATGAGACATTATAAACGTCTACAGCGATATATATCCTAACCTAAGGCAGGCTAATTTCTCGGATATATTATTTTACAACATTTCTGTAGGATCGGCCTCTACTTCTCGGTGGGAACATTATATACGTCTATAACGTAACATAACCTAACCTAACCCATCTAGCCCCTCGCTGGTAATGTTTTACAGAATCCCGTTCGTGTCGTCCCGTACATCTCGGTTGGGATATTATATACGTCTATAGCGTTGTATATCCTAACCTAAGGCAGGCTAACATCTCGGATGCAGCATTTTACAACATTCCTAGCGTATCGGCTCTACTTCTCGGTGGGAACATTATACACGTCTATAACGTAACATAACCTAACCTAACCCATCTAGCCCCTCGCTGGTAATGTTTTGCAGAATCCCGTTCCTGTCGTACCGTACATCTCGGTTGGATGTTATATACGTCTACAGCGATATATATCCTAACGTAAGGCAGGCTAACATCTCGGATGTAGTATTTTACAAAATTCTTGGAGTATCGGCCCGTACTTCTCGGTGGGAACATTATATACGTCTGTAACGTAACATAACCTAACCTATCCCATCTAGCCCCTCGTTTGCAATGTTTTACAGAATCCCATTCGTGTCGTCCCGTACATCTCGGTTGGGATATTATATACGTCTACAGCGATATATATCCTAACCTAAGGCAGGCTAACTTCTCGGATAGAGTATTTTACAACATTCCTGGCATATCGGCCCCTACTTCTCGGTGGGACCATTATATACGTTTATAACGTATCACAACCTAACCTAACCCATCTAGCCCCTCGCTGGTAATGTTTTGCAGAATCCCGTTCCTGTCGTCCCGTACATCTCGGTTGGGATGTTATATACGTCTACAGCGATATATATCCTAACGTAAGGCAGGCTAACATCTCGGATGTAGTATTTTACAACATTCTTGGAGTATCGGCCCCTACTTCTCGGTGGGAACATTATATACGTCTGTAACGTAACATAACCTAACCTATCCCATCTAGCCCCTCGTTGGCAATGTTTTACAGAATTCCGTTCGTGTCGTCCCGTATATCTCGGTTGGGATATTATATACGTCTACAGCGATATATATCCTAACCTAAGGCAGGCTAACTTCTCGGATATAGTATTTTACAACATTCCTGGCGTATCGGCCCCTACTTCACCGTGGGAACATTATACACGTCTATAACTTAACATAACCTAACCTAGCCCATCTAGCCCCTCGCTGGTAATATTTTACAGAATCCCGTTCCTGTCGTCCGGTACATCTCGGTTGGGATATTATATACGCCTATAGCGTTATATATCCTAACCTAAGGCAGGCTATCATCTCGGATACAATATTTTACAACATTCCTGGCGCATCGGCCTCAACTTCTCGGTGGGAACATTATATAGGTCTATAACGTAATATAACCTAACCTAACACATCTAGCCCATCGCTCGTAATGTTTTACAGAATCCCGTTCGTGTCGTCCCGTACGTCTCGGTTGGGACATTATATACGTCTACAGCGTTATATATCCTAACCTAAGCCAGGCTATCATCTCGGATGCTGTATTTTACAACATTCCTGGCATATCGGCCCCTACTTCTCGGTGGGAACATTATATACGTCTATAACGTATCACAACCTAACCTAACCCATCTAGCCCCTCGCTGGTAATATTTTACAGAATCCCGTCCCTGTCGTCCCGTACGTCTCGGATGAGACATTATAAACGTCTACAGCGATATATATCCTAACCTAAGGCAGGCTAACTTCTCGGATATAGTATTTTACAACATTTCTGTAGGATCGGCTCTACTTCTCGGTGGGAACATTATACACGTCTATAACGTAACATAACCTAACCTAACCCATCTAGCCTCTCGCTGGTAATGTTTTGCAGAATCCCGTTCCTGTCGTCCCGTACATCTCGGTTGGGATGTTATATACGTCTACAGCGATATATATCCTAACGTAAGGCAGGCTAACATCTCGGATGTAGTATTTTACAACATTCTTGGAGTATCGGCCCCTACTTCTCGGTGGGAACATTATACACGTCTATAACGTATCACAACCTAACCTAACCCATCTACCCCTCGCTGGTAATGTTTTACAGAATCCCGTCCCTGTCGTCCCGTACGTCTCGGATGAGACATTATAAACGTCTACAGCGATATATATCCTAACCTAAGGCAGGCTAACTTCTCGGATATAGTATTTTACAACATTTCTGTAGGATCGGCCTCGACTTCTCGGTGGGAAAATTATATACGTCTATAACGTAATATAATCCAACCTAACCCATCTAGCCCCTCGTTTGCAATGTTTTACAGAATCCCGTTCGTGTCGTCCCGTACATCTCGGTTGGGATATTATATACGTCTACAGCGATATATATCCTAACCTAAGGCAGGCTAACTTCTCGGATATAGTATTTTACAACATACCTGGCATATCGGCCCCTACTTCTCGGTGGGACCATTATATACGTTTATAACGTATCACAACCTAACCTAACCCATCTAGCCCCTCGCTGGTAATGTTTTACAGAATCCCGTTCGTGTCGTCCCGTACGTCTCGGTTGGGACATTATAAACGTCTACAGCGTTATATATCCTAACCTAAGGCAGGCTAACATCTCGGTTGCAGTATTTTACAACATTCCTGGCGTATCGGCCCATGCTTCTCGGTGGGAACATTATATAGGTCTATAACGTAACATAACCTAACCTAACACATCTACCCCTCGCTGGTAATGTTTTACAGAATCCCGTTCGTGTCGTCCCGTACGTCTCGGTTGGGAACCTATATACGTCTACAGCGATATATGTGTTAACGTAAGGCAGGCTAACATCTCGGATGTAGTATTTTACAACATTCTTGTAGTATCGGCCCCTACTTCGCGGTGGGAACATTATACACGTCTATAACGTAACAAAACTTAACCTAACCCATCTAGCCCCTCGCGGGTAATATTTTGCAGAATCCCGTTCTTGTCGACCCGTACGACTCGGTTGGGATATTATATACGTCTATAGCGTTATGTATCCTAACCTAAGGCAGGCTATCATCTCGGATGCAATATTTTACAACATTCCTGGCGCATCGGCGTCAACTTCTCGGTGGGAACATTATATAGGTCTATAACGTAATATAACCTAACCTAACACATCTAGCCCATCGCTCGTAATGTTTTGCAGAATCCCGTTCGTGTCGTCCCGTACGTCTCGGTTGGGACATTATATACGTCTACAGCGTTATATATCCTAACCTAAGCCAGGCTATCATCTCGGATGCAGTATTTTACAACATTCCTGGCATATCGGCCCCTACTTCTCGGTGGGAACATTATATACGTCTATAACGTATCACAACCTAACCTAACCCATCTAGCCCCTCGCTGGTAATATTTTACAGAATCCCGTCCCTGTCGTCCCGTACGTCTCGGATGAGATATTATAAACGTCTACAGCGATATATATCCTAACCTAAGGCAGGCTAACTTCTCGGATATAGTATTTTACAACATTTCTGTAGGATCGGCTCTACTTCTCGGTGGGAACATTATACACGTCTATAACGTAACATAACCTAACCTAACCCATCTAGCCCCTCGCTGGTAATGTTTTGCAGAATCCCGTTCCTGTCGTCCCGTACATCTCGGTTGGGATGTTATATACGTCTACAGCGATATATATCCTAACGTAAGGCAGGCTAACATCTCGGATGTAGTATTTTACAACATTCTTGGAGTATCGGCCCCTACTTCTCGGTGGGAACATTATATACGTCTGTAACGTAACATAACCTAACCTATCCCATCTAGCCCCTCGTTGGCAATGTTTTACAGAATTCCGTTCGTGTCGTCCCGTACATCTGGGTTGGGATATTATATACGTCTACAGCGATATATATCCTAACCTAAGGCAGGCTAACTTCTCGGATATAGTATTTTACAACATTCCTGGCGTATCGGCCCCTACTTCACCGTGGGAACATTATACACGTCTATAACTTAACATAACCTAACCTAACCCATCTAGCCCCTCGCTGGTAATATTTTACAGAATCCCGTTCCTGTCGTCCGGTACATCTCGGTTGGGATATTATATACGACTCTAGCGTTATATACCTAACCTAAGGCAGGCTAACATCTCGGATGCAGTATTTTACAACATTCCTGGCGTATCGGCCCATACTTCTCGGTGGGAACATTATATACGTCTATAACGTAACATAACCTAACCTATGCCATCTAGCCCCTCGTTGGCAATGTTTTACAGAATCCCGTTCGTGACGTCCCGTACATCTCGGTTGGAATATTATATACGTCTATAGCGTTATATATCCTAACCTAAGGCAAGCTATCATCTCGGATGCAGTATTTTACAACATTCCTGGCATATCGGCCCCTACTTCTCGGTGGGACCATTATATACGTTTATAACGTATCACAACCTAACCTAACTCATCTAGCCCCTCGCTGGTAATGTTTTACAGAATCCCGTTCGTGTCGTCCCGTACGTCTCGGTTGGGACATTATAAACGTCTACAGCGTTATATATCCTAACCTAAGGCAGGCTAACATCTCGGTTGCAGTATTTTACAACATTCCTGGCGTATCGGCCCATGCTTCTCGGTGGGAACACTATATAGGTCTATAACGTAACATAACCTAACCTAACACATCTACCCCTCGCTGGTAATGTTTTACAGAATCCCGTTCGTGTCGTCCCGTACGTCTCGGATGGGACCCTATATACGTCTACAGCGATATATATATTAACGTAAGGCAGGCTAACATCTCGGATGTAGTATTTTACAACATTCTTGGAGTATCGGCCCCTACTTCTCGGTGGGAACATTATATACGTCTGTAACGTAACATAACCTAACCTATCCCATCTAGCCCCTCGTTGGCAATGTTTTACAGAATTCCGTTCGTGTCGTCCCGTACATCTGGGTTGGGATATTATATACGTCTACAGCGATATATATCCTAACCTAAGGCAGGCTAACTTCTCGGATATAGTATTTTACAACATTCCTGGCGTATCGGCCCCTACTTCACCGTGGGAACATTATACACGTCTATAACTTAACATAACCTAACCTAACCCATCTAGCCCCTCGCTGGTAATATTTTACAGAATCCCGTTCCTGTCGTCCGGTACATCTCGGTTGGGATATTATATACGACTCTAGCGTTATATACCTAACCTAAGGCAGGCTAACATCTCGGATGCAGTATTTTACAACATTCCTGGCGTATCGGCCCATACTTCTCGGTGGGAACATTATATACGTCTATAACGTAACATAACCTAACCTATGCCATCTAGCCCCTCGTTGGCAATGTTTTACAGAATCCCGTTCGTGACGTCCCGTACATCTCGGTTGGAATATTATATACGTCTATAGCGTTATATATCCTAACCTAAGGCAAGCTATCATCTCGGATGCAGTATTTTACAACATTCCTGGCATATCGGCCCCTACTTCTCGGTGGGACCATTATATACGTTTATAACGTATCACAACCTAACCTAACTCATCTAGCCCCTCGCTGGTAATGTTTTACAGAATCCCGTTCGTGTCGTCCCGTACGTCTCGGTTGGGACATTATAAACGTCTACAGCGTTATATATCCTAACCTAAGGCAGGCTAACATCTCGGTTGCAGTATTTTACAACATTCCTGGCGTATCGGCCCATGCTTCTCGGTGGGAACATTATATAGGTCTATAACGTAACATAACCTAACCTAACACATCTACCCCTCGCTGGTAATGTTTTACAGAATCCCGTTCGTGTCGTCCCGTACGTCTCGGATGGGACCCTATATACGTCTGCATCGATATATATATTAACGTAAGGCAGGCTAACATCTCGGATGTAGTATTTTACAACATTCTTGGAGTATCGGCCCCTACTTCGCGGTGGGAACATTATACACGTCTATGACGTAACAAAACCTAACCTAACCCATCTAGCCCCTCGCTGGTAATATTTTACAGAATCCCGTTCTTGTCGACCCGTACGACTCGGTTGGGATATTATAAACGTCTACAGCGTTATATATCCTAACCTAAGGCAGGCTAACATCGCGGTTGCAGTATTTTACAACATTCCTGGCGTATCGGCCCATGCTTCTCGGTGGGAACATTATATAGGTCTATAACGTAACATAACCTAACCTAACACATCTACCCCTCGCTGGTAATGTTTTACAGAATCCCGTTCGTGTCGTCCCGTACGTCTCGGATGGGAACCTATATACGTCTACAGCGATATATATGTTAACGTAAGGAAGGCTAACATCTCGGATGTAGTATTTTACAACATTCTTGGAGTATCGGCCCCTACTTCGCGGTGGGAACATTATACACGTCTATAACGTAACAAAACTTAACCTAACCCATCTAGCCCCTCGCGGGTAATATTTTGCAGAATCCCGTTCTTGTCGACCCGTACGACTCGGTTGGGATATTATATACGTCTATAGCGTTATATATCCTAACCTAAGGCAGGCTATCATCTCGGATGCAATATTTTACAACATTCCTGGCGCATCGGCCTCAACTTCTCGGTGGGAACATTATATAGGTCTATAACGTAATATAACCTAACCTAACACATCTAGCCCATCGCTCGTAATGTTTTACAGAATCCCGTTCGTGTCGTCCCGTACGTCTCGGTTGGGACATTATATACGTCTACAGCGTTATATATCCTAACCTAAGCCAGGCTATCATCTCGGATGCAGTATTTTACAACATTCCTGGCATATCGGCCCCTACTTCTCGGTGGGAACATTATATACGTCTATAACATATCACAACCTAACCTAACCCATCTAGCCCCTCGCTGGTAATATTTTACAGAATCCCGTCCCTGTCGTCCCGTACATCTGGGTTGGGATATTATATACGTCTACAGCGATATATATCCTAACCTAAGGCAGGCTAACATCGCGGTTGCAGTATTTTACAACATTCCTGGCGTATCGGCCCATGCTTCTCGGTGGGAACATTATATAGGTCTATAACGTAACATAACCTAACCTAACACATCTACCCCTCGCTGGTAATGTTTTACAGAATCCCGTTCGTGTCGTCCCGTACGTCTCGGATGGGAACCTATATACGTCTACAGCGATATATATGTTAACGTAAGGCAGGCTAACATCTCGGATGTAGTATTTTACAACATTCTTGGAGTATCGGCCCCTACTTCGCGGTGGGAACATTATACACGTCTATAACGTAACAAAACTTAACCTAACCCATCTTGCCCCTCGCGGGTAATATTTTGCAGAATCCCGTTCTTGTCGACCCGTACGACTCGGTTGGGATATTATATACGTCTATAGCGTTATATATCCTAACCTAAGGCAGGCTATCATCTCGGAAGCAATATTTTACAACATTCCTGGCGCATCGGCCTCAACTTCTCGGTGGGAACATTATATAGGTCTATAACGTAATATAACCTAACCTAACACATCTAGCCCATCGCTCGTAATGTTTTACAGAATCCCGTTCGTGTCGTCCCGTACGTCTCGGTTGGGACATTATATACGTCTACAGCGTTATATATCCTAACCTAAGCCAGGCTATCATCTCGGATGCAGTATTTTACAACATTCCTGGCATATCGGCCCCTACTTCTCGGTGGGAACATTATATACGTCTATAACATATCACAACCTAACCTAACCCATCTAGCCCCTCGCTGGTAATATTTTACAGAATCCCGTCCCTGTCGGCCCGTACATCTGGGTTGGGATATTATATACGTCTACAGCGATATATATCCTAACCTAAGGCAGGCTAACTTCTCGGATATAGTATTTTACAACATTCCTGGCGTATCGGCCCCTACTTCACCGTGGGAACATTATACACGTCTATTACTTAACATAACCTAACCTAACCCATCTAGCCCCTCGCTGGTAATATTTTACAGAATCCCGTTCCTGTCGTCCGGTACATCTCGGTTGGGATATTATATACGACTCTAGCGTTATATACCTAACCTAAGGCAGGCTAACATCTCGGATGCAGTATTTTAGAACATTCCTGGCGTATCGGCCCATACTTCTCGGTGGGAACATTATATACGTCTATAACGTAACATAACCTAACCTATGCCATCTAGCCCCTCGTTGGCAATGTTTTACAGAATCCCGTTCGTGACGTCCCGTACATCTCGGTTGGAATATTATATACGTCTATAGCGTTATATATCCTAACCTAAGGCAAGCTATCATCTCGGATGCAGTATTTTACAACATTCCTGGCATATCGGCCCCTACTTCTCGGTGGGACCATTATATACGTTTATAACGTATCACAACCTAACCTAACTCATCTAGCCCCTCGCTGGTAATGTTTTACAGAATCCCGTTCGTGTCGTCCCGTACGTCTCGGTTGGGACATTATAAACGTCTACAGCGTTATATATCCTAACCTAAGGCAGGCTAACATCTCGGTTGCAGTATTTTACAACATTCCTGGCGTATCGGCCCATACTTCTCGGTGGGAACATTATATACGTCTATAACGTAACATAACCTAACCTATGCCATCTAGCCCCTCGTTGGCAATGTTTTACAGAATCCCGTTCGTGACGTCCCGTACATCTCGGTTGGAATATTATATACGTCTATAGCGTTATATATCCTAACCTAAGGCAAGCTATCATCTCGGATGCAGTATTTTACAACATTCCCGGCATATCGGCCCCTACTTCTCGGTGGGACCATTATATACGTTTATAACGTATCACAACCTAACCTAACTCATCTAGCCCCTCGCTGGTAATGTTTTACAGAATCCCGTTCGTGTCGTCCCGTACGTCTCGGTTGGGACATTATAAACGTCTACAGCGTTATATATCCTAACCTAAGGCAGGCTAACATCTCGGTTGCAGTATTTTACAACATTCCTGGCGTATCGGCCCATACTTCTCGGTGGGAACATTATATACGTCTATAACGTAACATAACCTAACCTATGCCATCTAGCCCCTCGTTGGCAATGTTTTACAGAATCCCGTTCGTGACGTCCCGTACATCTCGGTTGGAATATTATATACGTCTATAGCGTTATATATCCTAACCTAAGGCAAGCTATCATCTCGGATGCAGTATTTTACAACATTCC
Source organism: Xylocopa violacea (assembly GCA_963969225.1). Taxonomy (NCBI): domain Eukaryota; kingdom Metazoa; phylum Arthropoda; class Insecta; order Hymenoptera; family Apidae; genus Xylocopa; species Xylocopa violacea. The sequence goes on from CAXAJV010001083.1 coordinate 1,031,139, forward strand.
TGGCATATCGGCCCCTACTTCTCGGTGGGACCATTATATACGTTTATAACGTATCACAACCTAACCTAACTCATCTAGCCCCTCGCTGGTAATATTTTACAGAATCCCGTCCATGTCGTCCCGTACGTCTCGGATGAGACATTATAAACGTCTACAGCGATATATATCCTAACCTAAGGCAGGCTAACTTCTCGGATATAGTATTTTACAACATTTCTGTAGGGTCGGCCTCTACTTCTCGGTGGGAAAATTATATACGTCTATAACGTAATATAATCCAACCTAACCCATCTAGCCCCTCGCTGGTAATGTTTTACAGAATCCCGTTCGTGTCGTCCCGTACGTCTCGGTTGGGACATTATAAACGTCTACAGCTTTATATATATTAACGTAAGGCAGGCTAACATCTCGGATGTAGTATTTTACAACATTCTTGGAGTATCGGCCCCTACTTCGCGGTGGGAACATTATACACGTCTATAACGTAACAAAACCTAACCTAACCCATCTAGCCCCTCGCTGGTAATATTTTGCAGAATCCCGTTCTTGTCGACCCGTACGACTCGGTTGGGATATTATATACGTCTATAGCGTTATACATCCTAACCTAAGGCAGGCTATCATCTCGGATGCAATATTTTACAACATTCCTGGCGCATCGGCCTCAACTTCTCGGTGGGAACATTATATAGGTCTATAACGTAACATAACCTAACCTAACACATCTACCCCTCGCTGGTAATGTTTTACAGAATCCCGTTCGTGTCGTCCCGTACGTCTCGGATGGGAACCTATATACGTCTACAGCGATATATATGTTAACGTAAGGCAGGCTAACATCTCGGATGTAGTATTTTACAACATTCTTGGAGTATCGGCCCCTACTTCGCGGTGGGAACATTATACACGTCTATAACGTAACAAAACCTAACCTAACCCATCTAGCCCCTCGCGGGTAATATTTTGCAGAATCCCGTTCTTGTCGACCCGTACGACTCGGTTGGGATATTATATACGTCTATAGCGTTATATATCCTAACCTAAGGCAGGCTATCATCTCGGATGCAATATTTTACAACATTCCTGGCGCATCGGCCTCAACTTCTCGGTGGGAACATTATATAGGTCTATAACGTAATATAACCTAACCTAACACATCTAGCCCATCGCTCGTAATGTTTTACAGAATCCCGTTCGTGTCGTCCCGTACGTCTCGGCTGGGACATTATATACGTCTACAGCGTTATATATCCTAACCTAAGCCAGGCTATCATCTCGGATGCAGTATTTTACAACATTCCTGGCATATCGGCCCCTACTTCTCGGTGGGAACATTATATACGTCTATAACGTATCACAACCTAACCTAACCCATCTAGCCCCTCGTTTGCAATGTTTTACAGAATCCCGTTCGTGTCGTCCCGTACATCTCGGTTGGGATATTATATACGTCTACTGCGATATATATCCTAACCTAAGGCAGGCTAACTTCTCGGATATAGTATTTTACAACATTCCTGGCATATCGGCCCCTACTTCTCGGTGGGACCATTATATACGTTTATAACGTATCACAACCTAACCTAACCCATCTAGCCCCTCGCTGGTAATGTTTTACAGAATCCCGTTCGTGTCGTCCCGTACGTCTCGGTTGGGACATTATAAACGTCTACAGCGTTATATATCCTAACCTAAGGCAGGCTAACATCTCGGTTGCAGTATTTTACAACATTCCTGGCGTATCGGCCCATGCTTCTCGGTGGGAACATTATATAGGTCTATAACGTAACATAACCTAACCTAACACATCTACCCCTCGCTGGTAATGTTTTACAGAATCCCGTTCGTGTCGTCCCGTACGTCTCGGATGGGACCCTATATACGTCTACAGCGATATATATATTAACGTAAGGCAGGCTAACATCTCGGATGTAGTATTTTACAACATTCTTGGAGTATCGGCCCCTACTTCGCGGTGGGAACATTATACACGTCTATAACGTAACAAAACCTAACCTAACCCATCTAGCCCCTCGCTGGTAATGTTTTACAGAATCCCGTTCGTGTCGTCCCGTACGTCTCGGTTGGGACATTATAAACGTCTACAGCGTTATATATCCTAACCTAAGGCAGGCTAACATCTCGGTTGCAGTATTTTACAACATTCCTGGCGTATCGGCCCATGCTTCTCGGTGGGAACATTATATAGGTCTATAACGTAACATAACCTAACCTAACACATCTACCCCTCGCTGGTAATGTTTTACAGAATCCCGTTCGTGTCGTCCCGTACGTCTCGGATGGGACCCTATATACGTCTACAGCGATATATATATTAACGTAAGGCAGGCTAACATCTCGGATGTAGTATTTTACAACATTCCTGGCATATCGGCCCCTACTTCTCGGTGGGACCATTATATACGTTTATAACGTATCACAACCTATCCTAACCCATCTAGCCCCTCGCTGGTAATATTTTACAGAATCCCGTCCCTGTCGTCCCGTACGTCTCGGATGAGACATTATAAACGTCTACAGCGATATATATCCTAACCTAAGGCAGGCTAATTTCTCGGATATATTATTTTACAACATTTCTGTAGGATCGGCCTCTACTTCTCGGTGGGAACATTATATACGTCTATAACGTAACATAACCTAACCTAACCCATCTAGCCCCTCGCTGGTAATGTTTTACAGAATCCCGTTCGTGTCGTCCCGTACATCTCGGTTGGGATATTATATACGTCTATAGCGTTGTATATCCTAACCTAAGGCAGGCTAACATCTCGGATGCAGCATTTTACAACATTCCTAGCGTATCGGCTCTACTTCTCGGTGGGAACATTATACACGTCTATAACGTAACATAACCTAACCTAACCCATCTAGCCCCTCGCTGGTAATGTTTTGCAGAATCCCGTTCCTGTCGTCCCGTACATCTCGGTTGGATGTTATATACGTCTACAGCGATATATATCCTAACGTAAGGCAGGCTAACATCTCGGATGTAGTATTTTACAACATTCTTGGAGTATCGGCTCCTACTTCTCGGTGGGAACATTATATACGTCTGTAACGTAACATAACCTAACCTATCCCATCTAGCCCCTCGTTTGCAATGTTTTACAGAATCCCGTTCGTGTCGTCCCGTACATCTCGGTTGGGATATTATATACGTCTACAGCGATATATATCCTAACGTAAGGCAGGCTAACATCTCGGATTTAGTATTTTACAAAATTCTTGGAGTATCGGCCCGTACTTCTCGGTGGGACCATTATATACGTTTATAACGTATCACAACCTAACCTAACCCATCTAGCCCCTCGCTGGTAATGTTTTACAGAATCCCGTTCGTGTCGTCCCGTACGTCTCGGTTGGAACATTATAAACGTCTACAGCGTTATATATCCTAACCTAAGGCAGGCTAACATCTCGGTTGCAGTATTTTACAACATTCCTGGCGTATCGGCCCATGCTTCTCGGTGGGAACACTATATAGGTATATAACGAACATAACCTAACCTAACACATCTACGCCTCGCTGGTAATGTTTTACAGAATCCCGTTCGTGTCGTCCCGTACGTCTCGGATGGGACCCTATATACGTCTACAGCGATATATATATTAACGTAAGGCAGGCTAACATCTCGGATGTAGTATTTTACAACATTCCTGGCATATCGGCCCCTACTTCTCGGTGGGACCATTATATACGTTTATAACGTATCACAACCTATCCTAACCCATCTAGCCCCTCGCTGGTAATATTTTACAGAATCCCGTCCCTGTCGTCCCGTACGTCTCGGATGAGACATTATAAACGTCTACAGCGATATATATCCTAACCTAAGGCAGGCTAATTTCTCGGATATATTATTTTACAACATTTCTGTAGGATCGGCCTCTACTTTTCGGTGGGAACATTATATACGTCTATAACGTAACATAACCTAACCTAACCCATCTAGCCCCTCGCTGGTAATATTTTACAGAATCCCGTTCTTGTCGTCCCGTACGTCTTGGATGGGACCCTATATACGTCTGCATCGATATATATATTAACGTAAGGCAGGCTAACATCTCGGATGTAGTATTTTACAACATTCTTGGAGTATCGGCCCCTACTTCGCGGTGGGAACATTATACACGTCTATAACGTAACAAAACCTAACCTAACCCATCTAGCCCCTCGCTGGTAATATTTTACAGAATCCCGTTCTTGTCGACCCGTACGACTCGGTTGGGATATTATATACGTCTATAGCGTTATATATCCTAACCTAAGGCAGGCTATCATCTCGGATGCAATATTTTACAACATTCCTGGCATATCGGCCCCTACTTCTCGGTGGGAACATTATATACGTCTATAACGTATCACAACCTAACCTAACCCATCTACCCCTCGCTGGTAATGTTTTACAGAATCCCGTCCCTGTCGTCCCGTACGTCTCGGATGAGACATTATAAACGTCTACAGCGATATATATCCTAACCTAAGGCAGGCTAACTTCTCGGATATAGTATTTTACAACATTTCTGTAGGATCGGCCTCGACTTCTCGGTGGGAAAATTATATACGTCTATAACGTAATATAATCCAACCTAACCCATCTAGCCCCTCGTTTGCAATGTTTTACAGAATCCCGTTCGTGTCGTCCCGTACATCTCGGTTGGGATATTATATACGGCTACAGCGATATATATCCTAACCTAAGGCAGGCTAACTTCTCGGATATAGTATTTTACAACATACCTGGCATATCGGGCCCTACTTCTCGGTGGGACCATTATATACGTTTATAACGTATCACAGCCTAACCTAACCCATCTAGCCCCTCGCTGGTAATGTTTTACAGAATCCCGTTCGTGTCGTCCCGTACGTCTCGGTTGGGACATTATAAACGTCTACAGCGTTATATATCCTAACCTAAGGCAGGCTAACATCTCGGTTGCAGTATTTTACAACATTCCTGGCGTATCGGCCCATGCTTCTCGGTGGGAACATTATATAGGTCTATAACGTAACATAACCTAACCTAACACATCTACCCCTCGCTGGTAATGTTTTACAGAATCCCGTTCGTGTCGTCCCGTACGTCTCGGATGGGAACCTATATACGTCTACAGCGATATATATGTTAACGTAAGGCAGGCTAACATCTCGGATGTAGTATTTTACAACATTCTTGGAGTATCGGCCCCTACTTCGCGGTGGGAACATTATACACGTCTATAACGTAACAAAACTTAACCTAACCCATCTAGCCCCTCGCGGGTAATATTTTGCAGAATCCCGTTCTTGTCGACCCGTACGACTCGGTTGGGATATTATATACGTCTATAGCGTTATATATCCTAACCTAAGGCAGGCTATCATCTCGGATGCAATATTTTACAACATTCCTGGCGCATCGGCCTCAACTTCTCGGTGGGAACATTATATAGGTCTATAACGTAATATAACCTAACCTAACACATCTAGCCCATCGCTCGTAATGTTTTACAGAATCCCGTTCGTGTCGTCCCGCACGTCTCGGTTGGGACATTATATACGTCTACAGCGTTATATATCCTAACCTAAGCCAGGCTATCATCTCGGATGCAGTATTTTACAACATTCCTGGCATATCGGCCCCTACTTCTCGGTGGGAACATTATATACGTCTATAACGTATCACAACCTAACCTAACCCATCTAGCCCCTCGCTGGTAATATTTTACAGAATCCCGTCCCTGTCGTCCCGTACGTCTCGGATGAGACATTATAAACGTCTACAGCGATATATATCCTAACCTAAGGCAGGCTAACTTCTCGGATATAGTATTTTACAACGTTTCTGTAGGATCGGCTCTACTTCTCGGTGGGAACATTATACACGTCTATAACGTAACATAACCTAACCTAACCCATCTAGCCCCTCGCTGGTAATGTTTTGCAGAATCCCGTTCCTGTCGTCCCGTACATCTCGGTTGGGATGTTATATACGTCTACAGCGATATATATCCTAACGTAAGGCAGGCTAACATCTCGGATGTAGTATTTTACAACATTCTTGGAGTATCGGCCCCTACTTCTCGGTGGGAACATTATATACGTCTGTAACGTAACATAACCTAACCTAACCCATCTAGCCCCTCGCTGGTAATGTTTTGCAGAATCCCGTTCCTGTCGTCCCGTACATCTCGGTTGGGATGTTATATACGTCTACAGCGATATATATCCTAACGTAAGGCAGGCTAACATCTCGGATGTAGTATTTTACAACATTCTTGGAGTATCGGCCCCTACTTCTCGGTGGGAACATTATATACGTCTGTAACGTAACATAACCTAACCTATCCCATCTAGCCCCTCGTTGGCAATGTTTTACAGAATTCCGTTCGTGTCGTCCCGTACATCTGGGTTGGGATATTATATACGTCTACAGCGATATATATCCTAACCTAAGGCAGGCTAACTTCTCGGATATAGTATTTTACAACATTCCTGGCGTATCGGCCCCTACTTCACCGTGGGAACATTATACACGTCTATAACTTAACATAACCTAACCTAACCCATCTAGCCCCTCGCTGGTAATATTTTACAGAATCCCGTTCCTGTCGTCCGGTACATCTCGGTTGGGATATTATATACGACTCTAGCGTTATATACCTAACCTAAGGCAGGCTAACATCTCGGATGCAGTATTTTACAACATTCCTGGCGTATCGGCCCATACTTCTCGGTGGGAACATTATATACGTCTATAACGTAACATAACCTAACCTATGCCATCTAGCCCCTCGTTGGAAATGTTTTACAGAATCCCGTTCGTGACGTCCCGTACATCTCGGTTGGAATATTATATACGTCTATAGCGTTATATATCCTAACCTAAGGCAAGCTATCATCTCGGATGCAGTATTTTACAACATACCTGGCATATCGGCCCCTACTTCTCGGTGGGACCATTATATACGTTTATAACGTATCACAACCTAACCTAACCCATCTAGCCCCTCGCTGGTAATGTTTTACAGAATCCCGTTCGTGTCGTCCCGTACGTCTCGGTTGGGACATTATAAACGTCTACAGCGTTATATATCCTAACCTAAGGCAGGCTAACATCTCGGTTGCAGTATTTTACAACATTCCTGGCGTATCGGCCCATGCTTCTCGGTGGGAACATTATATAGGTCTATAACGTAACATAACCTAACCTAACACATCTACCCCTCGCTGGTAATGTTTTACAGAATCCCGTTCGTGTCGTCCCGTACGTCTCGGATGGGACCCTATATACGTCTACAGCGATATATATATTAACGTAAGGCAGGCTAACATCTCGGATGTAGTATTTTACAACATTCCTGGCATATCGGCCCCTACTTCTCGGTGGGACCATTATATACGTTTATAACGTATCACAACCTATCCTAACCCATCTAGCCCCTCGCTGGTAATATTTTACAGAATCCCGTCCCTGTCGTCCCGTACGTCTCGGATGAGACATTATAAACGTCTACAGCGATATATATCCTAACCTAAGGCAGGCTAATTTCTCGGATATATTATTTTACAACATTTCTGTAGGATCGGCCTCTACTTCTCGGTGGGAACATTATATACGTCTATAACGTAACATAACCTAACCTAACCCATCTAGCCCCTCGCTGGTAATGTTTTACAGAATCCCGTTCGTGTCGTCCCGTACATCTCGGTTGGGATATTATATACGTCTATAGCGTTGTATATCCTAACCTAAGGCAGGCTAACATCTCGGATGCAGCATTTTACAACATTCCTAGCGTATCGGCTCTACTTCTCGGTGGGAACATTATACACGTCTATAACGTAACATAACCTAACCTAACCCATCTAGCCCCTCGCTGGTAATGTTTTGCAGAATCCCGTTCCTGTCGTCCCGTACATCTCGGTTGGATGTTATATACGTCTACAGCGATATATATTCTAACGTAAGGCAGGCTAACATCTCGGATGTAGTATTTTACAACATTCTTGGAGTATCGGCTCCTACTTCTCGGTGGGAACATTATATACGTCTGTAACGTAACATAACCTAACCTATCCCATCTAGCCCCTCGTTTGCAAGGTTTTACAGAATCCCGTTCGTGTCGTCCCGTACATCTCGGTTGGGATATTATATACGTCTACAGCGATATATATCCTAACGTAAGGCAGGCTAACATCTCGGATTTAGTATTTTACAAAATTCTTGGAGTATCGGCCCGTACTTCTCGGTGGGACCATTATATACGTTTATAACGTATCACAACCTAACCTAACCCATCTAGCCCCTCGCTGGTAATGTTTTACGGAATCCCGTTCGTGTCGTCCCGTACGTCTCGGTTGGAACATTATAAACGTCTACAGCGTTATATATCCTAACCTAAGGCAGGCTAACATCTCGGTTGCAGTATTTTACAACATTCCTGGCGTATCGGCCCATGCTTCTCGGTGGGAACATTATATAGGTATATAACGTAACATAACCTAACCTAACACATCTACGCCTCGCTGGTAATGTTTTACAGAATCCCGTTCGTGTCGTCCCGTACGTCTCGGATGGGACCCTATATACGTCTACAGCGATATATATATTAACGTAAGGCAGGCTAACATCTCGGATGTAGTATTTTACAACATTCCTGGCATATCGGCCCCTACTTCTCGGTGGGACCATTATATACGTTTATAACGTATCACAACCTATCCTAACCCATCTAGCCCCTCGCTGGTAATATTTTACAGAATCCCGTCCCTGTCGTCCCGTACGTCTCGGATGAGACATTATAAACGTCTACAGCGATATATATCCTAACCTAAGGCAGGCTAATTTCTCGGATATATTATTTTACAACATTTCTGTAGGATCGGCCTCTACTTCTCGGTGGGAACATTATATACGTCTATAACGTAACATAACCTAACCTAACCCATCTAGCCCCTCGCTGGTAATATTTTAAAGAATCCCGTTCTTGTCGTCCCGTACGTCTTGGATGGGACCCTATATACGTCTGCATCGATATATATATTAACGTAAGGCAGGCTAACATCTCGGATGTAGTATTTTACAACATTCTTGGAGTATCGGCCCCTACTTCGCGGTGGGAACATTATACACGTCTATAACGTAACAAAACCTAACCTAACCCATCTAGCCCCTCGCTGGTAATATTTTACAGAATCCCGTTCTTGTCGACCCGTACGACTCGGTTGGGATATTATATACGTCTATAGCGTTATATATCCTAACCTAAGGCAGGCTATCATCTCGGATGCAATATTTTACAACATTCCTGGCATATCGGCCCCTACTTCTCGGTGGGAATATTATATACGTCTATAACGTATCACAACCTAACCTAACCCATCTACCCCTCGCTGGTAATGTTTTACAGAATCCCGTCCCTGTCGTCCCGTACGTCTCGGATGAGACATTATAAACGTCTACAGCGATATATATCCTAACCTAAGGCAGGCTAACTTCTCGGATATAGTATTTTACAATATTTCTGTAGGATCGGCCTCGACTTCTCGGTGGGAAAATTATATACGTCTATAACGTAATATAATCCAACCTAACCCATCTAGCCCCTCGTTTGCAATGTTTTACAGAATCCCGTTCGTGTCGTCCCGTACATCTCGGTTGGGATATTATATACGGCTACAGCGATATATATCCTAACCTAAGGCAGGCTAACTTCTCGGATATAGTATTTTACAACATACCTGGCATATCGGGCCCTACTTCTCGGTGGGACCATTATATACGTTTATAACGTATCACAGCCTAACCTAACCCATCTAGCCCCTCGCTGGTAATGTTTTACAGAATCCCGTTCGTGTCGTCCCGTACGTCTCGGTTGGGACATTATAAACGTCTACAGCGTTATATATCCTAACCTAAGGCAGGCTAACATCTCGGTTGCAGTATTTTACAACATTCCTGGCGTATCGGCCCATGCTTCTCGGTGGGAACATTATATAGGTCTATAACGTAACATAACCTAACCTAACACATCTACCCCTCGCTGGTAATGTTTTACAGAATCCCGTTCGTGTCGTCCCGTACGTCTCGGATGGGAACCTATATACGTCTACAGCGATATATATGTTAACGTAAGGCAGGCTAACATCTCGGATGTAGTATTTTACAACATTCTTGGAGTATCGGCCCCTACTTCGCGGTGGGAACATTATACACGTCTATAACGTAACAAAACTTAACCTAACCCATCTAGCCCCTCGCGGGTAATATTTTGCAGAATCCCGTTCTTGTCGACCCGTACGACTCGGTTGGGATATTATATACGTCTATAGCGTTATATATCCTAACCTAAGGCAGGCTATCATCTCGGATGCAATATTTTACAACATTCCTGGCGCATCGGCCTCAACTTCTCGGTGGGAGCATTATATAGGTCTATAACGTAATATAACCTAACCTAACACATCTAGCCCATCGCTCGTAATGTTTTACAGAATCCCGTTCGTGTCGTCCCGTACGTCTCGGTTGGGACATTATATACGTCTACAGCGTTATATATCCTAACCTAAGGCAGGCTAACATCTCGGTTGCAGTATTTTACAACATTCCTGGCGTATCGGCCCATGCTTCTCGGTGGGAACACTATATAGGTCTATAACGTAACATAACCTAACCTAACACATCTACCCCTCGCTGGTAATGTTTTACAGAATCCCGTTCGTGTCGTCCCGTACGTCTCGGATGGGACCCTATATACGTCTACAGCGATATATATATTAACGTAAGGCAGGCTAACATCTCGGATGTAGTATTTTACAACATTCTTGGAGTATCGGCCCCTACTTCTCGGTGGGAACATTATATACGTCTGTAACGTAACATAACCTAACCTATCCCATCTAGCCCCTCGTTGGCAATGTTTTACAGAATTCCGTTCGTGTCGTCCCGTACATCTGGGTTGGGATATTATATACGTCTACAGCGATATATATCCTAACCTAAGGCAGGCTAACTTCTCGGATATAGTATTTTACAACATTCCTGGCGTATCGGCCCCTACTTCACCGTGGGAACATTATACACGTCTATAACTTAACATAACCTAACCTAACCCATCTAGCCCCTCGCTGGTAATATTTTACAGAATCCCGTTCCTGTCGTCCGGTACATCTCGGTTGGGATATTATATACGACTCTAGCGTTATATACCTAACCTAAGGCAGGCTAACATCTCGGATGCAGTATTTTACAACATTCCTGGCGTATCGGCCCATACTTCTCGGTGGGAACATTATATACGTCTATAACGTAACATAACCTAACCTATGCCATCTAGCCCCTCGTTGGCAATGTTTTACAGAATCCCGTTCGTGACGTCCCGTACATCTCGGTTGGAATATTATATACGTCTATAGCGTTATATATCCTAACCTAAGGCAAGCTATCATCTCGGATGCAGTATTTTACAACATTCCTGGCATATCGGCCCCTACTTCTCGGTGGGACCATTATATACGTTTATAACGTATCACAACCTAACCTAACTCATCTAGCCCCTCGCTGGTAATGTTTTACAGAATCCCGTTCGTGTCGTCCCGTACGTCTCGGTTGGGACATTATAAACGTCTACAGCGTTATATATCCTAACCTAAGGCAGGCTAACATCTCGGTTGCAGTATTTTACAACATTCCTGGCGTATCGGCCCATGCTTCTCGGTGGGAACATTATATAGGTCTATAACGTAACATAACCTAACCTAACACATCTACCCCTCGCTGGTAATGTTTTACAGAATCCCGTTCGTGTCGTCCCGTACGTCTCGGATGGGACCCTATATACGTCTGCATCGATATATATATTAACGTAAGGCAGGCTAACATCTCGGATGTAGTATTTTACAACATTCTTGGAGTATCGGCCCCTACTTCGCGGTGGGAACATTATACACGTCTATGACGTAACAAAACCTAACCTAACCCATCTAGCCCCTCGCTGGTAATATTTTACAGAATCCCGTTCTTGTCGACCCGTACGACTCGGTTGGGATATTATATACGTCTATAGCGTTATATATCCTAACCTAAGGCAGGCTATCATCTCGGATGCAATATTTTACAACATTCCTGGCATATCGGCCCCTACTTCTCGGTGGGAACATTATATACGTCTATAACGTATCACAACCTAACCTAACCCATCTACCCCTCGCTGGTAATGTTTTACAGAATCCCGTCCCTGTCGTCCCGTACGTCTCGGATGAGACATTATAAACGTCTACAGCGATATATATCCTAACCTAAGGCAGGCTAACTTCTCGGATTTAGTATTTTACAACATTTCTGTAGGATCGGCCTCGACTTCTCGGTGGGAAAATTATATACGTCTATAACGTAATATAATCCAACCTAACCCATCTAGCCCCTCGTTTGCAATGTTTTACAGAATCCCGTTCGTGTCGTCCCGTACATCTCGGTTGGGATATTATATACGTCTACAGCGATATATATCCTAACCTAAGGCAGGCTAACTTCTCGGATATAGTATTTTACAACATACCTGGCATATCGGCCCCTACTTCTCGGTGGGACCATTATATACGTTTATAACGTATCACAACCTAACCTAACCCATCTAGCCCCTCGCTGGTAATGTTTTACAGAATCCCGTTCGTGTCGTCCCGTACGTCTCGGTTGGGACATTATAAACGTCTACAGCGTTATATATCCTAACCTAAGGCAGGCTAACATCGCGGTTGCAGTATTTTACAACATTCCTGGCGTATCGGCCCATGCTTCTCGGTGGGAACATTATATAGGTCTATAACGTAACATAACCTAACCTAACACATCTACCCCTCGCTGGTAATGTTTTACAGAATCCCGTTCGTGTCGTCCCGTACGTCTCGGATGGGAACCTATATACGTCTACAGCGATATATATGTTAACGTAAGGAAGGCTAACATCTCGGATGTAGTATTTTACAACATTCTTGGAGTATCGGCCCCTACTTCGCGGTGGGAACATTATACACGTCTATAACGTAACAAAACTTAACCTAACCCATCTAGCCCCTCGCGGGTAATATTTTGCAGAATCCCGTTCTTGTCGACCCGTACGACTCGGTTGGGATATTATATACGTCTATAGCGTTATATATCCTAACCTAAGGCAGGCTATCATCTCGGATGCAATATTTTACAACATTCCTGGCGCATCGGCCTCAACTTCTCGGTGGGAACATTATATAGGTCTATAACGTAATATAACCTAACCTAACACATCTAGCCCATCGCTCGTAATGTTTTACAGAATCCCGTTCGTGTCGTCCCGTACGTCTCGGTTGGGACATTATATACGTCTACAGCGTTATATATCCTAACCTAAGCCAGGCTATCATCTCGGATGCAGTATTTTACAACATTCCTGGCATATCGGCCCCTACTTCTCGGTGGGAACATTATATACGTCTATAACATATCACAACCTAACCTAACCCATCTAGCCCCTCGCTGGTAATATTTTACAGAATCCCGTCCCTGTCGTCCCGTACATCTGGGTTGGGATATTATATACGTCTACAGCGATATATATCCTAACCTAAGGCAGGCTAACATCGCGGTTGCAGTATTTTACAACATTCCTGGCGTATCGGCCCATGCTTCTCGGTGGGAACATTATATAGGTCTATAACGTAACATAACCTAACCTAACACATCTACCCCTCGCTGGTAATGTTTTACAGAATCCCGTTCGTGTCGTCCCGTACGTCTCGGATGGGAACCTATATACGTCTACAGCGATATATATGTTAACGTAAGGCAGGCTAACATCTCGGATGTAGTATTTTACAACATTCTTGGAGTATCGGCCCCTACTTCGCGGTGGGAACATTATACACGTCTATAACGTAACAAAACTTAACCTAACCCATCTAGCCCCTCGCGGGTAATATTTTGCAGAATCCCGTTCTTGTCGACCCGTACGACTCGGTTGGGATATTATATACGTCTATAGCGTTATATATCCTAACCTAAGGCAGGCTATCATCTCGGATGCAATATTTTACAACATTCCTGGCGCATCGGCCTCAACTTCTCGGTGGGAACATTATATAGGTCTATAACGTAATATAACCTAACCTAACACATCTAGCCCATCGCTCGTAATGTTTTACAGAATCCCGTTCGTGTCGTCCCGTACGTCTCGGTTGGGACATTATATACGTCTACAGCGTTATATATCCTAACCTAAGCCAGGCTATCATCTCGGATGCAGTATTTTACAACATTCCTGGCATATCGGCCCCTACTTCTCGGTGGGAACATTATATACGTCTATAACGTATCACAACCTAACCTAACCCATCTAGCCCCTCGCTGGTAATATTTTACAGAATCCCGTCCCTGTCGTCCCGTACGTCTCGGATGAGATATTATAAACGTCTACAGCGATATATATCCTAACCTAAGGCAGGCTAACTTCTCGGATATAGTATTTTACAACATTTCTGTAGGATCGGCTCTACTTCTCGGTGGGAACATTATACACGTCTATAACGTAACATAACCTAACCTAACCCATCTAGCCCCTCGCTGGTAATGTTTTGCAGAATCCCGTTCCTGTCGTCCCGTACATCTCGGTTGGGATGTTATATACGTCTACAGCGATATATATCCTAACGTAAGGCAGGCTAACATCTCGGATGTAGTATTTTACAACATTCTTGGAGTATCGGCCCCTACTTCTCGGTGGGAACATTATATACGTCTGTAACGTAACATAACCTAACCTATCCCATCTAGCCCCTCGTTGGCAATGTTTTACAGAATTCCGTTCGTGTCGTCCCGTACATCTGGGTTGGGATATTATATACGTCTACAGCGATATATATCCTAACCTAAGGCAGGCTAACTTCTCGGATATAGTATTTTACAACATTCCTGGCGTATCGGCCCCTACTTCACCGTGGGAACATTATACACGTCTATAACTTAACATAACCTAACCTAACCCATCTAGCCCCTCGCTGGTAATATTTTACAGAATCCCGTTCCTGTCGTCCGGTACATCTCGGTTGGGATATTATATACGACTCTAGCGTTATATACCTAACCTAAGGCAGGCTAACATCTCGGATGCAGTATTTTACAACATTCCTGGCATATCGGCCCCTACTTCTCGGTGGGACCATTATATACGTTTATAACGTATCACAACCTAACCTAACTCATCTAGCCCCTCGCTGGTAATGTTTTACAGAATCCCGTTCGTGTCGTCCCGTACGTCTCGGTTGGGACATTATAAACGTCTACAGCGTTATATATCCTAACCTAAGGCAGGCTAACATCTCGGTTGCAGTATTTTACAACATTCCTGGCGTATCGGCCCATGCTTCTCGGTGGGAACACTATATAGGTCTATAACGTAACATAACCTAACCTAACACATCTACCCCTCGCTGGTAATGTTTTACAGAATCCCGTTCGTGTCGTCCCGTACGTCTCGGATGGGACCCTATATACGTCTACAGCGATATATATATTAACGTAAGGCAGGCTAACATCTCGGATGTAGTATTTTACAACATTCTTGGAGTATCGGCCCCTACTTCTCGGTGGGAACATTATATACGTCTGTAACGTAACATAACCTAACCTATCCCATCTAGCCCCTCGTTGGCAATGTTTTACAGAATTCCGTTCGTGTCGTCCCGTACATCTGGGTTGGGATATTATATACGTCTACAGCGATATATATCCTAACCTAAGGCAGGCTAACTTCTCGGATATAGTATTTTACAACATTCCTGGCGTATCGGCCCCTACTTCACCGTGGGAACATTATACACGTCTATAACTTAACATAACCTAACCTAACCCATCTAGCCCCTCGCTGGTAATATTTTACAGAATCCCGTTCCTGTCGTCCGGTACATCTCGGTTGGGATATTATATACGACTCTAGCGTTATATACCTAACCTAAGGCAGGCTAACATCTCGGATGCAGTATTTTACAACATTCCTGGCGTATCGGCCCATACTTCTCGGTGGGAACATTATATACGTCTATAACGTAACATAACCTAACCTATGCCATCTAGCCCCTCGTTGGCAATGTTTTACAGAATCCCGTTCGTGACGTCCCGTACATCTCGGTTGGAATATTATATACGTCTATAGCGTTATATATCCTAACCTAAGGCAAGCTATCATCTCGGATGCAGTATTTTACAACATTCCTGGCATATCGGCCCCTACTTCTCGGTGGGACCATTATATACGTTTATAACGTATCACAACCTAACCTAACTCATCTAGCCCCTCGCTGGTAATGTTTTACAGAATCCCGTTCGTGTCGTCCCGTACGTCTCGGTTGGGACATTATAAACGTCTACAGCGTTATATATCCTAACCTAAGGCAGGCTAACATCTCGGTTGCAGTATTTTACAACATTCCTGGCGTATCGGCCCATGCTTCTCGGTGGGAACATTATATAGGTCTATAACGTAACATAACCTAACCTAACACATCTACCCCTCGCTGGTAATGTTTTACAGAATCCCGTTCGTGTCGTCCCGTACGTCTCGGATGGGACCCTATATACGTCTGCATCGATATATATATTAACGTAAGGCAGGCTAACATCTCGGATGTAGTATTTTACAACATTCTTGGAGTATCGGCCCCTACTTCGCGGTGGGAACATTATACACGTCTATGACGTAACAAAACCTAACCTAACCCATCTAGCCCCTCGCTGGTAATATTTTACAGAATCCCGTTCTTGTCGACCCGTACGACTCGGTTGGGATATTATATACGTCTATAGCGTTATATATCCTAACCTAAGGCAGGCTATCATCTCGGATGCAATATTTTACAACATTCCTGGCATATCGGCCCCTACTTCTCGGTGGGAACATTATATACGTCTATAACGTATCACAACCTAACCTAACCCATCTACCCCTCGCTGGTAATGTTTTACAGAATCCCGTCCCTGTCGTCCCGTACGTCTCGGATGAGACATTATAAACGTCTACAGCGATATATATCCTAACCTAAGGCAGGCTAACTTCTCGGATTTAGTATTTTACAACATTTCTGTAGGATCGGCCTCGACTTCTCGGTGGGAAAATTATATACGTCTATAACGTAATATAATCCAACCTAACCCATCTAGCCCCTCGTTTGCAATGTTTTACAGAATCCCGTTCGTGTCGTCCCGTACATCTCGGTTGGGATATTATATACGTCTACAGCGATATATATCCTAACCTAAGGCAGGCTAACTTCTCGGATATAGTATTTTACAACATACCTGGCATATCGGCCCCTACTTCTCGGTGGGACCATTATATACGTTTATAACGTATCACAACCTAACCTAACCCATCTAGCCCCTCGCTGGTAATGTTTTACAGAATCCCGTTCGTGTCGTCCCGTACGTCTCGGTTGGGACATTATAAACGTCTACAGCGTTATATATCCTAACCTAAGGCAGGCTAACATCGCGGTTGCAGTATTTTACAACATTCCTGGCGTATCGGCCCATGCTTCTCGGTGGGAACATTATATAGGTCTATAACGTAACATAACCTAACCTAACACATCTACCCCTCGCTGGTAATGTTTTACAGAATCCCGTTCGTGTCGTCCCGTACGTCTCGGATGGGAACCTATATACGTCTACAGCGATATATATGTTAACGTAAGGAAGGCTAACATCTCGGATGTAGTATTTTACAACATTCTTGGAGTATCGGCCCCTACTTCGCGGTGGGAACATTATACACGTCTATAACGTAACAAAACTTAACCTAACCCATCTAGCCCCTCGCGGGTAATATTTTGCAGAATCCCGTTCTTGTCGACCCGTACGACTCGGTTGGGATATTATATACGTCTATAGCGTTATATATCCTAACCTAAGGCAGGCTATCATCTCGGATGCAATATTTTACAACATTCCTGGCGCATCGGCCTCAACTTCTCGGTGGGAACATTATATAGGTCTATAACGTAATATAACCTAACCTAACACATCTAGCCCATCGCTCGTAATGTTTTACAGAATCCCGTTCGTGTCGTCCCGTACGTCTCGGTTGGGACATTATATACGTCTACAGCGTTATATATCCTAACCTAAGCCAGGCTATCATCTCGGATGCAGTATTTTACAACATTCCTGGCATATCGGCCCCTACTTCTCGGTGGGAACATTATATACGTCTATAACATATCACAACCTAACCTAACCCATCTAGCCCCTCGCTGGTAATATTTTACAGAATCCCGTCCCTGTCGTCCCGTACATCTGGGTTGGGATATTATATACGTCTACAGCGATATATATCCTAACCTAAGGCAGGCTAACATCGCGGTTGCAGTATTTTACAACATTCCTGGCGTATCGGCCCATGCTTCTCGGTGGGAACATTATATAGGTCTATAACGTAACATAACCTAACCTAACACATCTACCCCTCGCTGGTAATGTTTTACAGAATCCCGTTCGTGTCGTCCCGTACGTCTCGGATGGGCACCTATATACGTCTACAGCGATATATATGTTAACGTAAGGCAGGCTAACATCTCGGATGTAGTATTTTACAACATTCTTGGAGTATCGGCCCCTACTTCGCGGTGGGAACATTATACACGTCTATAACGTAACAAAACTTAACCTAACCCATCTAGCCCCTCGCGGGTAATATTTTGCAGAATCCCGTTCTTGTCGACCCGTACGACTCGGTTGGGATATTATATACGTCTATAGCGTTATATATCCTAACCTAAGGCAGGCTATCATCTCGGATGCAATATTTTACAACATTCCTGGCGCATCGGCCTCAACTTCTCGGTGGGAACATTATATAGGTCTATAACGTAATATAACCTAACCTAACACATCTAGCCCATCGCTCGTAATGTTTTACAGAATCCCGTTCGTGTCGTCCCGTACGTCTCGGTTGGGACATTATATACGTCTACAGCGTTATATATCCTAACCTAAGCCAGGCTATCATCTCGGATGCAGTATTTTACAACATTCCTGGCATATCGGCCCCTACTTCTCGGTGGGAACATTATATACGTCTATAACGTATCACAACCTAACCTAACCCATCTAGCCCCTCGCTGGTAATATTTTACAGAATCCCGTCCCTGTCGTCCCGTACGTCTCGGATGAGATATTATAAACGTCTACAGCGATATATATCCTAACCTAAGGCAGGCTAACTTCTCGGATATAGTATTTTACAACATTTCTGTAGGATCGGCTCTACTTCTCGGTGGGAACATTATACACGTCTATAACGTAACATAACCTAACCTAACCCATCTAGCCCCTCGCTGGTAATGTTTTGCAGAATCCCGTTCCTGTCGTCCCGTACATCTCGGTTGGGATGTTATATACGTCTACAGCGATATATATCCTAACGTAAGGCAGGCTAACATCTCGGATGTAGTATTTTACAACATTCTTGGAGTATCGGCCCCTACTTCTCGGTGGGAACATTATATACGTCTGTAACGTAACATAACCTAACCTATCCCATCTAGCCCCTCGTTGGCAATGTTTTACAGAATTCCGTTCGTGTCGTCCCGTACATCTGGGTTGGGATATTATATACGTCTACAGCGATATATATCCTAACCTAAGGCAGGCTAACTTCTCGGATATAGTATTTTACAACATTCCTGGCGTATCGGCCCCTACTTCACCGTGGGAACATTATACACGTCTATAACTTAACATAACCTAACCTAACCCATCTAGCCCCTCGCTGGTAATATTTTACAGAATCCCGTTCCTGTCGTCCGGTACATCTCGGTTGGGATATTATATACGACTCTAGCGTTATATACCTAACCTAAGGCAGGCTAACATCTCGGATGCAGTATTTTACAACATTCCTGGCATATCGGCCCCTACTTCTCGGTGGGACCATTATATACGTTTATAACGTATCACAACCTAACCTAACTCATCTAGCCCCTCGCTGGTAATGTTTTACAGAATCCCGTTCGTGTCGTCCCGTACGTCTCGGTTGGGACATTATAAACGTCTACAGCGTTATATATCCTAACCTAAGGCAGGCTAACATCTCGGTTGCAGTATTTTACAACATTCCTGGCGTATCGGCCCATGCTTCTCGGTGGGAACACTATATAGGTCTATAACGTAACATAACCTAACCTAACACATCTACCCCTCGCTGGTAATGTTTTACAGAATCCCGTTCGTGTCGTCCCGTACGTCTCGGATGGGACCCTATATACGTCTACAGCGATATATATATTAACGTAAGGCAGGCTAACATCTCGGATGTAGTATTTTACAACATTCTTGGAGTATCGGCCCCTACTTCTCGGTGGGAACATTATATACGTCTGTAACGTAACATAACCTAACCTATCCCATCTAGCCCCTCGTTGGCAATGTTTTACAGAATTCCGTTCGTGTCGTCCCGTACATCTGGGTTGGGATATTATATACGTCTACAGCGATATATATCCTAACCTAAGGCAGGCTAACTTCTCGGATATAGTATTTTACAACATTCCTGGCGTATCGGCCCCTACTTCACCGTGGGAACATTATACACGTCTATAACTTAACATAACCTAACCTAACCCATCTAGCCCCTCGCTGGTAATATTTTACAGAATCCCGTTCCTGTCGTCCGGTACATCTCGGTTGGGATATTATATACGACTCTAGCGTTATATACCTAACCTAAGGCAGGCTAACATCTCGGATGCAGTATTTTACAACATTCCTGGCGTATCGGCCCATACTTCTCGGTGGGAACATTATATACGTCTATAACGTAACATAACCTAACCTATGCCATCTAGCCCCTCGTTGGCAATGTTTTACAGAATCCCGTTCGTGACGTCCCGTACATCTCGGTTGGAATATTATATACGTCTATAGCGTTATATATCCTAACCTAAGGCAAGCTATCATCTCGGATGCAGTATTTTACAACATTCCTGGCATATCGGCCCCTACTTCTCGGTGGGACCATTATATACGTTTATAACGTATCACAACCTAACCTAACTCATCTAGCCCCTCGCTGGTAATGTTTTACAGAATCCCGTTCGTGTCGTCCCGTACGTCTCGGTTGGGACATTATAAACGTCTACAGCGTTATATATCCTAACCTAAGGCAGGCTAACATCTCGGTTGCAGTATTTTACAACATTCCTGGCGTATCGGCCCATGCTTCTCGGTGGGAACATTATATAGGTCTATAACGTAACATAACCTAACCTAACACATCTACCCCTCGCTGGTAATGTTTTACAGAATCCCGTTCGTGTCGTCCCGTACGTCTCGGATGGGACCCTATATACGTCTGCATCGATATATATATTAACGTAAGGCAGGCTAACATCTCGGATGTAGTATTTTACAACATTCTTGGAGTATCGGCCCCTACTTCGCGGTGGGAACATTATACACGTCTATGACGTAACAAAACCTAACCTAACCCATCTAGCCCCTCGCTGGTAATATTTTACAGAATCCCGTTCTTGTCGACCCGTACGACTCGGTTGGGATATTATATACGTCTATAGCGTTATATATCCTAACCTAAGGCAGGCTATCATCTCGGATGCAATATTTTACAACATTCCTGGCATATCGGCCCCTACTTCTCGGTGGGAACATTATATACGTCTATAACGTATCACAACCTAACCTAACCCATCTACCCCTCGCTGGTAATGTTTTACAGAATCCCGTCCCTGTCGTCCCGTACGTCTCGGATGAGACATTATAAACGTCTACAGCGATATATATCCTAACCTAAGGCAGGCTAACTTCTCGGATTTAGTATTTTACAACATTTCTGTAGGATCGGCCTCGACTTCTCGGTGGGAAAATTATATACGTCTATAACGTAATATAATCCAACCTAACCCATCTAGCCCCTCGTTTGCAATGTTTTACAGAATCCCGTTCGTGTCGTCCCGTACATCTCGGTTGGGATATTATATACGTCTACAGCGATATATATCCTAACCTAAGGCAGGCTAACTTCTCGGATATAGTATTTTACAACATACCTGGCATATCGGCCCCTACTTCTCGGTGGGACCATTATATACGTTTATAACGTATCACAACCTAACCTAACCCATCTAGCCCCTCGCTGGTAATGTTTTACAGAATCCCGTTCGTGTCGTCCCGTACGTCTCGGTTGGGACATTATAAACGTCTACAGCGTTATATATCCTAACCTAAGGCAGGCTAACATCGCGGTTGCAGTATTTTACAACATTCCTGGCGTATCGGCCCATGCTTCTCGGTGGGAACATTATATAGGTCTATAACGTAACATAACCTAACCTAACACATCTACCCCTCGCTGGTAATGTTTTACAGAATCCCGTTCGTGTCGTCCCGTACGTCTCGGATGGGAACCTATATACGTCTACAGCGATATATATGTTAACGTAAGGAAGGCTAACATCTCGGATGTAGTATTTTACAACATTCTTGGAGTATCGGCCCCTACTTCGCGGTGGGAACATTATACACGTCTATAACGTAACAAAACTTAACCTAACCCATCTAGCCCCTCGCGGGTAATATTTTGCAGAATCCCGTTCTTGTCGACCCGTACGACTCGGTTGGGATATTATATACGTCTATAGCGTTATATATCCTAACCTAAGGCAGGCTATCATCTCGGATGCAATATTTTACAACATTCCTGGCGCATCGGCCTCAACTTCTCGGTGGGAACATTATATAGGTCTATAACGTAATATAACCTAACCTAACACATCTAGCCCATCGCTCGTAATGTTTTACAGAATCCCGTTCGTGTCGTCCCGTACGTCTCGGTTGGGACATTATATACGTCTACAGCGTTATATATCCTAACCTAAGCCAGGCTATCATCTCGGATGCAGTATTTTACAACATTCCTGGCATATCGGCCCCTACTTCTCGGTGGGAACATTATATACGTCTATAACATATCACAACCTAACCTAACCCATCTAGCCCCTCGCTGGTAATATTTTACAGAATCCCGTCCCTGTCGTCCCGTACATCTGGGTTGGGATATTATATACGTCTACAGCGATATATATCCTAACCTAAGGCAGGCTAACATCGCGGTTGCAGTATTTTACAACATTCCTGGCGTATCGGCCCATGCTTCTCGGTGGGAACATTATATAGGTCTATAACGTAACATAACCTAACCTAACACATCTACCCCTCGCTGGTAATGTTTTACAGAATCCCGTTCGTGTCGTCCCGTACGTCTCGGATGGGCACCTATATACGTCTACAGCGATATATATGTTAACGTAAGGCAGGCTAACATCTCGGATGTAGTATTTTACAACATTCTTGGAGTATCGGCCCCTACTTCGCGGTGGGAACATTATACACGTCTATAACGTAACAAAACTTAACCTAACCCATCTAGCCCCTCGCGGGTAATATTTTGCAGAATCCCGTTCTTGTCGACCCGTACGACTCGGTTGGGATATTATATACGTCTATAGCGTTATATATCCTAACCTAAGGCAGGCTATCATCTCGGATGCAATATTTTACAACATTCCTGGCGCATCGGCCTCAACTTCTCGGTGGGAACATTATATAGGTCTATAACGTAATATAACCTAACCTAACACATCTAGCCCATCGCTCGTAATGTTTTACAGAATCCCGTTCGTGTCGTCCCGTACGTCTCGGTTGGGACATTATATACGTCTACAGCGTTATATATCCTAACCTAAGCCAGGCTATCATCTCGGATGCAGTATTTTACAACATTCCTGGCATATCGGCCCCTACTTCTCGGTGGGAACATTATATACGTCTATAACGTATCACAACCTAACCTAACCCATCTAGCCCCTCGCTGGTAATATTTTACAGAATCCCGTCCCTGTCGTCCCGTACGTCTCGGATGAGATATTATAAACGTCTACAGCGATATATATCCTAACCTAAGGCAGGCTAACTTCTCGGATATAGTATTTTACAACATTTCTGTAGGATCGGCTCTACTTCTCGGTGGGAACATTATACACGTCTATAACGTAACATAACCTAACCTAACCCATCTAGCCCCTCGCTGGTAATGTTTTGCAGAATCCCGTTCCTGTCGTCCCGTACATCTCGGTTGGGATGTTATATACGTCTACAGCGATATATATCCTAACGTAAGGCAGGCTAACATCTCGGATGTAGTATTTTACAACATTCTTGGAGTATCGGCCCCTACTTCTCGGTGGGAACATTATATACGTCTGTAACGTAACATAACCTAACCTATCCCATCTAGCCCCTCGTTGGCAATGTTTTACAGAATTCCGTTCGTGTCGTCCCGTACATCTGGGTTGGGATATTATATACGTCTACAGCGATATATATCCTAACCTAAGGCAGGCTAACTTCTCGGATATAGTATTTTACAACATTCCTGGCGTATCGGCCCCTACTTCACCGTGGGAACATTATACACGTCTATAACTTAACATAACCTAACCTAACCCATCTAGCCCCTCGCTGGTAATATTTTACAGAATCCCGTTCCTGTCGTCCGGTACATCTCGGTTGGGATATTATATACGACTCTAGCGTTATATACCTAACCTAAGGCAGGCTAACATCTCGGATGCAGTATTTTACAACATTCCTGGCATATCGGCCCCTACTTCTCGGTGGGACCATTATATACGTTTATAACGTATCACAACCTAACCTAACTCATCTAGCCCCTCGCTGGTAATGTTTTACAGAATCCCGTTCGTGTCGTCCCGTACGTCTCGGTTGGGACATTATAAACGTCTACAGCGTTATATATCCTAACCTAAGGCAGGCTAACATCTCGGTTGCAGTATTTTACAACATTCCTGGCGTATCGGCCCATGCTTCTCGGTGGGAACACTATATAGGTCTATAACGTAACATAACCTAACCTAACACATCTACCCCCCGCTGGTAATGTTTTACAGAATCCCGTTCGTGTCGTCCCGTACGTCTCGGATGGGACCCTATATACGTCTACAGCGATATATATATTAACGTAAGGCAGGCTAACATCTCGGATGTAGTATTTTACAACATTCTTGGAGTATCGGCCCCTACTTCTCGGTGGGAACATTATATACGTCTGTAACGTAACATAACCTAACCTATCCCATCTAGCCCCTCGTTGGCAATGTTTTACAGAATTCCGTTCGTGTCGTCCCGTACATCTGGGTTGGGATATTATATACGTCTACAGCGATATATATCCTAACCTAAGGCAGGCTAACTTCTCGGATATAGTATTTTACAACATTCCTGGCGTATCGGCCCCTACTTCACCGTGGGAACATTATACACGTCTATAACTTAACATAACCTAACCTAACCCATCTAGCCCCTCGCTGGTAATATTTTACAGAATCCCGTTCCTGTCGTCCGGTACATCTCGGTTGGGATATTATATACGACTCTAGCGTTATATACCTAACCTAAGGCAGGCTAACATCTCGGATGCAGTATTTTACAACATTCCTGGCGTATCGGCCCATACTTCTCGGTGGGAACATTATATACGTCTATAACGTAACATAACCTAACCTATGCCATCTAGCCCCTCGTTGGCAATGTTTTACAGAATCCCGTTCGTGACGTCCCGTACATCTCGGTTGGAATATTATATACGTCTATAGCGTTATATATCCTAACCTAAGGCAAGCTATCATCTCGGATGCAGTATTTTACAACATTCCTGGCATATCGGCCCCTACTTCTCGGTGGGACCATTATATACGTTTATAACGTATCACAACCTAACCTAACTCATCTAGCCCCTCGCTGGTAATGTTTTACAGAATCCCGTTCGTGTCGTCCCGTACGTCTCGGTTGGGACATTATAAACGTCTACAGCGTTATATATCCTAACCTAAGGCAGGCTAACATCTCGGTTGCAGTATTTTACAACATTCCTGGCGTATCGGCCCATGCTTCTCGGTGGGAACATTATATAGGTCTATAACGTAACATAACCTAATCTAACACATCTACCCCTCGCTGGTAATGTTTTACAGAATCCCGTTCGTGTCGTCCCGTACGTCTCGGATGGGACCCTATATACGTCTGCATCGATATATATATTAACGTAAGGCAGGCTAACATCTCGGATGTAGTATTTTACAACATTCTTGGAGTATCGGCCCCTACTTCGCGGTGGGAACATTATACACGTCTATGACGTAACAAAACCTAACCTAACCCATCTAGCCCCTCGCTGGTAATATTTTACAGAATCCCGTTCTTGTCGACCCGTACGACTCGGTTGGGATATTATATACGTCTATAGCGTTATATATCCTAACCTAAGGCAGGCTATCATCTCGGATGCAATATTTTACAACATTCCTGGCGCATCGGCCTCAACTTCTCGGTGGGAACATTATATAGGTCTATAACGTAATATAACCTAACCTAACACATCTAGCCCATCGCTCGTAATGTTTTACAGAATCCCGTTCGTGTCGTCCCGTACGTCTCGGTTGGGACATTATATACGTCTACAGCGTTATATATCCTAACCTAAGCCAGGCTATCATCTCGGATGCAGTATTTTACAACATTCCTGGCATATCGGCCCCTACTTCTCGGTGGGAACATTATATACGTCTATAACATATCACAACCTAACCTAACCCATCTAGCCCCTCGCTGGTAATATTTTACAGAATCCCGTCCCTGTCGTCCCGTACATCTGGGTTGGGATATTATATACGTCTACAGCGATATATATCCTAACCTAAGGCAGGCTAACATCGCGGTTGCAGTATTTTACAACATTCCTGGCGTATCGGCCCATGCTTCTCGGTGGGAACATTATATAGGTCTATAACGTAACATAACCTAACCTAACACATCTACCCCTCGCTGGTAATGTTTTACAGAATCCCGTTCGTGTCGTCCCGTACGTCTCGGATGGGAACCTATATACGTCTACAGCGATATATATGTTAACGTAAGGCAGGCTAACATCTCGGATGTAGTATTTTACAACATTCTTGGAGTATCGGCCCCTACTTCGCGGTGGGAACATTATACACGTCTATAACGTAACAAAACTTAACCTAACCCATCTAGCCCCTCGCGGGTAATATTTTGCAGAATCCCGTTCTTGTCGACCCGTACGACTCGGTTGGGATATTATATACGTCTATAGCGTTATATATCCTAACCTAAGGCAGGCTATCATCTCGGATGCAATATTTTACAACATTCCTGGCGCATCGGCCTCAACTTCTCGGTGGGAACATTATATAGGTCTATAACGTAATATAACCTAACCTAACACATCTAGCCCATCGCTCGTAATGTTTTACAGAATCCCGTTCGTGTCGTCCCGTACGTCTCGGTTGGGACATTATATACGTCTACAGCGTTATATATCCTAACCTAAGCCAGGCTATCATCTCGGATGCAGTATTTTACAACATTCCTGGCATATCGGCCCCTACTTCTCGGTGGGAACATTATATACGTCTATAACATATCACAACCTAACCTAACCCATCTAGCCCCTCGCTGGTAATATTTTACAGAATCCCGTCCCTGTCGTCCCGTACATCTGGGTTGGGATATTATATACGTCTACAGCGATATATATCCTAACCTAAGGCAGGCTAACTTCTCGGATATAGTATTTTACAACATTCCTGGCGTATCGGCCCCTACTTCACCGTGGGAACATTATACACGTCTATAACTTAACATAACCTAACCTAACCCATCTAGCCCCTCGCTGGTAATATTTTACAGAATCCCGTTCCTGTCGTCCGGTACATCTCGGTTGGGATATTATATACGACTCTAGCGTTATATACCTAACCTAAGGCAGGCTAACATCTCGGATGCAGTATTTTACAACATTCCTGGCGTATCGGCCCATACTTCTCGGTGGGAACATTATATACGTCTATAACGTAACATAACCTAACCTATGCCATCTAGCCCCTCGTTGGCAATGTTTTACAGAATCCCGTTCGTGACGTCCCGTACATCTCGGTTGGAATATTATATACGTCTATAGCGTTATATATCCTAACCTAAGGCAAGCTATCATCTCGGATGCAGTATTTTACAACATTCCTGGCATATCGGCCCCTACTTCTCGGTGGGACCATTATATACGTTTATAACGTATCACAACCTAACCTAACTCATCTAGCCCCTCGCTGGTAATGTTTTACAGAATCCCGTTCGTGTCGTCCCGTACGTCTCGGTTGGGACATTATAAACGTCTACAGCGTTATATATCCTAACCTAAGGCAGGCTAACATCTCGGTTGCAGTATTTTACAACATTCCTGGCGTATCGGCCCATACTTCTCGGTGGGAACATTATATACGTCTATAACGTAACATAACCTAACCTATGCCATCTAGCCCCTCGTTGGCAATGTTTTACAGAATCCCGTTCGTGACGTCCCGTACATCTCGGTTGGGATATTATATACGTCTATAGCGTTATATATCCTAACCTAAGGCAGGCTATCATCTCGGATGCAATATTTTACAACATTCCTGGCGCATCGGCCTCAACTTCTCGGTGGGAACATTATATAGGTCTATAACGTAATATAACCTAACCTAACACATCTAGCCCATCGCTCGTAATGTTTTACAGAATCCCGTTCGTGTCGTCCCGTACGTCTCGGTTGGGACATTATATACGTCTACAGCGTTATATATCCTAACCTAAGCCAGGCTATCATCTCGGATGCAGTATTTTACAACATTCCTGGCATATCGGCCCCTACTTCTCGGTGGGAACATTATATACGTCTATAACATATCACAACCTAACCTAACCCATCTAGCCCCTCGCTGGTAATATTTTACAGAATCCCGTCCCTGTCGTCCCGTACATCTGGGTTGGGATATTATATACGTCTACAGCGATATATATCCTAACCTAAGGCAGGCTAACTTCTCGGATATAGTATTTTACAACATTCCTGGCGTATCGGCCCCTACTTCACCGTGGGAACATTATACACGTCTATAACTTAACATAACCTAACCTAACCCATCTAGCCCCTCGCTGGTAATATTTTACAGAATCCCGTTCCTGTCGTCCGGTACATCTCGGTTGGGATATTATATACGACTCTAGCGTTATATACCTAACCTAAGGCAGGCTAACATCTCGGATGCAGTATTTTACAACATTCCTGGCGTATCGGCCCATACTTCTCGGTGGGAACATTATATACGTCTATAACGTAACATAACCTAACCTATGCCATCTAGCCCCTCGTTGGCAATGTTTTACAGAATCCCGTTCGTGACGTCCCGTACATCTCGGTTGGAATATTATATACGTCTATAGCGTTATATATCCTAACCTAAGGCAAGCTATCATCTCGGATGCAGTATTTTACAACATTCCTGGCATATCGGCCCCTACTTCTCGGTGGGACCATTATATACGTTTATAACGTATCACAACCTAACCTAACTCATCTAGCCCCTCGCTGGTAATGTTTTACAGAATCCCGTTCGTGTCGTCCCGTACGTCTCGGTTGGGACATTATAAACGTCTACAGCGTTATATATCCTAACCTAAGGCAGGCTAACATCTCGGTTGCAGTATTTTACAACATTCCTGGCGTATCGGCCCATACTTCTCGGTGGGAACATTATATACGTCTATAACGTAACATAACCTAACCTATGCCATCTAGCCCCTCGTTGGCAATGTTTTACAGAATCCCGTTCGTGACGTCCCGTACATCTCGGTTGGAATATTATATACGTCTATAGCGTTATATATCCTAACCTAAGGCAAGCTATCATCTCGGATGCAGTATTTTACAACATTCCTGGCATATCGGCCCCTACTTCTCGGTGGGACCGTTATATACGTTTATAACGTATCACAACCTAACCTAACTCATCTAGCCCCTCGCTGGTAATATTTTACAGAATCCCGTCCATGTCGTCCCGTACGTCTCGGATGAGACATTATAAACGTCTACAGCTTTATATATATTAACGTAAGGCAGGCTAACATCTCGGATGTAGTATTTTACAACATTCTTGGAGTATCGGCCCCTACTTCGCGGTGGGAACATTATACACGTCTATAACGTAACAAAACCTAACCTAACCCATCTAGCCCCTCGCTGGTAATATTTTGCAGAATCCCGTTCTTGTCGACCCGTACGACTCGGTTGGGATATTATATACGTCTATAGCGTTATACATCCTAACCTAAGGCAGGCTATCATCTCGGATGCAATATTTTACAACATTCCTGGCGCATCGGCCTCAACTTCTCGGTGGGAACATTATATAGGTCTATAACGTAACATAACCTAACCTAACACATCTACCCCTCGCTGGTAATGTTTTACAGAATCCCGTTCGTGTCGTCCCGTACGTCTCGGATGGGAACCTATATACGTCTACAGCGATATATATGTTAACGTAAGGCAGGCTAACATCTCGGATGTAGTATTTTACAACATTCTTGGAGTATCGGCCCCTACTTCGCGGTGGGAACATTATACACGTCTATAACGTAACAAAACCTAACCTAACCCATCTAGCCCCTCGCGGGTAATATTTTGCAGAATCCCGTTCTTGTCGACCCGTACGACTCGGTTGGGATATTATATACGTCTATAGCGTTATATATCCTAACCTAAGGCAGGCTATCATCTCGGATGCAATATTTTACAACATTCCTGGCGCATCGGCCTCAACTTCTCGGTGGGAACATTATATAGGTCTATAACGTAATATAACCTAACCTAACACATCTAGCCCATCGCTCGTAATGTTTTACAGAATCCCGTTCGTGTCGTCCCGTACGTCTCGGCTGGGACATTATATACGTCTACAGCGTTATATATCCTAACCTAAGCCAGGCTATCATCTCGGATGCAGTATTTTACAACATTCCTGGCATATCGGCCCCTACTTCTCGGTGGGAACATTATATACGTCTATAACGTATCACAACCTAACCTAACCCATCTAGCCCCTCGTTTGCAATGTTTTACAGAATCCCGTTCGTGTCGTCCCGTACATCTCGGTTGGGATATTATATACGTCTACTGCGATATATATCCTAACCTAAGGCAGGCTAACTTCTCGGATATAGTATTTTACAACATTCCTGGCATATCGGCCCCTACTTCTCGGTGGGACCATTATATACGTTTATAACGTATCACAACCTAACCTAACCCATCTAGCCCCTCGCTGGTAATGTTTTACAGAATCCCGTTCGTGTCGTCCCGTACGTCTCGGTTGGGACATTATAAACGTCTACAGCGTTATATATCCTAACCTAAGGCAGGCTAACATCTCGGTTGCAGTATTTTACAACATTCCTGGCGTATCGGCCCATGCTTCTCGGTGGGAACATTATATAGGTCTATAACGTAACATAACCTAACCTAACACATCTACCCCTCGCTGGTAATGTTTTACAGAATCCCGTTCGTGTCGTCCCGTACGTCTCGGATGGGACCCTATATACGTCTACAGCGATATATATATTAACGTAAGGCAGGCTAACATCTCGGATGTAGTATTTTACAACATTCTTGGAGTATCGGCCCCTACTTCGCGGTGGGAACATTATACACGTCTATAACGTAACAAAACCTAACCTAACCCATCTAGCCCCTCGCTGGTAATGTTTTACAGAATCCCGTTCGTGTCGTCCCGTACGTCTCGGTTGGGACATTATAAACGTCTACAGCGTTATATATCCTAACCTAAGGCAGGCTAACATCTCGGTTGCAGTATTTTACAACATTCCTGGCGTATCGGCCCATGCTTCTCGGTGGGAACATTATATAGGTCTATAA
Source organism: Xylocopa violacea (assembly GCA_963969225.1). NCBI lineage: Eukaryota > Metazoa > Arthropoda > Insecta > Hymenoptera > Apidae > Xylocopa > Xylocopa violacea. The sequence goes on from CAXAJV010001083.1 coordinate 1,063,038, forward strand.
CGTAACATAACCTAACCTAACACATCTACCCCTCGCTGGTAATGTTTTACAGAATCCCGTTCGTGTCGTCCCGTACGTCTCGGATGGGACCCTATATACGTCTACAGCGATATATATATTAACGTAAGGCAGGCTAACATCTCGGATGTAGTATTTTACAACATTCCTGGCATATCGGCCCCTACTTCTCGGTGGGACCATTATATACGTTTATAACGTATCACAACCTATCCTAACCCATCTAGCCCCTCGCTGGTAATATTTTACAGAATCCCGTCCCTGTCGTCCCGTACGTCTCGGATGAGACATTATAAACGTCTACAGCGATATATATCCTAACCTAAGGCAGGCTAACTTCTCGGATATAGTATTTTACAACATTTCTGTAGGATCGGCCTCGACTTCTCGGTGGGAAAATTATATACGTCTATAACGTAATATAATCCAACCTAACCCATCTAGCCCCTCGTTTGCAATGTTTTACAGAATCCCGTTCGTGTCGTCCCGTACATCTCGGTTGGGATATTATATACGGCTACAGCGATATATATCCTAACCTAAGGCAGGCTAACTTCTCGGATATAGTATTTTACAACATACCTGGCATATCGGGCCCTACTTCTCGGTGGGACCATTATATACGTTTATAACGTATCACAGCCTAACCTAACCCATCTAGCCCCTCGCTGGTAATGTTTTACAGAATCCCGTTCGTGTCGTCCCGTACGTCTCGGTTGGGACATTATAAACGTCTACAGCGTTATATATCCTAACCTAAGGCAGGCTAACATCTCGGTTGCAGTATTTTACAACATTCCTGGCGTATCGGCCCATGCTTCTCGGTGGGAACATTATATAGGTCTATAACGTAACATAACCTAACCTAACACATCTACCCCTCGCTGGTAATGTTTTACAGAATCCCGTTCGTGTCGTCCCGTACGTCTCGGATGGGAACCTATATACGTCTACAGCGATATATATGTTAACGTAAGGCAGGCTAACATCTCGGATGTAGTATTTTACAACATTCTTGGAGTATCGGCCCCTACTTCGCGGTGGGAACATTATACACGTCTATAACGTAACAAAACTTAACCTAACCCATCTAGCCCCTCGCGGGTAATATTTTGCAGAATCCCGTTCTTGTCGACCCGTACGACTCGGTTGGGATATTATATACGTCTATAGCGTTATATATCCTAACCTAAGGCAGGCTATCATCTCGGATGCAATATTTTACAACATTCCTGGCGCATCGGCCTCAACTTCTCGGTGGGAACATTATATAGGTCTATAACGTAATATAACCTAACCTAACACATCTAGCCCATCGCTCGTAATGTTTTACAGAATCCCGTTCGTGTCGTCCCGCACGTCTCGGTTGGGACATTATATACGTCTACAGCGTTATATATCCTAACCTAAGCCAGGCTATCATCTCGGATGCAGTATTTTACAACATTCCTGGCATATCGGCCCCTACTTCTCGGTGGGAACATTATATACGTCTATAACGTATCACAACCTAACCTAACCCATCTAGCCCCTCGCTGGTAATATTTTACAGAATCCCGTCCCTGTCGTCCCGTACGTCTCGGATGAGACATTATAAACGTCTACAGCGATATATATCCTAACCTAAGGCAGGCTAACTTCTCGGATATAGTATTTTACAACGTTTCTGTAGGATCGGCTCTACTTCTCGGTGGGAACATTATACACGTCTATAACGTAACATAACCTAACCTAACCCATCTAGCCCCTCGCTGGTAATGTTTTGCAGAATCCCGTTCCTGTCGTCCCGTACATCTCGGTTGGGATGTTATATACGTCTACAGCGATATATATCCTAACGTAAGGCAGGCTAACATCTCGGATGTAGTATTTTACAACATTCTTGGAGTATCGGCCCCTACTTCTCGGTGGGAACATTATATACGTCTGTAACGTAACATAACCTAACCTATCCCATCTAGCCCCTCGTTGGCAATGTTTTACAGAATTCCGTTCGTGTCGTCCCGTACATCTGGGTTGGGATATTATATACGTCTACAGCGATATATATCCTAACCTAAGGCAGGCTAACTTCTCGGATATAGTATTTTACAACATTCCTGGCGTATCGGCCCCTACTTCACCGTGGGAACATTATACACGTCTATAACTTAACATAACCTAACCTAACCCATCTAGCCCCTCGCTGGTAATATTTTACAGAATCCCGTTCCTGTCGTCCGGTACATCTCGGTTGGGATATTATATACGACTCTAGCGTTATATACCTAACCTAAGGCAGGCTAACATCTCGGATGCAGTATTTTACAACATTCCTGGCGTATCGGCCCATACTTCTCGGTGGGAACATTATATACGTCTATAACGTAACATAACCTAACCTATGCCATCTAGCCCCTCGTTGGAAATGTTTTACAGAATCCCGTTCGTGACGTCCCGTACATCTCGGTTGGAATATTATATACGTCTATAGCGTTATATATCCTAACCTAAGGCAAGCTATCATCTCGGATGCAGTATTTTACAACATACCTGGCATATCGGCCCCTACTTCTCGGTGGGACCATTATATACGTTTATAACGTATCACAACCTAACCTAACCCATCTAGCCCCTCGCTGGTAATGTTTTACAGAATCCCGTCCCTGTCGTCCCGTACGTCTCGGATGAGACATTATAAACGTCTACAGCGATATATATCCTAACCTAAGGCAGGCTAATTTCTCGGATATATTATTTTACAACATTTCTGTAGGATCGGCCTCTACTTCTCGGTGGGAACATTATATACGTCTATAACGTAACATAACCTAACCTAACCCATCTAGCCCCTCGCTGGTAATGTTTTACAGAATCCCGTTCGTGTCGTCCCGTACGTCTCGGATGGGACCCTATATACGTCTACAGCGATATATATATTAACGTAAGGCAGGCTAACATCTCGGATGTAGTATTTTACAACATTCCTGGCATATCGGCCCCTACTTCTCGGTGGGACCATTATATACGTTTATAACGTATCACAACCTATCCTAACCCATCTAGCCCCTCGCTGGTAATATTTTACAGAATCCCGTCCCTGTCGTCCCGTACGTCTCGGATGAGACATTATAAACGTCTACAGCGATATATATCCTAACCTAAGGCAGGCTAATTTCTCGGATATATTATTTTACAACATTTCTGTAGGATCGGCCTCTACTTCTCGGTGGGAACATTATATACGTCTATAACGTAACATAACCTAACCTAACCCATCTAGCCCCTCGCTGGTAATGTTTTACAGAATCCCGTTCGTGTCGTCCCGTACATCTCGGTTGGGATATTATATACGTCTATAGCGTTGTATATCCTAACCTAAGGCAGGCTAACATCTCGGATGCAGCATTTTACAACATTCCTAGCGTATCGGCTCTACTTCTCGGTGGGAACATTATACACGTCTATAACGTAACATAACCTAACCTAACCCATCTAGCCCCTCGCTGGTAATGTTTTGCAGAATCCCGTTCCTGTCGTCCCGTACATCTCGGTTGGATGTTATATACGTCTACAGCGATATATATCCTAACGTAAGGCAGGCTAACATCTCGGATGTAGTATTTTACAACATTCTTGGAGTATCGGCTCCTACTTCTCGGTGGGAACATTATATACGTCTGTAACGTAACATAACCTAACCTATCCCATCTAGCCCCTCGTTTGCAATGTTTTACAGAATCCCGTTCGTGTCGTCCCGTACATCTCGGTTGGGATATTATATACGTCTACAGCGATATATATCCTAACGTAAGGCAGGCTAACATCTCGGATTTAGTATTTTACAAAATTCTTGGAGTATCGGCCCGTACTTCTCGGTGGGACCATTATATACGTTTATAACGTATCACAACCTAACCTAACCCATCTAGCCCCTCGCTGGTAATGTTTTACAGAATCCCGTTCGTGTCGTCCCGTACGTCTCGGTTGGAACATTATAAACGTCTACAGCGTTATATATCCTAACCTAAGGCAGGCTAACATCTCGGTTGCAGTATTTTACAACATTCCTGGCGTATCGGCCCATGCTTCTCGGTGGGAACATTATATAGGTATATAACGTAACATAACCTAACCTAACACATCTACGCCTCGCTGGTAATGTTTTACAGAATCCCGTTCGTGTCGTCCCGTACGTCTCGGATGGGACCCTATATACGTCTACAGCGATATATATATTAACGTAAGGCAGGCTAACATCTCGGATGTAGTATTTTACAACATTCCTGGCATATCGGCCCCTACTTCTCGGTGGGACCATTATATACGTTTATAACGTATCACAACCTATCCTAACCCATCTAGCCCCTCGCTGGTAATATTTTACAGAATCCCGTCCCTGTCGTCCCGTACGTCTCGGATGAGACATTATAAACGTCTACAGCGATATATATCCTAACCTAAGGCAGGCTAATTTCTCGGATATATTATTTTACAACATTTCTGTAGGATCGGCCTCTACTTCTCGGTGGGAACATTATATACGTCTATAACGTAACATAACCTAACCTAACCCATCTAGCCCCTCGCTGGTAATATTTTACAGAATCCCGTTCTTGTCGTCCCGTACGTCTTGGATGGGACCCTATATACGTCTGCATCGATATATATATTAACGTAAGGCAGGCTAACATCTCGGATGTAGTATTTTACAACATTCTTGGAGTATCGGCCCCTACTTCGCGGTGGGAACGTTATACACGTCTATAACGTAACAAAACCTAACCTAACCCATCTAGCCCCTCGCTGGTAATATTTTACAGAATCCCGTTCTTGTCGACCCGTACGACTCGGTTGGGATATTATATACGTCTATAGCGTTATATATCCTAACCTAAGGCAGGCTATCATCTCGGATGCAATATTTTACAACATTCCTGGCATATCGGCCCCTACTTCTCGGTGGGAACATTATATACGTCTATAACGTATCACAACCTAACCTAACCCATCTACCCCTCGCTGGTAATGTTTTACAGAATCCCGTCCCTGTCGTCCCGTACGTCTCGGATGAGACATTATAAACGTCTACAGCGATATATATCCTAACCTAAGGCAGGCTAACTTCTCGGATATAGTATTTTACAACATTTCTGTAGGATCGGCCTCGACTTCTCGGTGGGAAAATTATATACGTCTATAACGTAATATAATCCAACCTAACCCATCTAGCCCCTCGTTTGCAATGTTTTACAGAATCCCGTTCGTGTCGTCCCGTACATCTCGGTTGGGATATTATATACGGCTACAGCGATATATATCCTAACCTAAGGCAGGCTAACTTCTCGGATATAGTATTTTACAACATACCTGGCATATCGGGCCCTACTTCTCGGTGGGACCATTATATACGTTTATAACGTATCACAGCCTAACCTAACCCATCTAGCCCCTCGCTGGTAATGTTTTACAGAATCCCGTTCGTGTCGTCCCGTACGTCTCGGTTGGGACATTATAAACGTCTACAGCGTTATATATCCTAACCTAAGGCAGGCTAACATCTCGGTTGCAGTATTTTACAACATTCCTGGCGTATCGGCCCATGCTTCTCGGTGGGAACATTATATAGGTCTATAACGTAACATAACCTAACCTAACACATCTACCCCTCGCTGGTAATGTTTTACAGAATCCCGTTCGTGTCGTCCCGTACGTCTCGGATGGGAACCTATATACGTCTACAGCGATATATATGTTAACGTAAGGCAGGCTAACATCTCGGATGTAGTATTTTACAACATTCTTGGAGTATCGGCCCCTACTTCGCGGTGGGAACATTATACACGTCTATAACGTAACAAAACTTAACCTAACCCATCTAGCCCCTCGCGGGTAATATTTTGCAGAATCCCGTTCTTGTCGACCCGTACGACTCGGTTGGGATATTATATACGTCTATAGCGTTATATATCCTAACCTAAGGCAGGCTATCATCTCGGGTGCAATATTTTACAACATTCCTGGCGCATCGGCCTCAACTTCTCGGTGGGAACATTATATAGGTCTATAACGTAATATAACCTAACCTAACACATCTAGCCCATCGCTCGTAATGTTTTACAGAATCCCGTTCGTGTCGTCCCGCACGTCTCGGTTGGGACATTATATACGTCTACAGCGTTATATATCCTAACCTAAGCCAGGCTATCATCTCGGATGCAGTATTTTACAACATTCCTGGCATATCGGCCCCTACTTCTCGGTGGGAACATTATATACGTCTATAACGTATCACAACCTAACGTAACCCATCTAGCCCCTCGCTGGTAATATTTTACAGAATCCCGTCCCTGTCGTCCCGTACGTCTCGGATGAGACATTATAAACGTCTACAGCGATATATATCCTAACCTAAGGCAGGCTAACTTCTCGGATATAGTATTTTACAACGTTTCTGTAGGATCGGCTCTACTTCTCGGTGGGAACATTATACACGTCTATAACGTAACATAACCTAACCTAACCCATCTAGCCCCTCGCTGGTAATGTTTTGCAGAATCCCGTTCCTGTCGTCCCGTACATCTCGGTTGGGATGTTATATACGTCTACAGCGATATATATCCTAACGTAAGGCAGGCTAACATCTCGGATGTAGTATTTTACAACATTCTTGGAGTATCGGCCCCTACTTCTCGGTGGGAACATTATATACGTCTGCAACGTAACATAACCTAACCTATCCCATCTAGCCCCTCGTTGGCAATGTTTTACAGAATTCCGTTCGTGTCGTCCCGTACATCTGGGTTGGGATATTATATACGTCTACAGCGATATATATCCTAACCTAAGGCAGGCTAACTTCTCGGATATAGTATTTTACAACATTCCTGGCGTATCGGCCCCTACTTCACCGTGGGAACATTATACACGTCTATAACTTAACATAACCTAACCTAACCCATCTAGCCCCTCGCTGGTAATATTTTACAGAATCCCGTTCCTGTCGTCCGGTACATCTCGGTTGGGATATTATATACGACTCTAGCGTTATATACCTAACCTAAGGCAGGCTAACATCTCGGATGCAGTATTTTACAACATTCCTGGCATATCGGCCCCTACTTCTCGGTGGGAACATTATATACGTCTATAACGTATCACAACCTAACCTAACCCATCTAGCCCCTCGTTTGCAATGTTTTACAGAATCCCGTTCGTGTCGTCCCGTACATCTCGGTTGGGATATTATATACGTCTACTGCGATATATATCCTAACCTAAGGCAGGCTAACTTCTCGGATATAGTATTTTACAACATTCCTGGCATATCGGCCCCTACTTCTCGGTGGGACCATTATATACGTTTATAACGTATCACAACCTAACCTAACCCATCTAGCCCCTCGCTGGTAATGTTTTACAGAATCCCGTTCGTGTCGTCCCGTACGTCTCGGTTGGGACATTATAAACGTCTACAGCGTTATATATCCTAACCTAAGGCAGGCTAACATCTCGGTTGCAGTATTTTACAACATTCCTGGCGTATCGGCCCATGCTTCTCGGTGGGAACATTATATAGGTCTATAACGTAACATAACCTAACCTAACACATCTACCCCTCGCTGGTAATGTTTTACAGAATCCCGTTCGTGTCGTCCCGTACGTCTCGGATGGGAACCTATATACGTCTACAGCGATATATATGTTAACGTAAGGCAGGCTAACATCTCGGATGTAGTATTTTACAACATTCTTGGAGTATCGGCCCCTACTTCGCGGTGGGAACATTATACACGTCTATAACGTAACAAAACTTAACCTAACCCATCTAGCCCCTCGCGGGTAATATTTTGCAGAATCCCGTTCTTGTCGACCCGTACGACTCGGTTGGGATATTATATACGTCTATAGCGTTATATATCCTAACCTAAGGCAGGCTATCATCTCGGATGCAATATTTTACAACATTCCTGGCGCATCGGCCTCAACTTCTCGGTGGGAACATTATATAGGTCTATAACGTAATATAACCTAACCTAACACATCTAGCCCATCGCTCGTAATGTTTTACAGAATCCCGTTCGTGTCGTCCCGTACGTCTCGGTTGGGACATTATATACGTCTACAGCGTTATATATCCTAACCTAAGCCAGGCTATCATCTCGGATGCAGTATTTTACAACATTCCTGGCATATCGGCCCCTACTTCTCGGTGGGAACATTATATACGTCTATAACGTATCACAACCTAACCTAACCCATCTAGCCCCTCGTTTGCAATGTTTTACAGAATCCCGTTCGTGTCGTCCCGTACATCTCGGTTGGGATATTATATACGTCTACTGCGATATATATCCTAACCTAAGGCAGGCTAACTTCTCGGATATAGTATTTTACAACATTCCTGGCATATCGGCCCCTACTTCTCGGTGGGACCATTATATACGTTTATAACGTATCACAACCTAACCTAACCCATCTAGCCCCTCGCTGGTAATGTTTTACAGAATCCCGTTCGTGTCGTCCCGTACGTCTCGGTTGGGACATTATAAACGTCTACAGCGTTATATATCCTAACCTAAGGCAGGCTAACATCTCGGTTGCAGTATTTTACAACATTCCTGGCGTATCGGCACATGCTTCTCGGTGGGAACATTATATAGGTCTATAACGTATCACAACCTAACCTAACCCATCTAGCCCCTCGCTGGTAATATTTTACAGAATCCCGTCCCTGTCGTCCCGTACGTCTCGGATGAGACATTATAAACGTCTACAGCGATATATATCCTAACCTAAGGCAGGCTAACTTCTCGGATATAGTATTTTACAACGTTTCTGTAGGATCGGCTCTACTTCTCGGTGGGAACATTATACACGTCTATAACGTAACATAACCTAACCTAACCCATCTAGCCCCTCGCTGGTAATGTTTTGCAGAATCCCGTTCCTGTCGTCCCGTACATCTCGGTTGGATGTTATATACGTCTACAGCGATATATATCCTAACGTAAGGCAGGCTAACATCTCGGATGTAGTATTTTACAACATTCTTGGAGTATCGGCTCCTACTTCTCGGTGGGAACATTAGATACGTCTGTAACGTAACATAACCTAACCTGTCCCATCTAGCCCCTCGTTTGCAATGTTTTACAGAATCCCGTTCGTGTCGTCCCGTACATCTCGGTTGGGATATTATATACGTCTACAGCGATATATATCCTAACGTAAGGCAGGCTAACATCTCGGATTTAGTATTTTACAAAATTCTTGGAGTATCGGCCCGTACTTCTCGGTGGGAACATTATATACGTCTGTAACGTAACATAACCTAACCTATCCCATCTAGCCCCTCGTTTGCAATGTTTTACAGAATCCCGTTCGTGTCGTCCCGTACATCTCGGTTGGGATATTATATACGTCTACTGCGATATATATCCTAACCTAAGGCAGGCTAACTTCTCGGATATAGTATTTTACAACATTCCTGGCATATCGGCCCCTACTTCTCGGTGGGACCATTATATACGTTTATAACGTATCACAACCTAACCTAACCCATCTAGCCCCTCGCTGGTAATGTTTTACAGAATCCCGTTCGTGTCGTCCCGTACGTCTCGGTTGGGACATTATAAACGTCTACAGCGTTATATATCCTAACCTAAGGCAGGCTAACATCTCGGTTGCAGTATTTTACAACATTCCTGGCGTATCGGCACATGCTTCTCGGTGGGAACATTATATAGGTCTATAACGTAACATAACCTAACCTAACACATCTACCCCTCGCGGGTAATGTTTTACAGAATCCCGTTAGTGTCGTCCCGTACGTCTCGGATGGGACCCTATATACGTCTACAGCGATATATATATTAACCAAAGGCAGGCTAACATCTCGGATGTAGTATTTTACAACATTCTTGGAGTATCGGCCCCTACTTCGCGGTGGGAACATTATACACGTCTATAACGTAACAAAACCTAACCTAACCCATCTAGCCCCTCGCTGGTAATATTTTACAGAATCCCGTTCTTGTCGACCCGTACGACTCGGTTGGGATATTATATACGTCTATAGCGTTATATATCCTAACCTAAGGCAGGCTATCATCTCGGATGCAGTATTTTACAACATTCCTGGCATATCGGCCCCTACTTCTCGGTGGGAACATTATATACGTCTATAACGTATCACAACCTAACCTAACCCATCTAGCCCCTCGCTGGTAATATTTTACAGAATCCCGTCCCTGTCGTCCCGTACGTCTCGGATGAGACATTATAAACGTCTACAGCGATATATATCCTAACCTAAGGCAGGCTAACTTCTCGGATATAGTATTTTACAACATTTCTGTAGGATCGGCCTCTACTTCTCGGTGGGAAAATTATATACGTCTATAACGTAATATAATCCAACCTAACCCATCTAGCCCCTCGCTGGTAATGTTTTACAGAATCCCGTTCGTGTTGTCCCGTACGTCTCGGTTGGGATATTATATACGTCTATAGCGTTATATATCCTAACCTAAGGCAGGCTAACATCTCGGATGCAGCATTTTACAACATTCCTAGCGTATCGGCTCTACTTCTCGGTGGGAACATTATACACGTCTATAACGTAACATAACCTAACCTAACCCATCTAGCCCCTCGCTGGTAATGTTTTACAGAATCCCGTTCGTGTCGTCCCGTACGTCTCGGTTGGGACATTATAAACGTCTACAGCGTTATATATCCTAACCTAAGGCAGACTAACATCTCGGTTGCAGTATTTTACAACATTCCTGGCGTATCGGCCCATGCTTCTCGGTGGGAACATTATATAGGTCTATAACGTAACATAACCTAACCTAACACATCTACCCCTCGCTGGTAATGCTTTACAGAATCCCGTTCGTGTCGTCCCGTACGTCTCGGATGGGACCCTATATACGTCTACAGCGATATATATATTAACGTAAGGCAGGCTAACATCTCGGATGTAGTATTTTACAACATTCCTGGCATATCGGCCCCTACTTCTCGGTGGGACCATTATATACGTTTATAACGTATCACAACCTATCCTAACCCATCTAGCCCCTCGCTGGTAATATTTTACAGAATCCCGTCCCTGTCGTCCCGTACGTCTCGGATGAGACATTATAAACGTCTACAGCGATATATATCCTAACCTAAGGCAGGCTAATTTCTCGGATATATTATTTTACAACATTTCTGTAGGATCGGCCTCTACTTCTCGGTGGGAACATTATATACGTCTATAACGTAACATAACCTAACCTAACCCATCTAGCCCCTCGCTGGTAATGTTTTACAGAATCCCGTTCGTGTCGTCCCGTACATCTCGGTTGGGATATTATATACGTCTATAGCGTTGTATATCCTAACCTAAGGCAGGCTAACATCTCGGATGCAGCATTTTACAACATTCCTAGCGTATCGGCTCTACTTCTCGGTGGGAACATTATACACGTCTATAACGTAACATAACCTAACCTAACCCATCTAGCCCCTCGCTGGTAATGTTTTGCAGAATCCCGTTCCTGTCGTCCCGTACATCTCGGTTGGATGTTATATACGTCTACAGCGATATATATCCTAACGTAAGGCAGGCTAACATCTCGGATGTAGTATTTTACAACATTCTTGGAGTATCGGCTCCTACTTCTCGGTGGGAACATTATATACGTCTGTAACGTAACATAACCTAACCTATCCCATCTAGCCCCTCGTTTGCAATGTTTTACAGAATCCCGTTCGTGTCGTCCCGTACATCTCGGTTGGGATATTATATACGTCTACAGCGATATATATCCTAACGTAAGGCAGGCTAACATCTCGGATTTAGTATTTTACAAAATTCTTGGAGTATCGGCCCGTACTTCTCGGTGGGAACATTATATACGTCTGTAACGTAACATAACCTAACCTATCCCATCTAGCCCCTCGTTTGCAATGTTTTACAGAATCCCATTCGTGTCGTCCCGTACATCTCGGTTGGGATATTATATACGTCTACAGCGATATATATCCTAACCTAAGGCAGGCTAACTTCTCGGATAGAGTATTTTACAACATTCCTGGCATATCGGCCCCTACTTCTCGGTGGGACCATTATATACGTTTATAACGTATCACAACCTAACCTAACCCATCTAGCCCCTCGCTGGTAATGTTTTACAGAATCCCGTTCGTGTCGTCCCGTACGTCCCGGTTGGGACATTATAAACGTCTACAGCGTTATATATCCTAACCTAAGGCAGGCTAACATCTCGGTTGCAGTATTTTACAACATTCCTGGCGTATCGGCCCATGCTTCTCGGTGGGAACATTATATAGGTCTATAACGTAACATAACCTAACCTAACACATCTACCCCTCGCGGGTAATGTTTTACAGAATCCCGTTCGTGTCGTCCCGTACGTCTCGGATGGGACCCTATATACGTCTACAGCGATATATATATTAACCAAAGGCAGGCTAACATCTCGGATGTAGTATTTTACAACATTCTTGGAGTATCGGCCCCTACTTCGCGGTGGGAACATTATACACGTCTATAACGTAACAAAACCTAACCTGACCCATCTAGCCCCTCGCTGGTAATGTTTTACAGAATCCCGTTCGTGTCGTCCCGTACATCTCGGTTGGGATATTATATACGTCTATAGCGTTATATATCCTAACCTAAGGCAGGCTAACATCTCGGATGCAGCATTTTGCAACATTCCTAGCGTATCGGCTCTACTTCTCGGTGGGAACATTATACACGTCTATAACGTAACATAACCTAACCTAACCCATCTAGCCCCTCGCTGGTAATGTTTTACAGAATCCCGTTCGTGTCGTCCCGTACGTCTCGGTTGGAACATTATAAACGTCTACAGCGTTATATATCCTAACCTAAGGCAGGCTAACATCTCGGTTGCAGTATTTTACAACATTCCTGGCGTATCGGCCCATGCTTCTCGGTGGGAACATTATATAGGTCTATAACGTAACATAACCTAACCTAACACATCTACCCCTCGCTGGTAATGTTTTACAGAATCCCGTTCGTGTCGTCCCGTACGTCTCGGATGGGACCCTATATACGTCTGCATCGATATATATATTAACGTAAGGCAGGCTAACATCTCGGATGTAGTATTTTACAACATTCTTGGAGTATCGGCCCCTACTTCGCGGTGGGAACATTATACACGTCTATAACGTAACAAAACCTAACCTAACCCATCTAGCCCCTCGCTGGTAATATTTTACAGAATCCCGTTCTTGTCGACCCGTACGACTCGGTTGGGATATTATATACGTCTATAGCGTTATATATCCTAACCTAAGGCAGGCTATCATCTCGGATGCAATATTTTACAACATTCCTGGCATATCGGCCCCTACTTCTCGGTGGGAACATTATATACGTCTATAACGTATCACAACCTAACCTAACCCATCTACCCCTCGCTGGTAATGTTTTACAGAATCCCGTCCCTGTCGTCCCGTACGTCTCGGATGAGACATTATAAACGTCTACAGCGATATATATCCTAACCTAAGGCAGGCTAACTTCTCGGATATAGTATTTTACAACATTTCTGTAGGATCGGCCTCGACTTCTCGGTGGGAAAATTATATACGTCTATAACGTAATATAATCCAACCTAACCCATCTAGCCCCTCGTTTGCAATGTTTTACAGAATCCCGTTCGTGTCGTCCCGTACATCTCGGTTGGGATATTATATACGTCTACAGCGATATATATCCTAACCTAAGGCAGGCTAACTTCTCGGATATAGTATTTTACAACATACCTGGCATATCGGCCCCTACTTCTCGGTGGGACCATTATATACGTTTATAACGTATCACAGCCTAACCTAACCCATCTAGCCCCTCGCTGGTAATGTTTTACAGAATCCCGTTCGTGTCGTCCCGTACGTCTCGGTTGGGACATTATAAACGTCTACAGCGTTATATATCCTAACCTAAGGCAGGCTAACATCTCGGTTGCAGTATTTTACAACATTCCTGGCGTATCGGCCCATGCTTCTCGGTGGGAACATTATATAGGTCTATAACGTAACATAACCTAACCTAACACATCTACCCCTCGCTGGTAATGTTTTACAGAATCCCGTTCGTGTCGTCCCGTACGTCTCGGATGGGAACCTATATACGTCTACAGCGATATATATGTTAACGTAAGGCAGGCTAACATCTCGGATGTAGTATTTTACAACATTCTTGGAGTATCGGCCCCTACTTCGCGGTGGGAACATTATACACGTCTATAACGTAACAAAACTTAACCTAACCCATCTAGCCCCTCGCGGGTAATATTTTGCAGAATCCCGTTCTTGTCGACCCGTACGACTCGGTTGGGATATTATATACGTCTATAGCGTTATATATCCTAACCTAAGGCAGGCTATCATCTCGGATGCAATATTTTACAACATTCCTGGCGCATCGGCCTCAACTTCTCGGTGGGAACATTATATAGGTCTATAACGTAATATAACCTAACCTAACACATCTAGCCCATCGCTCGTAATGTTTTACAGAATCCCGTTCGTGTCGTCCCGCACGTCTCGGTTGGGACATTATATACGTCTACAGCGTTATATATCCTAACCTAAGCCAGGCTATAATCTCGGATGCAGTATTTTACAACATTCCTGGCATATCGGCCCCTACTTCTCGGTGGGAACATTATATACGTCTATAACGTATCACAACCTAACCTAACCCATCTAGCCCCTCGCTGGTAATATTTTACAGAATCCCGTCCCTGTCGTCCCGTACGTCTCGGATGAGACATTATAAACGTCTACAGCGATATATATCCTAACCTAAGGCAGGCTAACTTCTCGGATATAGTATTTTACAACATTTCTGTAGGATCGGCTCTACTTCTCGGTGGGAACATTATACACGTCTATAACGTAACATAACCTAACCTAACCCATCTAGCCCCTCGCTGGTAATGTTTTGCAGAATCCCGTTCCTGTCGTCCCGTACATCTCGGTTGGGATGTTATATACGTCTACAGAGATATATATCCTAACGTAAGGCAGGCTAACATCTCGGATGTGGTATTTTACAACATTCTTGGAGTATCGGCCCCTACTTCTCGGTGGGAACATTATATACGTCTGTAACGTAACATAACCTAACCTATCCCATCTAGCCCCTCGTTGGCAATGTTTTACAGAATTCCGTTCGTGTCGTCCGGTACATCTCGGTTGGGATATTATATACGACTCTAGCGTTATATACCTAACCTAAGGCAGGCTAACATCTCGGATGCAGTATTTTACAACATTCCTGGCGTATCGGCCCATACTTCTCGGTGGGAACATTATATACGTCTATAACGTAACATAACCTAACCTATGCCATCTAGCCCCTCGTTGGCAATGTTTTACAGAATCCCGTTCGTGACGTCCCGTACATCTCGGTTGGAATATTATATACGTCTATAGCGTTATATATCCTAACCTAAGGCAAGCTATCATCTCGGATGCAGTATTTTACAACATTCCTGGCATATCGGCCCCTACTTCTCGGTGGGACCATTATATACGTTTATAACGTATCACAACCTAACCTAACTCATCTAGCCCCTCGCTGGTAATGTTTTACAGAATCCCGTTCGTGTCGTCCCGTACGTCTCGGTTGGGACATTATAAACGTCTACAGCGTTATATATCCTAACCTAAGGCAGGCTAACATCTCGGTTGCAGTATTTTACAACATTCCTGGCGTATCGGCCCATGCTTCTCGGTGGGAACATTATATAGGTCTATAACGTAACATAACCTAACCTAACACATCTACCCCTCGCTGGTAATGTTTTACAGAATCCCGTTCGTGTCGTCCCGTACGTCTCGGATGGGACCCTATATACGTCTGCATCGATATATATATTAACGTAAGGCAGGCTAACATCTCGGATGTAGTATTTTACAACATTCTTGGAGTATCGGCCCCTACTTCGCGGTGGGAACATTATACACGTCTATAACGTAACAAAACCTAACCTAACCCATCTAGCCCCTCGCTGGTAATATTTTACAGAATTCCGTTCTTGTCGACCCGTACGACTCGGTTGGGATATTATATACGTCTATAGCGTTATATATCCTAACCTAAGGCAGGCTATCATCTCGGATGCAATATTTTACAACATTCCTGGCATATCGGCCCCTACTTCTCGGTGGGAACATTATATACGTCTATAACGTATCACAACCTAACCTAACCCATCTACCCCTCGCTGGTAATATTTTGCAGAATCCCGTCCTTGTCGACCCGTACGACTCGGTTGGGATATTATATACGTCTATAGCGTTATATATCCTAACCTAAGGCAGGCTATCATCTCGGATGCAATATTTTACAACATTCCTGGCGCATCGGCCTCAACTTCTCGGTGGGAACATTATATAGGTCTATAACGTAATATAACCTAACCTAACACATCTAGCCCATCGCTCGTAATGTTTTACAGAATCCCGTTCGTGTCGTCCCGTACGTCTCGGCTGGGACATTATATACGTCTACAGCGTTATATATCCTAACCTAAGCCAGGCTATCATCTCGGATGCAGTATTTTACAACATTCCTGGCATATCGGCCCCTACTTCTCGGTGGGAACATTATATACGTCTATAACGTATCACAACCTAACCTAACCCATCTAGCCCCTCGCTGGTAATATTTTACAGAATCCCGTCCATGTCGTCCCGTACGTCTCGGATGAGACATTATAAACGTCTACAGCGATATATATCCTAACCTAAGGCAGGCTAACTTCTCGGATATAGTACTTTACAACAATTCTGTAGGATCGGCCTCTACTTCTCGGTGGGAAAATTATATACGTCTATAACGTAATATAATCCAACCTAACCCATCTAGCCCCTCGCTGGTAATGTTTTACAGAATCCCGTTCGTGTCGTCCCGTACGTCTCGGTTGGGATATTATATACGTCTATAGCGTTATGTATCCTAACCTAAGGCAGGATAACATCTCGGTTGCAGTATTTTACAACATTCCTGGCATATCGGCCCCTACTTCTCGGTGGGACCATTATATACGTTTATAACGTATCACAACCTATCCTAACCCATCTAGCCCCTCGCTGGTAATATTTTACAGAATCCCGTCCCTGTCGTCCCGTACGTCTCGGATGAGACATTATAAACGTCTACGGCGATATATATCCTAACCTAAGGCATGCTAATTTCTCGGATATATTATTTTACAACATTTCTGTAGGATCGGCCTCTACTTCTCGTTGGGAACATTATATACGTCTATAACGTAACATAACCTAACCTAACCCACCCAGCCCCTCGCTGGTAATGTTTTACAGAATCCCGTTCGTGTCGTCCCGTACATCGCGGTTGGGATATTATATACGTCTATAGCGTTATATATCCTAACCTAAGGCAGGCTATCATCTCGGATGCAATATTTTACAACATTCCTGGCGCATCGGCCTCAACTTCTCGGTGGGAACATTATATAGGTCTATAACGTAATATAACCTAACCTAACACATCTAGCCCATCGCTCGTAATGTTTTACAGAATCCCGTTCGTGTCGTCCCGTACGTCTCGGCTGGGACATTATATACGTCTACAGCGTTATATATCCTATCCTAAGCCAGGCTATCATCTCGGATGCAGTATTTTACAACATTCCTGGCATATCGGCCCCTACTTCTCGGTGGGAACATTATATACGTCTATAACGTATCACAACCTAACCTAACCCATCTAGCCCCTCGCTGGTAATGTTTTACAGAATCCCGTTCGTGTCGTCCCGTACGTCTCGGTTGGGACATTATATACGTCTACAGCGATATATATCCTAACGTAAGGCAGGCTAACATCTCGGATGTAGTATTTTACAACATTCTTGGAGTATCGGCCCCTACTTCTCGGTGGGAACATTATATACGTCTGTAACGTAACATAACCTAACCTATCCCATCTAGCCCCTCGTTTGCAATGTTTTACAGAATCCCGTTCGTGTCATCCCGTACATCTCGGTTGGGATATTATATACGTCTACAGCGATATATATCCTAACCTAAGGCAGGCTAACTTCTCGGATATAGTATTTTACAACATTCCTGGCATATCGGCCCCTACTTCTCGGTGGGACCACTATATACGTTTATAACGTATCACAACCTAACCTAACCCATCTAGCCCCTCGCTGGTAATGTTTTACAGAATCCCGTTCGTGTCGTCCCGTACGTCTCGGTTGGGACATTATATACGTCTACAGCGTTATATATCCTAACCTAAGCCAGGCTATCATCTCGGATGCAGTATTTTACAACATTCCTGGCATATCGGCCCCTACTTCTCGGTGGGAACATTATATACGTCTATAACGTATCACAACCTAACCTAACCCATCTAGCCCCTCGCTGGTAATGTTTTACAGAATCCCGTCCCTGTCGTCCCGTACGTCTCGGATGAGACATTATAAACGTCTACAGCGATATATATCCTAACCTAAGGCAGGCTAACTTCTCGGATATAGTATCTTACAACATTTCTGTAGGATCGGCTCTACTTCTCGGTGGGAACATTATACACGTCTATAACGTAACATAACCTAACCTAACCCATCTAGCCCCTCGCTGGTAATGTTTTGCAGAATCCCGTTCCTGTCGTCCCGTACATCTCGGTTGGGATGTTATATACGTCTACAGCGATATATATCCTAACGTAAGGCAGGCTAACATCTCGGATGTAGTATTTTACAACATTCTTGGAGTATCAGCCCCTACTTCTCGGTGGGAACATTATATACGTCTGTAACGTAACATAACCTAACCTATCCCATCTAGCCCCTCGTTGGCAATGTTTTACAGAATTCCGTTCGTGTCGTCCCGTACATGTGGGTTGGGATATTATATACGTCTACAGCGATATATATCCTAACCTAAGGCAGGCTAACTTCTCGGATATAGTATTTTACAACATTCCTGGCGTATCGGCCCCTACTTCACCGTGGGAACATTATACACGTCTATAACTTAACATAACCTAACCTAACCCATCTAGCCCCTCGCTGGTAATATTTTACAGAATCCCGTTCCTGTCGTCCGGTACATCTCGGTTGGGATATTATATACGACTCTAGCGTTATATACCAAACCTAAGGCAGGCTAACATCTCGGATGCAGTATTTTACAACATTCCTGGCGTATCGGCCCATACTTCTCGGTGGGAACATCATATACGTCTATAACGTAACATAACCTAACCTATGCCATCTAGCCCCTCGTTGGCAATGTTTTACAGAATCCCGTTCGTGACGTCCCGTACATCTCGGTTGGAATATTATATACGTCTATAGCGTTATATATCCTAACCTAAGGCAAGCTATCATCTCGGATGCAGTATTTTACAACATTCCTGGCATATCGGCCCCTACTTCTCGGTGGGACCATTATATACGTTTATAACGTATCACAACCTAACCTAACTCATCTAGCCCCTCGCTGGTAATGTTTTACAGAATCCCGTTCGTGTCGTCCCGTACGTCTCGGTTGGGACATTATAAACGTCTACAGCGTTATATATCCTAACCTAAGGCAGGCTAACATCTCGGTTGCAGTATTTTACAATATTCCTGGCGTATCGGCCCATGCTTCTCGGTGGGAACACTATATAGGTCTATAACGTAACATAACCTAACCTAACACATCTACCCCTCGCTGGTAATGTTTTACAGAATCCCGTTCGTGTCGTCCCGTACGTCTCGGATGGGACCCTATATACGTCTACAGCGATATATATATTAACGTAAGGCAGGCTAACATCTCGGATGTAGTATTTTACAACATTCTTGGAGTATCGGCCCCTACTTCGCGGTGGGAACATTATACACGTCTATAACGTAACAAAACCTAACCTAACCCATCTAGCTCCTCGCTGGTAATATTTTGCAGAATCCCGTTCTTGTCGACCCGTACGACTCGGTTGGGATATTATATACGTCTATAGCGTTATATATCCTAACCTAAGGCAGGCTATCATCTCGGATGCAATATTTTACAACATTCCTGGCGCATCGGCCTCAACTTCTCGGTGGGAACATTATATAGGTCTATAACGTAATATAACCTAACCTAACACATCTAGCCCATCGCTCGTAATGTTTTACAGAATCCCGTTCGTGTCGTCCCGTACGTCTCGGCTGGGACATTATATACGTCTACAGCGTTATATATCCTAACCTAAGCCAGGCTATCATCTCGGATGCAGTATTTTACAACATTCCTGGCATATCGGCCCCTACTTCTCGGTGGGAACATTATATACGTCTATAACGTATCACAACCTAACCTAACCCATCTAGCCCCTCGCTGGTAATATTTTACAGAATCCCGTCCATGTCGTCCCGTACGTCTCGGATGAGACATTATAAACGTCTACAGCGATATATATCCTAACCTAAGGCAGGCTAACTTCTCGGATATAGTATTTTACAACATTTCTGTAGGATCGGCCTCTACTTCTCGGTGGGAAAATTATATACGTCTATAACGTAATATAATCCAACCTAACCCATCTAGCCCCTCGCTGGTAATGTTTTACAGAATCCCGTTCGTGTCGTCCCGTACGTCTCGGTTGGGATATTATATACGTCTATAGCGTTATGTATCCTAACCTAAGGCAGGATAACATCTCGGTTGCAGTATTTTACAACATTCCTGGCATATCGGCCCCTACTTCTCGGTGGGACCATTATATACGTTTATAACGTATCACAACCTATCCTAACCCATCTAGCCCCTCGCTGGTAATATTTTACAGAATCCCGTCCCTGTCGTCCCGTACGTCTCGGATGAGACATTATAAACGTCTACGGCGATATATATCCTAACCTAAGGCATGCTAATTTCTCGGATATATTATTTTACAACATTTCTGTAGGATCGGCCTCTACTTCTCGTTGGGAACATTATATACGTCTATAACGTAACATAACCTAACCTAACCCACCCAGCCCCTCGCTGGTAATGTTTTACAGAATCCCGTTCGTGTCGTCCCGTACATCTCGGTTGGGATATTATATACGTCTATAGCGTTATATATCCTAACCTAAGGCAGGCTATCATCTCGGATGCAATATTTTACAACATTCCTGGCGCATCGGCCTCAACTTCTCGGTGGGAACATTATATAGGTCTATAACGTAATATAACCTAACCTAACACATCTAGCCCATCGCTCGTAATGTTTTACAGAATCCCGTTCGTGTCGTCCCGTACGTCTCGGCTGGGACATTATATACGTCTACAGCGTTATATATCCTATCCTAAGCCAGGCTATCATCTCGGATGCAGTATTTTACAACATTCCTGGCATATCGGCCCCTACTTCTCGGTGGGAACATTATATACGTCTATAACGTATCACAACCTAACCTAACCCATCTAGCCCCTCGCTGGTAATGTTTTACAGAATCCCGTTCGTGTCGTCCCGTACGTCTCGGTTGGGACATTATAAACGTCTACAGCGTTATATATCCTAACCTAAGGCAGGCTAACATCTCGGTTGCAGTATTTTACAACATTCCTGGCGTATCGGCCCATGCTTCTCGGTGGGAACACTATATAGGTCTATAACGTAACATAACCTAACCTAACACATCTACCCCTCGCTGGTAATGTTTTACAGAATCCCGTTCGTGTCGTCCCGTACGTCTCGGATGGGACCCTATATACGTCTACAGCGATATATATATTAACGTAAGGCAGGCTAACATCTCGGATGTAGTATTTTACAACATTCTTGGAGTATCGGCCCCTACTTCGCGGTGGGAACATTATACACGTCTATAACGTAACAAAACCTATCCTAACCCATCTAGCCCCTCGCTGGTAATATTTTGCAGAATCCCGTTCTTGTCGACCCGTACGACTCGGTTGGGATATTATATACGTCTATAGCGTTATATATCCTAACCTAAGGCAGGCTATCATCTCGGATGCAATATTTTACAACATTCCTGGCGTATCGGCTCTACTTCTCGGTGGGAACATTATACACGTCTATAACGTAACATAACCTAACCTAACCCATCTAGCCCCTCGCTGGTAATGTTTTGCAGAATCCCGTTCCTGTCGTCCCGTACATCTCGGTTGGGATGTTATATACGTCTACAGCGATATATATCCTAACGTAAGGCAGGCTAACATCTCGGATGTAGTATTTTACAACATTCTTGGAGTATCGGCCCCTACTTCTCGGTGGGAACATTATATACGTCTGTAACGTAACATAACCTAACCTATCCCATCTAGCCCCTCGTTTGCAATGTTTTACAGAATCCCGTTCGTGTCATCCCGTACATCTCGGTTGGGATATTATATACGTCTACAGCGATATATATCCTAACCTAAGGCAGGCTAACTTCTCGGATATAGTATTTTACAACATTCCTGGCATATCGGCCCCTACTTCTCGGTGGGACCACTATATACGTTTATAACGTATCACAACCTAACCTAACCCATCTAGCCCCTCGCTGGTAATGTTTTACAGAATCCCGTTCGTGTCGTCCCGTACGTCTCGGTTGGGACATTATAAACGTCTACAGCGTTATATATCCTAACCTAAGGCAGGCTAACATCTCGGTTGCAGTATTTTACAACATTCCTGGCGTATCGGCCCATGCTTCTCGGTGGGAACATTATATAGGTCTATAACGTAACATAACCTAACCTAACACATCTACCCCTCGCTGGTAATGTTTTACAGAATCCCGTTCGTGTCGTCCCGTACGTCTCGGATGGGACCCTATATACGTCTACAGCGATATATATATTAACGTAAGGCAGGCTAACATCTCGGATGTAGTATTTTACAACATTCTTGGAGTATCGGCCCCTACTTCGCGGTGGGAACATTATACACGTCTATAACGTAACAAAACCTAACCTAACCCATCTAGCCCCTCGCTGGTAATATTTTGCAGAATCCCGTTCTTGTCGACCCGTACGACTCGGTTGGGATATTATATACGTTTATAGCGTTATATATCCTAACCTAAGGCAGGCTATCATCTCGGATGCAATATTTTACAACATTCCTGGCGCATCGGCCTCAACTTCTCGGTGGGAACATTATATAGGTCTATAACGTAACATAACCTAACCTAACACATCTACCCCTCGCTGGTAATGTTTTACAGAATCCCGTTCGTGTCGTCCCGTACGTCTCGGATGGGACCCTATATACGTCTACAGCGATATATATATTAACGTAAGGCAGGCTAACATCTCGGATGTAGTATTTTACAACATTCTTGGAGTATCGGCCCCTACTTCGCGGTGGGAACATTATACACGTCTATAACGTAACAAAACCTAACCTAACCCATCTAGCCCCTCGCTGGTAATATTTTGCAGAATCCCGTTCTTGTCGACCCGTACGACTCGGTTGGGATATTATATACGTCTATAGCGTTATACACCCTAACCTAAGGCAGGCTATCATCTCGGATGCAATATTTTACAACATTCCTGGCGCATCGGCCTCAACTTCTCGGTGGGAACATTATATAGGTCTATAACGTAATATAACCTAACCTAACACATCTAGCCCATCGCTCGTAATGTTTTACAGAATCCCGTTCGTGTCGTCCCGTACGTCTCGGCTGGGACATTATATACGTCTACAGCGTTATATATCCTAACCTAAGCCAGGCTATCATCTCGGATGCAGTATTTTACAACATTCCTGGCATATCGGCCCCTACTTCTCGGTGGGAACATTATATACGTCTATAACGTATCACAACCTAACCTAACCCATCTAGCCCCTCGTTTGCAATGTTTTACAGAATTCCGTTCGTGTCGTCCCGTACATCTCGGTTGGGATATTATATACGTCTACTGCGATATATATCCTAACCTAAGGCAGGCTAACTTCTCGGATATAGTATTTTACAACATTCCTGGCATATCGGCCCCTACTTCTCGGTGGGACCATTATATACGTTTATAACGTATCACAACCTAACCTAACCCATCTAGCCCCTCGCTGGTAATGTTTTACAGAATCCCGTTCGTGTCGTCCCGTACGTCTCGGTTGGGACATTATAAACGTCTACAGCGTTATATATCCTAACCTAAGGCAGGCTAACATCTCGGTTGCAGTATTTTACAACATTCCTGGCGTATCGGCCCATGCTTCTCGGTGGGAACATTATATAGGTCTATAACGTAACATAACCTAACCTAACACATCTACCCCTCGCTGGTAATGTTTTACAGAATCCCGTTCGTGTCGTCCCGTACGTCTCGGATGGGACCCTATATACGTCTACAGCGATATATATATTAACGTAAGGCAGGCTAACATCTCGGATGTAGTATTTTACAACATTCTTGGAGTATCGGCCCCTACTTCGCGGTGGGAACATTATACACGTCTATAACGTAACAAAACCTAACCTAACCCATCTAGCCCCTCGCTGGTAATATTTTGCAGAATCCCGTTCTTGTCGACCCGTACGACTCGGTTGGGATATTATATACGTTTATAGCGTTATATATCCTAACCTAAGGCAGGCTATCATCTCGGATGCAATATTTTACAACATTCCTGGCGCATCGGCCTCAACTTCTCGGTGGGAACATTATATAGGTCTATAACGTAACATAACCTAACCTAACACATCTACCCCTCGCTGGTAATGTTTTACAGAATCCCGTTCGTGTCGTCCCGTACGTCTCGGATGGGACCCTATATACGTCTACAGCGATATATATATTAACGTAAGGCAGGCTAACATCTCGGATGTAGTATTTTACAACATTCTTGGAGTATCGGCCCCTACTTCGCGGTGGGAACATTATACACGTCTATAACGTAACAAAACCTAACCTAACCCATCTAGCCCCTCGCTGGTAATATTTTGCAGAATCCCGTTCTTGTCGACCCGTACGACTCGGTTGGGATATTATATACGTCTACAGCGATATATATCCTAACCTAAGGCAGGCTAACTTCTCGGATATAGTATTTTACAACATTTCTGTAGGATCGGCCTCTACTTCTCGGTGGGAAAATTATATACGTCTATAACGTAATATAATCCAACCTAACCCATCTAGCCCCTCGCTGGTAATGTTTTACAGAATCCCGTTCGTGTCGTCCCGTACGTCTCGGTTGGGATATTATATACGTCTATAGCGTTATGTATCCTAACCTAAGGCAGGATAACATCTCGGTTGCAGTATTTTACAACATTCCTGGCATATCGGCCCCTACTTCTCGGTGGGACCATTATATACGTTTATAACGTATCACAACCTATCCTAACCCATCTAGCCCCTCGCTGGTAATATTTTACAGAATCCCGTCCCTGTCGTCCCGTACGTCTCGGATGAGACATTATAAACGTCTACGGCGATATATATCCTAACCTAAGGCATGCTAATTTCTCGGATATATTATTTTACAACATTTCTGTAGGATCGGCCTCTACTTCTCGTTGGGAACATTATATACGTCTATAACGTAACATAACCTAACGTAACCCACCCAGCCCCTCGCTGGTAATGTTTTACAGAATCCCGTTCGTGTCGTCCCGTACATCTCGGTTGGGATATTATATACGTCTATAGCGTTATATATCCTAACCTAAGGCAGGCTATCATCTCGGATGCAATATTTTACAACATTCCTGGCGCATCGGCCTCAACTTCTCGGTGGGAACATTATATAGGTCTATAACGTAATATAACCTAACCTAACACATCTAGCCCATCGCTCGTAATGTTTTACAGAATCCCGTTCGTGTCGTCCCGTACGTCTCGGCTGGGACATTATATACGTCTACAGCGTTATATATCCTATCCTAAGCCAGGCTATCATCTCGGATGCAGTATTTTACAACATTCCTGGCATATCGGCCCCTACTTCTCGGTGGGAACATTATATACGTCTATAACGTATCACAACCTAACCTAACCCATCTAGCCCCTCGCTGGTAATGTTTTACAGAATCCCGTTCGTGTCGTCCCGTACGTCTCGGTTGGGACATTATAAACGTCTACAGCGTTATATATCCTAACCTAAGGCAGGCTAACATCTCGGTTGCAGTATTTTACAACATTCCTGGCGTATCGGCCCATGCTTCTCGGTGGGAACACTATATAGGTCTATAACGTAACATAACCTAACCTAACACATCTACCCCTCGCTGGTAATGTTTTACAGAATCCCGTTCGTGTCGTCCCGTACGTCTCGGATGGGACCCTATATACGTCTACAGCGATATATATATTAACGTAAGGCAGGCTAACATCTCGGATGTAGTATTTTACAACATTCTTGGAGTATCGGCCCCTACTTCGCGGTGGGAACATTATACACGTCTATAACGTAACAAAACCTATCCTAACCCATCTAGCCCCTCGCTGGTAATATTTTGCAGAATCCCGTTCTTGTCGACCCGTACGACTCGGTTGGGATATTATATACGTCTATAGCGTTATATATCCTAACCTAAGGCAGGCTATCATCTCGGATGCAATATTTTACAACATTCCTGGCGTATCGGCTCTACTTCTCGGTGGGAACATTATACACGTCTATAACGTAACATAACCTAACCTAACCCATCTAGCCCCTCGCTGGTAATG
This sequence comes from Xylocopa violacea, assembly GCA_963969225.1. Classification (NCBI taxonomy): domain Eukaryota; kingdom Metazoa; phylum Arthropoda; class Insecta; order Hymenoptera; family Apidae; genus Xylocopa; species Xylocopa violacea. The sequence continues at coordinate 1,089,735 of CAXAJV010001083.1, forward strand.
TTTTGCAGAATCCCGTTCCTGTCGTCCCGTACATCTCGGTTGGGATGTTATATACGTCTACAGCGATATATATCCTAACGTAAGGCAGGCTAACATCTCGGATGTAGTATTTTACAACATTCTTGGAGTATCGGCCCCTACTTCTCGGTGGGAACATTATATACGTCTGTAACGTAACATAACCTAACCTATCCCATCTAGCCCCTCGTTTGCAATGTTTTACAGAATCCCGTTCGTGTCATCCCGTACATCTCGGTTGGGATATTATATACGTCTACAGCGATATATATCCTAACCTAAGGCAGGCTAACTTCTCGGATATAGTATTTTACAACATTCCTGGCATATCGGCCCCTACTTCTCGGTGGGACCACTATATACGTTTATAACGTATCACAACCTAACCTAACCCATCTAGCCCCTCGCTGGTAATGTTTTACAGAATCCCGTTCGTGTCGTCCCGTACGTCTCGGTTGGGACATTATAAACGTCTACAGCGTTATATATCCTAACCTAAGGCAGGCTAACATCTCGGTTGCAGTATTTTACAACATTCCTGGCGTATCGGCCCATGCTTCTCGGTGGGAACATTATATAGGTCTATAACGTAACATAACCTAACCTAACACATCTACCCCTCGCTGGTAATGTTTTACAGAATCCCGTTCGTGTCGTCCCGTACGTCTCGGATGGGACCCTATATACGTCTACAGCGATATATATATTAACGTAAGGCAGGCTAACATCTCGGATGTAGTATTTTACAACATTCTTGGAGTATCGGCCCCTACTTCGCGGTGGGAACATTATACACGTCTATAACGTAACAAAACCTAACCTAACCCATCTAGCCCCTCGCTGGTAATATTTTGCAGAATCCCGTTCTTGTCGACCCGTACGACTCGGTTGGGATATTATATACGTCTATAGCGTTATACACCCTAACCTAAGGCAGGCTATCATCTCGGATGCAATATTTTACAACATTCCTGGCGCATCGGCCTCAACTTCTCGGTGGGAACATTATATAGGTCTATAACGTAATATAACCTAACCTAACACATCTAGCCCATCGCTCGTAATGTTTTACAGAATCCCGTTCGTGTCGTCCCGTACGTCTCGGCTGGGACATTATATACGTCTACAGCGTTATATATCCTAACCTAAGCCAGGCTATCATCTCGGATGCAGTATTTTACAACATTCCTGGCATATCGGCCCCTACTTCTCGGTGGGAACATTATATACGTCTATAACGTATCACAACCTAACCTAACCCATCTAGCCCCTCGCTGGTAATGTTTTACAGAATCCCGTTCGTGTCGTCCCGTACGTCTCGGTTGGGACATTATAAACGTCTACAGCGTTATATATCCTAACCTAAGGCAGGCTAACATCTCGGTTGCAGTATTTTACAACATTCCTGGCGTATCGGCCCATGCTTCTCGGTGGGAACACTATATAGGTCTATAACGTAACATAACCTAACCTAACACATCTACCCCTCGCTGGTAATGTTTTACAGAATCCCGTTCGTGTCGTCCCGTACGTCTCGGATGGGACCCTATATACGTCTACAGCGATATATATATTAACGTAAGGCAGGCTAACATCTCGGATGTAGTATTTTACAACATTCTTGGAGTATCGGCCCCTACTTCGCGGTGGGAACATTATACACGTCTATAACGTAACAAAACCTAACCTAACCCATCTAGCCCCTCGCTGGTACTATTTTGCAGAACCCCGTTCTTGTCGACCCGTACGACTCGGTTGGGATATTATATACGTTTATAGCGTTATATATCCTAACCTAAGGCAGGCTATCATCTCGGATGCAATATTTTACAACATTCCTGGCGCATCGGCCTCAACTTCTCGGTGGGAACATTATATAGGTCTATAACGTAACATAACCTAACCTAACACATCTACCCCTCGCTGGTAATGTTTTACAGAATCCCGTTCGTGTCGTCCCGTACGTCTCGGCTGGGACATTATATACGTCTACAGCGTTATATATCCTAACCTAAGCCAGGCTATCATCTCGGATGCAGTATTTTACAACATTCCTGGCATATCGGCCCCTACTTCTCGGTGGGAACATTATATACGTCTATAACGTATCACAACCTAACCTAACCCATCTAGCCCCTCGTTTGCAATGTTTTACAGAATCCCGTTCGTGTCGTCCCGTACATCTCGGTTGGGATATTATATACGTCTACTGCGATATATATCCTAACCTAAGGCAGGCTAACTTCTCGGATATAGTATTTTACAACATTCCTGGCATATCGGCCCCTACTTCTCGGTGGGACCATTATATACGTTTATAACGTATCACAACCTAACCTAACCCATCTAGCCCCTCGCTGGTAATGTTTTACAGAATCCCGTTCGTGTCGTCCCGTACGTCTCGGTTGGGACATTATAAACGTCTACAGCGTTATATATCCTAACCTAAGGCAGGCTAACATCTCGGTTGCAGTATTTTACAACATTCCTGGCGTATCGGCCCATGCTTCTCGGTGGGAACATTATATAGGTCTATAACGTAACATAACCTAACCTAACACATCTACCCCTCGCTGGTAATGTTTTACAGAATCCCGTTCGTGTCGTCCCGTACGTCTCGGATGGGACCCTATATACGTCTACAGCGATATATATATTAACGTAAGGCAGGCTAACATCTCGGATGTAGTATTTTACAACATTCTTGGAGTATCGGCCCCTACTTCGCGGTGGGAACATTATACACGTCTATAACGTAACAAAACCTAACCTAACCCATCTAGCCCCTCGCTGGTAATATTTTGCAGAATCCCGTTCTTGTCGACCCGTACGACTCGGTTGGGATATTATATACGTTTATAGCGTTATATATCCTAACCTAAGGCAGGCTATCATCTCGGATGCAATATTTTACAACATTCCTGGCGCATCGGCCTCAACTTCTCGGTGGGAACATTATATAGGTCTATAACGTAACATAACCTAACCTAACACATCTACCCCTCGCTGGTAATGTTTTACAGAATCCCGTTCGTGTCGTCCCGTACGTCTCGGATGGGACCCTATATACGTCTACAGCGATATATATATTAACGTAAGGCAGGCTAACATCTCGGATGTAGTATTTTACAACATTCTTGGAGTATCGGCCCCTACTTCGCGGTGGGAACATTATACACGTCTATAACGTAACAAAACCTAACCTAACCCATCTAGCCCCTCGCTGGTAATATTTTGCAGAATCCCGTTCTTGTCGACCCGTACGACTCGGTTGGGATATTATATACGTCTATAGCGTTATACACCCTAACCTAAGGCAGGCTATCATCTCGGATGCAATATTTTACAACATTCCTGGCGCATCGGCCTCAACTTCTCGGTGGGAACATTATATAGGTCTATAACGTAATATAACCTAACCTAACACATCTAGCCCATCGCTCGTAATGTTTTACAGAATCCCGTTCGTGTCGTCCCGTACGTCTCGGCTGGGACATTATATACGTCTACAGCGTTATATATCCTAACCTAAGCCAGGCTATCATCTCGGATGCAGTATTTTACAACATTCCTGGCATATCGGCCCCTACTTCTCGGTGGGAACATTATATACGTCTATAACGTATCACAACCTAACCTAACCCATCTAGCCCCTCGTTTGCAATGTTTTACAGAATTCCGTTCGTGTCGTCCCGTACATCTCGGTTGGGATATTATATACGTCTACTGCGATATATATCCTAACCTAAGGCAGGCTAACTTCTCGGATATAGTATTTTACAACATTCCTGGCATATCGGCCCCTACTTCTCGGTGGGACCATTATATACGTTTATAACGTATCACAACCTAACCTAACCCATCTAGCCCCTCGCTGGTAATGTTTTACAGAATCCCGTTCGTGTCGTCCCGTACGTCTCGGTTGGGACATTATAAACGTCTACAGCGTTATATATCCTAACCTAAGGCAGGCTAACATCTCGGTTGCAGTATTTTACAACATTCCTGGCGTATCGGCCCATGCTTCTCGGTGGGAACATTATATAGGTCTATAACGTAACATAACCTAACCTAACACATCTACCCCTCGCTGGTAATATTTTGCAGAATCCCGTTCTTGTCGACCCGTACGACTCGGTTGGGATATTATATACGTTTATAGCGTTATATATCCTAACCTAAGGCAGGCTATCATCTCGGATGCAATATTTTACAACATTCCTGGCGCATCGGCCTCAACTTCTCGGTGGGAACATTATATAGGTCTATAACGTAACATAACCTAACCTAACACATCTACCCCTCGCTGGTAATGTTTTACAGAATCCCGTTCGTGTCGTCCCGTACGTCTCGGATGGGACCCTATATACGTCTACAGCGATATATATATTAACGTAAGGCAGGCTAACATCTCGGATGTAGTATTTTACAACATTCTTGGAGTATCGGCCCCTACTTCGCGGTGGGAACATTATACACGTCTATAACGTAACAAAACCTAACCTAACCCATCTAGCCCCTCGCTGGTAATATTTTGCAGAATCCCGTTCTTGTCGACCCGTACGACTCGGTTGGGATATTATATACGTCTATAGCGTTATACATCCTAACCTAAGGCAGGCTAACTTCTCGGATATAGTATTTTACAACATTTCTGTAGGATCGGCCTCTACTTCTCGGTGGGAAAATTATATACGTCTATAACGTAATATAATCCAACCTAACCCATCTAGCCCCTCGTTTGCAATGTTTTACAGAATCCCGTTCGTGTCGTCCCGTACGTCTCGGTTGGGATATTATATACGTCTATAGCGTTATGTATCCTAACCTAAGGCAGGATAACATCTCGGTTGCAGTATTTTACAACCTTCCTGGCATATCGGCCCCTACTTCTCGGTGGGACCATTATATACGTTTATAACGTATCACAACCTATCCTAACCCATCTAGCCCCTCGCTGGTAATATTTTACAGAATCCCGTCCCTGTCGTCCCGTACGTCTCGGATGAGACATTATAAACGTCTACAGCGATATATATCCTAACCTAAGGCAGGCTAATTTCTCGGATATATTATTTTACAACATTTCTGTAGGATCGGCCTCTACTTCTCGGTGGGAACATTATATACGTCTATAACGTAACATAACCTAACCTAACCCATCTAGCCCCTCGCTGGTAATGTTTTACAGAATCCCGTTCGTGTCGTCCCGTACATCTCGGTTGGGATATTATATACGTCTATAGCGTTATATATCCTAACCTAAGGCAGGCTATCATCTCGGATGCAATATTTTACAACATTCCTGGCGCATCGGCCTCAACTTCTCGGTGGGAACATTATATAGGTCTATAACGTAATATAACCTAACCTAACACATCTAGCCCATCGCTCGTAATGTTTTACAGAATCCCGTTCGTGTCGTCCCGTACATCTCGGTTGGATGTTATATACGTCTACAGTGTTATATATCCTAACCTAAGCCAGGCTATCATCTCGGATGCAGTATTTTACAACATTCCTGGCATATCGGCCCCTACTTCTCGGTGGGAACATTATATACGTCTATAACGTATCACAACCTAACCTAACCCATCTAGCCCCTCGCTGGTAATATTTTACAGAATCCCGTCCCTTTCGTCCCGTACGTCTCGGATGAGACATTATAAACGTCTACAGCGATATATATCCTAACCTAAGGCAGGCTAACTTCTCGGATATAGTATTTTACAACATACCTGGCATATCGGCCCCTACTTCTCAGTGGGACCATTATATACGTCTATAACGTAACATAACCTAACCTAACCCATCTAGCCCCTCGCTGGTAATGTTTTACAGAATCCCGTTCGTGTCGTCCCGTACGTCTCGGATGGGACCCTATATACGTCTACAGCGATATATATCCTAACGTAAGGCAGGCTAACATCTCGGATGTAGTATTTTACAACATTCTTGGAGTATCGGCCCCTACTTCTCGGTGGGAACATTATATACGTCTGTAACGTAACATAACCTAACCTATCCCATCTAGCCCCTCGTTGGCAATGTTTCACAGAATTCCGTTCGTGTCGTCCCGTACATCTCGGTTGGGATATTATATACGTCTACAGCGATATATATCCTAACCTAAGGCAGGCTAACTTCTCGGATATAGTATTTTACAACATTCCTGGCGTATCGGCCCCTACTTCACCGTGGGAACATTATACACGTCTATAACTTAACATAACCTAACCTAACCCATCTAGCCCCTCGCTGGTAATATTTTACAGAATCCCGTTCCTGTCGTCCGGTACATCTCGGTTGGAATATTATATACGACTCTAGCGTTATATACCTAACCTAAGGCAGGCTATCATCTCGGATGCAGTATTTTACAACATTCCTGGCGTATCGGCCCATACTTCTCGGTGGGAACATTATATACGTCTATAACGTAACATAACCTAACCTAACACATCTACCCCTCGCTGGTAATGTTTTACAGAATCCCGTTCGTGTCGTCCCGTACGTCTCGGATGGGTCCCTATATACGTCTACAGCGATATATATATTAACGTAAGGCAGGCTAACTTCTCGGATATAGTATTTTACAACATTTCTGTAGGATCGGCCTCTACTTCTCGGTGGGAAAATTATATACGTCTATAACGTAATATAATCCAACCTAACCCATCTAGCCCCTCGTTTGCAATGTTTTACAGAATCCCGTTCGTGTCGTCCCGTACATCTCGGCTGGGACATTATATACGTCTACAGCGTTATATATCCTAACGTAAGGCAGGCTAACATCTCGGATGTAGTATTTTACAACATTCTTGGAGTATCGGCCCCTACTTCTCGGTGGGAACATTATATACGTCTGTAACGTAACATAACCTAACCTATCCCATCTAGCCCCTCGTTTGCAATGTTTTACAGAATCCCGTTCGTGTCATCCCGTACATCTCGGTTGGGATATTATATACGTCTACAGCGATATATATCCTAACCTAAGGCAGGCTAACTTCTCGGATATAGTATTTTACAACATTCCTGGCATATCGGCCCCTACTTCTCGGTGGGACCACTATATACGTTTATAACGTATCACAACCTAACCTAACCCATCTAGCCCCTCGCTGGTAATGTTTTACAGAATCCCGTTCGTGTCGTCCCGTACGTCTCGGTTGGGACATTATAAACGTCTACAGCGTTATATATCCTAACCTAAGGCAGGCTAACATCTCGGTTGCAGTATTTTACAACATTCCTGGCGTATCGGCCCATGCTTCTCGGTGGGAACATTATATAGGTCTATAACGTAACATAACCTAACCTAACACATCTACCCCTCGCTGGTAATGTTTTACAGAATCCCGTTCGTGTCGTCCCGTACGTCTCGGATGGGACCCTATATACGTCTACAGCGATATATATATTAACGTAAGGCAGGCTAACATCTCGGATGTAGTATTTTACAACATTCTTGGAGTATCGGCCCCTACTTCGCGGTGGGAACATTATACACGTCTATAACGTAACAAAACCTAACCTAACCCATCTAGCCCCTCGCTGGTAATATTTTGCAGAATCCCGTTCTTGTCGACCCGTACGACTCGGTTGGGATATTATATACGTCTATAGCGTTATACACCCTAACCTAAGGCAGGCTATCATCTCGGATGCAATATTTTACAACATTCCTGGCGCATCGGCCTCAACTTCTCGGTGGGAACATTATATAGGTCTATAACGTAATATAACCTAACCTAACACATCTAGCCCATCGCTCGTAATGTTTTACAGAATCCCGTTCGTGTCGTCCCGTACGTCTCGGCTGGGACATTATATACGTCTACAGCGTTATATATCCTAACCTAAGCCAGGCTATCATCTCGGATGCAGTATTTTACAACATTCCTGGCATATCGGCCCCTACTTCTCGGTGGGAACATTATATACGTCTATAACGTATCACAACCTAACCTAACCCATCTAGCCCCTCGCTGGTAATGTTTTACAGAATCCCGTTCGTGTCGTCCCGTACGTCTCGGTTGGGACATTATAAACGTCTACAGCGTTATATATCCTAACCTAAGGCAGGCTAACATCTCGGTTGCAGTATTTTACAACATTCCTGGCGTATCGGCCCATGCTTCTCGGTGGGAACACTATATAGGTCTATAACGTAACATAACCTAACCTAACACATCTACCCCTCGCTGGTAATGTTTTACAGAATCCCGTTCGTGTCGTCCCGTACGTCTCGGATGGGACCCTATATACGTCTACAGCGATATATATATTAACGTAAGGCAGGCTAACATCTCGGATGTAGTATTTTACAACATTCTTGGAGTATCGGCCCCTACTTCGCGGTGGGAACATTATACACGTCTATAACGTAACAAAACCTAACCTAACCCATCTAGCCCCTCGCTGGTAATATTTTGCAGAACCCCGTTCTTGTCGACCCGTACGACTCGGTTGGGATATTATATACGTTTATAGCGTTATATATCCTAACCTAAGGCAGGCTATCATCTCGGATGCAATATTTTACAACATTCCTGGCGCATCGGCCTCAACTTCTCGGTGGGAACATTATATAGGTCTATAACGTAATATAACCTAACCTAACACATCTAGCCCATCGCTCGTAATGTTTTACAGAATCCCGTTCGTGTCGTCCCGTACGTCTCGGCTGGGACATTATATACGTCTACAGCGTTATATATCCTAACCTAAGCCAGGCTATCATCTCGGATGCAGTATTTTACAACATTCCTGGCATATCGGCCCCTACTTCTCGGTGGGAACATTATATACGTCTATAACGTATCACAACCTAACCTAACCCATCTAGCCCCTCGTTTGCAATGTTTTACAGAATCCCGTTCGTGTCGTCCCGTACATCTCGGTTGGGATATTATATACGTCTACTGCGATATATATCCTAACCTAAGGCAGGCTAACTTCTCGGATATAGTATTTTACAACATTCCTGGCATATCGGCCCCTACTTCTCGGTGGGACCATTATATACGTTTATAACGTATCACAACCTAACCTAACCCATCTAGCCCCTCGCTGGTAATGTTTTACAGAATCCCGTTCGTGTCGTCCCGTACGTCTCGGTTGGGACATTATAAACGTCTACAGCGTTATATATCCTAACCTAAGGCAGGCTAACATCTCGGTTGCAGTAATTTACAACATTCCTGGCGTATCGGCCCATGCTTCTCGGTGGGAACATTATATAGGTCTATAACGTAACATAACCTAACCTAACACATCTACCCCTCACTGGTAATGTTTTACAGAATCCCGTTCGTGTCGTCCCGTACGTCTCGGATGGGACCCTATATACGTCTACAGCGATATATATATTAACGTAAGGCAGGCTAACATCTCGGATGTAGTATTTTACAACATTCTTGGAGTATCGGCCCCTACTTCGCGGTGGGAACATTATACACGTCTATAACGTAACAAAACCTAACCTAACCCATCTAGCCCCTCGCTGGTAATATTTTGCAGAATCCCGTTCTTGTCGACCCGTACGACTCGGTTGGGATATTATATACGTTTATAGCGTTATATATCCTAACCTAAGGCAGGCTATCATCTCGGATGCAATATTTTACAACATTCCTGGCGCATCGGCCTCAACTTCTCGGTGGGAACATTATATAGGTCTATAACGTAACATAACCTAACCTAACACATCTACCCCTCGCTGGTAATGTTTTACAGAATCCCGTTCGTGTCGTCCCGTACGTCTCGGATGGGACCCTATATACGTCTACAGCGATATATATATTAACGTAAGGCAGGCTAACATCTCGGATGTAGTATTTTACAACATTCTTGGAGTATCGGCCCCTACTTCGCGGTGGGAACATTATACACGTCTATAACGTAACAAAACCTAACCTAACCCATCTAGCCCCTCGCTGGTAATATTTTGCAGAATCCCGTTCTTGTCGACCCGTACGACTCGGTTGGGATATTATATACGTCTATAGCGTTATACATCCTAACCTAAGGCAGGCTAACTTCTCGGATATAGTATTTTACAACATTTCTGTAGGATCGGCCTCTACTTCTCGGTGGGAAAATTATATACGTCTATAACGTAATATAATCCAACCTAACCCATCTAGCCCCTCGTTTGCAATGTTTTACAGAATCCCGTTCGTGTCGTCCCGTACGTCTCGGTTGGGATATTATATACGTCTATAGCGTTATGTATCCTAACCTAAGGCAGGATAACATCTCGGTTGCAGTATTTTACAACCTTCCTGGCATATCGGCCCCTACTTCTCGGTGGGACCATTATATACGTTTATAACGTATCACAACCTATCCTAACCCATCTAGCCCCTCGCTGGTAATATTTTACAGAATCCCGTCCCTGTCGTCCCGTACGTCTCGGATGAGACATTATAAACGTCTACAGCGATATATATCCTAACCTAAGGCAGGCTAATTTCTCGGGTATATTATTTTACAACATTTCTGTAGGATCGGCCTCTACTTCTCGGTGGGAACATTATATACGTCTATAACGTAACATAACCTAACCTAACCCATCTAGCCCCTCGCTGGTAATGTTTTACAGAATCCCGTTCGTGTCGTCCCGTACATCTCGGTTGGGATATTATATACGTCTATAGCGTTATATATCCTAACCTAAGGCAGGCTATCATCTCGGATGCAATATTTTACAACATTCCTGGCGCATCGGCCTCAACTTCTCGGTGGGAACATTATATAGGTCTATAACGTAATATAACCTAACCTAACACATCTAGCCCATCGCTCGTAATGTTTTACAGAATCCCGTTCGTGTCGTCCCGTACATCTCGGTTGGGATATTATATACGTCTACAGCGATATATATCCTAACCTAAGGCAGGCTAACTTCTCGGATATAGTATTTTACAACATACCTGGCATATCGGCCCCTACTTCTCAGTGGGACCATTATATACGTCTATAACGTAACATAACCTAACCTAACCCATCTAGCCCCTCGCTGGTAATGTTTTACAGAATCCCGTTCGTGTCGTCCCGTACGTCTCGGATGGGACCCTATATACGTCTACAGCGATATATATCCTAACGTAAGGCAGGCTAACATCTCGGATGTAGTATTTTACAACATTCTTGGAGTATCGGCCCCTACTTCTCGGTGGGAACATTATATACGTCTGTAACGTAACATAACCTAACCTATCCCATCTAGCCCCTCGTTGGCAATGTTTTACAGAATTCCGTTCGTGTCGTCCCGTACATCTCGGTTGGGATATTATATACGTCTACAGCGATATATATCCTAACCTAAGGCAGGCTAACTTCTCGGATATAGTATTTTACAACATTCCTGGCGTATCGGCCCCTACTTCACCGTGGGAACATTATACACGTCTATAACTTAACATAACCTAACCTAACCCATCTAGCCCCTCGCTGGTAATATTTTACAGAATCCCGTTCCTGTCGTCCGGTACATCTCGGTTGGAATATTATATACGACTCTAGCGTTATATACCTAACCTAAGGCAGGCTATCATCTCGGATGCAGTATTTTACAACATTCCTGGCGTATCGGCCCATACTTCTCGGTGGGAACATTATATACGTCTATAACGTAACATAACCTAACCTAACACATCTACCCCTCGCTGGTAATGTTTTACAGAATCCCGTTCGTGTCGTCCCGTACGTCTCGGATGGGTCCCTATATACGTCTACAGCGATATATATATTAACGTAAGGCAGGCTAACTTCTCGGATATAGTATTTTACAACATTTCTGTAGGATCGGCCTCTACTTCTCGGTGGGAAAATTATATACGTCTATAACGTAATATAATCCAACCTAACCCATCTAGCCCCTCGTTTGCAATGTTGTACAGAATCCCGTTCGTGTCGTCCCGTACATCTCGGCTGGGACATTATATACGTCTACAGCGTTATATATCCTATCCTAAGCCAGGCTATCATCTCGGATGCAGTATTTTACAACATTCCTGGCATATCGGCCCCTACTTCTCGGTGGGAACATTATATACGTCTATAACGTATCACAACCTAACCTAACCCATCTAGCCCCTCGCTGGTAATGTTTTACAGAATCCCGTTCGTGTCGTCCCGTACGTCTCGGTTGGGACATTATAAACGTCTACAGCGTTATATATCCTAACCTAAGGCAGGCTAACATCTCGGTTGCAGTATTTTACAACATTCTTGGCGTATCGGCCCATGCTTCTCGGTGGGAACACTATATAGGTCTATAACGTAACATAACCTAACCTAACACATCTACCCCTCGCTGGTAATGTTTTACAGAATCCCGTTCGTGTCGTCCCGTACGTCTCGGATGGGACCCTATATACGTCTACAGCGATATATATATTAACGTAAGGCAGGCTAACATCTCGGATGTAGTATTTTACAACATTCTTGGAGTATCGGCCCCTACTTCGCGGTGGGAACATTATACACGTCTATAACGTAACAAAACCTATCCTAACCCATCTATCCCCTCGCTGGTAATATTTTGCAGAATCCCGTTCTTGTCGACCCGTACGACTCGGTTGGGATATTATATACGTCTATAGCGTTATATATCCTAACCTAAGGCAGGCTATCATCTCGGATGCAATATTTTACAACATTCCTGGCGTATCGGCTCTACTTCTCGGTGGGAACATTATACACGTCTATAACGTAACATAACCTAACCTAACCCATCTAGCCCCTCGCTGGTAATGTTTTGCAGAATCCCGTTCCTGTCGTCCCGTACATCTCGGTTGGGATGTTATATACGTCTACAGCGATATATATCCTAACGTAAGGCAGGCTAACATCTCGGATGTAGTATTTTACAACATTCCTGGCATATCGGCCCCTACTTCTCGGTGGGAACATTATATACGTCTATAACGTATCACAACCTAACCTAACCCATCTAGCCCCTCGCTGGTAATGTTTTACAGAATCCCGTTCGTGTCGTCCCGTACATCTCGGCTGGGACATTATATACGTCTACAGCGTTATATATCCTATCCTAAGCCAGGCTATCATCTCGGATGCAGTATTTTACAACATTCCTGGCATATCGGCCCCTACTTCTCGGTGGGAACATTATACACGTCTATAACGTAACAAAACCTAACCTAACCCATCTAGCCCCTCGCTGGTAATATTTTGCAGAATCCCGTTCTTGTCGACCCGTACGACTCGGTTGGGATATTATATACGTCTATAGCGTTATACATCCTAACCTAAGGCAGGCTAACTTCTCGGATATAGTATTTTACAACATTTCTGTAGGATCGGCCTCTACTTCTCGGTGGGAAAATTATATACGTCTATAACGTAATATAATCCAACCTAACCCATCTAGCCCCTCGTTTGCAATGTTTTACAGAATCCCGTTCGTGTCGTCCCGTACGTCTCGGTTGGGATATTATATACGTCTATAGCGTTATGTATCCTAACCTAAGGCAGGATAACATCTCGGTTGCAGTATTTTACAACATTCCTGGCATATCGGCCCCTACTTCTCGGTGGGACCATTATATACGTTTATAACGTATCACAACCTATCCTAACCCATCTAGCCCCTCGCTGGTAATATTTTACAGAATCCCGTCCCTGTCGTCCCGTACGTCTCGGATGAGACATTATAAACGTCTACAGCGATATATATCCTAACCTAAGGCAGGCTAATTTCTCGGATATATTATTTTACAACATTTCTGTAGGATCGGCCTCTACTTCTCGGTGGGAACATTATATACGTCTATAACGTAACATAACCTAACCTAACCCATCTAGCCCCTCGCTGGTAATGTTTTACAGAATCCCGTTCGTGTCGTCCCGTACATCTCGGTTGGGATATTATATACGTCTATAGCGTTATATATCCTAACCTAAGGCAGGCTATCATCTCGGATGCAATATTTTACAACATTCCTGGCGCATCGGCCTCAACTTCTCGGTGGGAACATTATATAGGTCTATAACGTAATATAACCTAACCTAACACATCTAGCCCATCGCTCGTAATGTTTTACAGAATCCCGTTCGTGTCGTCCCGTACATCTCGGTTGGATGTTATATACGTCTACAGTGTTATATATCCTAACCTAAGCCAGGCTATCATCTCGGATGCAGTATTTTACAACATTCCTGGCATATCGGCCCCTACTTCTCGGTGGGAACATTATATACGTCTATAACGTATCACAACCTAACCTAACCCATCTAGCCCCTCGCTGGTAATATTTTACAGAATCCCGTCCCTTTCGTCCCGTACGTCTCGGATGAGACATTATAAACGTCTACAGCGATATATATCCTAACCTAAGGCATGCTAACTTCTCGGATATAGTATTTTACAACATTTCTGTAGGATCGGCCTCTACTTCTCGGTGGGAAAATTATATACGTCTATAACGTAATATAATCCAACCTAACCCATCTAGCCCCTCGTTTGCAATGTTTTACAGAATCCCGTTCGTGTCGTCCCGTACATCTCGGTTGGGATATTATATACGTCTACAGCGATATATATCCTAACCTAAGGCAGGCTAACTTCTCGGATATAGTATTTTACAACATACCTGGCATATCGGCCCCTACTTCTCGGTGGGACCATTATATACGTTTATAACGTATCACAACCTAACCTAACCCATCTAGCCCCTCGCTGGTAATGTTTTACAGAATCCCGTTCGTGTCGTCCCGTACGTCTCGGTTGGGACATTATAAACGTCTACAGCGTTATATATCCTAACCTAAGGCAGGCTAACATCTCGGTTGCAGTATTTTACAACATTCCTGGCGTATCGGCCCATGCTTCTCGGTGGGAACATTATATAGGTCTATAACGTAACATAACCTAACCTAACACATATACCCCTCGCTGGTAATGTTTTACAGAATCCCGTTCGTGTCGTCCCGTACGTCTCGGATGGGACCCTATATACGTCTACAGCGATATATATCCTAACGTAAGGCAGGCTAACATCTCGGATGTAGTATTTTACAACATTCTTGGAGTATCGGCCCCTACTTCTCGGTGGGAACATTATATACGTCTGTAACGTAACATAACCTAACCTATCCCATCTAGCCCCTCGTTGGCAATGTTTTACAGAATTCCGTTCGTGTCGTCCCGTACATCTCGGTTGGGATATTATATACGTCTACAGCGATATATATCCTAACCTAAGGCAGGCTAACTTCTCGGATATAGTATTTTACAACATTCCTGGCGTATCGGCCCCTACTTCACCGTGGGAACATTATACACGTCTATAACTTAACATAACCTAACCTAACCCATCTAGCCCCTCGCTGGTAATATTTTACAGAATCCCGTTCCTGTCGTCCGGTACATCTCGGTTGGAATATTATATACGACTCTAGCGTTATATACCTAACCCAAGGCAGGCTATCATCTCGGATGCAGTATTTTACAACATTCCTGGCGTATCGGCCCATACTTCTCGGTGGGAACATTATATACGTCTATAACGTAACATAACCTAACCTAACACATCTACCCCTCGCTGGTAATGTTTTACAGAATCCCGTTCGTGTCGTCCCGTACGTCTCGGATGGGTCCCTATATACGTCTACAGCGATATATATATTAACGTAAGGCAGGCTAACTTCTCGGATATAGTATTTTACAACATTTCTGTAGGATCGGCCTCTACTTCTCGGTGGGAAAATTATATACGTCTATAACGTAATATAATCCAACCTAACCCATCTAGCCCCTCGTTTGCAATGTTTTACAGAATCCCGTTCGTGTCGTCCCGTACATCTCGGTTGGGATATTATATACGTCTACAGCGATATATATCCTAACCTAAGGCAGGCTAACTTCTCGGATATAGTATTTTACAACATACCTGGCATATCGGCCCCTACTTCTCGGTGGGACCATTATATACGTTTATAACGTATCACAACCTAACCTAACCCATCTAGCCCCTCGCTGGTAATGTTTTACAGAATCCCGTTCGTGTCGTCCCGTACGTCTCGGTTGGGACATTATAAACGTCTACAGCGTTATATATCCTAACCTAAGGCAGGCTAACATCTCGGTTGCAGTATTTTACAACATTCCTGGCGTATCGGCCCATGCTTCTCGGTGGGACCATTATATACGTTTATAACGTATCACAACCTAACCTAACCCATCTAGCCCCTCGCTGGTAATGTTTTACAGAATCCCGTTCGTGTCGTCCCGTACGTCTCGGTTGGGACATTATAAACGTCTACAGCGTTATATATCCTAACCTAAGGCAGGCTAACATCTCGGTTGCAGTATTTTACAACATTCCTGGCGTATCGGCCCATGCTTCTCGGTGGGAACATTATATAGGTCTATAACGTAACATAACCTAACCTAACACATCTACCCCTCGCTGGTAATGTTTTACAGAATTCCGTTCGTGTCGTCCCGTACGTCTCGGATGGGACCCTATATACGTCTACAGCGATATATATATTAACGTAAGGCAGGCTAACATCTCGGATGTAGTATTTTACAACATTCTTGGAGTATCGGCCCCTACTTCGCGGTGGGAACATTATACACGTCTATAACGTAACAAAACCTAACCTAACCCATCTAGCCCCTCGCTGGTAATATTTTGCAGAATCCCGTTCTTGTCGACCCGTACGACTCGGTTGGGATATTATATACGTCTATAGCGTTATATATCCTAACCTAAGGCAGGCTATCATCTCGGATGCAATATTTTACAACATTCCTGGCGCATCGGCCTCAACTTCTCGGTGGGAACATTATATAGGTCTATAACGTAATATAACCTAACCTAACACATCTAGCCCATCGCTCGTAATGTTTTACAGAATCCCGTTCGTGTGGTCCCGTACGTCTCGGCTGGGACATTATATACATCTACAGCGTTATATATCCTAACCTAAGCCAGGCTATCATCTCGGATGCAGTATTTTACAACATTCCTGGCATATCGGCCCCTACTTCTCGGTGGGAACATTATATACTTCTATAACTTATCACAACCTAAGCTAACCCATCTAGCCCCTCGCTGGTAATGTTTTACAGAATCCCGTTCGTGTCGTCCCGTACGTCTCGGTTGGGACATTATAAACGTCTACAGCGTTATATATCCTAACCTAAGGCAGGCTAACATCTCGGTTGCAGTATTTTACAACATTCCTGGCGTATCGGCCCATGCTTCTCGGTGGGAACACTATATAGGTCTATAACGTAACATAACCTAACCTAACACATCTACCCCTCGCTGGTAATGTTTTACAGAATCCCGTTCGTGTCGTCCCGTACGTCTCGGATGGGACCCTATATACGTCTACAGCGATATATATATTAACGTAAGGCAGGCTAACATCTCGGATGTAGTATTTTACAACATTCTTGGAGTATCGGCCCCTACTTCGCGGTGGGAACATTATACACGTCTATAACGTATCACAACCTATCCTAACCCATCTAGCCCCTCGCTGGTAATATTTTACAGAATCCCGTCCCTGTCGTCCCGTACGTCTCGGATGAGACATTATAAACGTCTACAGCGATATATATCCTAACCTAAGGCAGGCTAATTTCTCGGATATATTATTTTACAACATTTCTGTAGGATCGGCCTCTACTTCACGGTGGGAACATTATATACGTCTATAACGTAACATAACCTAACCTAACCCATCTAGCCCCTCGCTGGTAATGTTTTACAGAATCCCGTTCGTGTCGTCCCGTACATCTCGGTTGGGATATTATATACGTCTATAGCGTTATATATCCTAACCTAAGGCAGGCTATCATCTCGGATGCAATATTTTACAACATTCCTGGCGCATCGGCCTCAACTTCTCGGTGGGAACATTATATAGGTCTATAACGTAATATAACCTAACCTAACACATCTAGCCCATCGCTCGTAATGTTTTACAGAATCCCGTTCGTGTCGTCCCGTACATCTCGGTTGGATGTTATATACGTCTACAGTGTTATATATCCTAACCTAAGCCAGGCTATCATCTCGGATGCAGTATTTTACAACATTCCTGGCATATCGGCCCCTACTTCTCGGTGGGAACATTATATACGTCTATAACGTATCACAACCTAACCTAACCCATCTAGCCCCTCGCTGGTAATATTTTACAGAATCCCGTCCCTTTCGTCCCGTACGTCTCGGATGAGACATTATAAACGTCTACAGCGATATATATCCTAACCTAAGGCAGGCTAACTTCTCGGATATAGTATTTTACAACATTTCTGTAGGATCGGCCTCTACTTCTCGGTGGGAAAATTATATACGTCTATAACGTAATATAATCCAACCTAACCCATCTAGCCCCTCGTTTGCAATGTTTTACAGAATCCCGTTCGTGTCGTCCCGTACATCTCGGTTGGGATATTATATACGTCTACAGCGATATATATCCTAACCTAAGGCAGGCTAACTTCTCGGATATAGTATTTTACAACATACCTGGCATATCGGCCCCTACTTCTCGGTGGGACCATTATATACGTTTATAACGTATCACAACCTAACCTAACCCATCTAGCCCCTCGCTGGTAATGTTTTACAGAATCCCGTTCGTGTCGTCCCGTACGTCTCGGTTGGGACATTATAAACGTCTACAGCGTTATATATCCTAACCTAAGGCAGGCTAACATCTCGGTTGCAGTATTTTACAACATTCCTGGCGTATAGGCCCATGCTTCTCGGTGGGAACATTATATAGGTCTATAACGTAACATAACCTAACCTAACACATATACCCCTCGCTGGTAATGTTTTACAGAATCCCGTTCGTGTCGTCCCGTACGTCTCGGATGGGACCCTATATACGTCTACAGCGATATATATCCTAACGTAAGGCAGGCTAACATCTCGGATGTAGTATTTTACAACATTCTTGGAGTATCGGCCCCTACTTCTCGGTGGGAACATTATATACGTCTGTAACGTAACATAACCTAACCTATCCCATCTAGCCCCTCGTTGGCAATGTTTTACAGAATTCCGTTCGTGTCGTCCCGTACATCTCGGTTGGGATATTATATACGTCTACAGCGATATATATCCTAACCTAAGGCAGGCTAACTTCTCGGATATAGTATTTTACAACATACCTGGCATATCGGCCCCTACTTCTCGGTGGGACCATTATATACGTTTATAACGTATCACAACCTAACCTAACCCATCTAGCCCCTCGCTGGTAATGTTTTACAGAATCCCGTTCGTGTCGTCCCGTACGTCTCGGTTGGGACATTATAAACGTCTACAGCGTTATATATCCTAACCTAAGGCAGGCTAACATCTCGGTTGCAGTATTTTACAACATTCCTGGCGTATCGGCCCATGCTTCTCGGTGGGAACACTATATAGGTCTATAACGTAACATAACCTAACCTAACACATCTACCCCTCGCTGGTAATGTTTTACAGAATCCCGTTCGTGCCGTCCCGTACGTCTCGGATGGGACCCTATATACGTCTACAGCGATATATATATTAACGTAAGGCAGGCTAACATCTCGGATGTAGTATTTTACAACATTCTTGGAGTATCGGCCCCTACTTCGCGGTGGGAACATTATACACGTCTATAACGTAACAAAACCTAACCTAACCCATCTAGCCCCTCGCTGGTAATATTTTGCAGAATCCCGTTCTTGTCGACCCGTACGACTCGGTTGGGATATTATATACGTCTATAGCGTTATATATCCTAACCTAAGGCAGGCTATCATCTCGGATGCAATATTTTACAACATTCCTGGCGCATCGGCCTCAACTTCTCGGTGGGAACATTATATAGGTCTATAACGTAACATAACCTAACCTAACCCATCTAGCCCCTCGCTGGTAATGTTTTGCAGAATCCCGTTCCTGTCGTCCCGTACATCTCGGTTGGGATGTTATATACGTCTACAGCGATATATATCCTAACGTAAGGCAGGCTAACATCTCGGATGTAGTATTTTACAACATTCTTGGAGTATCGGCCCCTACTTCTCGGTGGGAACATTATATACGTCTGTAACGTAACATAACCTAACCTATCCCATCTAGCCCCTCGTTTGCAATGTTTTACAGAATCCCGTTCGCGTCGTCCCGTACATCTCGGTTGGGATATTATATACGTCTACAGCGATATATAACCTAACCTAAGGCAGGCTAACTTCTCGGATATAGTATTTTACAACATTCCTGGCATATCGGCCCCTACTTCTCGGTGGGACCATTATATACGTTCATAACGTATCGCAACCTAACCTAACCCATCTAGCCCCTCGCTGGTAATGTTTTACAGAATCCCGTTCGTGTCGTCCCGTACGTCTCGGTTGGGACATTATAAACGTCTACAGCGTTATATATCCTAACCTAAGGCAGGCTAACATCTCGGTTGCAGTATTTTACATCATTCCTGGCGTATCGGCCCATGCTTCTCGGTGGGAACATTATATAGGTCTATAACGTAACATAACCTAACCTAACACATCTACCCCTCGCTGGTAATGTTTTACAGAATCCCGTTCGTGTCGTCCCGTACGTCTCGGATGGGACCCTATATACGTCTACAGCGATATATATATTAACGTAAGGCAGGCTAACATCTCGGATGTAGTATTTTACAACATTCTTGGAGTATCGGCCCCTACTTCGCGGTGGGAACATTATACACGTCTATAACGTAACAAAACCTAACCTAACCCATCTAGCCCCTCGCTGGTAATATTTTGCAGAATCCCGTTCTTGTCGACCCGTACGACTCGGTTGGGATATTATATACGTTTATAGCGTTGTATATCCTAACCTAAGGCAGGCTATCATCTCGGATGCAATATTTTACAACATTCCTGGCGCATCGGCCTCAACTTCTCGGTGGGAACATTATATAGGTCTATAACGTAATATAACCTAACCTAACACATCTAGCCCATCGCTCGTAATGTTTTACAGAATCCCGTTCGTGTCGTCCCGTACGTCTCGGCTGGGACATTATATACGTCTACAGCGATATATAACCTAACCTAAGGCAGGCTAACTTCTCGGATATAGTATTTTACAACATTCCTGGCATATCGGCCCCTACTTCTCGGTGGGAACATTATATACGTCTATAACGTATCACAACCTAACCTAACCCATCTAGCCCCTCGCTGGTAATATTTTACAGAATCCCGTCCCTGTCGTCCCGTACGTCTCGGATGAGACATTATAAACGTCTACAGCGATATATATCCTAACCTAAGGCAGGCTAACTTCTCGGATATAGTATTTGACAACATTTCTGTAGGATCGGCCTCTACTTCTCGGTGGGAAAATTATATACGTCTATAACGTAATATAATCCAACCTAACCCATCTAGCCCCTCGCTGGTAATGTTTTACAGAATCCCGTTCGTGTCGTCCCGTACGTCTCGGTTGGGATATTATATACGTCTATAGCGTTATGTATCCTAACCTAAGGCAGGATAACATCTCAGTTGCAGTATTTTACAACATTCCTGGCATATCGGCCCCTACTTCTCGGTGGGACCATTATATACGTTTATAACGTATCACAACCTATCCTGACCCATCTAGCCCCTCGCTGGTAATATTTTACAGAATCCCGTCCCTGTCGTCCCGTACGTCTCGGATGAGACATTATAAACGTCTACGGCGATATATATCCTAACCAAAGGCAGGCTAATTTCTCGGATATATTATTTTACAACATTTCTGTAGGATCGGCCTCTACTTCTCGGTGGGAACATTATATACGTCTATAACGTAACATAACCTAACCTAACCCATCTAGCCCGTCGCTGGTAATGTTTTACAGAATCCCGTTCGTGTCGTCCCGTACATCTCGGTTGGGATATTATATACGTCTATAGCGTTATATATCCTAACCTAAGGCAGGCTAACATCTCGGATGCAGCATTTTACAACATTCCTAGCGTATCGGCTCTGCTTCTCGTTGGGAACATTATACACGTCTATAACGTAACATAACCTAACCTAACCCATCTAGCCCCTCGCTGGTAATGTTTTACAGAATCCCGTTCGTGTCGTCCCGTACGTCTCGGTTGGGACATTATAAACGTCTACAGCGTTATATATCCTAACCTAAGGCAGGCTAACATCTCGGTTGCAGTATTTTACAACATTCCTGGCGTATCGGCCCATGCTTCTCGGTGGGAACACTATATAGGTCTATAACGTAACATAACCTAACCTAACACATCTACCCCTCGCTGGTAATGTTTTACAGAATCCCGTTCGTGTCGTCCCGTACGTCTCGGATGGGACCCTATATACGTCTACAGCGATATATATATTAACGTAAGGCAGGCTAACATCTCGGATGTAGTATTTTACAACATTCTTGGAGTATCGGCCCCTACTTCGCGGTGGGAACATTATACACGTCTATAACGTATCACAACCTATCCTAACCCATCTAGCCCCTCGCTGGTAATATTTTACAGAATCCCGTCCCTGTCGTCCCGTACGTCTCGGATGAGACATTATAAACGTCTACAGCGATATATATCCTAACCTAAGGCAGGCTAATTTCTCGGATATATTATTTTACAACATTTCTGTAGGATCGGCCTCTACTTCACGGTGGGAACATTATATACGTCTATAACGTAACATAACCTAACCTAACCCATCTAGCCCCTCGCTGGTAATGTTTTACAGAATCCCGTTCGTGTCGTCCCGTACATCTCGGTTGGGATATTATATACGTCTATAGCGTTATATATCCTAACCTAAGGCAGGCTATCATCTCGGATGCAATATTTTACAACATTCCTGGCGCATCGGCCTCAACTTCTCGGTGGGAACATTATATAGGTCTATAACGTAATATAACCTAACCTAACACATCTAGCCCATCGCTCGTAATGTTTTACAGAATCCCGTTCGTGTCGTCCCGTACATCTCGGTTGGATGTTATATACGTCTACAGTGTTATATATCCTAACCTAAGCCAGGCTATCATCTCGGATGCAGTATTTTACAACATTCCTGGCATATCGGCCCCTACTTCTCGGTGGGAACATTATATACGTCTATAACGTATCACAACCTAACCTAACCCATCTAGCCCCTCGCTGGTAATATTTTACAGAATCCCGTCCCTTTCGTCCCGTACGTCTCGGATGAGACATTATAAACGTCTACAACGATATATATCCTAACCTAAGGCAGGCTAACTTCTCGGATATAGTATTTTACAACATTTCTGTAGGATCGGCCTCTACTTCTCGGTGGGAAAATTATATACGTCTATAACGTAATATAATCCAACCTAACCCATCTAGCCCCTCGTTTGCAATGTTTTACAGAATCCCGTTCGTGTCGTCCCGTACATCTCGGTTGGGATATTATATACGTCTACAGCGATATATATCCTAACCTAAGGCAGGCTAACTTCTCGGATATAGTATTTTACAACATACCTGGCATATCGGCCCCTACTTCTCGGTGGGACCATTATATACGTTTATAACGTATCACAACCTAACCTAACCCATCTAGCCCCTCGCTGGTAATGTTTTACAGAATCCCGTTCGTGTCGTCCCGTACGTCTCGGTTGGGACATTATAAACGTCTACAGCGTTATATATCCTAACCTAAGGCAGGCTAACATCTCGGTTGCAGTATTTTACAACATTCCTGGCGTATAGGCCCATGCTTCTCGGTGGGAACATTATATAGGTCTATAACGTAACATAACCTAACCTAACACATATACCCCTCGCTGGTAATGTTTTACAGAATCCCGTTCGTGTCGTCCCGTACGTCTCGGATGGGACCCTATATACGTCTACAGCGATATATATCCTAACGTAAGGCAGGCTAACATCTCGGATGTAGTATTTTACAACATTCTTGGAGTATCGGCCCCTACTTCTCGGTGGGAACATTATATACGTCTGTAACGTAACATAACCTAACCTATCCCATCTAGCCCCTCGTTGGCAATGTTTTACAGAATTCCGTTCGTGTCGTCCCGTACATCTCGGTTGGGATATTATATACGTCTACAGCGATATATATCCTAACCTAAGGCAGGCTAACTTCTCGGATATAGTATTTTACAACATACCTGGCATATCGGCCCCTACTTCTCGGTGGGACCATTATATACGTTTATAACGTATCACAACCTAACCTAACCCATCTAGCCCCTCGCTGGTAATGTTTTACAGAATCCCGTTCGTGTCGTCCCGTACGTCTCGGTTGGGACATTATAAACGTCTACAGCGTTATATATCCTAACCTAAGGCAGGCTAACATCTCGGTTGCAGTATTTTACAACATTCCTGGCGTATCGGCCCATGCTTCTCGGTGGGAACACTATATAGGTCTATAACGTAACATAACCTAACCTAACACATCTACCCCTCGCTGGTAATGTTTTACAGAATCCCGTTCGTGCCGTCCCGTACGTCTCGGATGGGACCCTATATACGTCTACAGCGATATATATATTAACGTAAGGCAGGCTAACATCTCGGATGTAGTATTTTACAACATTCTTGGAGTATCGGCCCCTACTTCGCGGTGGGAACATTATACACGTCTATAACGTAACAAAACCTAACCTAACCCATCTAGCCCCTCGCTGGTAATATTTTGCAGAATCCCGTTCTTGTCGACCCGTACGACTCGGTTGGGATATTATATACGTCTATAGCGTTATATATCCTAACCTAAGGCAGGCTATCATCTCGGATGCAATATTTTACAACATTCCTGGCGCATCGGCCTCAACTTCTCGGTGGGAACATTATATAGGTCTATAACGTAACATAACCTAACCTAACCCATCTAGCCCCTCGCTGGTAATGTTTTGCAGAATCCCGTTCCTGTCGTCCCGTACATCTCGGTTGGGATGTTATATACGTCTACAGCGATATATATCCTAACGTAAGGCAGGCTAACATCTCGGATGTAGTATTTTACAACATTCTTGGAGTATCGGCCCCTACTTCTCGGTGGGAACATTATATACGTCTGTAACGTAACATAACCTAACCTATCCCATCTAGCCCCTCGTTTGCAATGTTTTACAGAATCCCGTTCGCGTCGTCCCGTACATCTCGGTTGGGATATTATATACGTCTACAGCGATATATAACCTAACCTAAGGCAGGCTAACTTCTCGGATATAGTATTTTACAACATTCCTGGCATATCGGCCCCTACTTCTCGGTGGGACCATTATATACGTTCATAACGTATCGCAACCTAACCTAACCCATCTAGCCCCTCGCTGGTAATGTTTTACAGAATCCCGTTCGTGTCGTCCCGTACGTCTCGGTTGGGACATTATAAACGTCTACAGCGTTATATATCCTAACCTAAGGCAGGCTAACATCTCGGTTGCAGTATTTTACATCATTCCTGGCGTATCGGCCCATGCTTCTCGGTGGGAACATTATATAGGTCTATAACGTAACATAACCTAACCTAACACATCTACCCCTCGCTGGTAATGTTTTACAGAATCCCGTTCGTGTCGTCCCGTACGTCTCGGATGGGACCCTATATACGTCTACAGCGATATATATATTAACGTAAGGCAGGCTAACATCTCGGATGTAGTATTTTACAACATTCTTGGAGTATCGGCCCCTACTTCGCGGTGGGAACATTATACACGTCTATAACGTAACAAAACCTAACCTAACCCATCTAGCCCCTCGCTGGTAATATTTTGCAGAATCCCGTTCTTGTCGACCCGTACGACTCGGTTGGGATATTATATACGTTTATAGCGTTGTATATCCTAACCTAAGGCAGGCTATCATCTCGGATGCAATATTTTACAACATTCCTGGCGCATCGGCCTCAACTTCTCGGTGGGAACATTATATAGGTCTATAACGTAATATAACCTAACCTAACACATCTAGCCCATCGCTCGTAATGTTTTACAGAATCCCGTTCGTGTCGTCCCGTACGTCTCGGCTGGGACATTATATACGTCTACAGCGATATATAACCTAACCTAAGGCAGGCTAACTTCTCGGATATAGTATTTTACAACATTCCTGGCATATCGGCCCCTACTTCTCGGTGGGAACATTATATACGTCTATAACGTATCACAACCTAACCTAACCCATCTAGCCCCTCGCTGGTAATATTTTACAGAATCCCGTCCCTGTCGTCCCGTACGTCTCGGATGAGACATTATAAACGTCTACAGCGATATATATCCTAACCTAAGGCAGGCTAACTTCTCGGATATAGTATTTGACAACATTTCTGTAGGATCGGCCTCTACTTCTCGGTGGGAAAATTATATACGTCTATAACGTAATATAATCCAACCTAACCCATCTAGCCCCTCGCTGGTAATGTTTTACAGAATCCCGTTCGTGTCGTCCCGTACGTCTCGGTTGGGATATTATATACGTCTATAGCGTTATGTATCCTAACCTAAGGCAGGATAACATCTCAGTTGCAGTATTTTACAACATTCCTGGCATATCGGCCCCTACTTCTCGGTGGGACCATTATATACGTTTATAACGTATCACAACCTATCCTGACCCATCTAGCCCCTCGCTGGTAATATTTTACAGAATCCCGTCCCTGTCGTCCCGTACGTCTCGGATGAGACATTATAAACGTCTACGGCGATATATATCCTAACCAAAGGCAGGCTAATTTCTCGGATATATTATTTTACAACATTTCTGTAGGATCGGCCTCTACTTCTCGGTGGGAACATTATATACGTCTATAACGTAACATAACCTAACCTAACCCATCTAGCCCGTCGCTGGTAATGTTTTACAGAATCCCGTTCGTGTCGTCCCGTACATCTCGGTTGGGATATTATATACGTCTATAGCGTTATATATCCTAACCTAAGGCAGGCTAACATCTCGGATGCAGCATTTTACAACATTCCTAGCGTATCGGCTCTGCTTCTCGTTGGGAACATTATACACGTCTATAACGTAACATAACCTAACCTAACCCATCTAGCCCCTCGCTGGTAATGTTTTACAGAATCCCGTTCGTGTCGTACCGTACGTCTCGGTTGGGACATTATAAACGTCTACAGCGTTATATATCCTAACCTAAGGCAGGCTAACATCTCGGTTGCAGTATTTTACAACATTCCTGGCGTATCGGCCCATGCTTCTCGGTGGGAACATTATATAGGTCTATAACGTAACATAACCTAACCTAACACATCTACCCCTCGCTGGTAATGTTTTACAGAATCCCGTTCGTGTCGTCCCGTACGTCTCGGATGGGACCCTATATACGTCTACAGCGATATATATATTAACGTAAGGCAGGCTAACATCTCGGATGTAGTATTTTACAACATTCTTGGAGTATCGGCCCCTACTTCGCGGTGGGAACATTATACACGTCTATAACGTAACAAAACCTAACCTAACCCATCTAGCCCCTCGCTGGTAATATTTTACAGAATCCCGTTCTTGTCGACCCGTACGACTCGGTTGGGATATTATATACGTCTATAGCGTTATATATCCTAACCTAAGGCAGGCTATCATCTCGGATGCAATATTTTACAACATTCCTGGCATATCGGCCCCTACTTCTCGGTGGGAACATTATATACGTCTATAACGTATCACAACCTAACCTAACCCATCTAGCCCCTCGCTGGTAATATTTTACAGAATCCCGTCCCTGTCGTCCCGTACGTCTCGGATGAGACATTATAAACGTCTACAGCGATATATATCCTAACCTAAGGCAGGCTAACTTCTCGGATATAGTATTTTACAACATTTCTGTAGGATCGGCCTCTACTTCTCGGTGGGAAAATTATATACGTCTATAACGTAATATAATCCAACCTAACCCATCTAGCCCCTCGCTGGTAATGTTTTACAGAATCCCGTTCGTGTCGTCCCGTACGTCTCGGTTGGGATATTATATACGTCTATAGCGTTATGTATCCTAACCTAAGGCAGGATAACATCTCGGTTGCAGTATTTTACAACATTCCTGGCATATCGGCCCCTACTTCTCGGTGGGACCATTATATACGTTTATAGCGTATCACAACCTATCCTAACCCATCTAGCCCCTCGCTGGTAATATTTTACAGAATCCCGTCCCTGTCGTCCCGTACGTCTCGGATGAGACATTATAAACGTCTACAGCGATATATATCCTAACCTAAGGCAGGCTAACATCTCGGTTGCAGTATTTTACAACATTCCTGGCGTATCGGCCCATGCTTCTCGGTGGGAACATTATATAGGTCTATAACGTAACATAACCTAACCTAACACATCTACCCCTCGCTGGTAATGTTTTACAGAATCCCGTTCGTGTCGTCCCGTACGTCTCGGATGGGACCCTATATACGTCTACAGCGATATATATATTAACGTAAGGCAGGCTAACATCTCGGATGTAGTATTTTACAACATTCTTGGAGTATCGGCCCCTACTTCGCGGTGGGAACATTATACACGTCTATAACGTAACAAAACCTAACCTAACCCATCTAGCCCTTCGCTGGTAATATTTTGCAGAATCCCGTTCTTGTCGACCCGTACGACTCGGTTGGGATATTATATACGTTTATAGCGTTATATATCCTAACCTAAGGCAGGCTATCATCTCGGATGCAATATTTTACAACATTCCTGGCGCATCGGCCTCAACTTCTCGGTGGGAACATTATATAGGTCTATAACGTAATATAACCTAACCTAACACATCTAGCCCATCGCTCGTAATGTTTTACAGAATCCCGTTCGTGTCGTCCCGTACGTCTCGGCTGGGACATTATATACGTCTACAGCGTTATATATCCTAACCTAAGGCAGGCTAACTTCTCGGATATAGTATTTTACAACATTTCTGTAGGATCGGCCTCTACTTCTCGGTGGGAAAATTATATACGTTTATAACGTATCACAACCTAACCTAACCCATCTAGCCCCTCGCTGGTAATGTTTTACAGAATCCCGTGCGTGTCGTCCCGTACGTCTCGGATGAGACATTATAAACGTCTACAGCGATATATATCCTAACCTAAGGCAGGCTAACTTCTCGGATATAGTATTTTACAACATTTCTGTAGGATCGGCCTCTACTTCTCGGTGGGAAAATTATATACGTCTATAACGTAATATAATCCAACCTAACCCATCTAGCCCCTCGCTGGTAATGTTTTACAGAATCCCGTTCGTGTCGTCCCGTACGTCTCGGTTGGGATATTATATACGTCTATAGCGTTATGTATCCTAACCTAAGGCAGGATAACATCTCGGTTGCAGTATTTTACAACATTCCTGGCGTATCGGCCCATGCTTCTCGGTGGGAACATTATATAGGTCTATAACGTAACATAACCTAACCTAACACATCTACCCCTCGCTGGTAATGTTTTACAGAATCCCGTTCGTGTCGTCCCGTACGTCTCGGATGGGACCCTATATACGTCTACAGCGATATATATATTAACGTAAGGCAGGCTAACATCTCGGATGTAGTATTTTACAACATTCTTGGAGTATCGGCCCCTACTTCGCGGTGGGAACATTATACACGTCTATAACGTAACAAAACCTAACCTAACCCATCTAGCCCCTCGCTGGTAATATTTTACAGAATCCCGTTCTTGTCGACCCGTACGACTCGGTTGGGATATTATATACGTCTATAGCGTTATGTATCCTAACCTAAGGCAGGATAACATCTCGGTTGCAGTATTTTACAACATTCCTGGCATATCGGCCCCTACTTCTCGGTGGGACCATTATATACGTTTATAACGTATCACAACCTATCCTAACCCATCTAGCCCCTCGCTGGTAATATTTTACAGAATCCCGTCCCTGTCGTCCCGTACGTCTCGGATGAGACATTATAAACGTCTACAGCGATATATATCCTATCCTAAGGCAGGCTAATTTCTCGGACATATTATTTTACAACATTTCTGTAGGATCGGCCTCTACTTCTCGGTGGGAACATTATATACGTCTATAACGTAACATAACCTAACCTAACCCATCTAGCCCCTCGCTGGTAATGTTTTACAGAATCCCGTTCGTGTCGTCCCGTACATCTCGGTTGGGATATTATATACGTCTATAGCGTTATATATCCTAACCTAAGGCAGGCTATCATCTCGGATGCAATATTTTACAACATTCCTGGCGCATCGGCCTCAACTTCTCGGTGGGAACATTATATAGGTCTATAACGTAATATAACCTAACCTAACACATCTAGCCCATCGCTCGTAATGTTTTACAGAATCCCGTTCGTGTCGTCCCGTACATCTCGGTTGGATGTTATATACGTCTACAGCGTTATATATCCTAACCTAAGCCAGGCTATCATCTCGGATGCAGTATTTTACAACATTCCTGGCATATCGGCCCCTACTTCTCGGTGGGAACATTATATACGTCTATAACGTATCACAACCTAACCTAACCCATCTAGCCCCTCGCTGGTAATATTTTACAGAATCCCGTCCCTGTCGTCCCGTACGTCTCGGATGAGACACTATAAACGTCTACAGCGATATATATCCTAATCTAAGGCAGGCTAACTTCTCGGATATAGTATTTTACAACATTTCTGTAGGATCGGCCTCTACTTCTCGGTGGGAAAATTATATACGTCTATAACGTAATATAATCCAACCTAACCCATCTAGCCCCTCGTGTGCAATGTTTTACAGAATCCCGTTCGTGTCGTCCCGTACATCTCGGTTGGGATATTATATACGTCTACAGCGATATATATCCTAACCTAAGGCAGGCTAACTTCTCGGATATAGTATTTTACAACATACCTGGCATATCGGCCCCTACTTCTCGGTGGGACCATTATATACGTTTATAACGCATCACAACCTAACCTAACCCATCTAGCCCCTCGCTGGTAATGTTTTACAGAATGCCGTTCGTGTCGTCCCGTACGTCTCGGTTGGGACATTATAAACGTCTACAGCGTTATATATCCTAACCTAAGGCAGGATAACATCTCGGTTGCAGTATTTTACAACATTCCTGGCGTATCGGCCCATGCTTCTCGGTGGGAACATTATATAGGTCTATAACGTAACATAACCTAACCTAACACATCTACCCCTCGCTGGTAATGTTTTACAGAATCCCGTTCGTGTCGTCCCGTACGTCTCGGATGGGACCCTATATACGTCTACAGCGATATATATATTAACGTAAGGCAGGCTAACATCTCGGATGTAGTATTTTACAACATTCTTGGAGTATCGGCCCCTACTTCGCGGTGGGAACATTATACACGTCTATAACGTAACAAAACCTAACCTAACCCATCTAGCCCCTCGCTGGTAATATTTTGCAGAATCCCGTTCTTGTCGACCCGTACGACTCGGTTGGGATATTATATACGTGTATAGCGTTATATATCCTAACCTAAGGCAGGCTATCATCTCGGATGCAATATTTTACAACATTCCTGGCGCATCGGCCTCAACTTCTCGGTGGGAACATTATATAGGTCTATAACGTAATATAACCTAACCTAACACATCTAGCCCATCGCTCGTAATGTTTTACAGAATCCCGTTCGTGTCGTCCCGTACGTCTCGGCTGGGACATTATATACGTCTACAGCGTTATATACCCTAACCTAAGGCAGGCTAACTTCTCGGATATAGTATTTTACAACATTTCTGTAGGATCGGCCTCTACTTCTCGGTGGGAAAATTATATACGTTTATAACGTATCACAACCTAACCTAACCCATCTAGCCCCTCGCTGGTAATGTTTTGGAGAATCCCGTTCGTGTCGTCCCGTACGTCTCGGATGAGACATTATAAACGTCTACAGCGATATATATCCTAACCTAAGGCAGGCTAACTTCTCGGATATAGTATTTTACAACATTTCTGTAGGATCGGCCTCTACTTCTCGGTGGGAAAATTATATACGTCTATAACGTAATATAATCCAACCTAACCCATCTAGCCCCTCGCTGGTAATGTTTTACAGAATCCCGTTCGTGTCGTCCCGTACGTCTCGGTTGGGATATTATATACGTCTATAGCGTTATGTATCCTAACCTAAGGCAGGATAACATCTCGGTTGCAGTATTTTACAACATTCCTGGCATATCGGCCCCTACTTCTCGGTGGGAACATTATATAGGTCTATAACGTAATATAACCTAACCTAACACATCTAGCCCATCGCTCGTAATGTTTTACAGAATCCCGTTCGTGTCGTCCCGTACATCTCGGTTGGATGTTATATACGTCTACAGCGTTATATATCCTAACCTAAGCCAGGCTATCATCTCGGATGCAGTATTTTACAACATTCCTGGCATATCGGCCCCTACTTCTCGGTGGGAACATTATATACGTCTTTAACGTATCACAACCTAACCTAACCCATCCAGCCCCTCGCTGGTAATATTTTACAGAATCCCGTCCCTGTCGTCCCGTACGTCTCGGATGAGACACTATAAACGTCTACAGCGATATATATCCTAATCTAAGGCAGGCTAACTTCTCGGATATAGTATTTTACAACATTTCTGTAGGATCGGCCTCTACTTCTCGGTGGGAAAATTATATACGTCTATAACGTAATATAATCCAACCTAACCCATCTAGCCCCTCGTTTGCAATGTTTTACAGAATCCCGTTCGTGTCGTCCCGTACATCTCGGTTGGGATATTATATACGTCTACAGCGATATATATCCTAACCTAAGGCAGGCTAACTTCTCGGATATAGTATTTTACAACATACCTGGCATATCGGCCCCTACTTCTCGGTGGGACCATTATATACGTTTATAACGCATCACAACCTAACCTAACCCATCTAGCCCCTCGCTGGTAATGTTTTACAGAATGCCGTTCGTGTCGTCCCGTACGTCTCGGTTGGGACATTATAAACGTCTACAGCGTTATATATCCTAACCTAAGGCAGGCTAACATCTCGGTTGCAGTATTTTACAACATTCCTGGCGTATCGGCCCATGCTTCTCGGTGGGAACATTATATAGGTCTATAACGTAACATAACCTAACCTAACACATCTACCCCTCGCTGGTAATGTTTTACAGAATCCCGTTCGTGTCGTCCCGTACGTCTCGGATGGGACCCTATATACGTCTACAGCGATATATATATTAACGTAAGGCAGGCTAACATCTCGGATGTAGTATTTTACAACATTCTTGGAGTATCGGCCCCTACTTCGCGGTGGGAACATTATACACGTCTATAACGTAACAAAACCTAACCTAACCCATCTAGCCCCTCGCTGGTAATATTTTGCAGAATCCCGTTCTTGTCGACCCGTACGACTCGGTTGGGATATTATATACGTTTATAGCGTTATATATCCTAACCTAAGGCAGGCTATCATCTCGGATGCAATATTTTACAACATTCCTGGCGCATCGGCCTCAACTTCTCGGTGGGAACATTATATAGGTCTATAACGTAATATAACCTAACCTAACACATCTAGCCCATCGCTCGTAATGTTTTACAGAATCCCGTTCGTGTCGTCCCGTACGTCTCGGCTGGGACATTATATACGTCTACAGCGTTATATATCCTAACCTAAGGCAGGCTAACTTCTCGGATATAGTATTTTACAACATTTCTGTAGGATCGGCCTCTACTTCTCGGTGGGAATATTATATACGTTTATAACGTATCACAACCTAACCTAACCCATCTAGCCCCTCGCTGGTAATGTTTTACAGAATCCCGTTCGTGTCGTCCCGTACGTCTCGGATGAGACATTATAAACGTCTACAGCGATATATATCCTAACCTAAGGCAGGCTAACTTCTCGGATATAGTATTTTACAACATTTCTGTAGGATCGGCCTCTACTTCTCGGTGGGAAAATTATATACGTCTATAACGTAATATAATCCAACCTAACCCATCTAGCCCCTCGCTGGTAATGTTTTACAGAATCCCGTTCGTGTCGTCCCGTACGTCTCGGTTGGGATATTATATACGTCTATAGCGTTATGTATCCTAACCTAAGGCAGGATAACATCTCGGTTGCAGTATTTTACAACATTCCTGGCATATCGGCCCCTACTTCTCGGTGGGACCATTATATACGTTTATAACGTATCACAACCTATCCTAAGCCATCTAGCCCCTCGCTGGTAATACTTTACAGAATCCCGTCCCTGTCGTCCCGTACGTCTCGGATCAGACATTATAAACGTCTACAGCGATATATATCCTAACCTAAGGCAGGCTAATTTCTCGGACATATTATTTTACAACATTTCTGTAGGATCGGCCTCTACTTCTCGGTGGGAACATTATATACGTCTATAACGTAACATAACCTAACCTAACCCATCTAGCCCCTCGCTGGTAATGTTTTACAGAATCCCGTTCGTGTCGTCCCGTACATCTCGGTTGGGATATTATATACGTCTATAGCGTTATATATCCTAACCTAAGGCAGGCTATCATCTCGGATGCAATATTTTACAACATTCCTGGCGCATCGGCCTCAACTTCTCGGTGGGAACATTATATAGGTCTATAACGTAATATAACCTAACCTAACACATCTAGCCCATCGCTCGTAATGTTTTACAGAATCCCGTTCGTGTCGTCCCGTACATCTCGGTTGGATGTTATATACGTCTACAGCGTTATATATCCTAACCTAAGCCAGGCTATCATCTCGGATGCAGTATTTTACAACATTCCTGGCATATCGGCCCCTACTTCTCGGTGGGAACATTATATACGTCTATAACGTATCACAACCTAACCTAACCCATCTAGCCCCTCGCTGGTAATATTTTACAGAATCCCGTCCCTGTCGTCCCGTACGTCTCGGATGAGACATTATAAACGTCTACAGCGTTATATATCCTAACCTAAGGCAGGATAACATCTCGGTTGCAGTATTTTACAACATTCCTGGCGTATCGGCCCATGCTTCTCGGTGGGAACATTATATAGGTCTATAACGTAACATAACCTAACCTAACACATCTACCCCTCGCTGGTAATGTTTTACAGAATCCCGTTCGTGTCGTCCCGTACGTCTCGGATGGGACCCTATATACGTCTACAGCGATATATATATTAACGTAAGGCAGGCTAACATCTCGGATGTAGTATTTTACAACATTCTTGGAGTATCGGCCCCTACTTCGCGGTGGGAACATTATACACGTCTATAACGTAACAAAACCTAACCTAACCCATCTAGCCCCTCGCTGGTAATATTTTGCAGAATCCCGTTCTTGTCGACCCGTACGACTCGGTTGGGATATTATATACGTTTATAGCGTTATATATCCTAACCTAAGGCAGGCTATCATCTCGGATGCAATATTTTACAACATTCCTGGCGCATCGGCCTCAACTTCTCGGTGGGAACATTATATAGGTCTATAACGTAATATAACCTAACCTAACACATCTAGCCCATCGCTCGTAATGTTTTACAGAATCCCGTTCGTGTTGTCCCGTACGTCTCGGCTGGGACATTATATACGTCTACAGCGTTATATATCCTAACCTAAGGCAGGCTAACTTCTCGGATATAGTATTTTACAACATTTCTGTAGGATCGGCCTCTACTTCTCGGTGGGAAAATTATATACGTTTATAACGTATCACAACCTAACCTAACCCATCTAGCCCCTCGCTGGTAATATTTTACAGAATCCCGTCCCTGTCGTCCCGTACGTCTCGGATCAGACATTATAAACGTCTACAGCGATATATATCCTAACCTAAGGCAGGCTAATTTCTCGGACATATTATTTTACAACATTTCTGTAGGATCGGCCTCTACTTCTCGGTGGGAACATTATATACGTCTATAACGTAACATAACCTAACCTAACCCATCTAGCCCCTCGCTGGTAATGTTTTACAGAATCCCGTTCGTGTCGTCCCGTACATCTCGGTTGGGATATTATATACGTCTATAGCGTTATATATCCTAACCTAAGGCAGGCTATCATCTCGGATGCAATATTTTACAACATTCCTGGCGCATCGGCCTCAACTTCTCGGTGGGAACATTATATAGGTCTATAACGTAATATAACCTAACCTAACACATCTAGCCCATCGCTCGTAATGTTTTACAGAATCCCGTTCGTGTCGTCCCGTACATCTCGGTTGGATGTTATATACGTCTACAGCGTTATATATCCTAACCTAAGCCAGGCTATCATCTCGGATGCAGTATTTTACAACATTCCTGGCATATCGGCCCCTACTTCTCGGTGGGAACATTATATAGGTCTATAACGTAATATAACCTAACCTAACACATCTACCCCTCGCTGGTAATGTTTTACAGAATCCCGTTCGTGTCGTCCCGTACGTCTCGCATGGGACCCTATATACGTCTACAGCGATATATATATTAACGTAAGGCAGGCTAACATCTCGGATGTAGTATTTTACAACATTCTTGGAGTATCGGCCCCTACTTCGCGGTGGGAACATTATACACGTCTATAACGTAACAAAACCTAACCTAACCCATCTAGCCCCTCGCTGGTAATATTTTGCAGAATCCCGTTCTTGTCGACCCGTACGACTCGGTTGGGATATTATATACGTTTATAGCGTTATATATCCTAACCTAAGGCAGGCTATCATCTCGGATGCAATATTTTACAACATTCCTGGCGCATCGGCCTCAACTTCTCGGTGGGAACATTATATAGGTCTATAACGTAATATAACCTAACCTAACACATCTAGCCCATCGCTCGTAATGTTTTACAGAATCCCGTTCGTGTCGTCCCGTACGTCTCGGCTGGGACATTATATACGTCTACAGCGTTATATATCCTAACCTAAGCCAGGCTATCATCTCGGATGCAGTATTTTACAACATTCCTGGCATATCGGCCCCTACTTCTCGGTGGGAACATTATATACGTCTATAACGTATCACAACCTAACCTAACCCATCTAGCCCCTCGCTGGTAATATTTTACAGAATCCCGTCCCTGTCGTCCCGTACGTCTCGGATGAGACATTATAAACATCTACAGCGTTATATATCCTAACCTAAGGCAGGCTAACATCTCGGTTGCAGTATTTTACAACATTCCTGGCGTATCGGCCCATGCTTCTCGGTGGGAACATTATATAGGTCTATAACGTAACATAACCTAACCTAACACATCTACCCCTCGCTGGTAATGTTTTACAGAATCCCGTTCGTGTCGTCCCGTACGTCTCGGATGGGACCCTATATACGTCTACAGCGATATATATATTAACGTAAGGCAGGCTAACATCTCGGATGTAGTATTTTACAACATTCTTGGAGTATCGGCCCCTACTTCGCGGTGGGAACATTATACACGTCTATAACGTAACAAAACCTAACCTAACCCATCTAGCCCCTCGCTGGTAATATTTTGCAGAATCCCGTTCTTGTCGACCCGTACGACTCGGTTGGGATATTATATACGTTTATAGCGTTATATATCTTAACCTAAGGCAGGCTATCATCTCGGATGCAATATTTTACAACATTCCTGGCGCATCGGCCTCAACTTCTCGGTGGGAACATTATATAGGTCTATAACGTAATATAACCTAACCTAACACATCTAGCCCATCGCTCGTAATGTTTTACAGAATCCCGTTCGTGTCGTCCCGTACGTCTCGGCTGGGACATTATATACGTCTACAGCGTTATATATCCTAACCTAAGGCAGGCTAACTTCTCGGATATAGTATTTTACAACATTTCTGTAGGATCGGCCTCTACTTCTCGGTGGGAAAATTATATACGTTTATAACGTATCACAACCTAACCTAACCCATCTAGCCCCTCGCTGGTAATGTTTTACAGAATCCCGTTCGTGTCGTCCCGTACGTCTCGGATGAGACATTATAAACGTCTACAGCGATATATATCCTAACCTAAGGCAGGCTAACTTCTCGGATATAGTATTTTACAACATTTCTGTAGGATCGGCCTCTACTTCTCGGTGGGAAAATTATATACGTCTATAACGTAATATAATCCAACCTAACCCATCTAGCCCCTCGCTGGTAATGTTTTACAGAATCCCGTTCGTGTCGTCCCGTACGTCTCGGTTGGGATATTATATACGTCTATAGCGTTATGTATCCTAACCTAAGGCAGGATAACATCTCGGTTGCAGTATTTTACAACATTCCTGGCATATCGGCCCCTACTTCTCGGTGGGACCATTATATACGTTTATAACGTATCACAACCTATCCTAACCCATCTAGCCCCTCGCTGGTAATATTTTACAGAATCCCGTCCCTGTCGTCCCGTACGTCTCGGATCAGACATTATAAACGTCTACAGCGATATATATCCTAACCTAAGGCAGGCTAATTTCTCGGACATATTATTTTACAACATTTCTGTAGGATCGGCCTCTACTTCTCGGTGGGAACATTATATACGTCTATAACGTAACATAACCTAACCTAACCCATCTAGCCCCTCGCTGGTAATGTTTTACAGAATCCCGTTCGTGTCGTCCCGTACATCTCGGTTGGGATATTATATACGTCTATAGCGTTATATATCCTAACCTAAGGCAGGCTATCATCTCGGATGCAATATTTTACAACATTCCTGGCGCATCGGCCTCAACTTCTCGGTGGGAACATTATATAGGTCTATAACGTAATATAACCTAACCTAACACATCTAGCCCATCGCTCGTAATGTTTTACAGAATCCCGTTCGTGTCGTCCCGTACATCTCGGTTGGATGTTATATACGTCTACAGCGTTATATATCCTAACCTAAGCCAGGCTATCATCTCGGATGCAGTATTTTACAACATTCCTGGCATATCGGCCCCTACTTCTCGGTGGGAACATTATATAGGTCTATAACGTAATATAACCTAACCTAACACATCTACCCCTCGCTGGTAATGTTTTACAGAATCCCGTTCGTGTCGTCCCGTACGTCTCGGATGGGACCCTATATACGTCTACAGCGATATATATATTAACGTAAGGCAGGCTAACATCTCGGATGTAGTATTTTACAACATTCTTGGAGTATCGGCCCCTACTTCGCGGTGGGAACATTATACACGTCTATAACGTAACAAAACCTAACCTAACCCATCTAGCCCCTCGCTGGTAATATTTTGCAGAATCCCGTTCTTGTCGACCCGTACGACTCGGTTGGGATATTATATACGTTTATAGCGTTATATATCCTAACCTAAGGCAGGCTATCATCTCGGATGCAATATTTTACAACATTCCTGGCGCATCGGCCTCAACTTCTCGGTGGGAACATTATATAGGTCTATAACGTAATATAACCTAACCTAACACATCTAGCCCATCGCTCGTAATGTTTTACAGAATCCCGTTCGTGTCGTCCCGTACGTCTCGGCTGGGACATTATATACGTCTACAGCGTTATATATCCTAACCTAAGCCAGGCTATCATCTCGGATGCAGTATTTTACAACATTCCTGGCATATCGGCCCCTACTTCTCGGTGGGAACATTATATACGTCTATAACGTATCACAACCTAACCTAACCCATCTAGCCCCTCGCTGGTAATATTTTACAGAATCCCGTCCCTGTCGTCCCGTACGTCTCGGATGAGACATTATAAACATCTACAGCGTTATATATCCTAACCTAAGGCAGGCTAACATCTCGGTTGCAGTATTTTACAACATTCCTGGCGTATCGGCCCATGCTTCTCGGTGGGAACATTATATAGGTCTATAACGTAACATAACCTAACCTAACACATCTACCCCTCGCTGGTAATGTTTTACAGAATCCCGTTCGTGTCGTCCCGTACGTCTCGGATGGGACCCTATATACGTCTACAGCGATATATATATTAACGTAAGGCAGGCTAACATCTCGGATGTAGTATTTTACAACATTCTTGGAGTATCGGCCCCTACTTCGCGGTGGGAACATTATACACGTCTATAACGTAACAAAACCTAACCTAACCCATCTAGCCCCTCGCTGGTAATATTTTGCAGAATCCCGTTCTTGTCGACCCGTACGACTCGGTTGGGATATTATATACGTTTATAGCGTTATATATCCTAACCTAAGGCAGGCTATCATCTCGGATGCAATATTTTACAACATTCCTGGCGCATCGGCCTCAACTTCTCGGTGGGAACATTATATAGGTCTATAACGTAATATAACCTAACCTAACACATCTAGCCCATCGCTCGTAATGTTTTCAGAATCCCGTTCGTGTCGTCCCGTACGTCTCGGCTGGGACATTATATACGTCTACAGCGTTATATATCCTAACCTAAGGCAGGCTAACTTCTCGGATATAGTATTTTACAACATTTCTGTAGGATCGGCCTCTACTTCTCGGTGGGAAAATTATATACGTTTATAACGTATCACAACCTAACCTAACCCATCTAGCCCCTCGCTGGTAATGTTTTACAGAATCCCGTTCGTGTCGTCCCGTACGTCTCGGATGAGACATTATAAACGTCTACAGCGATATATATCCTAACCTAAGGCAGGCTAACTTCTCGGATATAGTATTTTACAACATTTCTGTAGGATCGGCCTCTACTTCTCGGTGGGAAAATTATATACGTCTATAACGTAATATAATCCAACCTAACCCATCTAGCCCCTCGCTGGTAATGTTTTACAGAATCCCGTTCGTGTCGTCCCGTACGTCTCGGTTGGGATATTATATACGTCTATAGCGTTATGTATCCTAACCTAAGGCAGGATAACATCTCGGTTGCAGTATTTTACAACATTCCTGGCATATCGGCCCCTACTTCTCGGTGGGACCATTATATACGTTTATAACGTATCACAACCTATCCTAACCCATCTAGCCCCTCGCTGGTAATATTTTACAGAATCCCGTCCATGTCGTCCCGTACGTCTCGGATCAGACATTATAAACGTCTACAGCGATATATATCCTAACCTAAGGCAGGCTAATTTCTCGGACATATTATTTTACAACATTTCTGTAGGATCGGCCTCTACTTCTCGGTGGGAACATTATATACGTCTATAACGTAACATAACCTAACCTAACCCATCTAGCCCCTCGCTGGTAATGTTTTACAGAATCCCGTTCGTGTCGT
Source organism: Xylocopa violacea (assembly GCA_963969225.1). Taxonomy (NCBI): domain Eukaryota; kingdom Metazoa; phylum Arthropoda; class Insecta; order Hymenoptera; family Apidae; genus Xylocopa; species Xylocopa violacea. The sequence goes on from CAXAJV010001083.1 coordinate 1,130,939, forward strand.
CCCGTACATCTCGGTTGGGATATTATATACGTCTATAGCGTTATATATCCTAACCTAAGGCAGGCTATCATCTCGGATGCAATATTTTACAACATTCCTGGCGCATCGGCCTCAACTTCTCGGTGGGAACATTATATAGGTCTATAACGTAATATAACCTAACCTAACACATCTAGCCCATCGCTCGTAATGTTTTACAGAATCCCGTTCGTGTCGTCCCGTACATCTCGGTTGGATGTTATATACGTCTACAGCGTTATATATCCTAACCTAAGCCAGGCTATCATCTCGGATGCAGTATTTTACAACATTCCTGGCATATCGGCCCCTACTTCTCGGTGGGAACATTATATAGGTCTATAACGTAATATAACCTAACCTAACACATCTACCCCTCGCTGGTAATGTTTTACAGAATCCCGTTCGTGTCGTCCCGTACGTCTCGCATGGGACCCTATATACGTCTACAGCGATATATATATTAACGTAAGGCAGGCTAACATCTCGGATGTAGTATTTTACAACATTCTTGGAGTATCGGCCCCTACTTCGCGGTGGGAACATTATACACGTCTATAACGTAACAAAACCTAACCTAACCCATCTAGCCCCTCGCTGGTAATATTTTGCAGAATCCCGTTCTTGTCGACCCGTACGACTCGGTTGGGATATTATATACGTTTATAGCGTTATATATCCTAACCTAAGGCAGGCTATCATCTCGGATGCAATATTTTACAACATTCCTGGCGCATCGGCCTCAACTTCTCGGTGGGAACATTATATAGGTCTATAACGTAATATAACCTAACCTAACACATCTAGCCCATCGCTCGTAATGTTTTACAGAATCCCGTTCGTGTCGTCCCGTACGTCTCGGCTGGGACATTATATACGTCTACAGCGTTATATATCCTAACCTAAGCCAGGCTATCATCTCGGATGCAGTATTTTACAACATTCCTGGCATATCGGCCCCTACTTCTCGGTGGGAACATTATATACGTCTATAACGTATCACAACCTAACCTAACCCATCTAGCCCCTCGCTGGTAATATTTTACAGAATCCCGTCCCTGTCGTCCCGTACGTCTCGGATGAGACATTATAAACATCTACAGCGTTATATATCCTAACCTAAGGCAGGCTAACATCTCGGTTGCAGTATTTTACAACATTCCTGGCGTATCGGCCCATGCTTCTCGGTGGGAACATTATATAGGTCTATAACGTAACATAACCTAACCTAACACATCTACCCCTCGCTGGTAATGTTTTACAGAATCCCGTTCGTGTCGTCCCGTACGTCTCGGATGGGACCCTATATACGTCTACAGCGATATATATATTAACGTAAGGCAGGCTAACATCTCGGATGTAGTATTTTACAACATTCTTGGAGTATCGGCCCCTACTTCGCGGTGGGAACATTATACACGTCTATAACGTAACAAAACCTAACCTAACCCATCTAGCCCCTCGCTGGTAATATTTTGCAGAATCCCGTTCTTGTCGACCCGTACGACTCGGTTGGGATATTATATACGTTTATAGCGTTATATATCTTAACCTAAGGCAGGCTATCATCTCGGATGCAATATTTTACAACATTCCTGGCGCATCGGCCTCAACTTCTCGGTGGGAACATTATATAGGTCTATAACGTAATATAACCTAACCTAACACATCTAGCCCATCGCTCGTAATGTTTTACAGAATCCCGTTCGTGTCGTCCCGTACGTCTCGGCTGGGACATTATATACGTCTACAGCGTTATATATCCTAACCTAAGGCAGGCTAACTTCTCGGATATAGTATTTTACAACATTTCTGTAGGATCGGCCTCTACTTCTCGGTGGGAAAATTATATACGTTTATAACGTATCACAACCTAACCTAACCCATCTAGCCCCTCGCTGGTAATGTTTTACAGAATCCCGTTCGTGTCGTCCCGTACGTCTCGGATGAGACATTATAAACGTCTACAGCGATATATATCCTAACCTAAGGCAGGCTAACTTCTCGGATATAGTATTTTACAACATTTCTGTAGGATCGGCCTCTACTTCTCGGTGGGAAAATTATATACGTCTATAACGTAATATAATCCAACCTAACCCATCTAGCCCCTCGCTGGTAATGTTTTACAGAATCCCGTTCGTGTCGTCCCGTACGTCTCGGTTGGGATATTATATACGTCTATAGCGTTATGTATCCTAACCTAAGGCAGGATAACATCTCGGTTGCAGTATTTTACAACATTCCTGGCATATCGGCCCCTACTTCTCGGTGGGACCATTATATACGTTTATAACGTATCACAACCTATCCTAACCCATCTAGCCCCTCGCTGGTAATATTTTACAGAATCCCGTCCCTGTCGTCCCGTACGTCTCGGATCAGACATTATAAACGTCTACAGCGATATATATCCTAACCTAAGGCAGGCTAATTTCTCGGACATATTATTTTACAACATTTCTGTAGGATCGGCCTCTACTTCTCGGTGGGAACATTATATACGTCTATAACGTAACATAACCTAACCTAACCCATCTAGCCCCTCGCTGGTAATGTTTTACAGAATCCCGTTCGTGTCGTCCCGTACATCTCGGTTGGGATATTATATACGTCTATAGCGTTATATATCCTAACCTAAGGCAGGCTATCATCTCGGATGCAATATTTTACAACATTCCTGGCGCATCGGCCTCAACTTCTCGGTGGGAACATTATATAGGTCTATAACGTAATATAACCTAACCTAACACATCTAGCCCATCGCTCGTAATGTTTTACAGAATCCCGTTCGTGTCGTCCCGTACATCTCGGTTGGATGTTATATACGTCTACAGCGTTATATATCCTAACCTAAGCCAGGCTATCATCTCGGATGCAGTATTTTACAACATTCCTGGCATATCGGCCCCTACTTCTCGGTGGGAACATTATATAGGTCTATAACGTAATATAACCTAACCTAACACATCTACCCCTCGCTGGTAATGTTTTACAGAATCCCGTTCGTGTCGTCCCGTACGTCTCGGATGGGACCCTATATACGTCTACAGCGATATATATATTAACGTAAGGCAGGCTAACATCTCGGATGTAGTATTTTACAACATTCTTGGAGTATCGGCCCCTACTTCGCGGTGGGAACATTATACACGTCTATAACGTAACAAAACCTAACCTAACCCATCTAGCCCCTCGCTGGTAATATTTTGCAGAATCCCGTTCTTGTCGACCCGTACGACTCGGTTGGGATATTATATACGTTTATAGCGTTATATATCCTAACCTAAGGCAGGCTATCATCTCGGATGCAATATTTTACAACATTCCTGGCGCATCGGCCTCAACTTCTCGGTGGGAACATTATATAGGTCTATAACGTAATATAACCTAACCTAACACATCTAGCCCATCGCTCGTAATGTTTTACAGAATCCCGTTCGTGTCGTCCCGTACGTCTCGGCTGGGACATTATATACGTCTACAGCGTTATATATCCTAACCTAAGCCAGGCTATCATCTCGGATGCAGTATTTTACAACATTCCTGGCATATCGGCCCCTACTTCTCGGTGGGAACATTATATACGTCTATAACGTATCACAACCTAACCTAACCCATCTAGCCCCTCGCTGGTAATATTTTACAGAATCCCGTCCCTGTCGTCCCGTACGTCTCGGATGAGACATTATAAACATCTACAGCGTTATATATCCTAACCTAAGGCAGGCTAACATCTCGGTTGCAGTATTTTACAACATTCCTGGCGTATCGGCCCATGCTTCTCGGTGGGAACATTATATAGGTCTATAACGTAACATAACCTAACCTAACACATCTACCCCTCGCTGGTAATGTTTTACAGAATCCCGTTCGTGTCGTCCCGTACGTCTCGGATGGGACCCTATATACGTCTACAGCGATATATATATTAACGTAAGGCAGGCTAACATCTCGGATGTAGTATTTTACAACATTCTTGGAGTATCGGCCCCTACTTCGCGGTGGGAACATTATACACGTCTATAACGTAACAAAACCTAACCTAACCCATCTAGCCCCTCGCTGGTAATATTTTGCAGAATCCCGTTCTTGTCGACCCGTACGACTCGGTTGGGATATTATATACGTTTATAGCGTTATATATCCTAACCTAAGGCAGGCTATCATCTCGGATGCAATATTTTACAACATTCCTGGCGCATCGGCCTCAACTTCTCGGTGGGAACATTATATAGGTCTATAACGTAATATAACCTAACCTAACACATCTAGCCCATCGCTCGTAATGTTTTCAGAATCCCGTTCGTGTCGTCCCGTACGTCTCGGCTGGGACATTATATACGTCTACAGCGTTATATATCCTAACCTAAGGCAGGCTAACTTCTCGGATATAGTATTTTACAACATTTCTGTAGGATCGGCCTCTACTTCTCGGTGGGAAAATTATATACGTTTATAACGTATCACAACCTAACCTAACCCATCTAGCCCCTCGCTGGTAATGTTTTACAGAATCCCGTTCGTGTCGTCCCGTACGTCTCGGATGAGACATTATAAACGTCTACAGCGATATATATCCTAACCTAAGGCAGGCTAACTTCTCGGATATAGTATTTTACAACATTTCTGTAGGATCGGCCTCTACTTCTCGGTGGGAAAATTATATACGTCTATAACGTAATATAATCCAACCTAACCCATCTAGCCCCTCGCTGGTAATGTTTTACAGAATCCCGTTCGTGTCGTCCCGTACGTCTCGGTTGGGATATTATATACGTCTATAGCGTTATGTATCCTAACCTAAGGCAGGATAACATCTCGGTTGCAGTATTTTACAACATTCCTGGCATATCGGCCCCTACTTCTCGGTGGGACCATTATATACGTTTATAACGTATCACAACCTATCCTAACCCATCTAGCCCCTCGCTGGTAATATTTTACAGAATCCCGTCCATGTCGTCCCGTACGTCTCGGATCAGACATTATAAACGTCTACAGCGATATATATCCTAACCTAAGGCAGGCTAATTTCTCGGACATATTATTTTACAACATTTCTGTAGGATCGGCCTCTACTTCTCGGTGGGAACATTATATACGTCTATAACGTAACATAACCTAACCTAACCCATCTAGCCCCTCGCTGGTAATGTTTTACAGAATCCCGTTCGTGTCGTCCCGTACATCTCGGTTGGGATATTATATACGTCTATAGCGTTATATATCCTAACCTAAGGCAGGCTATCATCTCGGATGCAATATTTTACAACATTCCTGGCGCATCGGCCTCAACTTCTCGGTGGGAACATTATATAGGTCTATAACGTAATATAACCTAACCTAACACATCTAGCCCATCGCTCGTAATGTTTTACAGAATCCCGTTCGTGTCGTCCCGTACATCTCGGTTGGATGTTATATACGTCTACAGCGTTATATATCCTAACCTAAGCCAGGCTATCATCTCGGATGCAGTATTTTACAACATTCCTGGCATATCGGCCCCTACTTCTCGGTGGGAACATTATATACGTCTATAACGTATCACAACCTAACCTAACCCATCTAGCCCCTCGCTGGTAATATTTTACAGAATCCCGTCCCTGTCGTCCCGTACGTCTCGGATGAGACATTATAAACGTCTACAGCGATATATATCCTAATCTAAGGCAGGCTAACTTCTCGGATATAGTATTTTACAACATTTCTGTAGGATCGGCCTCTACTTCTCGGTGGGAAAATTATATACGTCTATAACGTAATATAATCCAACCTAACCCATCTAGCCCCTCGTTTGCAATGTTTTACAGAATCCCGTTCGTGTCGTCCCGTACATCTCGGTTGGGATATTATATACGTCTACAGCGATATATATCCTAACCTAAGGCAGGCTAACTTCTCGGATATAGTATTTTACAACATACCTGGCATATCGGCCCCTACTTCTCGGTGGGACCATTATATACGTTTATAACGTATCACAACCTAACCTAACCCATCTAGCCCCTCGCTGGTAATGTTTTACAGAATGCCGTTCGTGTCGTCCCGTACGTCTCGGTTGGGACATTATAAACGTCTACAGCGTTATATATCCTAACCTAAGGCAGGCTAACATCTCGGTTGCAGTATTTTACAACATTCCTGGCGTATCGGCCCATGCTTCTCGGTGGGAACATTATATAGGTCTATAACGTAACATAACCTAACCTAACACATCTACCCCTCGCTGGTAATGTTTTACAGAATCCCGTTCGTGTCGTCCCGTACGTCTCGGATGGGACCCTATATACGTCTACAGCGATATATATATTAACGTAAGGCAGGCTAACATCTCGGATGTAGTATTTTACAACATTCTTGGAGTATCGGCCCCTACTTCGCGGTGGGAACATTATACACGTCTATAACGTAACAAAACCTAACCTAACCCATCTAGCCCCTCGCTGGTAATATTTTGCAGAATCCCGTTCTTGTCGACCCGTACGACTCGGTTGGGATATTATATACGTTTATAGCGTTATATATCCTAACCTAAGGCAGGCTATCATCTCGGATGCAATATTTTACAACATTCCTGGCGCATCGGCCTCAACTTCTCGGTGGGAACATTATATAGGTCTATAACGTAATATAACCTAACCTAACACATCTAGCCCATCGCTCGTAATGTTTTACAGAATCCCGTTCGTGTCGTCCCGTACGTCTCGGCTGGGACATTATATACGTCTACAGCGTTATATATCCTAACCTAAGGCAGGCTAACTTCTCGGATATAGTATTTTACAACATTTCTGTAGGATCGGCCTCTACTTCTCGGTGGGAAAATTATATACGTTTATAACGTATCACAACCTAACCTAACCCATCTAGCCCCTCGCTGGTAATGTTTTACAGAACCCGTTCGTGTCGTCCCGTACGTCTCGGATGAGACATTATAAACGTCTACAGCGATATATATCCTAACCTAAGGCAGGCTAACTTCTCGGATATAGTATTTTACAACATTTCTGTAGGATCGGCCTCTACTTCGCGGTGGGAAAATTATATACGTCTATAACGTAATATAATCCAACCTAACCCATCTAGCCCCTCGCTGGTAATGTTTTACAGAATCCCGTTCGTGTCGTCCCGTACGTCTCGGTTGGGATATTATATACGTCTATAGCGTTATGTATCCTAACCTAAGGCAGGATAACATCTCGGTTGCAGTATTTTACAACATTCCTGGCATATCGGCCCCTACTTCTCGGTGGGACCATTATATACGTTTATAACGTATCACAACCTATCCTAAGCCATCTAGCCCCTCGCTGGTAATATTTTACAGAATCCCGTCCCTGTCGTCCCGTACGTCTCGGATCAGACATTATAAACGTCTACAGCGATATATATCCTAACCTAAGGCAGGCTAATTTCTCGGACATATTATTTTACAACATTTCTGTAGGATCGGCCTCTACTTCTCGGTGGGAACATTATATACGTCTATAACGTAACATAACCTAACCTAACCCATCTAGCCCCTCGCTGGTAATGTTTTACAGAATCCCGTTCGTGTCGTCCCGTACATCTCGGTTGGGATATTATATACGTCTATAGCGTTATATATCCTAACCTAAGGCAGGCTAACATCTCGGATGCAGCATTTTACAACATTCCTAGCGTATCGGCTCTACTTCTCGGTGGGAACATTATACACGTCTATAACGTAACATAACCTAACCTATCCCATCTAGCCCCTCGCTGGTAATATTTTACAGAATCCCGTTCCTGTCGTCCGGTACATCTCGGTTGGGATATTATATACGACTCTAGCGTTATATACCTAACCTAAGGCAGGCTAACATCTCGGATGCAGTATTTTACAACATTCCTGGCGTATCGGCCCATACTTCTCGGTGGGAACATTATATACGTCTATAACGTAACATAACCTAACCTAACACATCTACCCCTCGCTGGTAATGTTTTACAGAATCCCGTTCGTGTCGTCCCGTACGTCTCGCATGGGACCCTATATACGTCTACAGCGATATATATATTAACGTAAGGCAGGCTAACATCTCGGATGCAGTATTTTACAACATTCCTGGCATATCGGCCCCTACTTCTCGGTGGGACCATTATATACGTTTATAACGTATCACAACCTAACCTAACCCATCTAGCCCCTCGCTGGTAATGTTTTACAGAATCCCGTTCGTGTCGTCCCGTACGTCTCGGTTGGGACATTATAAACGTCTACAGCGTTATATATCCTAACCTAAGGCAGGATAACATCTCGGTTGCAGTATTTTACAACATTCCTGGCGTATCGGCCCATGCTTCTCGGTGGGAACACTATATAGGTCTATAACGTAACATAACCTAACCTAACACATCTACCCCTCGCTGGTAATGTTTTACAGAATCCCGTTCGTGTCGTCCCGTACGTCTCGGATGGGACCCTATATACGTCTACAGCGATATATATATTAACGTAAGGCAGGCTAACATCTCGGATGCAGTATTTTACAACATTCCTGGCATATCGGCCCCTACTTCTCGGTGGGAACATTATATACGTCTATAACGTATCACAACCTAACCTAACCCATCTAGCCCCTCGCTGGTAATATTTTACAGAATCCCGTCCCTGTCGTCCCGTACGTCTCGGATGAGACATTATAAACGTCTACAGCGATATATATCCTAACCTAAGGCAGGCTAACTTCTCGGATATAGTATTTTACAACATTTCTGTAGGATCGGCCTCTACTTCTCGGTGGGAAAATTATATACGTCTATAACGTAATATAATCCAACCTAACCCATCTAGCCCCTCGCTGGTAATGTTTTACAGAATCCCGTTCGTGTCGTCCCGTACGTCTCGGTTGGGATATTATATACGTCTATAGCGTTATGTATCCTAACCTAAGGCAGGATAACATCTCGGTTGCAGTATTTTACAACATTCCTGGCGCATCGGCCTCAACTTCTCGGTGGGAACACTATATAGGTCTATAACGTAATATAACCTAACTTAACACATCTAGCCCATCGCTCGTAATGTTTTACAGAATCCCGTTCGTGTCGTCGCGTACATCTCGGTTGGATGTTATATACGTCTACAGCGTTATATATCCTAACCTAAGCCAGGCTATCATCTCGGATGCAGTATTTTACAACATTCCTGGCATATCGGCCCCTACTTCTCGGTGGGAACATTATATACGTCTATAACGTATCACAACCTAACCTAACCCATCTAGCCCCTCGCTGGTAATATTTTACAGAATCCCGTCCCTGTCGTCCCGTACGTCTCGGATGAGACATTATAAACGTCTACAGCGATATATATCCTAACCTAAGGCAGGCTAACTTCTCGGATATAGTATTTTACAACATTTCTGTAGGATCGGCCTCTACTTCTCGGTGGGAAAATTATATACGTCTATAACGTAATATAATCCAACCTAACCCATCTAGCCCCTCGTTTGCAATGTTTTACAGAATCCCTTTCGTGTCGTCCCGTACATCTCGGTTGGGATATTATATACGTCTACAGCGATATATATCCTAACCTAAGGCAGGCTAACTTCTCGGATATAGTATTTTACAACATACCTGGCATATCGGCCCCTACTTCTCGGTGGGACCATTATATACGTTTATAACGTATCACAACCTAACCTAACCCATCTAGCCCCTCGCTGGTAATGTTTTACAGAATGCCGTTCGTGTCGTCCCGTACGTCTCGGTTGGGACATTATAAACGTCTACAGCGTTATATATCCTAACCTAAGGCAGGCTAACATCTCGGTTGCAGTATTTTACGACATTCCTGGCGTATCGGCCCATGCTTTTCGGTGGGAACATTATTCACGTCTATAACGTAACATAACCTAACCTATCCCATCTAGCCCCTCGCTGGTAATATTTTACAGAATCCCGTCCCTGTCGTCCCGTGCGTCTCGGATGAGACATTATAAACGTCTACGGCGATATATATCCTAACCTAAGGCAGGCTAATTTCTCGGATATATTATTTTACAACATTTCTGTAGGATCGGCCTCTACTTCTCGGTGGGAACATTATATACGTCTATAACGTAACATAACCTAACCTAACCCATCTAGCCCCTCGCTGGTAATGTTTTACAGAATCCCGTTCGTGTCGTCCCGTACATCTCGGTTGGGATATTATATACGTCTATAGCGTTATATATCCTAACCTAAGGCAGGCTAACATCTCGGAAGCAGCATTTTACAACATTCCTAGCGTATCGGCTCTACTTCTCGGTGGGAACATTATACACGTCTATAACGTAACATAACCTAACCTATCCCATCTAGCCCCTCGCTGGTAATATTTTACAGAATCCCGTTCCTGTCGTCCGGTACATCTCGGTTGGGATATTATATACGACTCTAGCGTTATATACCTAACCTAAGGCAGGCTAACATCTCGGATGCAGTATTTTAAAACATTCCTGGCGTATCGGCCCATACTTCTCGGTGGGAACATTATATACGTCTATAACGTAACATAACCTAACCTATGCCATCTAGCCCCTCGTTGGCAATGATTTACAGAATCCCGTTCGTGACGTCCCGTACATCTAGGTTGGAATATTATATACGTCTATAGCGTTATATATCCTAACCTAAGGCAAGCTATCATCTCGGATGCAGTATTTTACAACATTCCTGGCATATCGGCCCCTACTTCTCGGTGGGACCATTATATACGTTTATAACGTATCACAACCTAACCTAACCCATCTAGCCCCTCGCTGGTAATGTTTTACAGAATCCCGTTCGTGTCGTCCCGTACGTCTCGGTTGGGACATTATAAACGTCTACAGCGTTATATATCCTAACCTAAGGCAGGCTAACATCTCGGTTGCAGTATTTTACAACATTCCTGGCGTATCGGCACATGCTTCTCGGTGGGAACATTATATAGGTCTTTAACGTAACATAACCTATCCTAACACATCTACCCCTCGCTGGTAATGTTTTACAGAATCCCGTTCGTGTCGTCCCGTACGTCTCGGATGGGACCCTATATACGTCTACAGCGATATATATATTAACGTAAGGCAGGCTTACATCTCGGATGTAGCATTTTACAACATTCTTGGAGTATCGGCCCCTACTTCGCGGTGGGAACATTATACACGTCTATAATGTAACAAAACCTAACCTAACCCATCTAGCACCTCGCTGGTAATATTTTGCAGAATCCCGTTCTTGTCGACCCGTACGACTCGGTTGGGATATTATATACGTCTATAGCGTTATATATCCTAACCTAAGGCAGGCTATCATCTCGGATGCAATATTTTACAACATTCCTGGCGCATCGGCCTCAACTTCTCGGTGGGAACATTATATAGGTCTATAACGTAATATAACCTAACCTAACACATCTAGCCCATCGCTCGTAATGTTTTACAGAATCCCGTTCGTGTCGTCCCGTACGTCTCGGCTGGGACATTATATACGTCTACAGCGTTATATATCCTAACCTAAGCCAGGCTATCATCTCGGATGCAGTATTTTACAACATTCCTGGCATATCGGCCCCTACTTCTCGGTGGGAACATTATATACGTCTATAACGTCTCACAACCTAACCTAACCCATCTAGCCCCTCGCTGGTAATATTTTACAGAATCCCGTCCATGTCGTCCCGTACGTCTCGGATGAGACATTATAAACGTCTACAGCGATATATATCCTAACCTAAGGCAGGCTAACTTCTCCGTTATAGTATTTTACAACATTTCTGTAGGATCGGCCTCTACTTCTCGGTGGGAAAATTATATACGTCTATAACGTAATATAATCCAACCTAACCCATCTAGCCCCTCGCTGGTAATGTTTTACAGAATCCCGTTCGTGTCGTCCCGTACGTCTCGGTTGGGATATTATATACGTCTATAGCGTTATGTATCCTAACCTAAGGCAGGATAACATCTCGGTTGCAGTATTTTACAACATTCCTGGCATATCGGCCCCTACTTCTCGGTGGGACCATTATATACGTTTATAACGTATCACAACCTATCCTAACCCATCTAGCCCCTCGCTGGTAATATTTTACAGAATCCCGTCCCTGTCGTCCCGTACGTCTCGGATGAGACATTATAAACGTCTACGGCGATATATATCCTAACCTAAGGCATGCTAATTTCTCGGATATATTATTTTACAACATTTCTGTAGGATCGGCCTCTACTTCTCGTTGGGAACATTATATACGTCTATAACGTAACATAACCTAACCTAACCCATCCAGCCCCTCGCTGGTAATGTTTTACAGAATCCAGTTCGTGTCGTCCCGTACATCTCGGTTGGGATATTATATACGTCTATAGCGTTATATATCCTAACCTAAGGCAGGCTAACATCTCGGATGCAGCATTTTACAACATTCCTAGCGTATCGGCTCTACTTCTCGGTGGGAACATTATACACGTCTATAACGTAACATAACCTAACCTAACCCATCTAGCCCCTCGCTGGTAATGTTTTGCAGAATCCCGTTCCTGTCGTCCCGTACATCTCGGTTGGGATGTTATATACGTCTACAGCGATATATATCCTAACGTAAGGCAGGCTAACATCTCGGATGTAGTATTTTACAACATTCTTGGAGTATCGGCCCCTACTTCTCGGTGGGAACATTATATACGTCTGTAACGTAACATAACCTAACCTAACACATCTACCCCTCGCTGGTAATGTTTTACAGAAACCCGTTCGTGTCGTCCCGTACGTCTCGGATGGGACATTATATATGTCTACAGCGTTATATATCCTAACGTAAGGCAGGCTAACATCTCTGATGTAGTATTTTACAACATTCTTGGAGTATCGGCCCCTATTTCCGGGTGGGAACATTATATACGTCTATAACGTAACATAACCTAACCTAACCCATCCAGCCCCTCGCTGGTAATGTTTTACAGAATCCCGTTCGTGTCGTCCCGTACATCTCGGTTGGGATATTATATACGTCTATAGCGTTATATATCCTAACCTAAGGCAGGCTAACATCTCCGATGCAGTATTTTACAACATTCCTGGCGTATCGGATCTACTTCTCGGCGGGAACATTATACACGTCTATAACGTAACATAACCTAACCTAACACATCTACCCCTCGCTGGTAATGTTTTACAGAATCCCGTTCGTGTCGTCCCGTACGTCTCGGATGGGTCCCTATATACGTCTACAGCGATATATATATTAACGTAAGGCAGGCTAACATCTCGGATGTAGTATTTTACAACATTCTTGGAGTATCGGCCCCTACTTCGCGGTGGGAACATTATACACGTCTATAACGTAACAAAACCTAACCTAACCCATCTAGCCCCTCGCTGGTAATATTTCGCAGAATCCCGTTCTTGTCGACCCGTACGGCTCGGTTGGGATATTATATACGTCTAGAGCGTTATATATCCTAACCTAAGGCAGGCTATCATCTCGGATGCAATATTTTACAACATTCCTGGCGCATCGGCCTCAACTTCTCGGTGGGAACATTATATAGGTCTATAACGTAACATAACCTAACCTAACCCATCTAGCCCCTCGCTGGTAATGTTTTGCAGAATCCCGTTCCTGTCGTCCCGTACGTCTCGGATGAGACATTATAAACGTCTACGGCGATGTATATCCTAACCTAAGGCAGGCTAATTTCTCGGATATATTATTTTACAACATTTCTGTAGGATCGGCCTCTACTTCTCGGTGGGAACATTATATACGTCTATAACGTAACATAACCTAACCTAACCCATCTAGCCCCTCGCTGGTAATGTTTTACAGAATCCCGTTCGTGTCGTCCCGTACATCTCGGTTGGGATATTATATACGACTCTAGCGTTATATACCTAACCTAAGGCAGGCTAACATCTCGGATGCAGTATTTTACAACATTCCTGGCGTATCGGCCCATACTTCTCGGTGGGAACATTATATACGTCTATAACGTAACATAACCTAACCTATGCCATCTAGCCCCTCGTTGGCAATGTTTTACAGAATCCCGTTCGTGACGTCCCGTACGTCTCGGATGAGACATTATAAACGTCTACAGCGATATATATCGTAACCTAAGGCTGGCTAACTTCTCGGATATAGTATTTTACAACATTTCTGTAGGATCGGCCTCTACTTCTCGGTGGGAAAATTATATACGTTTATAACGTATCACAACCTAACCTAACCCATCTAGCCCCTCGCTGGTAATGTTTTACAGAATCCCGTTCGTGTCGTCCCGTACGTCTCGGTTGGGACATTATAAACGTCTACAGCGTTATATATCCTACCCTAAGGCAGGCTAACATCTCGGTTGCAGTATTTTACAACATTCCTGGCGTATCGGCCCATGCTTCTCGGTGGGAACATTATATAGGTCTATAACGTAACATAACCTAACCTAACACATCTACCCCTCGCTGGTAATGTTTTACAGAATCCCGTTCGTGTCGTCCCGTACGTCTCGGATGGGACCCTATATACGTCTACAGCGATATATATATTAACGTAAGGCAGGCTAACATCTCGGATGTAGTATTTTACAACATTCTTGGAGTATCGGCACCTACTTCGCGGTGGGAACATTATACACGTCTATAACGTAACAAAACCTAACCTGACCCATCTAGCCCCTCGCTGGTAATATTTTGCAGAATCCCGTTCTTGTCGACCCGTACGACTCGGTTGGGATATTATATACGTCTATAGCGTTATATATCCTAACCTAAGGCAGGCTATCATCTCGGATGCAATATTTTACAACATTCCTCGCGCATCGGCCTCAACTTCTCGGTGGGAACATTATATAGGTCTATAACGTAATATAACCTAACCTAACACATCTAGCCCATCGCTCGTAATGTTTTACAGAATCCCGTTCGTGTCGTCCCGTACGTCTCGGCTGGGACATTATATACGTCTACAGCGTTATATATCCTAACCTAAGCCAGGCTATCATCTCGGATGCAGCATTTTACAACATTCCTAGCGTATCGGCTCTACTTCTCGGTGGGAACATTATACACGTCTATAACGTAACAGAACCTAACCTAACCCATCTAGCCCCTCGCTGGTAATGTTTTGCAGAATCCCGTTCCTGTCGTCCCGTACATCTCGGTTGGGATGTTATATACGTCTACAGCGATATATATCCTAACGTAAGGCAGGCTAACATCTCGGATGTAGTATTTTACAACATTCTTGGAGTATCGGCCCCTACTTCTCGGTGGGAACATTATATACGTCTGTAACGTAACATAACCTAACCTAACCCATCTAGCCCCTCGCTGGTAATGTTTTACAGAATCCCGTTCGTTTCGTCCCGTACATCTCGGTTGGGATATTATATACGTCTATAGCGTTATATATCCTAACCTAAGGCAGGCTAACATATCGGATGCAGCATTTTACAACATTCCTAGCGTATCGGCTCTACTTCTCGGTGGGAACATTATACACGTCTATAACGTAACATAACCTAACCTAACCCATCTAGCCCCTCGCTGGTAATGTTTTACAGAATCCAGTTCGTGTCGTCCCGTACGTCTCGGTTGGGACATTATATACATCTACAGCGTTATATATCCTAACGTAAGGCAGGCTAACATCTCGGATGTAGTATTTTACAACATTCTTGGAGTATCGGCCCCTACTTCCGGGTGGGAACATTATATACGTCTATAACGTAACATAACCTAACCTAACCCATCCAGCCCCTCGCTGGTAATGTTTTACAGAATCCCGTTCGTGTCGTCCCGTACATCTCGGTTGGGATATTATATACGTCTATAGCGTTATATATCCTAACCTAAGGCAGGCTAACATCTCGGATGCAGTATTTTACAACATTCCTGGCGTATCGGCTCTACTTCTCGGCGGGAACATTATACACGTCTATAACGTAACATAACCTAACCTAACCTATCTAGCCCCTCGCTGGTAATGTTTTGCAGAATCCCGTTCCTGTCGTCCCGTACATCTCGGTTGGGATGTTATATACGTCTACAGCGATATATATCCTAACCTAAGGCAGGCTAACATCTCGGATGTAGTATTTTACAACATTCTTGGGGTATCGGCCCCTACTTCTCGGTGGGACCATTATATACGTTTATAACGTATCACAACCTAACCTAACCCATCTAGCCCCTCGCTGGTAATGTTTTACAGAATCCCGTTCCTGTCGTCCCGTACGTCTCGGTTGGGACATTATATACGTCTACAGCGTTATATGTCCTACCCTAAGGCAGGCTAACATCTCGGATGCTGTATTTTACGCCATTCCTGGCGTATCCGCCCCTACTTCTCGGTGGGACCATTATATACGTTTATAACGTATCACATCCTAACCTAACCCATCTAGCTCCTCGCTGGTAATATTTCACAGAATCCAATTCGTGTCGTCCCGTACATCTCGGTTGGGATATTATATACGTCTATAGTGTTATATATCCTAACCTAAGGCTGGCTAACATCTCGGTTGCAGTATTTTACAACATTCCTGGCGTATCGGCCCATGCTTCTCGGTGGGAACACTATATAGGTCTATAACGTAACATAACCTAACCTAACACATCTACCCCTCGCTGGTAATGTTTTACAGAATCCCGTTCGTGTCGTCCCGTACGTCTCGGATGGGACCCTATATACGTCTACAGCGATATATATATTAACGTAAGGCAGGCTAACATCTCGGATGCAGTATTTTACAACATTCCTGGCATATCGGCCCCTACTTCTCGGTGGGAACATTATATACGTCTATAACGTATCACAACCTAACCTAACCCATCTAGCCCCTCGCTGGTAATATTTTACAGAATCCCGTCCCTGTCGTCCCGTACGTCTCGGATGAGACATTATAAACGTCTACAGCGATATATATCCTAACCTAAGGCAGGCTAACTTCTCGGATATAGTATTTTACAACATTTCTGTAGGATCGGCCTCTACTTCTCGGTGGGAAAATTATATACGTCTATAACGTAATATAATCCAACCTAACCCATCTAGCCCCTCGCTGGTAATGTTTTACAGAATCCCGTTCGTGTCGTCCCGTACGTCTCGGTTGGGATATTATATACGTCTATAGCGTTATGTATCCTAACCTAAGGCAGGATAACATCTCGGTTGCAGTATTTTACAACATTCCTGGCGCATCGGCCTCAACTTCTCGGTGGGAACACTATATAGGTCTATAACGTAATATAACCTAACTTAACACATCTAGCCCATCGCTCGTAATGTTTTACAGAATCCCGTTCGTGTCGTCGCGTACATCTCGGTTGGATGTTATATACGTCTACAGCGTTATATATCCTAACCTAAGCCAGGCTATCATCTCGGATGCAGTATTTTACAACATTCCTGGCATATCGGCCCCTACTTCTCGGTGGGAACATTATATACGTCTATAACGTATCACAACCTAACCTAACCCATCTAGCCCCTCGCTGGTAATATTTTACAGAATCCCGTCCCTGTCGTCCCGTACGTCTCGGATGAGACATTATAAACGTCTACAGCGATATATATCCTAACCTAAGGCAGGCTAACTTCTCGGATATAGTATTTTACAACATTTCTGTAGGATCGGCCTCTACTTCTCGGTGGGAAAATTATATACGTCTATAACGTAATATAATCCAACCTAACCCATCTAGCCCCTCGTTTGCAATGTTTTACAGAATCCCTTTCGTGTCGTCCCGTACATCTCGGTTGGGATATTATATACGTCTACAGCGATATATATCCTAACCTAAGGCAGGCTAACTTCTCGGATATAGTATTTTACAACATACCTGGCATATCGGCCCCTACTTCTCGGTGGGACCATTATATACGTTTATAACGTATCACAACCTAACCTAACCCATCTAGCCCCTCGCTGGTAATGTTTTACAGAATGCCGTTCGTGTCGTCCCGTACGTCTCGGTTGGGACATTATAAACGTCTACAGCGTTATATATCCTAACCTAAGGCAGGCTAACATCTCGGTTGCAGTATTTTACGACATTCCTGGCGTATCGGCCCATGCTTTTCGGTGGGAACATTATATAGGTCTTTAACGTAACATAACCTATCCTAACACATCTACCCCTCGCTGGTAATGTTTTACAGAATCCCTTTCGTGTCGTCCCGTACATCTCGGTTGGGATATTATATACGTCTACAGCGATATATATCCTAACCTAAGGCAGGCTAACTTCTCGGATATAGTATTTTACAACATACCTGGCATATCGGCCCCTACTTCTCGGTGGGACCATTATACACGTCTATAACGTAACATAACCTAACCTAACCCATCTAGCCCCTCGCTGGTAATGTTTTGCAGAATCCCGTTCCTGTCGTCCCGTACATCTCGGTTGGGATGTTATATACGTCTACTGCGATATATATCCTAACGTAAGGCAGGCTAACATCTCGGATGTAGTATTTTACAACATTCTTGGAGTATCGGCCCCTACTTCTCGGTGGGAACATTATATACGTCTGTAACGTAACATAACCTAACCTAACACATCTACCCCTCGCTGGTAATGTTTTACAGAAACCCGTTCGTGTCGTCCCGTACGTCTCGGATGGGACATTATATATGTCTACAGCGTTATATATCCTAACGTAAGGCAGGCTAACATCTCTGATGTAGTATTTTACAACATTCTTGGAGTATCGGCCCCTATTTCCGGGTGGGAACATTATATACGTCTATAACGTAACATAACCTAACCTAACCCATCCAGCCCCTCGCTGGTAATGTTTTACAGAATCCCGTTCGTGTCGTCCCGTACATCTCGGTTGGGATATTATATACGTCTATAGCGTTATATATCCTAACCTAAGGCAGGCTAACATCTCCGATGCAGTATTTTACAACATTCCTGGCGTATCGGATCTACTTCTCGGCGGGAACATTATACACGTCTATAACGTAACATAACCTAACCTAACACATCTACCCCTCGCTGGTAATGTTTTACAGAATCCCGTTCGTGTCGTCCCGTACGTCTCGGATGGGTCCCTATATACGTCTACAGCGATATATATATTAACGTAAGGCAGGCTAACATCTCGGATGTAGTATTTTACAACATTCTTGGAGTATCGGCCCCTACTTCGCGGTGGGAACATTATACACGTCTATAACGTAACAAAACCTAACCTAACCCATCTAGCCCCTCGCTGGTAATATTTCGCAGAATCCCGTTCTTGTCGACCCGTACGGCTCGGTTGGGATATTATATACGTCTATAGCGTTATATATCCTAACCTAAGGCAGGCTATCATCTCGGATGCAATATTTTACAACATTCCTGGCGCATCGGCCTCAACTTCTCGGTGGGAACATTATATAGGTCTATAACGTAACATAACCTAACCTAACCCATCTAGCCCCTCGCTGGTAATGTTTTGCAGAATCCCGTTCCTGTCGTCCCGTACGTCTCGGATGAGACATTATAAACGTCTACGGCGATGTATATCCTAACCTAAGGCAGGCTAATTTCTCGGATATATTATTTTACAACATTTCTGTAGGATCGGCCTCTACTTCTCGGTGGGAACATTATATACGTCTATAACGTAACATAACCTAACCTAACCCATCTAGCCCCTCGCTGGTAATGTTTTACAGAATCCCGTTCGTGTCGTCCCGTACATCTCGGTTGGGATATTATATACGACTCTAGCGTTATATACCTAACCTAAGGCAGGCTAACATCTCGGATGCAGTATTTTACAACATTCCTGGCGTATCGGCCCATACTTCTCGGTGGGAACATTATATACGTCTATAACGTAACATAACCTAACCTATGCCATCTAGCCCCTCGTTGGCAATGTTTTACAGAATCCCGTTCGTGACGTCCCGTACATCTCGGTTGGAATATTACATACGTCTATAGCGTTATATACCTAACCTAAGGCAGGCTAACATCTCGGATGCAGTATTTTACAACATTCCTGGCGTATCGGCCCATGCTTCTCGGTGGGAACATTATATAGGTCTATAACGTAACATAACCTAACCTAACACATCTACCCCTCGCTGGTAATGTTTTACAGAATCCCGTTCGTGTCGTCCCGTACGTCTCGGATGGGACCCTATATACGTCTACAGCGATATATATATTAACGTAAGGCAGGCTAACATCTCGGATGTAGTATTTTACAACATTCTTGGAGTATCGGCACCTACTTCGCGGTGGGAACATTATACACGTTTATAACGTATCACAACCTAACCTAACCCATCTAGCCCCTCGCTGGTAATGTTTTACAGAATGCCGTTCGTGTCGTCCCGTACGTCTCGGTTGGGACATTATAAACGTCTACAGCGTTATATATCCTAACCTAAGGCAGGCTAACATCTCGGTTGCAGTATTTTACGACATTCCTGGCGTATCGGCCCATGCTTTTCGGTGGGAACATTATATAGGTCTTTAACGTAACATAACCTATCCTAACACATCTACCCCTCGCTGGTAATGTTTTACAGAATCCCTTTCGTGTCGTCCCGTACATCTCGGTTGGGATATTATATACGTCTACAGCGATATATATCCTAACCTAAGGCAGGCTAACTTCTCGGATATAGTATTTTACAACATACCTGGCATATCGGCCCCTACTTCTCGGTGGGACCATTATACACGTCTATAACGTAACATAACCTAACCTAACCCATCTAGCCCCTCGCTGGTAATGTTTTGCAGAATCCCGTTCCTGTCGTCCCGTACATCTCGGTTGGGATGTTATATACGTCTACTGCGATATATATCCTAACGTAAGGCAGGCTAACATCTCGGATGTAGTATTTTACAACATTCTTGGAGTATCGGCCCCTACTTCTCGGTGGGAACATTATATACGTCTGTAACGTAACATAACCTAACCTAACACATCTACCCCTCGCTGGTAATGTTTTACAGAAACCCGTTCGTGTCGTCCCGTACGTCTCGGATGGGACATTATATATGTCTACAGCGTTATATATCCTAACGTAAGGCAGGCTAACATCTCTGATGTAGTATTTTACAACATTCTTGGAGTATCGGCCCCTATTTCCGGGTGGGAACATTATATACGTCTATAACGTAACATAACCTAACCTAACCCATCCAGCCCCTCGCTGGTAATGTTTTACAGAATCCCGTTCGTGTCGTCCCGTACATCTCGGTTGGGATATTATATACGTCTATAGCGTTATATATCCTAACCTAAGGCAGGCTAACATCTCCGATGCAGTATTTTACAACATTCCTGGCGTATCGGATCTACTTCTCGGCGGGAACATTATACACGTCTATAACGTAACATAACCTAACCTAACACATCTACCCCTCGCTGGTAATGTTTTACAGAATCCCGTTCGTGTCGTCCCGTACGTCTCGGATGGGTCCCTATATACGTCTACAGCGATATATATATTAACGTAAGGCAGGCTAACATCTCGGATGTAGTATTTTACAACATTCTTGGAGTATCGGCCCCTACTTCGCGGTGGGAACATTATACACGTCTATAACGTAACAAAACCTAACCTAACCCATCTAGCCCCTCGCTGGTAATATTTCGCAGAATCCCGTTCTTGTCGACCCGTACGGCTCGGTTGGGATATTATATACGTCTATAGCGTTATATATCCTAACCTAAGGCAGGCTATCATCTCGGATGCAATATTTTACAACATTCCTGGCGCATCGGCCTCAACTTCTCGGTGGGAACATTATATAGGTCTATAACGTAACATAACCTAACCTAACCCATCTAGCCCCTCGCTGGTAATGTTTTGCAGAATCCCGTTCCTGTCGTCCCGTACGTCTCGGATGAGACATTATAAACGTCTACGGCGATGTATATCCTAACCTAAGGCAGGCTAATTTCTCGGATATATTATTTTACAACATTTCTGTAGGATCGGCCTCTACTTCTCGGTGGGAACATTATATACGTCTATAACGTAACATAACCTAACCTAACCCATCTAGCCCCTCGCTGGTAATGTTTTACAGAATCCCGTTCGTGTCGTCCCGTACATCTCGGTTGGGATATTATATACGACTCTAGCGTTATATACCTAACCTAAGGCAGGCTAACATCTCGGATGCAGTATTTTACAACATTCCTGGCGTATCGGCCCATACTTCTCGGTGGGAACATTATATACGTCTATAACGTAACATAACCTAACCTATGCCATCTAGCCCCTCGTTGGCAATGTTTTACAGAATCCCGTTCGTGACGTCCCGTACATCTCGGTTGGAATATTACATACGTCTATAGCGTTATATACCTAACCTAAGGCAGGCTAACATCTCGGATGCAGTATTTTACAACATTCCTGGCGTATCGGCCCATGCTTCTCGGTGGGAACATTATATAGGTCTATAACGTAACATAACCTAACCTAACACATCTACCCCTCGCTGGTAATGTTTTACAGAATCCCGTTCGTGTCGTCCCGTACGTCTCGGATGGGACCCTATATACGTCTACAGCGATATATATATTAACGTAAGGCAGGCTAACATCTCGGATGTAGTATTTTACAACATTCTTGGAGTATCGGCACCTACTTCGCGGTGGGAACATTATACACGTCTATAACGTAACAAAACCTAACCTGACCCATCTAGCCCCTCGCTGGTAATATTTTGCAGAATCCCGTTCTTGTCGACCCGTACGACTCGGTTGGGATATTATATACGTCTATAGCGTTATATATCCTAACCTAAGGCAGGCTATCATCTCAGATGCAATATTTTACAACATTCCTCGCGCATCGGCCTCAACTTCTCGGTGGGAACATTATATAGGTCTATAACGTAATATAACCTAACCTAACACATCTAGCCCATCGCTCGTAATGTTTTACAGAATCCCGTTCGTGTCGTCCCGTACGTCTCGGCTGGGACATTATATACGTCTACAGCGTTATATATCCTAACCTAAGCCAGGCTATCATCTCGGATGCAGCATTTTACAACATTCCTAGCGTATCGGCTCTACTTCTCGGTGGGAACATTATACACGTCTATAACGTAACAGAACCTAACCTAACCCATCTAGCCCCTCGCTGGTAATGTTTTACAGTATCCCGTCCCTGTCGTCCCGTACGTCTCGGATGAGACATTATAAACGTCTACAGCGATATATAGACTAACCTAAGGCAGGCTAACTTCTCGGATATAGTATTTTACAACATTTCTGTAGGATCGGCCTCTACTTCTCGGTGGGAAAATTATATACGTCTATAACGTAATATAATCCAACCTAACCCATCTAGCCCCGCGCTGGTAATGTTTTACAGAATCCCGTTCGTGTCGTCCCGTACGTCTCGGTTGGGATATTATATACGTCTATAGCGTTATGTATCCTAACCTAAGGCAGGATAACATCTCGGTTGCAGTATTTTACAACATTCCTGGCATATCGGCCCCTACTTCTCGGTGGGACCATTATATACGTTTATAACGTATCACAACCTATCCTAACCCATCTAGCCCCTCGCTGGTAATATTTTACAGAATCCCGTCCCTGTCGTCCCGTACGTCTCGGATGAGACATTATAAACGTCTACGGCGATGTATATCCTAACCTAAGGCAGGCTAATTTCTCGGATATATTATTTTACAACATTTCTGTAGGATCGGCCTCTACTTCTCGGTGGGAACATTATATACGTCTATAACGTAACATAACCTAACCTAACCCATCTAGCCCCTCGCTGGTAATGTTTTACAGAATCCCGTTCCTGTCGTCCCGTACATCTCGGTTGGGATGTTATATACGTCTACAGCGATATATATCCTAACGTAAGGCAGGCTAACATCTCGGATGTAGTATTTTACAACATTCTTGGAGTATCGGCCCCTACTTCTCGGTGGGAACATTATATACGTCTGTAACGTTACATAACCTAACCTAACACATCTACCCCTCGCTGGTAATGTTTTACAGAATCCCGTTAGTGTCGTCCCGTACGTCTCGGATGGGACCCTATATACGTCTACAGCGATATATATATTAACGTAACGCAGGCTAACATCTCGGATGTAGTATTTTACAACATTCTTGGAGTATCGGCACCTACTTCGCGGTGGGAACATTATACACGTCTATAACGTAACAAAACCTAACCTGACCCATCTAGCCCCTCGCTGGTAATATTTTGCAGAATCCCGTTCTTGTCGACCCGTACGACTCGGTTGGGATATTATATACGTCTATAGCGTTATATATCCTAACCTAAGGCAGGCTATCATCTCGGATGCAATATTTTACAACATTCCTCGCGCATCGGCGTCAACTTCTCGGTGGGAACATTATATAGGTCTATAACGTAATATAACCTAACCTAACACATCTAGCCCATCGCTCGTAATGTTTTACAGAATCCCGTTCGTGTCGTCCCGTACGTCTCGGCTGGGACATTATATACGTCTACAGCGTTATATATCCTAACCTAAGCCAGGCTATCATCTCGGATGCAGCATTTTACAACATTCCTAGCGTATCGGCTCTACTTCTCGGTGGGAACATTATACACGTCTATAACGTAACAGAACCTAACCTAACCCATCTAGCCCCTCGCTGGTAATGTTTTGCAGAATCCCGTTCCTGTCGTCCCGTACATCTCGGTTGGGATGTTATATACGTCTACAGCGATATATATCCTAACGTAAGGCAGGCTAACATCTCGGATGTAGTATTTTACAACATTCTTGGAGTATCGGCCCCTACTTCTCGGTGGGAACATTATATACGTCTGTAACGTAACATAACCTAACCTAACCCATCTAGCCCCTCGCTGGTAATGTTTTACAGAATCCCGTTCGTTTCGTCCCGTACATCTCGGTTGGGATATTATATACGTCTATAGCGTTATATATCCTAACCTAAGGCAGGCTAACATATCGGATGCAGCATTTTACAACATTCCTAGCGTATCGGCTCTACTTCTCGGTGGGAACATTATACACGTCTATAACGTAACATAACCTAACCTAACCCATCTAGCCCCTCGCTGGTAATGTTTTACAGAATCCCGTTCGTGTCGTCCCGTACGTCTCGGTTGGGACATTATATACATCTACAGCGTTATATATCCTAACGTAAGGCAGGCTAACATCTCGGATGTAGTATTTTACAACATTCTTGGAGTATCGGCCCCTACTTCCGGGTGGGAACATTATATACGTCTATAACGTAACATAACCTAACCTAACCCATCCAGCCCCTCGCTGGTAATGTTTTACAGAATCCCGTTCGTGTCGTCCCGTACATCTCGGTTGGGATATTATATACGTCTATAGCGTTATATATCCTAACCTAAGGCAGGCTAACATCTCGGATGCAGTATTTTACAACATTCCTGGCGTATCGGCTCTACTTCTCGGCGGGAACATTATACACGTCTATAACGTAACATAACCTAACCTAACCTATCTAGCCCCTCGCTGGTAATGTTTTGCAGAATCCCGTTCCTGTCGTCCCGTACATCTCGGTTGGGATGTTATATACGTCTACAGCGATATATATCCTAACCTAAGGCAGGCTAACATCTCGGATGTAGTATTTTACAACATTCTTGGGGTATCGGCCCCTACTTCTCGGTGGGACCATTATATACGTTTATAACGTATCACAACCTAACCTAACCCATCTAGCCCCTAGCTGGTAATGTTTTACAGAATCCCGTTCCTGTCGTCCCGTACGTCTCGGTTGGGACATTATATACGTCTACAGCGTTATATGTCCTACCCTAAGGCAGGCTAACATCTCGGATGCTGTATTTTACGCCATTCCTGGCGTATCCGCCCCTACTTCTCGGTGGGACCATTATATACGTTTATAACGTATCACAACCTAACCTAACCCATCTAGCCCCTCGCTGGTAATATTTCACAGAATCCAATTCGTGTCGTCCCGTACATCTCGGTTGGGATATTATATACGTCTATAGTGTTATATATCCTAACCTAAGGCTGGCTAACATCTCGGATGCAGTATTTTACAACATTCCTGGCGTATCGGCTCTACTTCTCGGCGGGAACATTATACACGTCTATAACGTAACATAACCTAACCTAACCCAGCTAGCACCTCGCTGGTAATGTTTTACAGAATCCCGTTCGTGTCGTCCCGTACGTCTCGGTTGGGACATTATAAACGTCTAGAGCGTTATATATCCTAACCTAAGGCAGGCTAACATCTCGGTTGCAGTATTTTACAACATACCTGGCTTATCGGCCCATGCTTCTCGGTGGGACCATTATATACGTTTATAACGTATCACAACCTATCCTAACCCATCTAGCCCCTCGCTGGTAATATTTTACAGAATCCCGTCCCTGTCGTCCCGTACGTCTCGGATGAGACATTATAAACGTCTACGGCGATGTATATCCTAACCTAAGGCAGGCTAATTTCTCGGATATATTATTTTACAACATTTCTGTAGGATCGGCCTCTACTTCTCGGTGGGAACATTATATACGTCTATAACGTAACATAACCTAACCTAACCCATCTAGCCCCTCGCTGGTAATGTTTTACAGAATCCCGTTCGTGTCGTCCCGTACGTCTCGGATGGGACCCTATATACGTCTACAGCGATATATATATTAACGTAAGGCAGGCTAACATCTCGGATGTAGTATTTTACAACATTCTTGGAGTATCGGCACCTACTTCGCGGTGGGAACATTATACACGTCTATAAGGTAACAAAACCTAACCTGACCCATCTAGCCCCTCGCTGGTAATATTTTGCAGAATCCCGTTCTTGTCGACCCGTACGACTCGGTTGGGATATTATATACGTCTATAGCGTTATATATCCTAACCTAAGGCAGGCTATCATCTCGGATGCAATATTTTACAACATTCCTCGCGCATCGGCTCTACTTCTCGGTGGGAACATTATACACGTCTATAACGTAACAGAACCTAACCTAACCCATCTAGCCCCTCGCTGGTAATGTTTTGCAGAATCCCGTTCCTGTCGTCCCGTACATCTCGGTTGGGATGTTATATACGTCTACAGCGATATATATCCTAACGTAAGGCAGGCTAACATCTCGGATGTAGTATTTTACAACATTCTTGGAGTATCGGCCCCTACTTCTCGGTGGGAACATTATATACGTCTGTAACGTAACATAACCTAACCTAACCCATCTAGCCCCTCGCTGGTAATGTTTTACAGAATCCCGTTCGTTTCGTCCCGTACATCTCGGTTGGGATATTATATACGTCTATAGCGTTATATATCCTAACCTAAGGCAGGCTAACATATCGGATGCAGCATTTTACAACATTCCTAGCGTATCGGCTCTACTTCTCGGTGGGAACATTATATACGTTTATAACGTATCACAACCTAACCTAACCCATCTAGCCCCTCGCTGGTAATGTTTTACAGAATCCCGTTCCTGTCGTCCCGTACGTCTCGGTTGGGACATTATATACGTCTACAGCGTTATATGTCCTACCCTAAGGCAGGCTAACATCTCGGATGCTGTATTTTACGCCATTCCTGGCGTATCCGCCCCTACTTCTCGGTGGGACCATTATATACGTTTATAACGTATCACAACCTAACCTAACCCATCTAGCCCCTCGCTGGTAATATTTCACAGAATCCAATTCGTGTCGTCCCGTACATCTCGGTTGGGATATTATATACGTCTATAGTGTTATATATCCTAACCTAAGGCTGGCTAACATCTCGGATGCAGTATTTTACAACATTCCTGGCGTATCGGCTCTACTTCTCGGCGGGAACATTATACACGTCTATAACGTAACATAACCTAACCTAACCCATCTAGCACCTCGCTGGTAATGTTTTACAGAATCCCGTTCGTGTCGTCCCGTACGTCTCGGTTGGGACATTATAAACGTCTACAGCGTTATATATCCTAACCTAAGGCAGGCTAACATCTCGGTTGCAGTATTTTACAACATACCTGGCTTATCGGCCCATGCTTCTCGGTGGGAACATTATATAGGTCTATAACGTAACATAACCTAACCTAACACATCTACCCCTCGCTGGTAATGTTTTACAGAATCCCGTTCGTGTCGTCCCGTACGCCTCGGATGGGACCCTATATACGTCTACAGCGTTATATATCCTAACCTAAGCCAGGCTATCATCTCGGATGCAGTATATTACAACATTCCTGGCATATCGGCCCCTACTTCTCGGTGGGAACATTATATACGTCTATAACGTATCACAACCTAACCTAACCCATCTAGCCCCTCGCTGGTAATATTTTACAGTATCCCGTCCCTGTCGTCCCGTACGTCTCG
Organism: Xylocopa violacea; assembly: GCA_963969225.1. Taxonomy (NCBI): domain Eukaryota; kingdom Metazoa; phylum Arthropoda; class Insecta; order Hymenoptera; family Apidae; genus Xylocopa; species Xylocopa violacea. Next base: position 1,159,326 of record CAXAJV010001083.1, read on the forward strand.
GATGAGACATTATAAACGTCTACAGCGATATATAGACTAACCTAAGGCAGGCTAACTTCTCGGATATAGTATTTTACAACATTTCTGTAGGATCGGCCTCTACTTCTCGGTGGGAAAATTATATACGTCTATAACGTAATATAATCCAACCTAACCCATCTAGCCCCGCGCTGGTAATGTTTTACAGAATCCCGTTCGTGTCGTCCCGTACGTCTCGGTTGGGATATTATATACGTCTATAGCGTTATGTATCCTAACCTAAGGCAGGATAACATCTCGGTTGCAGTATTTTACAACATTCCTGGCATATCGGCCCCTACTTCTCGGTGGGACCATTATATACGTTTATAACGTATCACAACCTATCCTAACCCATCTAGCCCCTCGCTGGTAATATTTTACAGAATCCCGTCCCTGTCGTCCCGTACGTCTCGGATGAGACATTATAAACGTCTACGGCGATGTATATCCTAACCTAAGGCAGGCTAATTTCTCGGATATATTATTTTACAACATTTCTGTAGGATCGGCCTCTACTTCTCGGTGGGAACATTATATACGTCTATAACGTAACATAACCTAACCTAACCCATCTAGCCCCTCGCTGGTAATGTTTTACAGAATCCCGTTCGTGTCGTCCCGTACGTCTCGGATGGGACCCTTTATACGTCTACAGCGATATATATATTAACGTAAGGCAGGCTATCATCTCGGATGCAATATTTTACAACATTCCTGGCGCATCGGCCTCAACTTCTCGGTGGGAACATTATATAGGTCTATAACGTAATATAACCTAACCTAACACATCTAGCCCATCGCTCGTAATGTTTTACAGAATCCCGTTCGTGTCGTCCCGTACGTCTCGGCTGGAACATTATATACGTCTACAGCGTTATATATCCTAACCTAAGCCAGGCTATCATCTCGGATGCAGCATTTTACAACATTCCTAGCGTATCGGCTCTACTTCTCGGTGGGAACATTATACACGTCTATAACGTAACAGAACCTAACCTAACCCATCTAGCCCCTCGCTGGTAATGTTTTGCAGAATCCCGTTCCTGTCGTCCCGTACATCTCGGTTGGGATGTTATATACGTCTACAGCGATATATATCCTAACGTAAGGCAGGCTAACATCTCGGATGTAGTATTTTACAACATTCTTGGAGTATCGGCCCCTACTTCTCGGTGGGAACATTATATACGTCTGTAACGTAACATAACCTAACCTAACCCATCTAGCCCCTCGCTGGTAATGTTTTACAGAATCCCGTTCGTTTCGTCCCGTACATCTCGGTTGGGATATCATATACGTCTATAGCGTTATATATCCTAACCTAAGGCAGGCTAACATATCGGATGCAGCATTTTACAACATTCCTAGCGTATCGGCTCTACTTCTCGGTGGGAACATTATACACGTCTATAACGTAACATAACCTAACCTAACCCATCTAGCCCCTCGCTGGTAATGTTTTACAGAATCCCGTTCGTGTCGTCCCGTACGTCTCGGTTGGGACATTATATACATCTACAGCGTTATATATCCTAACGTAAGGCAGGCTAACATCTCGGATGTAGTATTTTACAACATTCTTGGAGTATCGGCCCCTACTTCCGGGTGGGAACATTATATACGTCTATAACGTAACATAACCTAACCTAACCCATCCAGCCCCTCGCTGGTAATGTTTTACAGAATCCCGTTCGTGTCGTCCCGTACATCTCGGTTGGGATATTATATACGTCTATAGCGTTATATATCCTAACCTAAGGCAGGCTAACATCTCGGATGCAGTATTTTACAACATTCCTGGCGTATCGGCTCTACTTCTCGGCGGGAACATTATACACGTCTATAACGTAACATAACCTAACCTAACCTATCTAGCCCCTCGCTGGTAATGTTTTGCAGAATCCCGTTCCTGTCCTCCCGTACATCTCGGTTGGGATGTTATATACGTCTACAGCGATATATATCCTAACGTAAGGCAGGCTAACATCTCGGATGTAGTATTTTACAACATTCTTGGAGTATCGGCCCCTACTTCTCGGTGGGAACATTATATACGTCTGTAACGTAACATAACCTAACCTAACCCATCTAGCCCCTCGCTGGTAATGTTTTACAGAATCCCGTTCGTTTCGTCCCGTACATCTCGGTTGGGATATCATATACGTCTATAGCGTTATATATCCTAACCTAAGGCAGGCTAACATATCGGATGCAGCATTTTACAACATTCCTAGCGTATCGGCTCTACTTCTCGGTGGGAACATTATACACGTCTATAACGTAACATAACCTAACCTAACCCATCTAGCCCCTCGCTGGTAATGTTTTACAGAATCCCGTTCGTGTCGTCCCGTACGTCTCGGTTGGGACATTATATACATCTACAGCGTTATATATCCTAACGTAAGGCAGGCTAACATCTCGGATGTAGTATTTTACAACATTCTTGGAGTATCGGCCCCTACTTCCGGGTGGGAACATTATATACGTCTATAACGTAACATAACCTAACCTAACCCATCCAGCCCCTCGCTGGTAATGTTTTACAGAATCCCGTTCGTGTCGTCCCGTACATCTCGGTTGGGATATTATATACGTCTATAGCGTTATATATCCTAACCTAAGGCAGGCTAACATCTCGGATGCAGTATTTTACAACATTCCTGGCGTATCGGCTCTACTTCTCGGCGGGAACATTATACACGTCTATAACGTAACATAACCTAACCTAACCTATCTAGCCCCTCGCTGGTAATGTTTTGCAGAATCCCGTTCCTGTCGTCCCGTACATCTCGGTTGGGATGTTATATACGTCTACAGCGATATATATCCTAACCTAAGGCAGGCTAACATCTCGGTTGCAGTATTTTACAACATACCTGGCTTATCGGCCCATGCTTCTCGGTGGGAACATTATATAGGTCTATAACGTAACATAACCTAACCTAACACATCTACCCCTCGCTGGTAATGTTTTACAGAATCCCGTTCGTGTCGTCCCGTACGCCTCGGATGGGACCCTATATACGTCTACAGCGATATATATATTAACGTAAGGCAGGCTAACATCTCGGATGTAGTATTTTACAACATTCTTGGAGTATCGGCCCCTACTTCGCGGTGGGAACATTATACACGTCTATAACGTAACAAAACCTAACCTAACCCATCTAGCCCCTCGCTGGTAATATTTTGCAGAATCCCGTTCTTGTCGACCCGTACGACTCGGTTGGGATATTATATACGTTTATAGCGTTATATATCCTAACCTAAGGCAGGCTATCATCTCGGATGCAATATTTTACAACATTCCTGGCGCATCGGCCTCAACTTCTCGGTGGGAACATTATATAGGTCTATAACGTAATATAACCTAACCTAACACATCTAGCCCATCGCTCGTAATGTTTTACAGAATCCCGTTCGTGTCGTCCCGTACGTCTCGGCTGGGACATTATATACGTCTACAGCGTTATATATCCTAACCTAAGCCAGGCTATCATCTCGGATGCAGTATTTTACAACATTCCTGGCATATCGGCCCCTACTTCTCGGTGGGAACATTATATACGTCTATAACGTATCACAACCTAACCTAACCCATCTAGCCCCTCGCTGGTAATATTTTACAGTATCCCGTCCCTGTCGTCCCGTACGTCTCGGATGAGACATTATAAACGTCTACAGCGATATATAGACTAACCTAAGGCAGGCTAACTTCTCGGATATAGTATTTTACAACATTTCTGTAGGATCGGCCTCTACTTCTCGGTGGGAAAATTATATACGTCTATAACGTAATATAATCCAACCTAACCCATCTAGCCCCGCGCTGGTAATGTTTTACAGAATCCCGTTCGTGTCGTCCCGTACGTCTCCGTTGGGATATTATATACGTCTATAGCGTTATGTATCCTAACCTAAGGCAGGATAACATCTCGGTTGCAGTATTTTACAACATTCCTGGCATATCGGCCCCTACTTCTCGGTGGGACCATTATATACGTTTATAACGTATCACAACCTATCCTAACCCATCTAGCCCCTCGCTGGTAATATTTTACAGAATCCCGTCCCTGTCGTCCCGTACGTCTCGGATGAGACATTATAAACGTCTACGGCGATGTATATCCTAACCTAAGGCAGGCTAATTTCTCGGATATATTATTTTACAACATTTCTGTAGGATCGGCCTCTACTTCTCGGTGGGAACATTATATACGTCTATAACGTAACATAACCTAACCTAACCCATCTAGCCCCTCGCTGGTAATGTTTTACAGAATCCCGTTCGTGTCGTCCCGTACGTCTCGGATGGGACCCTATATACGTCTACAGCGATATATATATTAACGTAAGGCAGGCTAACATCTCGGATGTAGTATTTTACAACATTCTTGGAGTATCGGCCCCTACTTCGCGGTGGGAACAATATACCCGTCTATAACGTAACAAAACCTAACCTAACCCATCTAGCCCCTCGCAGGTAACATTTTGCAGAATCCCGTTCTTGTCGACCCGTACGACTCGGTTGGGATATTATATACGTCTATAGCGTTATATATCCTAACCTAAGCCAGGCTATCATCTCGGATGCAGTATTTTACAACATTCCTGGCATATCGGCCCCTACTTCTCGGTGGGAACATTATATACGTCTATAACGTATCACAACCTAACCTAACCCATCTAGCCCCTCGCTGGTAATGTTTTACAGAATCCCGTTCGTGTCGTCCCGTACGTCTCGGTTGGGACATTATAAACGTCTACAGCGTTATATATCCTAACCTATGGCAGGCTAACAGCTCGGTTGCAGTATTTTACAACATTCCTGGCGTATCGGCCCATGCTTCTTGGTGGGAACATTATATAGGTCTATAACGTAACATAACCTAACCTATCACATCTACCCCTCGCTGGTAATGTTTTACAGAATCCCGTTCGTGTCGTCCCGTACGTCTCGGATGGGACCCTATATACGTCTACAGCGATATATATATTAACGTAAGGCAGGCTAACATCTCGGATGTAGTATTTTACAACATTCATGGAGTATCGGCCCCTACTTCGCGGTGGGAACATTATACACGTCTATAACGTAACAAAACCTAACCTAACCCATCTAGCCCCTCGCTGGTAATATTTTGCAGAATCCCGTTCTTGTCGACCCGTACGACTCGGTTGGGATATTATATACGTCTATAGCGTTATATATCCTAACCTAAGGCAGGCTATCATCTCGGATGCAATATTTTACAACATTCCTGGCGCATCACCCTCAACTTCTCGGTGGGAACATTATATAGGTCTATAACGTAATATAACCTAACCTAACACATCTAGCCCATCGCTCGTAATGTTTTACAGAATCCCGTTCGTGTCGTCCCGTACGTCTCGGCTGGGACATTATATACGTCTATAGCGTTATATATCCTAACCTAAGGCAGGCTATCATCTCGGATGCAATATTTTACAACATTCCTGGCATATCGTACCCTACTTCTCGGTGGGAACATTATACACGTCTATAACGTATCACAACCTAACCTAACCCATCTAGCCCCTCGCTGGTAATGTTTTGCAGAATGCCGTTCGTGTCGTCCCGTACGTCTCGGTTGGGACATTATAAACGTCTACAGCGTTATATATCCTAACCTAAGGCAGGCTAACATCTCGGTTGCAGTATTTTACAACATTCCTGGCGTATCGGCCCATGCTTCTCGGTGGGAACACTATATAGGTCTATAACGTAACATAACCTGACCTAACACATCTACCCCTCGCTGGTAATGTTTTACAGAATCCCGTTCGTGTCGTCCCGTACGTCTCGGATGGGACCCTATATACGTCTACAGCGATATATATATTAACGTAAGGCAGGCTAACATCTCGGATGTAGTATTTTACAACATTCTTGGAGTATCGGCCCCTACTTCGCGGTAGGAACATTATACACGTCTATAACGTAACAAAACCTATCCTAACCCATCTAGCCCCTCGCTGGTAATATTTTGCAGAATCCCGTTCTTGTCGACCCGTACGACTCGGTTGGGATATTATATACGTCTATAGCGTTATATATCCTAACCTAAGGCAGGCTATCATCTCGGATGCAATATTTTACAACATTCCTGGCGCATCGGCCTCAACTTCTCGGTGGGAACATTATATAGGTCTATAACGTAATATAACCTAACCTAACACATCTAGCCCATCGCTCGTAATGTTTTACAGAATCCCGTTCGTGTCGTCCCGTACGTCTCGGTTGGGACATTATATACGTCTACAGCGTTATATATCCTAACCTAAGCCAGGCTATCATCTCGGATGCAGTATTTTACAACATTCCTGGCATATCGGCCCCTACTTCTCGGTGGGAACATTATATACGTCGATAACGTATCACAACCTATCCTAACCCATCTAGCCCCTCGCTGGTAATATTTTACAGAATCCCGTCCCTGTCGTCCCGTACGTCTCGGATGAGACATTGTAAACGTCTTCAGCGATATATATCCTAACCTAAGGCAGGCTAATTTCTCGGATATATTATTTTACAACATTTCTGTAGGATCGGCCTCTACTTCTCGGTGGGAACATTATATACGTCTATAACGTAACATAACCTAACCTAACCCATCTAGCCCCTCGCTGGTAATGTTTTACAGAATCCCGTTCGTGTCGTCCCGTACATCTCGGTTGGGATATTATATACGTCTATAGCGTTATATATCCTAACCTAAGGCAGGCTAACATATCGGATGCAGCATTTTACAACATTCCTAGCGTATCGGCTCTACTTCTCGGTGGGAACATTATACACGTCTATAACGTAACATAACCTAACCTAACCCATCTAGCCCCTCGCTGGTAATGTTTTACAGAATCCCGTTCGTGTCGTCCCGTACGTCTCGGGTGGGACATTATATACATCTACAGCGTTATATATCCTAACGTAAGGCAGGCTAACATCTCGGATGTAGTATTTTACAACATTCTTGGAGTATCGGCCCCTACTTCCGGGTGGGAACATTATATACGTCTATAACGTAACATAACCTAACCTAACCCATCCAGCCCCTCGCTGGTAATGTTTTACAGAATCCCGTTCGTGTCGTCCCGTACATCTCGGTTGGGATATTATATACGTCTATAGCGTTATATATACTAACCTAAGGCAGGCTAACATCTCGGATGCAGCATTTTACAACATTCCTGGCGTATCGGCTCTACTTCTCGGCGGGAACATTATACACGTCTATAACGTAACATAACCTAACCTAACCCATCTAGACCCTCGCTGGTAATGTTTTACAGAATCCCGTTCGTGTCGTCCCGTACGTCTCGGTTGGGATATTATATACGCCTATAGCGTTATGTATCCTAACCTAAGGCAGGCTAACATCTCGGTTGCAGTATTTTACAATATTCCTGCCGTATCGGCCCCTACTTCTCGGTGGGAACACTATATACGTCTATAACGTAACATAACCTAACCCAACCCATCTAGCCCCTCGCTGGTAATATTTTACAGAATCCCGTTCTTGTCGACCCGTACGTCTCGGATGGGATATTATATACGTCTATAGCGTTATATATCGTAACCTAAGGCAGGCTATCATCTCGGTTGCAGTATTTTACTGCATTCCTGGCGCATCGGCCTCTACTTCTCGGTGGGAACATTATATTCGTCTATAACTTAATATAACCTAACCTAACACATCTAGCCCCTCGCTGGTAATGTTTTACAGTATCCCGTTCCTGCCGTCCCGTACGTCTCGGTTGGGACATTATAAACGTCTACAGCAATATATATCCTAACCTAAGGCAGGCTAACATCTCGGATGAAGTATTTTACGCCATTCCTGGCGTATCGGCCCCTACTTCACCGTGGGAACATTATACACGTCTATAACTTAACATAACCTAACCTAACCCATCTAGCCCCTCGCTGGTAATATTTTACAGAATCCCGTTCGTGTCGTCCGGTACATCTCGGATGGGATATTATATACGTCTATAGCGTTATATATCCTAACCTAAGGCAGGCTATCATCTCGGATGCAGTATTTTACAACATTCCTGGCATATCGTCCCCTACTTCTCGGTGGTAACATTATATACGTCTATAACGTATCACAACCTAACCTAACCCATCTAGCCCCAAGCTGGTAATGTTTTACAGAATACCGTTCGTGACGTCCCGTACATCTCGGTTGGGATATTATATACGTCTATAGCGTTATATATCCTAACCTAAGGCAGGCTATCATTTCGGATGCAGTATTTTACAACATTCTTGGAGTATCGGCCCCTACTTCTCGGTGGGAACACTATATACGTCTATAACGTAACATAACCTAACCCAACCCATCTAGCCCCTCGCTGGTAATATTTTACAGAATCCCGTTCTTGTCGACCCGCACGTCTCGGATGGGATATTATATACGTCTACAGCGTTATATATCGTAACCTAAGGCAGGCTATCATCTCGGATGCAGTATTTTACAGCATTCCTGGCGCATCGGCCTCTACTTCTCGGTGGGAACATTATATTCGTCTATAACGTAATATAACCTAACCTAACACATCTAGCCCCTCGCTGGTAATATTTTCCAGTATCCCGTTCCTGTCGTCCCGTACGTCCCGGTTGAGACATTATAAACGTCTACAGCAATATATATCCTAACCTAAGGCAGGCTAACATCTCGAATGCAGTATTTTACAACATTCCTGGCATATCGGCCACTATTTCTCGTTGGGAACATTATATACTTCTATAACGTATCACAACCTAACCTAACCCATCTAGCCCCTCGCTGGTAATGTTTTACAGTATCCCGTTCCTGCCGTCCCGTACGTTTCGGTTGGAACATTATAAACGTCTACAGCAATATATTTCCTAACCTAAGGCAGGCTAACATCTCGGATGAAGTATTTTATTCCATTCCTGGCGTATCGGCCCCTACTTCACCGTGGGAACATTATAAACGTCTATAACGTAACATAACCTAACCTATCCCATCTAGCCCCTCGTTGGCAATGTTTTACAGAATCCCGTTCGTGTCGTCCCGTACATCTCCGTTGGGATATTATATACGTGTCTAGCGTTATATACCTAACCTAAGGCAGGCTAACATCTCGGATGCAGTATTTTACAACATTCCTGGCGTATCGGCCCATACTTCACCGTGGGAACATTATACACGTCTATAACTTAACATAACCTAACCTATCCCATCTAGCCCCTCGTTGGCAATGTTTTACAGAATCCCGTTCGTGTCGTCGCGTACATTTCGGTTGGGATATTATATACGTCTCTAGCGTTATATACCTAACCTAAGGCAGGCTAACATCTCGGATGCAGTATTTTACAACATTCCTGGCGTATCGGCCCATACTTCTCGGTGGGAACATTATATACGTCTGTAACGTAACATAACCTAACCTATCCCATCTAGCCCCTCGTTGGCAATGTTTTACAGAATCCCGTTCGTGTCGTCCCGTACGTCTCGGATGGGACATTATATACGTCTACAGGGTTATATTTCCTAACGTAAGGCAGGCTAACATCTCGGATGTAGTATTTTACAACATTCTTGGAGTATCGGCCCATACTTCTCGGTGGGAACATTATATACGTCTATAACGTAACATAACCTAACCTATCCCATCTAGCCCCTCGTTGGCAATGTTTTACAGAATCCCGTTCGTGTCGTCCCGTACGTCTCGGTTGGGATATTATATACGCCTATAGCGTTATGTATCCTAACCTAAGGCAGGCTAACATCTCGGTTGCAGTATTTTACAATATTCCTGCCGTATCGGCCCCTACTTCTCGGTGGGAACACTATATACGTCTATAACGTAACATAACCTAACCCAACCCATCTAGCCCCTCGCTGGTAATATTTTACAGAATCCCGTTCTTGTCGACCCGTACGTCTCGGATGGGATATTATATACGTCTATAGCGTTATATATCGTAACCTAAGGCAGGCTATCATCTCGGTTGCAGTATTTTACTGCATTCCTGGCGCATCGGCCTCTACTTCTCGGTGGGAACATTATATTCGTCTATAACTTAATATAACCTAACCTAACACATCTAGCCCCTCGCTGGTAATGTTTTACAGTATCCCGTTCCTGCCGTCCCGTACGTCTCGGTTGGGACATTATAAACGTCTACAGCAATATATATCCTAACCTAAGGCAGGCTAACATCTCGGATGAAGTATTTTACGCCATTCCTGGCGTATCGGCCCCTACTTCACCGTGGGAACATTATACACGTCTATAACTTAACATAACCTAACCTAACCCATCTAGCCCCTCGCTGGTAATATTTTACAGAATCCCGTTCGTGTCGTCCGGTACATCTCGGTTGGGATATTATATACGTCTATAGCGTTATATATCCTAACCTAAGGCAGGCTAACATATCGGATGCAGCATTTTACAACATTCCTAGCGTATCGGCTCTACTTCTCGGTGGGAACATTATACACGTCTATAACGTAACATAACCTAACCTATCCCATCTAGCCCCTCGCTGGCAATGTTTTACAGAATCCCGTTCGTGTCGTCCCGTACATCTCGGTTGGGATATTATATACGTCTACAGCGATATATATCCTAACCTAAGGCAGGCTAACATCTCGGATGCAGTGTTTCACAACATTCCTGGCGTATCGGTCCATACTTCTCGGTGGGAACATTATATACGTCTATAACGTAACATAACGTAACCTATCCCATCTAGCCCCTCGCTGGTAATGTTTTACAGTATCTCGTTCCTGCCGTCCCGTACGTCTCGGTTTGGACATTATAAACGTCTACAGCAATATATATCCTAACCTAAGGCAGGCTAACATCTCGGATGCAGTATTTTACAACATTCCTGGCGTATCGGCCCATACTTCTCGGTGGGAACATTATATACGTGTGTAACGTAACATAACCTAACCTATCCCATCTAGCCCCTCGTTGGCAATGTTTTACAGAATCCCGTTCGTGACGTCCCGTACACCTCGGTTGGAATATTATATACGTCTATAGCGTTATATATCCTAACCTAAGGCAAGCTATCATCTCGGATGCAGTATTTTACAACATTCCTGGCATATCGGCCCCTACTTCTCGGTGGGAACATTATATACGTTTATAACGTATCTCAACCTAACCTAACCCATCTAGCCCCCCGCTGGTAATGTTTTACAGAATCCCGTCCCTGTCGTCCCGTACGTCTCGGATGAGACATTATAAACGTCTACAGCGATATATATACTAACCTAAGTCAGGCTAACCTCTCGGATACAGTATTTTACAACATTCCTGGCGTATCGGCCCATACTTCTCGGTGGGAACATTATATACGTGTGTAACGTATCATAACCTAACCTATCCCATCTAGCTCCTCGTTGGCAATGTTTTACAGAATCCCGTTCGTGACGTCCCGTACATCTCGGTTGGAATATTATATACGTCTATAGCGTTATATATCCTAACCTAAGGCAAGCTATCATCTCGGATGCAGTATTTTACAACATTCCTGGCATATCGGCCCCTACTTCTCGGTGGGAACATTATATACGTCTATAACGTATCACAACCTAACCTAACCCATCTAGCCCCTCGCTGGTAATGTTTTACAGAACCCCGTCCCTGTCGTCCCGTACGTCTCGGATGAGACGTTATAAACGGCTACAGCGATATATATCCTAACCTAAGGCAGGCAAACTTCTCGGATATAGTATTTTACAACATTCCTCGCGTATCGGCCCATACTTCTCGGTGGGAATATTATATACGTCTATAACGTAACATAACCTAACCTATCCCATCTAGCCCCTCGCTGGTAATATTTCACAGAATCCTGTTCGTGTCGTCCCGTACGCCTCGGTTGGGATATTATATACGTCTATAGCGTTATATATCCTAACCTAAGGCAAGCTATCATCTCGGATGCAGTATATTAGAACATCCCTGGCATACCGGACCCTACTTCTCGGTGGGAACATTATATACGTTTATAACGTATCACAACCTATCCTAACCCATCTAGCCCCTCGCTGGTAATGTTTTACTGAATCCCGTTCGTGTCGTCCCGTACGTCTCGGTTGGGATATTATATACGTCTATAGCGTTATATATCCTAACCTAAGGCAAGCTATCATCTCGGATGCAGTATTTTACAACATCCCTGGCATACCGGACCCTACTTCTCGGTGGGAACATTATATACGTTTATAACGTATCACAACCTATCCTAACCCATCTAGCCCCTCGCTGGTAATGTTTTACAGAATCCCGTCCCTGTCGTCCCGTACGTCTCGGATGAGACATTATAAACGTCTACAGCGATATATATCCTAACCTAAGGCAGGCTAACATCTCGGTTGCAGTATTTTACAACATTCCTGGCATATCGGCCCATACTTCTCGGTGGGAACATTATATAGGTCTATAACGTAACATAACCTAACCTGACACATCTAGTCCCTCGCTGGTAATGTTTTACAGAATACCGTTCGTGACGTCCCGTACGTCTCGGTTGGGATATTATAAACGTCTACAGCGATATATATCCTAACCTAAGGCAGGCTAATTTCTCGGATATAGTATTTTACAACATTTCTGTAGGATCGGCCTCTACTTCTCGGATGGAACATTCTATATGTCTATAACGTAACATAACCTAACCCAACCCATCTAGCCCCTCGCTGGTAATATTTTACAGAATCCCGTTCGTGTCGTCCGGTACATCTCGGTTGGGATATTATATACGTCTCTAGCGTTATATACCTAACCTAAGGCAGGCTAACATCTCGGATGCAGTATATTACAACATTCCTGGCGTATCGGCCCATACTTCTCGGTGGGAACATTATATACGTGTGTAACGTAACATAACCTAACCTATCCCATCTAGCCCCTCGTTGGCAATGTTTTACAGAATCCCGTTCGTGGCGTCCCGTACATCTCGGTTGGAATATTATATACGTCTACAGCGATATATATCCTAACCTATGGCAGGCTAACTTCTCGGATATAGTATTTTACAACATTCCTGGCGTATCGGCCAATACTTCTCGGTGGGAACATTATATACGTCTATAACGTAATATAATCTAACCTAACCCATCTAGCCCCTCGCTGGTAATATTTCACAGAATCCCGTTCGTGTCGTCCCGTACGTCTCGGTTGGGATATTATATACGTCTATAGCGTTATATATCCTAACCTAAGGCAGGCTATCATCTCGGATGCAGTATTTTACAACATTCCTGGCATATCGTCCCCTACTTCTCGGTGGGAACATTATATACGTCTATAACGTATCACAACCTAACCTAACCCATCTAGCCCCTCGCTGGTAATGTTTTACAGAACCCCGTCCCTGTCGTCCCGTACGTCTCGGATGAGACGTTATAAACGGCTACAGCGATATATATCCTAACCTAAGGCAGGCAAACTTCTCGGATATAGTATTTTACATTATTCCTCGCGTATTGGCCCATACTTCTCGGTGGGAATTTTATATACGTCTATAACGTAACATAACCTAACCTATCCCATCTAGCCCCTCGCTGGTAATATTTCACAGAATCCTGTTCGTGTCGTCCCGTACGCCTCGGTTGGGATATTATATACGTCTATAGCGTTATATATCCTAACCTAAGGCAAGCAATCATCTCGGATGCAGTATTTTACAACATCCCTGGCATACCGGACCCTACTTCTCGGTGGGAACATTATATACGTTTATAACGTATCACAACCTATCCTAACCCATCTAGCCCCTCGCTGGTAATGTTTTACTGAATCCCGTTCGTGTCGTCCCGTACATCTCGGTTGGGATATTATATACGTCTATAGCGTTATATATCCTAACCTGAGGCAGGCTAACATGTCGGATGCAGTATTTTACAACATTCCTGGCATATCGGCCCCTACTTCTCGGTGGGAACATTATATACGTTTATAACGTATCACAACCTAACCTAACCCATCTAGCCCCTCGCTGGTAATGTTTTACGGAATCCCGTTCCTGACGTCCCGTACGTCTCTGTTGGGACATTATAAACGTCTACAGCGTTATATATCCTAACCTAAGGCAGGCTAACATCTCGGTTGCAGTATTTTACAACATTCCTGGCGTATCGGCCCATACTTCTCGGTGGGAACATTATATACGTCTATAACGTAACATAACCTAACCTATCCCATCTAGCCCCTCGTTGGCAATGTTTTACAGAATCCTGTTCGTGTGGCCCCGTACATCTCGGTTGGGATATTATATACGTCTATAGCGTTATATATCTCAACCTAAGGCAGGCTAACATCTCGGATGCAGTATTTTACAACATTCCTGGCGTATCGGCTCTACTTCTCGGTGGGAACATTATACACGTCTATAACGTAACATAACTTAACCTAACCCATCTAGCCCCTCGCTGGTAATGTTTTACAGAATCCCGTTCCTGTCGTCCCGTACATCTCGGTTGGGATGTTATATTCGTCTACAGCGATATATACCCTAACGTAAGGCAGGCTAACATCTCGGATGCAGTATTTTACAACATTCCTGGCGTATCGGCTCTACTTCTCGGTCGGAACATTATACACGTCTATAACGTAACATAACCTAACCTAACCCATCTAGCCCCTCGCTGGTAATGTTTTACAGAATCCCGTTCCTGTCGTCCCGTACATTTCGGTTGGGATGTTATATACGTCTACAGCGATATATATCCTAACCTAAGGCAGGCTATCATCTCGGATGTAGTATTTTACAACATTCCTGGCGTATCGGCCCCTACTTCTCGCCGGGAACATTATATAGGTCTATAACGTAATCTAACCTAACCTAACACATCTAGCCCCTCGCTGGTAATGTTTTACAGAATACCGTTCGTGTCGTCCCGTAGGTCTCGTTTGGGACGTTATATACGTCTACAGCGTTATATATCCTAACCTAAGGCAGTCTACCATCTCGGTCGCAGTATTTTACGCCATTCCTGGCGTATCGGCTCTACTTCTCGGTGGGAACATTATACACGTCTATAACGTAACATAACCTAACCTAACCCATCTAGGCCCTCACTGGTAATGTTTTACAGAATCCCGTTCCTGTTGTCCCGTACATCTCGGTTGGAACATTATAAACGTCTAAAGCAATATATATCCTAACCTAAGGCAGGCTAACATCTCGGATGAAGTATTATACGCCATTCCTGGCGTATCGGCCCCTACTTCACCGTGGGAACATTATACAGGTCTATAACGTAACATAACCTAACCTAACCCATCTATCCCCTCGCTGGTAATGTTTTACAGAATCCCGTTTCTGTCGTCCCATACACCTCGGTTGTGATGTTATATACGTCTACAGCGATATATATCCTAACGTAAGGCAGGCTAACATCTCGGATGTAGTATTTTACAACATTCTTGGAGTATCGGCCCCTACTTCTCGGTGGGAACATTATATACGTCTGTAACGGAACATAACCTAACCTAACCCATCTAGCCCCTCGCTCGTAATATTTTACAGAATCCCGTTCGTGTCGTCCCGTACATCTCGGTTGGGATATTATATACGTCTATAGCGTTATATATCCTAACCTAAGGCAGGCTAACATCTCGGATGCAGTATTTTACAACATTCCTGGCATATCGGCCACTACTTCTCGGTGGGAACAATATATACGTTTATAACGTATCACAACCTAACCTAACCCATCTAGCCCCTCGCTGGTAATGTTTTACAGAACCCCGTCCCTGTCGTCCCGTACGTCTCGGATGAGACGTTATAAACGGCTACAGCGATATATATCCTAACCTAAGGCAGGCAAACTTCTCGGATATAGTATTTTACATTATTCCTCGCGTATTGGCCCATACTTCTCGGTGGGAATATTATATACGTCTATAACGTAACATAACCTAACCTATCCCATCTAGCCCCTCGCTGGTAATATTTCACAGAATCCTGTTCGTGTCGTCCCGTACGCCTCGGTTGGGATATTATATACGTCTATAGCGTTATATATCCTAACCTAAGGCAAGCAATCATCTCGGATGCAGTATTTTACAACATCCCTGGCATACCGGACCCTACTTCTCGGTGGGAACATTATATACGTTTATAACGTATCACAACCTATCCTAACCCATCTAGCCCCTCGCTGGTAATGTTTTACTGAATCCCGTTCGTGTCGTCCCGTACATCTCGGTTGGGATATTATATACGTCTATAGCGTTATATATCCTAACCTGAGGCAGGCTAACATGTCGGATGCAGTATTTTACAACATTCCTGGCATATCGGCCCCTACTTCTCGGTGGGAACATTATATACGTTTATAACGTATCACAACCTAACCTAACCCATCTAGCCCCTCGCTGGTAATGTTTTACGGAATCCCGTTCCTGACGTCCCGTACGTCTCTGTTGGGACATTATAAACGTCTACAGCGTTATATATCCTAACCTAAGGCAGGCTAACATCTCGGTTGCAGTATTTTACAACATTCCTGGCGTATCGGCCCATACTTCTCGGTGGGAACATTATATACGTCTATAACGTAACATAACCTAACCTATCCCATCTAGCCCCTCGTTGGCAATGTTTTACAGAATCCTGTTCGTGTGGCCCCGTACATCTCGGTTGGGATATTATATACGTCTATAGCGTTATATATCTCAACCTAAGGCAGGCTAACATCTCGGATGCAGTATTTTACAACATTCCTGGCGTATCGGCTCTACTTCTCGGTGGGAACATTATACACGTCTATAACGTAACATAACTTAACCTAACCCATCTAGCCCCTCGCTGGTAATGTTTTACAGAATCCCGTTCCTGTCGTCCCGTACATCTCGGTTGGGATGTTATATTCGTCTACAGCGATATATACCCTAACGTAAGGCAGGCTAACATCTCGGATGCAGTATTTTACAACATTCCTGGCGTATCGGCTCTACTTCTCGGTCGGAACATTATACACGTCTATAACGTAACATAACCTAACCTAACCCATCTAGCCCCTCGCTGGTAATGTTTTACAGAATCCCGTTCCTGTCGTCCCGTACATTTCGGTTGGGATGTTATATACGTCTACAGCGATATATATCCTAACCTAAGGCAGGCTATCATCTCGGATGTAGTATTTTACAACATTCCTGGCGTATCGGCCCCTACTTCTCGCCGGGAACATTATATAGGTCTATAACGTAATCTAACCTAACCTAACACATCTAGCCCCTCGCTGGTAATGTTTTACAGAATACCGTTCGTGTCGTCCCGTAGGTCTCGTTTGGGACGTTATATACGTCTACAGCGTAATATATCCTAACCTAAGGCAGTCTACCATCTCGGTCGCAGTATTTTACGCCATTCCTGGCGTATCGGCTCTACTTCTCGGTGGGAACATTATACACGTCTATAACGTAACATAACCTAACCTAACCCATCTAGGCCCTCACTGGTAATGTTTTACAGAATCCCGTTCCTGTTGTCCCGTACATCTCGGTTGGAACATTATAAACGTCTAAAGCAATATATATCCTAACCTAAGGCAGGCTAACATCTCGGATGAAGTATTATACGCCATTCCTGGCGTATCGGCCCCTACTTCACCGTGGGAACATTATACAGGTCTATAACGTAACATAACCTAACCTAACCCATCTATCCCCTCGCTGGTAATGTTTTACAGAATCCCGTTTCTGTCGTCCCATACACCTCGGTTGTGATGTTATATACGTCTACAGCGATATATATCCTAACGTAAGGCAGGCTAACATCTCGGATGTAGTATTTTACAACATTCTTGGAGTATCGGCCCCTACTTCTCGGTGGGAACATTATATACGTCTGTAACGGAACATAACCTAACCTAACCCATCTAGCCCCTCGCTCGTAATATTTTACAGAATCCCGTTCGTGTCGTCCCGTACATCTCGGTTGGGATATTATATACGTCTATAGCGTTATATATCCTAACCTAAGGCAGGCTAACATCTCGGATGCAGTATTTTACAACATTCCTGGCATATCGGCCACTACTTCTCGGTGGGAACAATATATACGTTTATAACGTATCACAACCTAACCTAACCCATCTAGCCCCTCGCTGGTAATGTTTTACAGAACCCCGTCCCTGTCGTCCCGTACGTCTCGGATGAGACGTTATAAACGGCTACAGCGATATATATCCTAACCTAAGGCAGGCAAACTTCTCGGATATAGTATTTTACATTATTCCTCGCGTATTGGCCCATACTTCTCGGTGGGAATATTATATACGTCTATAACGTAACATAACCTAACCTATCCCATCTAGCCCCTCGCTGGTAATATTTCACAGAATCCTGTTCGTGTCGTCCCGTACGCCTCGGTTGGGATATTATATACGTCTATAGCGTTATATATCCTAACCTAAGGCAAGCAATCATCTCGGATGCAGTATTTTACAACATCCCTGGCATACCGGACACTACTTCTCGGTGGGAACATTATATACGTTTATAACGTATCACAACCTATCCTAACCCATCTAGCCCCTCGCTGGTAATGTTTTACTGAATCCCGTTCGTGTCGTCCCGTACATCTCGGTTGGGATATTATATACGTCTATAGCGTTATATATCCTAACCTGAGGCAGGCTAACATGTCGGATGCAGTATTTTACAACATTCCTGGCGTATCGGCTCTACTTCTCGGTCGGAACATTATACACGTCTATAACGTAACATAACCTAACCTAACCCATCTAGCCCCTCGCTGGTAATGTTTTACAGAATCCCGTTCCTGTCGTCCCGTACATCTCGGTTGGGATGTTATATACGTCTACAGCGTTATATATCCTAACCTAAGGCAGTCTACCATCTCGGTCGCAGTATTTTACGCCATTCCTGGCGTATCGGCTCTACTTCTCGGTGGGAACATTATATACGTCTGTAACGTAACATAACCTAACCTAACCCATCTAGCCCCTCGCTCGTAATATTTTACAGAATCCCGTTCGTGTCGTCCCGTACATCTCGGTTGGGATATTATATACGTCTATAGCGTTATATATCCTAACCTAATGCAGGCTAACATCTCGGATGCAGTATTTTACAACATTCCTGGCATATCGGCCCCTACTTCTCGGTGGGAACAATATATACGTTTATAACGTATCACAACCTAACCTAACCCATCTAACACCTCGCTGGTAATGTTTTACAGAATCCCGTTCCTGACGTCCCGTACGTCTCTGTTGGGACATTATAAACGTCTACAGCGTTATATATCCTAACCTAAGGCAGGCTAACATCTCGGTTGCAGTATTTTACAATATTCCTGGCGTATCGGCCCATACTTCTCGGTGGGAACATTATATAGGTCTATAACGTAACATAACTTAACCTAACACATCTAGCCGCCCGCTGGTAATGTTTTACAGAATCCCGTTCGTGTCGTCCCGTACATCTCGGTTGGGATATTATATACGTCTATAGCGTTATATATCCTAACCTGAGGCAGGCTAACATGTCGGATGCAGTATTTTACAACATTCCTGGCATATCGGCCCCTACTTCTCGGTGGGAACATTATATACGTTTATAACGTATCACAACCTAACCTAACCCATCTAGCCCCTCGCTGGTAATGCTTTACGGAATCCCGTTCCTGACGTCCCGTACGTCTCTGTTGGGACATTATAAACGTCTACAGCGTTATATATCCTAACCTAAGGCAGGCTAACATCTCGGTTGCAGTATTTTACAACATTCCTGGCGTATCGGCCCATACTTCTCGGTGGGAACATTATATACGTCTATAACGTAACATAACCTAACCTATCCCATCTAGCCCCTCGTTGGCAATGTTTTACAGAATCCTGTTCGTGTGGCCCCGTACATCTCGGTTGGGATATTATATACGTCTATAGCGTTATATATCTCAACCTAAGGCAGGCTAACATCTCGGATGCAGTATTTTACAACATTCCTGGCGTATCGGCTCTACTTCTCGGTGGGAACATTATACACGTCTATAACGTAACATAACTTAACCTAACCCATCTAGCCCCTCGCTGGTAATGTTTTACAGAATCCCGTTCCTGTCGTCCCGTACATCTCGGTTGGGATGTTATATTCGTCTACAGCGATATATATCCTAACGTAAGGCAGGCTAACATCTCGGATGCAGTATTTTACAACATTCCTGGCGTATCGGCTCTACTTCTCGGTCGGAACATTATACACGTCTATAACGTAACATAACCTAACCTAACCCATCTAGCCCCTCGCTGGTAATGTTTTACAGAATCCCGTTCCTGTCGTCCCGTACATTTCGGTTGGGATGTTATATACGTCTACAGCGATATATATCCTAACCTAAGGCAGGCTATCATCTCGGATGTAGTATTTTACAACATTCCTGGCGTATCGGCCCCTACTTCTCGCCGGGAACATTATATAGGTCTATAACGTAATCTAACCTAACCTAACACATCTAGCCCCTCGCTGGTAATGTTTTACAGAATACCGTTCGTGTCGTCCCGTAGGTCTCGTTTGGGACGTTATATACGTCTACAGCGTTATATATCCTAACCTAAGGCAGTCTACCATCTCGGTCGCAGTATTTTACGCCATTCCTGGCGTATCGGCTCTACTTCTCGGTGGGAACATTATACACGTCTATAACGTAACATAACCTAACCTAACCCATCTAGGCCCTCACTGGTAATGTTTTACAGAATCCCGTTCCTGTTGTCCCGTACATCTCGGATGGAACATTATAAACGTCTAAAGCAATATATATCCTAACCTAAGGCAGGCTAACATCTCGGATGAAGTATTATACGCCATTCCTGGCGTATCGGCCCCTACTTCACCGTGGGAACATTATACAGGTCTATAACGTAACATAACCTAACCTAACCCATCTATCCCCTCGCTGGTAATGTTTTACAGAATCCCGTTCCTGTCGTCCCGTACATTTCGGTTGGGATGTTATATACGTCTACAGCGATATATATCCTAACCTAAGGCAGGCTATCATCTCGGATGTAGTATTTTACAACATTCTTGGAGTATCGGCCCCTACTTCTCGGTGGGAACATTATATACGTCTGTAACGGAACATAACCTAACCTAACCCATCTAGCCCCTCGCTCGTAATATTTTACAGAATCCCGTTCGTGTCGTCCCGTACATCTCGGTTGGGATATTATATACGTCTATAGCGTTATATATCCTAACCTAAGGCAGGCTAACATCTCGGATGCAGTATTTTACAACATTCCTGGCATATCGGCCACTACTTCTCGGTGGGAACAATATATACGTTTATAACGTATCACAACCTAACCTAACCCATCTAGCCCCTCGCTGGTAATGTTTTACAGAATCCCGTTCCTGACGTCCCGTACGTCTCTGTTGGGACATTATAAACGTCTACAGCGTTATATATCCTAACCTAAGGCAGGCTAACATCTCGGTTGCAGTATTTTACAATATTCCTGGCGTATCGGCCCATACTTCTCGGTGGGAACATTATATAGGTCTATAACGTAACATAACTTAACCTAACACATCTAGCCGCTCGCTGGTAATGTTTTACCTAATCCCGTTCGCGTCGTCCCCTACGTCTCGGTTGGGACATTATATACGTCTACAGCGTTATATATCCTAACCTAAGGCAGGCTAACATCTCGGATGAAGTATTTTACGCCATTCCTGGCGTATCGGCTCTACTTCTCGGTGGGAACATTATACACGTCTATAACGTAACATAACCTAACCTAACCCATCTAGCCCCTCGCTGGTAATTTTTAACAGAATCCCGTTCCTGTCGTCCCGTACATCTCGGTTGGAACATTATAAACGTCTAAAGCAATATATATCCTAACCTAAGGCAGGCTATCATCTCGGATGTAGTATTTTACAACATTCCTGGCGTATCGGCCCCTACTTCTCGGCGGGAACATTATATAGGTATATAACGTAATATAACCTAACCTAACACATCTAGCCCCTCGCTGGTAATGTTTTACAGAATACCGTTCGTGTCGTCCCGTAGGTTTCGTTTGGGACGTTATATACGTCTACAGCGTTAGATATCCTAACCTAAGGCAGTCTAGCATCTCGGTCGCAGTATTTTACGCCATTCCTGGCGTATCGGCTCTACTTCTCGGTGGGAACATTATATACGTTTATAACGTATCACAACCTAACCTAACCCATCTAGCCCCTCGCTGGTAATGTTTTACAGAATCCCGTTCCTGACGTCCCGTACGTCTCTGTTGGGACATTATAAACGTCTACAGCGTTATATATCCTAACCTAAGGCAGGCTAACATCTCGGTTGTAGTATTTTACAACATTCCTGGCGTATCGGCCCATACTTCTCGGTGGGAACATTATATAGGTCTATAACGTAACATAACTTAACCTAACCCATCTAGCCCCTCGCTGGTAATGTTTTACAGAATCCCGTTCCTGTCGTCCCGTACATCTCGGTTCTGACATTATAAACGTCTACAGCGATATATATCCGAACGTAAGGCAGGCTAACGTCTCGGATGCAGTATTTTACAACATTCCTGGCATATCGGCCCCTACTTCTCGGTGGGAACATTATATACGTTTATAACGTATCACAACCTAACCTAACCCATCTAGCCCCTCGCTGGTAATGTTTTACGGAATCCCGTTCCTGACGTCCCGTACGTCTCTGTTGGGACATTATAAACGTCTACAGCCTTATATATCCTAACCTAAGGCAGGCTAACATCTCGGATGTAGTATTTTACAACATTCCTGGCGTATCGGCCCCTACTTCTCGGCGGGAACATTATATAGGTCTATAACGTAATATAACCTAACCTAACACATCTAGCCCCTCGCTGGTAATGTTTTACAGAATACCGTTCGTGTCGTCCCGTAGGTCTCGTTTGGGACGTTATATACGTCTACAGCGTTATATATCCTAACCTAAGGCAGTCTAGCATCTCGGTCGCAGTATTTTACGCCATTCCTGGCGTATCGGCTCTACTTCTCGGTGGGAACATTGTATACGTCTGTAACGTAACATAACCTAACCTATCCCATCTAGCCCCTCTTTGGCAATGTTTTACAGAATCCCGTTCGTTTCGTCCCGTACATCTCGGTTGGGATATTATATACGTCTACAGCGATACATATCCTAACCTAAGGCAGGCTAACTTATCGGATATAGTATTTTACAACATTCCTGTAGGATCAGCCTCTACTTCTCGGTGGGAACATTATATACGTCTATAACGTAATATAATCTAACCTAACACATCTAGCCCCTCGCTGGTAATGTTTTACAGAATCCCGTTTATGTCGTCCCGTACTTCTCGGTTGGGATGATATATACCTCTACAGCGATATATATCCTAACGTAAGGCAGCCTAACATGTCGGATGTAGTATTTTACAACATTCTTGGAGTATCGGCCCCTACTTCTCGGTGGGAACATTATATACGTCTATAACGTAACATAACCTAATCTAACCCATCTAGCCCCTCGCTGGTAATATTTTACAGAATCCCGTTCGTGTCGTCCCGTACATCTCGGTTGGAATATTATATACGTCTATAGCGTTATATATCTTAACCTAAGGCAGGCTAACATCTCGGATGCAGTATTTTACAACATTCCTGGCGTATCGGCTCTACTTCTCGGTGGGAACATTATACACGTCTATAACGTAACATAACCTAACCTAACACATCTAGCCCCTCGCTGGTAATGTTTTACAGAATACCGTTCGTGTCGTCCCGTAGGTCTCGTTTGGGACGTTATATACGTCTACAGCGTTATATATCCTAACCTAAGGCAGTCTACCATCTCGGTCGCAGTATTTTACACCATTCCTGGCGTATCGGCTCTACTTCTCGGTGGGAACATTATACACGTCTATAACGTAACATAACCTAACCTAACCCATCTAGGCCCTCGCTGGTAATGTTTTACAGAATCCCGTTCCTGTCGTCCCGTACATCTCGGTTGGAACATTATAAACGTCTAAAGCAATATATATCCTAACCTAAGGCAGGCTAACATCTCGGATGAAGTATTATACGCCATTCCTGGCGTATCGACCCTACTTCACCGTGGGAACATTATACAGGTCTATAACGTAACATAACGTAACCTAACCCATCTAGCCCCTCGCTGGTAATGTTTTACAGAATCCCGTTTCTGTCGTCCCGTACATCTCGGTTGGGAACTTATATACGTCTACAGCGATATATATCCTAACGTAAGGCAGGCTAACATCTCGGATGCAGTATTTTACAACATTCCTGGCGTATCGGTCCATACTTCTCGGTGGGAACATTATATACGTCTATAAAGTAACATAACCTAACCTAACCCATCTAGCCCATCGTTGGCAATGTTCTACAGAATCCCGTTCGTGTCGTCCCGTACATCTCGGATGGGATATTATATACGTCTATAGCGTTATATATCTTAACCTAAGGCAGGCTAACATCTCGGATGCAGTATTTTACAACATTCCTGGCGTATCGGCTCTACTTCTCGGTGGGAATATTATACACGTCTATAACGTAACATAACCTAACCTAACCCATCTAGCCCCTCGCTGGCAATGTTTTACAGAATCCCGTTCCTGTCGTCCCGTACATCTCGGTTGGGATGTTATATACGTCTACAGCGATATATATCCTAACGTAAGGCAGGCTAACATCTCGGATGTAGTATTTTACAACATTCTTGGAGTATCGGCCCCTACTTCTCGGTGGGAACATTGTATACGTCTGTAACGTAACATAACCTAACCTATCCCATCTAGCCCCTCTTTGGCAATGTTTTACAGAATCCCGTTCGTTTCGTCCCGTACATCTCGGTTGGGATATTATATACGTCTACAGCGATACATATCCTAACCTAAGGCAGGCTAACTTCTCGGATATAGTATTTTACAACATTCCTGTAGGATCAGCCCCTACTTCTCGGCGGGAACATTATATAGGTCTATAACGTAATCTAACCTAACCTAACACATCTAGCCCCTCGCTGGTAATGTTTTACAGAATACCGTTCGTGTCGTCTCGTAGGTCTCGTTTGGGACGTTATATACGTCTACAGCGTTATATATCCTAACCTAAGGCAGTCTACCATCTCGGTCGCAGTATTTTACGCCATTCCTGGCGTATCGGCTCTACTTCTCGGTGGGAACATTATACACGTCTATAACGTAACATAACCTAACCTAACCCATCTAGGCCCTCGCTGGTAATGTTTTACAGAATCCCGTTCCTGTCGTCCCGTACATCTCGGTTGGAACATTATAAACGTCTAAAGCAATATATATCCTAACCTAAGGCAGGCTAACATCTCGGATGAAGTATTATACGCCATTCCTGGCGTATCGGCCCCTACTTCACCGTGGGAACATTATACAGGTCTATAACGTAACATAACCTAACCTAACCCATCTAGCCCCTCGCTGGTAATGTTTTACAGAATCCCGTTTCTGTCGTCCCATACATCTCGGTTGTGATGTTATATACGTCTACAGCGATATATATCCTAACGTAAGGCAGGCTAACATCTCGGATGCAGTATTTTACAACATTCCTGGCGTATCGGCCCATACTTCTCGGTGGGAACATTATACACGTCTATAACGTAACATAACCTAACCTAACCCATCTAGCCCCTCGCTGGTAATGTTTTACAGAATCCCGTTCCTGTCGTCCCGTACATCTCGGTTGGGAACTTATATACGTCTACAGCGATATATATCCTAACGTAAGGCAGGCTAACATCTCGGATGTAGTATTTTACAACAATCTTGGAGTATCGGGCCCTACTTCACCGTGGGAACATTATATAGGTCTATAACGTAACATAACCTAACCTAACACATCTAGCCCCTCGCTGGTAATGTTTTACAGAGTCCCGTTCATGTCGTCCCGTACGTCTCGGATGGAACATTATAACCGTCTACAGCGTTATATATCTTAACTTAAGGCAGGCTAACATCTCGGATGCAGTATTTTACGACATTCCTGGCGTATCAGCCCCTACTTCTCAGTGGGAACATTATATAGGTCTATAACGTAACATAACTTAACCTAACCCATCTAGCCCCTCGCTGGTAATGTTTTACAGAATCCCGTTCCTGTCGTCCCGTACATCTCGGTTGGGACATTATAAACGTCTACAGCGATATATATCCGAACGTAAGGCAGGCTAACGTCTCGGATGCAGTATTTTACAACATTCCTGGCATATCGGCCCCTACTTCTCGGTGGGAACATTATATACGTTTATAACGTATCACAACCTAACCTAACCCATCTAGCCCCTCGCTGGTAATGTTTTACGGAATCCCGTTCCTGACGTCCCGTACGTCTCTGTTGGGACATTATAAACGTCTACAGCCTTATATATCCTAACCTAAGGCAGGCTAACATCTCGGATGTAGTATTTTACAACATTCCTGGCGTATCGGCCCCTACTTCTCGGCGGGAACATTATATAGGTCTATAACGTAATATAACCTAACCTAACACATCTAGCCCCTCGCTGGTAATGTTTTACAGAATACCGTTCGTGTCGTCCCGTAGGTCTCGTTTGGGACGTTATATACGTCTACAGCGTTATATATCCTAACCTAAGGCAGTCTAGCATCTCGGTCGCAGTATTTTACGCCATTCCTGGCGTATCGGCTCTACTTCTCGGTGGGAACATTGTATACGTCTGTAACGTAACATAACCTAACCTATCCCATCTAGCCCCTCTTTGGCAATGTTTTACAGAATCCCGTTCGTTTCGTCCCGTACATCTCGGTTGGGATATTATATACGTCTACAGCGATACATATCCTAACCTAAGGCAGGCTAACTTCTCGGATATAGTATTTTACAACATTCCTGTAGGATCAGCCTCTACTTCTCGGTGGGAACATTATATACGTCTATAACGTAATATAATCTAACCTAACACATCTAGCCCCTCGCTGGTAATGTTTTACAGAATCCCGTTTATGTCGTCCCGTACTTCTCGGTTGGGATGATATATACGTCTACAGCGATATATATCCTAACCTATAAGGCAGTCTACCATCTCGGTCGCAGTATTTTACGCCATTCCTGGCGTATCGGCTCTACTTCTCGGTGGGAACATTATACACGTCTATAACGTAACATAACCTAACCTAACCCATCTAGGCCCTCGCTGGTAATGTTTTACAGAATCCCGTTCCTGTCGTCCCGTACATCTCGGTTGGAACATTATAAACGTCTAAAGCAATATATATCCTAACCTAAGGCAGGCTAACATCTCGGATGAAGTATTATACGCCATTCCTGGCGTATCGGCCCCTACTTCACCGTGGGAACATTATACAGGTCTATAACGTAACATAACCTAACCTAACCCATCTAGCCCCTCGCTGGTAATGTTTTACAGAATCCCGTTTCTGTCGTCCCATACATCTCGGTTGTGATGTTATATAC
This sequence comes from Xylocopa violacea, assembly GCA_963969225.1. NCBI lineage: Eukaryota > Metazoa > Arthropoda > Insecta > Hymenoptera > Apidae > Xylocopa > Xylocopa violacea. The sequence goes on from CAXAJV010001083.1 coordinate 1,186,869, forward strand.
GTCTACAGCGATATATATCCTAACGTAAGGCAGGCTAACATCTCGGATGCAGTATTTTACAACATTCCTGGCGTATCGGTCCATACTTCTCGGTGGGAACATTATATACGTCTATAAAGTAACATAACCTAACCTAACCCATCTAGCCCATCGTTGGCAATGTTCTACAGAATCCCGTTCGTGTCGTCCCGTACATCTCGGATGGGATATTATATACGTCTATAGCGTTATATATCTTAACCTAAGGCAGGCTAACATCTCGGATGCAGTATTTTACAACATTCCTGGCGTATCGGCTCTACTTCTCGGTGGGAATATTATACACGTCTATAACGTAACATAACCTAACCTAACCCATCTAGCCCCTCGCTGGCAATGTTTTACAGAATCCCGTTCCTGTCGTCCCGTACATCTCGGTTGGGATGTTATATACGTCTACAGCGATATATATCCTAACGTAAGGCAGGCTAACATCTCGGATGTAGTATTTTACAACATTCTTGGAGTATCGGCCCCTACTTCTCGGTGGGAACATTGTATACGTCTGTAACGTAACATAACCTAACCTATCCCATCTAGCCCCTCTTTGGCAATGTTTTACAGAATCCCGTTCGTTTCGTCCCGTACATCTCGGTTGGGATATTATATACGTCTACAGCGATACATATCCTAACCTAAGGCAGGCTAACTTCTCGGATATAGTATTTTACAACATTCCTGTAGGATCAGCCCCTACTTCTCGGCGGGAACATTATATAGGTCTATAACGTAATCTAACCTAACCTAACACATCTAGCCCCTCGCTGGTAATGTTTTACAGAATACCGTTCGTGTCGTCTCGTAGGTCTCGTTTGGGACGTTATATACGTCTACAGCGTTATATATCCTAACCTAAGGCAGTCTACCATCTCGGTCGCAGTATTTTACGCCATTCCTGGCGTATCGGCTCTACTTCTCGGTGGGAACATTATACACGTCTATAACGTAACATAACCTAACCTAACCCATCTAGGCCCTCGCTGGTAATGTTTTACAGAATCCCGTTCCTGTCGTCCCGTACATCTCGGTTGGAACATTATAAACGTCTAAAGCAATATATATCCTAACCTAAGGCAGGCTAACATCTCGGATGAAGTATTATACGCCATTCCTGGCGTATCGGCCCCTACTTCACCGTGGGAACATTATACAGGTCTATAACGTAACATAACCTAACCTAACCCATCTAGCCCCTCGCTGGTAATGTTTTACAGAGTCCCGTTCATGTCGTCCCGTACGTCTCGGATGGAACATTATAACCGTCTACAGCGTTATATATCTTAACTTAAGGCAGGCTAACATCTCGGATGCAGTATTTTACGACATTCCTGGCGTATCAGCCCCTACTTCTCAGTGGGAACATTATATACGTCTGTAACGTAACATAACCTAACCTATCCCATCTAGCCCCTCGTTGGCAATGTTTTACAGAATCCCGTTCGTGTCGTCCCGTACATCTCGGTTCGGATGTTATATACGTCTACAGCGATATATATCCTAACGTAAGGCAGGCTAACATGTCGGATGTAGTATTTTACAACATTCTTGGAGTATCGGCCCCTACTTCTCGGTGGGAACATTATATACGTCAATAACGTAACATACCCTAACCTAACCCATCTAGCCCCTGGCTGGCAATGTTTTACAGAATCCCGTTCCTGTCGTCCCGTACGTCTCTGTTGGGACATTATAAACGTCTACAGCGTTATATATCCTAACCTAAGGCAGGCTAACATCTCGGTTGCTGTATTTTACAACATTCCTGGCGTATCGGCCCATACTTCTCGGTGGGAACTTTATATAGGTCTACAACGTAACATAACCTAACCTAACACATCTAGCCCCTCGCTGGTAATGTTTTACAGAATCCCGTTCGTGTCGTCCCGTACGTCTCGGATGGGACATTATATACGTCTACAGCGTTATATTTCCTAAGGTAAGGCAGGCTAACATCTCGGATGTAGTATTTTACAACATTCTTGGAGTATCGGCCCATACTTCTCGGTGGGAACATTATATACGTCTATAAAGTAACATAACCTAACCTAACCCATCTAGCCCATCGTTGGCAATGTTCTACAGAATCCCGTTCGTGTCGTCCCGTACATCTCGGATGGGATATTATATACGTCTATAGCGTTACATATCTTAACCTAAGGCAGGCTAACATCTCGGATGCAGTATTTTACAACATTCCTGGCGTATCGGCTCTACTTCTCGGTGGGAACATTATACACGTCTATAACGTAACATAACCTAACCTAACCCATCTAGCCCCTCGCTGGTAATTTTTTACAGAATCCCGTTCCTGTCGTCCCGTACATCTCGGTTGGGATGTTATATACGTCTACAGCGATATATATCCTAACCTAAGGCAGGCTAACATCTCGGATGCAGTATTTTACAACATTCCTGGCGTATCGGCTCTACTTCTCGGTGGGAACATTATACACGTCTATAACGTAACATAACCTAACCTAACACATCTAGCCCCTCGCTGGTAATGTTTTACAGAATCCCGTTCGTGTCGTCCCGTACGTCTCGGATGGGACATTATATACGTCTACAGCGTTATATTTCCTAAGGTAAGGCAGGCTAACATCTCGGATGTAGTATTTTACAACATACTTGGAGTATCGGTCCATACTTCTCGGTGGGAACATTATATACGTCTATAAAGTAACATAACCTAACCTAACCCATCTAGCCCATCGTTGGCAATGTTCTACAGAATCCCGTTCGTGTCGTCCCGTACATCTCGGATGGGATATTATATACGTCTATAGCGTTATATATCTTAACCTAAGGCAGGCTAACATCTCGGATGCAGTATTTTACAACATTCCTGGCGTATCGGCTCTACTTCTCGGTGGGAATATTATACACGTCTATAACGTAACATAACCTAACCTAACCCATCTAGCCCCTCGCTGGCAATGTTTTACAGAATCCCGTTCCTGTCGTCCCGTACATCTCGGTTGGGATGTTATATACGTCTACAGCGATATATATCCTAACGTAAGGCAGGCTAACATCTCGGATGTAGTATTTTACAACATTCTTGGAGTATCGGCCCCTACTTCTCGGTGGGAACATTGTATACGTCTGTAACGTAACATAACCTAACCTATCCCATCTAGCCCCTCGCTGGTAATGTTTTACAGAATACCGTTCGTGTCGTCCCGTAGGTCTCGTTTGGGACGTTATATACGTCTACAGCTTTATATATCCTAACCTAAGGCAGTCTACCATCTCGGTCGCAGTATTTTACGCCATTCCTGGCGTATCGGCTCTACTTCTCGGTGGGAACATTATACACGTCTATAACGTAACATAACCTAACCTAACCCATCTAGGCCCTCGCTGGTAATGTTTTACAGAATCCCGTTCCTGTCGTCCCGTACATCTCGGTTGGAACATTATAAACGTCTAAAGCAATATATATCCTAACCTACGGCAGGCTAACATCTCGGATGAAGTATTATACGCCATTCCTGGCGTATCGGCCCCTACTTCACCGTGGGAACATTATACAGGTCTATAACGTAACATAACCTAACCTAACCCATCTAGCCCCTCGCTGGTAATGTTTTACAGAATCCCGTTTCTGTCGTCCCATACATCTCGGTTGTGATGTTATATACGTCTACAGCGATATATATCCTAACGTAAGGCAGGCTAACATCTCGAATGTAGTATTTTACAACATTCTTGGAGTATCGGCCCCTACTTCTCGGTGGGAACATTGTATACGTCTGTAACGTAACATAACCTAACCTATCCCATCTAGCCCCTCTTTGGCAATGTTTTACAGAATCCCGTTCGTTTCGTCCCGTACATCTCGGTTGGGATGTTATATTCGTCTACAGCGATATATATCCTAACGTAAGGCAGGCTAACATCTCGGATGCAGTATTTTACAACATTCCTGGCGTATCGGCTCTACTTCTCGGTGGGAACATTATACACGTCTATAACGTAACATAACCTAACCTAACCCATCTAGCCCCTCGCTGGTAATGTTTTACAGAATCCCGTTCCTGTCGTCCCGTACATCTCGGTTGGGATGTTATATACGTCTACAGCGATATATACTCTAACCTAAGGCAGGCTATCATCTCGGATGTAGTATTTTACAACATTCCTGGCGTATCGGCCCCTACTTCTCGGCGGGAACATTATACAGGTCTATAACGTAATCTAACCTAACCTAACACATCTAGCCCCTCGCTGGTAATGTTTTACAGAATACCGTTCGTGTCGTCCCGTAGGTCTCGTTTGGGACGTTATATACGTCTACAGCGTTATATATCCTAACCTAAGGCAGTCTACCATCTCGGTCGCAGAATTTTACGCCATTCCTGGCGTATCGGCTCTACTTCTCGGTGGGAACATTATAGACGTCTATAACGTAACATAACCTAACCTAACCCATCTAGGCCCTCGCTGGTAATGTTTTACAGAATCCCGTTCCTGTCGTCCCGTACATCTCGGTTGGAACATTATAAACGTCTAAAGCAATATATATCCTAACCTAAGGCAGGCTAACATCTCGGATGAAGTATTATACGCCATTCCTGGCGTATCGGCCCCTACTTCTCGGCGGGAACATTATATAGGTCTATAACGTAATCTAACCTAACCTAACACATCTAGCCCCTCGCTGGTAATGTTTTACAGAATACCGTTCGTGTCGTCCCGTAGGTCTCGTTTGGGACGTTATATACGTCTACAGCGTTACATATCCTAACCTAAGGCAGTCTACCATCTCGGTCGCAGTATTTTACGCCATTCCTGGCGTATCGGCTCTACTTCTCGGTGGGAACATTATACACGTCTATAACGTAACATAACCTAACCTAACCCATCTAGGCCCTCGCTGGTAATGTTTTACAGAATCCCGTTCCTGTCGTCCCGTACATCTCGGTTGGAACATTATAAACGTCTAAAGCAATATATATCCTAACCTAAGGCAGGCTAACATCTCGGATGAAGTATTATACGCCATTCCTGGCGTATCGGCCCCTACTTCACCGTGGGAACATTATACAGGTCTATAACGTAACATAACCTAACCTAACCCATCTAGCCCCTCGCTCGTAATATTTTACAGAATCCCGTTCGTGTCGTCCCGTACATCTCGGTTGGGATATTATATACGTCTATAGCGTTATATATCCTAACCTAAGGCAGGCTAACATCTCGGATGCAGTATTTTACAACATTCCTGGCATATCGGCCCCTACTTCTCGGTGGGAACATTATATACGTTTATAACGTATCACAACCTAACCTAACCCATCTAGCCCCTCGCTGGTAATGTTTTACAGAATCCCGTTCGTGTCGTCCAGTAGGTCTCGTTTGGGACGTTATATACGTCTACAGCGTTATATATCCTAACCTAAGGCAGTCTACCATCTCGGTCGCAGTATTTTACGCCATTCCTGGCGTATCGGCCCGTACTTCACCGTGGGAACATTATACACGTCTATAACGTAGCATAACCTAACCTAACCCATCTAGCCCCTCGCTGGTAATATTTTACAGAATCCCGTTCGTGTCGTCCTGTACATCTGGATTGGCATATTATATACGTCTATAGCGTTATATATCCTAACCTAAGGCAGGCTAACATCTCGGATGCAGTATTTTACAACATTCCTGGCGTACCGGCCCATACTTCTCGGTGGGAACATTATACACGTCTATAACGTAACATAACCTAACCTAACCCATCTAGCCCCTCGCTGGTAATGTTTTACAGAATCCCGTTTCTGTCGTCCCATACATCTCGGTTGTGATGTTATATACGTCTACAGCGATATATATCCTAACGTAAGGCAGGCTAACATCTCGGATGCAGTATTTTACAACATTCCTGGCGTATCGGCCCATACTTCTCGGTGGGAACATTATACGCGTCTATAACGTAACATAACCTAACCTAACCCATCTAGCCCCTCGCTGGTAATGTTTTACAGAATCCCGTTCCTGTCGACCCGTACATCTCGGTTGGGAACTTATATACGTCTACAGCGATATATATCCTAACGTAAGGCAGGCTAACATCTCGGATGTAGTATTTTACAACAATCTTGGAGTATCGGGCCCTACTTCACCGTGGGAACATTATATAGGTCTATAACGTAACATAACCTAACCTAACACATCTAGCCCCTCGCTGGTAATGTTTTACAGAATCCCGTTCGTGTCGTCCCGTACGTCTCGGATGGGACATTATAAACTTCTACAGCGTTATATATCCTAACCTAAGGCAGGCTAACATCTCGGTTGCAGTATTTTACAACATTCCTGCCGTATCGGCCCATACTTCTCGGTGGGAACATTATATAGGTCTATAAGGTAACATAACCTAACCTAACACATCTAGCCCCTCGTTGGCAATGTTTTACAGAATCCCGTTCGTGTCGTCCCGTACATCTCGGTTGGGATGTTATATACGTCTACAGCGATATATATCCTAACGTAAGGCAGGCTAACATGTCGGATGTAGTATTTTACAACATTCTTGGAGTATCGGCCCCTACTTCTCGGTGGGAACATTATATACGTCAATAACGTAACATACCCTAACCTAACCCATCTAGCCCGTCGTTGGCAATGTTCTACAGAATCCCGTTCGTGTCGTCCCGTACATCTCGGATGGGATATTATATACGTCTATAGCGTTATATATCTTAACCTAAGGCAGGCTAACATCTCGGATGCAGTATTTTACAACATTCCTGGCGTATCGGCTCTACTTCTCGGTGGGAACATTATACACGTCTATAACGTAACATAACCTAACCTAACCCATCTAGCCCCTCGCTGGTAATTTTTTACAGAATCCCGTTCCTGTCGTCCCGTACATCTCGGTTGGGATGTTATATACGTCTACAGCGATATATATCCTAACCTAAGGCAGGCTAACATCTCGGATGCAGCATTTTACAACATTCCTGGCGTATCGGCTCTACTTCTCGGTGGGAACATTATACACGTCTATAACGTAACATAACCTAACCTAACACAGCTAGCCCCTCGCTGGTAATGTTTTACAGAATCCCGTTCGTGTCGTCCCGTACGTCTCGGATGGGACATTATATACGTCTACAGCGTTATATTTCCTAAGGTAAGGCAGGCTAACATCTCGGATGTAGTATTTTACAACATTCTTGGAGTATCGGTCCATACTTCTCGGTGGGAACATTATATACGTCTATAAAGTAACATAACCTAACCTAACCCATCTAGCCCATCGTTGGCAATGTTCTACAGAATCCCGTTCGTGTCGTCCCGTACATCTCGGATGGGATATTATATACGTCTATAGCGTTATATATCTTAACCTAAGGCAGGCTAACATCTCGGATGCAGTATTTTACAACATTCCTGGCGTATCGGCTCTACTTCTCGGTGGGAATATTATACACGTCTATAACGTAACATAACCTAACCTAACCCATCTAGCCCCTCGTTGGCAATGTTTTACAGAATCCCGTTCCTGTCGTCCCGTACATCTCGGTTGGGATGTTATATACGTCTACAGCGATATATATCCTAACGTAAGGCAGGCTAACATCTCGGATGTAGTATTTTACAACATTCTTGGAGTATCGGCCCCTACTTCTCGGTGGGAACATTGTATACGTCTGTAACGTAACATAACCTAACCTATCCCATCTAGCCCCTCTTTGGCAATGTTTTACAGAATCCCGTTCGTTTCGTCCCGTACATCTCGGTTGGGATATTATATACGTCTACAGCGATACATATCCTAACCTAAGGCAGGCTAACTTCTCGGATATAGTATTTTACAACATTCCTGTAGGATCAGCCTCTACTTCTCGGTGGGAACATTATATACGTCTATAACGTAATATAATCTAACCTAACACATCTAGCCCCTCGCTGGTAATGTTTTACAGAATCCCGTTTATGTCGTCCCGTACTTCTCGGTTGGGATGATATATACGTCTACAGCGATATATATCCTAACCTAAGGCAGTCTACCATCTCGGTCGCAGTATTTTACGCCATTCCTGGCGTATCGGCTCTACTTCTCGGTGGGAACATTATACACGTCTATAACGTAACATAACCTAACCTAACCCATCTAGGCCCTCGCTGGTAATGTTTTACAGAATCCCGTTCCTGTCGTCCCGTACATCTCGGTTGGAACATTATAAACGTCTAAAGCAATATATATCCTAACCTAAGGCAGGCTAACATCTCGGATGAAGTATTATACGCCATTCCTGGCGTATCGGCCCCTACTTCACCGTGGGAACATTATACAGGTCTATAACGTAACATAACCTAACCTAACCCATCTAGCCCCTCGCTGGTAATGTTTTACAGAATCCCGTTTCTGTCGTCCCATACATCTCGGTTGTGATGTTATATACGTCTACAGCGATATATATCCTAACGTAAGGCAGGCTAACATCTCGGATGCAGTATTTTACAACATTCCTGGCGTATCGGTCCATACTTCTCGGTGGGAACATTATATACGTCTATAAAGTAACATAACCTAACCTAACCCATCTAGCCCATCGTTGGCAATGTTCTACAGAATCCCGTTCGTGTCGTCCCGTACATCTCGGATGGGATATTATATACGTCTATAGCGTTATATATCTTAACCTAAGGCAGGCTAACATCTCGGATGCAGTATTTTACAACATTCCTGGCGTATCGGCTCTACTTCTCGGTGGGAATATTATACACGTCTATAACGTAACATAACCTAACCTAACCCATCTAGCCCCTCGCTGGCAATGTTTTACAGAATCCCGTTCCTGTCGTCCCGTACATCTCGGTTGGAATGTTATATACGTCTACAGCGATATATATCCTAACGTAAGGCAGGCTAACATCTCGGATGTAGTATTTTACAACATTCTTGGAGTATCGGCCCCTACTTCTCGGTGGGAACATTGTATACGTCTGTAACGTAACATAACCTAACCTATCCCATCTAGCCCCTCTTTGGCAATGTTTTACAGAATCCCGTTCGTTTCGTCCCGTACATCTCGGTTGGGATATTATATACGTCTACAGCGATACATATCCTAACCTAAGGCAGGCTAACTTCTCGGATATAGTATTTTACAACATTCCTGTAGGATCAGCCCCTACTTCTCGGCGGGAACATTATATAGGTCTATAACGTAATCTAACCTAACCTAACACATCTAGCCCCTCGCTGGTAATGTTTTACAGAATACCGTTCGTGTCGTCTCGTAGGTCTCGTTTGGGACGTTATATACGTCTACAGCGTTATATATCCTAACCTAAGGCAGTCTACCATCTCGGTCGCAGTATTTTACGCCATTCCTGGCGTATCGGCTCTACTTCTCGGTGGGAACATTATACACGTCTATAACGTAACATAACCTAACCTAACCCATCTAGGCCCTCGCTGGTAATGTTTTACAGAATCCCGTTCCTGTCGTCCCGTACATCTCGGTTGGAACATTATAAACGTCTAAAGCAATATATATCCTAACCTAAGGCAGGCTAACATCTCGGATGAAGTATTATACGCCATTCCTGGCGTATCGGCCCCTACTTCACCGTGGGAACATTATACAGGTCTATAACGTAACATAACCTAACCTAACCCATCTAGCCCCTCGCTGGTAATGTTTTACAGAGTCCCGTTCATGTCGTCCCGTACGTCTCGGATGGAACATTATAACCGTCTACAGCGTTATATATCTTAACTTAAGGCAGGCTAACATCTCGGATGCAGTATTTTACGACATTCCTGGCGTATCAGCCCCTACTTCTCAGTGGGAACATTATATACGTCTGTAACGTAACATAACCTAACCTATCCCATCTAGCCCCTCGTTGGCAATGTTTTACAGAATCCCGTTCGTGTCGTCCCGTACATCTCGGTTCGGATGTTATATACGTCTACAGCGATATATATCCTAACGTAAGGCAGGCTAACATGTCGGATGTAGTATTTTACAACATTCTTGGAGTATCGGCCCCTACTTCTCGGTGGGAACATTATATACGTCAATAACGTAACATACCCTAACCTAACCCATCTAGCCCCTGGCTGGCAATGTTTTACAGAATCCCGTTCCTGTCGTCCCGTACGTCTCTGTTGGGACATTATAAACGTCTACAGCGTTATATATCCTAACCTAAGGCAGGCTAACATCTCGGTTGCTGTATTTTACAACATTCCTGGCGTATCGGCCCATACTTCTCGGTGGGAACTTTATATAGGTCTACAACGTAACATAACCTAACCTAACACATCTAGCCCCTCGCTGGTAATGTTTTACAGAATCCCGTTCGTGTCGTCCCGTACGTCTCGGATGGGACATTATATACGTCTACAGCGTTATATTTCCTAAGGTAAGGCAGGCTAACATCTCGGATGTAGTATTTTACAACATTCTTGGAGTATCGGCCCATACTTCTCGGTGGGAACATTATATACGTCTATAAAGTAACATAACCTAACCTAACCCATCTAGCCCATCGTTGGCAATGTTCTACAGAATCCCGTTCGTGTCGTCCCGTACATCTCGGATGGGATATTATATACGTCTATAGCGTTACATATCTTAACCTAAGGCAGGCTAACATCTCGGATGCAGTATTTTACAACATTCCTGGCGTATCGGCTCTACTTCTCGGTGGGAACATTATACACGTCTATAACGTAACATAACCTAACCTAACCCATCTAGCCCCTCGCTGGTAATTTTTTACAGAATCCCGTTCCTGTCGTCCCGTACATCTCGGTTGGGATGTTATATACGTCTACAGCGATATATATCCTAACCTAAGGCAGGCTAACATCTCGGATGCAGTATTTTACAACATTCCTGGCGTATCGGCTCTACTTCTCGGTGGGAACATTATACACGTCTATAACGTAACATAACCTAACCTAACACATCTAGCCCCTCGCTGGTAATGTTTTACAGAATCCCGTTCGTGTCGTCCCGTACGTCTCGGATGGGACATTATATACGTCTACAGCGTTATATTTCCTAAGGTAAGGCAGGCTAACATCTCGGATGTAGTATTTTACAACATACTTGGAGTATCGGTCCATACTTCTCGGTGGGAACATTATATACGTCTATAAAGTAACATAACCTAACCTAACCCATCTAGCCCATCGTTGGCAATGTTCTACAGAATCCCGTTCGTGTCGTCCCGTACATCTCGGATGGGATATTATATACGTCTATAGCGTTATATATCTTAACCTAAGGCAGGCTAACATCTCGGATGCAGTATTTTACAACATTCCTGGCGTATCGGCTCTACTTCTCGGTGGGAATATTATACACGTCTATAACGTAACATAACCTAACCTAACCCATCTAGCCCCTCGCTGGCAATGTTTTACAGAATCCCGTTCCTGTCGTCCCGTACATCTCGGTTGGGATGTTATATACGTCTACAGCGATATATACTCTAACCTAAGGCAGGCTATCATCTCGGATGTAGTATTTTACAACATTCCTGGCGTATCGGCCCCTACTTCTCGGCGGGAACATTATACAGGTCTATAACGTAATCTAACCTAACCTAACACATCTAGCCCCTCGCTGGTAATGTTTTACAGAATACCGTTCGTGTCGTCCCGTAGGTCTCGTTTGGGACGTTATATACGTCTACAGCGTTATATATCCTAACCTAAGGCAGTCTACCATCTCGGTCGCAGAATTTTACGCCATTCCTGGCGTATCGGCTCTACTTCTCGGTGGGAACATTATAGACGTCTATAACGTAACATAACCTAACCTAACCCATCTAGGCCCTCGCTGGTAATGTTTTACAGAATCCCGTTCCTGTCGTCCCGTACATCTCGGTTGGAACATTATAAACGTCTAAAGCAATATATATCCTAACCTAAGGCAGGCTAACATCTCGGATGAAGTATTATACGCCATTCCTGGCGTATCGGCCCCTACTTCTCGGCGGGAACATTATATAGGTCTATAACGTAATCTAACCTAACCTAACACATCTAGCCCCTCGCTGGTAATGTTTTACAGAATACCGTTCGTGTCGTCCCGTAGGTCTCGTTTGGGACGTTATATACGTCTACAGCGTTACATATCCTAACCTAAGGCAGTCTACCATCTCGGTCGCAGTATTTTACGCCATTCCTGGCGTATCGGCTCTACTTCTCGGTGGGAACATTATACACGTCTATAACGTAACATAACCTAACCTAACCCATCTAGGCCCTCGCTGGTAATGTTTTACAGAATCCCGTTCCTGTCGTCCCGTACATCTCGGTTGGAACATTATAAACGTCTAAAGCAATATATATCCTAACCTAAGGCAGGCTAACATCTCGGATGAAGTATTATACGCCATTCCTGGCGTATCGGCCCCTACTTCACCGTGGGAACATTATACAGGTCTATAACGTAACATAACCTAACCTAACCCATCTAGCCCCTCGCTCGTAATATTTTACAGAATCCCGTTCGTGTCGTCCCGTACATCTCGGTTGGGATATTATATACGTCTATAGCGTTATATATCCTAACCTAAGGCAGGCTAACATCTCGGATGCAGTATTTTACAACATTCCTGGCATATCGGCCCCTACTTCTCGGTGGGAACATTATATACGTTTATAACGTATCACAACCTAACCTAACCCATCTAGCCCCTCGCTGGTAATGTTTTACAGAATCCCGTTCGTGTCGTCCAGTAGGTCTCGTTTGGGACGTTATATACGTCTACAGCGTTATATATCCTAACCTAAGGCAGTCTACCATCTCGGTCGCAGTATTTTACGCCATTCCTGGCGTATCGGCCCGTACTTCACCGTGGGAACATTATACACGTCTATAACGTAGCATAACCTAACCTAACCCATCTAGCCCCTCGCTGGTAATATTTTACAGAATCCCGTTCGTGTCGTCCTGTACATCTGGATTGGCATATTATATACGTCTATAGCGTTATATATCCTAACCTAAGGCAGGCTAACATCTCGGATGCAGTATTTTACAACATTCCTGGCGTACCGGCCCATACTTCTCGGTGGGAACATTATACACGTCTATAACGTAACATAACCTAACCTAACCCATCTAGCCCCTCGCTGGTAATGTTTTACAGAATCCCGTTTCTGTCGTCCCATACATCTCGGTTGTGATGTTATATACGTCTACAGCGATATATATCCTAACGTAAGGCAGGCTAACATCTCGGATGCAGTATTTTACAACATTCCTGGCGTATCGGCCCATACTTCTCGGTGGGAACATTATACGCGTCTATAACGTAACATAACCTAACCTAACCCATCTAGCCCCTCGCTGGTAATGTTTTACAGAATCCCGTTCCTGTCGACCCGTACATCTCGGTTGGGAACTTATATACGTCTACAGCGATATATATCCTAACGTAAGGCAGGCTAACATCTCGGATGTAGTATTTTACAACAATCTTGGAGTATCGGGCCCTACTTCACCGTGGGAACATTATATAGGTCTATAACGTAACATAACCTAACCTAACACATCTAGCCCCTCGCTGGTAATGTTTTACAGAATCCCGTTCGTGTCGTCCCGTACGTCTCGGATGGGACATTATAAACTTCTACAGCGTTATATATCCTAACCTAAGGCAGGCTAACATCTCGGTTGCAGTATTTTACAACATTCCTGCCGTATCGGCCCATACTTCTCGGTGGGAACATTATATAGGTCTATAAGGTAACATAACCTAACCTAACACATCTAGCCCCTCGTTGGCAATGTTTTACAGAATCCCGTTCGTGTCGTCCCGTACATCTCGGTTGGGATGTTATATACGTCTACAGCGATATATATCCTAACGTAAGGCAGGCTAACATGTCGGATGTAGTATTTTACAACATTCTTGGAGTATCGGCCCCTACTTCTCGGTGGGAACATTATATACGTCAATAACGTAACATACCCTAACCTAACCCATCTAGCCCATCGTTGGCAATGTTCTACAGAATCCCGTTCGTGTCGTCCCGTACATCTCGGATGGGATATTATATACGTCTATAGCGTTATATATCTTAACCTAAGGCAGGCTAACATCTCGGATGCAGTATTTTACAACATTCCTGGCGTATCGGCTCTACTTCTCGGTGGGAACATTATACACGTCTATAACGTAACATAACCTAACCTAACCCATCTAGCCCCTCGCTGGTAATTTTTTACAGAATCCCGTTCCTGTCGTCCCGTACATCTCGGTTGGGATGTTATATACGTCTACAGCGATATATATCCTAACCTAAGGCAGGCTAACATCTCGGATGCAGCATTTTACAACATTCCTGGCGTATCGGCTCTACTTCTCGGTGGGAACATTATACACGTCTATAACGTAACATAACCTAACCTAACACATCTAGCCCCTCGCTGGTAATGTTTTACAGAATCCCGTTCGTGTCGTCCCGTACGTCTCGGATGGGACATTATATACGTCTACAGCGTTATATTTCCTAAGGTAAGGCAGGCTAACATCTCGGATGTAGTATTTTACAACATTCTTGGAGTATCGGTCCATACTTCTCGGTGGGAACATTATATACGTCTATAAAGTAACATAACCTAACCTAACCCATCTAGCCCATCGTTGGCAATGTTCTACAGAATCCCGTTCGTGTCGTCCCGTACATCTCGGATGGGATATTATATACGTCTATAGCGTTATATATCTTAACCTAAGGCAGGCTAACATCTCGGATGCAGTATTTTACAACATTCCTGGCGTATCGGCTCTACTTCTCGGTGGGAATATTATACACGTCTATAACGTAACATAACCTAACCTAACCCATCTAGCCCCTCGTTGGCAATGTTTTACAGAATCCCGTTCCTGTCGTCCCGTACATCTCGGTTGGGATGTTATATACGTCTACAGCGATATATATCCTAACGTAAGGCAGGCTAACATCTCGGATGTAGTATTTTACAACATTCTTGGAGTATCGGCCCCTACTTCTCGGTGGGAACATTGTATACGTCTGTAACGTAACATAACCTAACCTATCCCATCTAGCCCCTCTTTGGCAATGTTTTACAGAATCCCGTTCGTTTCGTCCCGTACATCTCGGTTGGGATGTTATATACGTCTACAGCGATATATATCCTAACCTAAGGCAGGCTATCATCTCGGATGTAGTATTTTACAACATTCCTGGCGTATCGGCCCCTACTTCTCGGCGGGAACATTATACAGGTCTATAACGTAATCTAACCTAACCTCACACATCTAGCCCCTCGCTGGTAATGTTTTACAGAATACCGTTCGTGTCGTCCCGTAGGTCTCGTTTGGGACGTTATATACGTCTACAGCGTTATATATCCTAACCTAAGGCAGTCTACCATCTCGGTCGCAGAATTTTACGCCATTCCTGGCGTATCGGCTCTACTTCTCGGTGGGAACATTATAGACGTCTATAACGTAACATAACCTAACCTAACCCATCTAGGCCCTCGCTGGTAATGTTTTACAGAATCCCGTTCCTGTCGTCCCGTACATCTCGGTTGGAACATTATAAACGTCTAAAGCAATATATATCCTAACCTAAGGCAGGCTAACATCTCGGATGAAGTATTATACGCCATTCCTGGCGTATCGGCCCCTACTTCTCGCCGGGAACATTATATAGGTCTATAACGTAATCTAACCTAACCTAACACATCTAGCCCCTCGCTGGTAATGTTTTACAGAATACCGTTCGTGTCGTCCCGTAGGTCTCGTTTGGGACGTTATATACGTCTACAGCGTTATATATCCTAACCTAAGGCAGTCTACCATCTCGGTCGCAGTATTTTACGCCATTCCTGGCGTATCGGCTCTACTTCTCGGTGGGAACATTATACACGTCTATAACGTAACATAACCTAACCTAACCCATCTAGGCCCTCGCTGGTAATGTTTTACAGAATCCCGTTCCTGTCGTCCCGTATATCTCGGTTGGAACATTATAAACGTCTAAAGCAATATATATCCTAACCTAAGGCAGGCTAACATCTCGGATGAAGTATTATACGCCATTCCTGGCGTATCGGCCCCTACTTCACCGTGGGAACATTATACAGGTCTATAACGTAACATAACCTAACCTAACCCATCTAGCCCCTCGCTCGTAATATTTTACAGAATCCCGTTCGTGTCGTCCCGTACATCTCGGTTGGGATATTATATACGTCTATAGCGTTATATATCCTAACCTAAGGCAGGCTAACATCTCGGATGCAGTATTTTACAACATTCCTGGCATATCGGCCCCTACTTCTCGGTGGGAACATTATATACGTTTATAACGTATCACAACCTAACCTAACCCATCTAGCCCCTCGCTGGTAATGTTTTACAGAATCCCGTTCGTGTCGTCCAGTAGGTCTCGTTTGGGACGTTATATACGTCTACAGCGTTATATATCCTAACCTAAGGCAGTCTACCATCTCGGTCGCAGTATTTTACGCCATTCCTGGCGTATCGGCCCGTACTTCACCGTGGGAACATTATACACGTCTATAACGTAGCATAACCTAACCTAACCCATCTAGCCCCTCGCTGGTAATATTTTACAGAATCCCGTTCGTGTCGTCCTGTACATCTGGGTTGGCATATTATATACGTCTATAGCGTTATATATCCTAACCTAAGGCAGGCTAACATCTCGGATGCAGTATTTTACAACATTCCTGGCGTACCGGCCCATACTTCTCGGTGGGAACATTATACACGTCTATAACGTAACATAACCTAACCTAACCCATCTAGCCCCTCGCTGGTAATGTTTTACAGAATCCCATTCGTGTCGTCCTGTACATCTGGGTTGGGATATTATATACGTCTATAGCGTTATATATCTTAACCTAAGGCAGGCTAACATCTCGGATGCAGTATTTTACAACATTCCTGGCGTATCGGCTCTACTTCTCGGTGGGAACATTATACACGTCTATAACGTAACATAACCTAACCTAACCCATCTAGCCCCTCGCTGGTAATGTTTTACAGAATCCCGTTCCTGTCGTCCCGTACATCTCGGTTGGGATGTTATATACGTCTACAGCGATATATATCCTAACCTAAGGCAGGCTATCATCTCGGATGTAGTATTTTACAACATTCCTGGCGTATCGGCCCCTACTTCTCGGCGGGAACATTATACAGGTCTATAACGTAATCTAACCTAACCTAACACATCTAGCCCCTCGCTGGTAATGTTTTACAGAATACCGTCCGTGTCGTCCCGTAGGTCTCGTTTGGGACGTTATATACGTCTACAGCGTTATATATCCTAACCTAAGGCAGTCTACCATCTCGGTCGCAGAATTTTACGCCATTCCTGGCGTATCGGCTCTACTTCTCGGTGGGAACATTATAGACGTCTATAACGTAACATAACCTAACCTAACCCATCTAGGCCCTCGCTGGTAATGTTTTACAGAATCCCGTTCCTGTCGTCCCGTAAATCTCGGTTGGAACATTATAAACGTCTAAAGCAATATATATCCTAACCTAAGGCAGGCTAACATCTCGGATGAAGTATTATACGCCATTCCTGGCGTATCGGCCCCTACTTCTCGGCGGGAACATTATATAGGTCTATAACGTAATCTAACCTAACCTAACACATCTAGCCCCTCGCTGGTAATGTTTTACAGAATACCGTTCGTGTCGTCCCGTAGGTCTCGTTTGGGACGTTATATACGTCTACAGCGTTATATATCCTAACCTAAGGCAGTCTACCATCTCGGTCGCAGTATTTTACGCCATTCCTGGCGTATCGGCTCTACTTCTCGGTGGGAACATTATACACGTCTATAACGTAACATAACCTAACCTAACCCATCTAGGCCCTCGCTGGTAATGTTTTACAGAATCCCGTTCCTGTCGTCCCGTACATCTCGGTTGGAACATTATAAACGTCTAAAGCAATATATATCCTAACCTAAGGCAGGCTAACATCTCGGATGAAGTATTATACGCCATTCCTGGCGTATCGGCCCCTACTTCACCGTGGGAACATTATACAGGTCTATAACGTAACATAACCTAACCTAACCCATCTAGCCCCTCGCTCGTAATATTTTACAGAATCCCGTTCGTGTCGTCCCGTACATCTCGGTTGGGATATTATATACGTCTATAGCGTTATATATCCTAACCTAAGGCAGGCTAACATCTCGGATGCAGTATTTTACAACATTCCTGGCATATCGGCCCCTACTTCTCGGTGGGAACATTATATACGTTTATAACGTAACACAACCTAACCTAACCCATCTAGCCCCTCGCTGGTAATGTTTTACAGAATCCCGTTCGTGTCGTCCAGTAGGTCTCGTTTGGGACGTTATATACGTCTACAGCGTTATATATCCTAACCTAAGGCAGTCTACCATCTCGGTCGCAGTATTTTACGCCATTCCTGGCGTATCGGCCCGTACTTCACCGTGGGAACATTATACACGTCTATAACGTAGCATAACCTAACCTAACCCATCTAGCCCCTCGCTGGTAATATTTTACAGAATCCCGTTCGTGTCGTCCTGTACATCTGGGTTGGCATATTATATACGTCTATAGCGTTATATATCCTAACCTAAGGCAGGCTAACATCTCGGATGCAGTATTTTACAACATTCCTGGCGTACCGGCCCATACTTCTCGGTGGGAACATTATACACGTCTATAACGTAACATAACCTAACCTAACCCATCTAGCCCCTCGCTGGTAATGTTTTACAGAATCCCGTTTCTGTCGTCCCATACATCTCGGTTGTGATGTTATATACGTCTACAGCGATATATATCCTAACGTAAGGCAGGCTAACATCTCGGATGCAGTATTTTACAACATTCCTGGCGTATCGGCCCATACTTCTCGGTGGGAACATTATACACGTCTATAACGTAACATAACCTAACCTAACCCATCTAGCCCCTCGCTGGTAATGTTTTACAGAATCCCGTTCCTGTCGTCCCGTACATCTCGGTTGGGAACTTATATACGTCTACAGCGATATATATCCTAACGTAAGGCAGGCTAACATCTCGGATGTAGTATTTTACAACAATCTTGGAGTATCGGGCCCTACTTCACCGTGGGAACATTATATAGGTCTATAACGTAACATAACCTAACCTAACACATCTAGCCCCTCGCTGGTAATGTTTTACAGAATCCCGTTCGTGTCGTCCCGTACGTCTCGGATGGGACATTATAAACTTCTACAGCGTTATATATCCTAACCTAAGGCAGGCTAACATCTCGGTTGCAGTATTTTACAACATTCCTGCCGTATCGGCCCATACTTCTCGGTGGGAACATTATATAGGTCTATAAGGTAACATAACCTAACCTAACACATCTAGCCCCTCGTTGGCAATGTTTTACAGAATCCCGTTCGTGTCGTCCCGTACATCTCGGTTGGGATGTTATATACGTCTACAGCGATATATATCCTAACGTAAGGCAGGCTAACATGTCGGATGTAGTATTTTACAACATTCTTGGAGTATCGGCCCCTACTTCTCGGTGGGAACATTATATACGTCAATAACGTAACATACCCTAACCTAACCCATCTAGCCCCTCGCTGGCAATGTTTTACAGAATCCCGTTCCTGTCGTCCCGTACGTCTCTGTTGGGACATTATAAACGTCTACAGCGTTATATATCCTAACCTAAGGCAGGCTAACATCTCGGTTGCTGTATTTTACAACATTCCTGGCGTATCGGCCCATACTTCTCGGTGGGAACTTTATATAGGTCTATAACGTAACATAACCTAACCTAACACATCTAGCCCGTCGCTGGTAATGTTTTACAGAATCCCGTTCGTGTCGTCCCGTACGTCTCGGATGGGACATTATATACGTCTACAGCGTTATATTTCCTAAGGTAAGGCAGGCTAACAACTCGGATGTAGTATTTTACAACATTCTTGGAGTATCGGTCCATACTTCTCGGTGGGAACATTATATACGTCTATAAAGTAACATAACCTAACCTAACCCATCTAGCCCATCGTTGGCAATGTTCTACAGAATCCCGTTCGTGTCGTCCCGTACATCTCGGATGGGATATTATATACGTCTATAGCGTTATATATCTTAACCTAAGGCAGGCTAACATCTCGGATGCAGTATTTTACAACATTCCTGGCGTATTGGCTCTACTTCTCGGTGGGAATATTATACACGTCTATAACGTAACATAACCTAACCTAACCCATCTAGCCCCTCGCTGGCAATGTTTTACAGAATCCCGTTCCAGTCGTCCCGTACATCTCGGTTGGGATGTTATATACGTCTACAGCGATATATATCCTAACGTAAGGCAGGCTAACATCTCGGATGTAGTATTTTACAACATTCTTGGAGTATCGGCCCCTACTTCTCGGTGGGAACATTGTATACGTCTGTAACGTAACATAACCTAACCTATCCCATCTAGCCCCTCTTTGGCAATGTTTTACAGAATCCCGTTCGTTTCGTCCCGTACATCTCGGTTGGGATGTTATATACGTCTACAGCGATATATATCCTAACCTAAGGCAGGCTATCATCTCGGATGTAGTATTTTACAACATTCCTGGCGTATCGGCCCCTACTTCTCGGCGGGAACATTATACAGGTCTATAACGTAATCTAACCTAACCTAACACATCTAGCCCCTCGCTGGTAATGTTTTACAGAATACCGTTCGTGTCGTCCCGTAGGTCTCGTTTGGGACGTTATATACGTCTACAGCGTTATATATCCTAACCTAAGGCAGTCTACCATCTCGGTCGCAGAATTTTACGCCATTCCTGGCGTATCGGCTCTACTTCTCGGTGGGAACATTATAGACGTCTATAACGTAACATAACCTAACCTAACCCATCTAGGCCCTCGCTGGTAATGTTTTACAGAATCCCGTTCCTGTCGTCCCGTACATCTCGGTTGGAACATTATAAACGTCTAAAGCAATATATATCCTAACCTAAGGCAGGCTAACATCTCGGATGAAGTATTATACGCCATTCCTGGCGTATCGGCCCCTACTTCTCGCCGGGAACATTATATAGGTCTATAACGTAATCTAACCTAACCTAACACATCTAGCCCCTCGCTGGTAATGTTTTACAGAATACCGTTCGTGTCGTCCCGTAGGTCTCGTTTGGGACGTTATATACGTCTACAGCGTTATATATCCTAACCTAAGGCAGTCTACCATCTCGGTCGCAGTATTTTACGCCATTCCTGGCGTATCGGCTCTACTTCTCGGTGGGAACATTATACACGTCTATAACGTAACATAACCTAACCTAACCCATCTAGGCCCTCGCTGGTAATGTTTTACAGAATCCCGTTCCTGTCGTCCCGTATATCTCGGTTGGAACATTATAAACGTCTAAAGCAATATATATCCTAACCTAAGGCAGGCTAACATCTCGGATGAAGTATTATACGCCATTCCTGGCGTATCGGCCCCTACTTCACCGTGGGAACATTATACAGGTCTATAACGTAACATAACCTAACCTAACCCATCTAGCCCCTCGCTGGTAATATTTTACAGAATCCCGTTCGTGTCGTCCTGTACATCTGGGTTGGCATATTATATACGTCTATAGCGTTATATATCCTAACCTAAGGCAGGCTAACATCTCGGATGCAGTATTTTACAACATTCCTGGCGTACCGGCCCATACTTCTCGGTGGGAACATTATACACGTCTATAACGTAACATAACCTAACCTAACCCATCTAGCCCCTCGCTGGTAATGTTTTACAGAATCCCGTTTCTGTCGTCCCATACATCTCGGTTGTGATGTTATATACGTCTACAGCGATATATATCCTAACGTAAGGCAGGCTAACATCTCGGATGCAGTATTTTACAACATTCCTGGCGTATCGGCCCATACTTCTCGGTGGGAACATTATACACGTCTATAACGTAACATAACCTAACCTAACCCATCTAGCCCCTCGCTGGTAATGTTTTACAGAATCCCGTTCCTGTCGTCCCGTACATCTCGGTTGGGAACTTATATACGTCTACAGCGATATATATCCTAACGTAAGGCAGGCTAACATCTCGGATGTAGTATTTTACAACAATCTTGGAGTATCGGGCCCTACTTCACCGTGGGAACATTATATAGGTCTATAACGTAACATAACCTAACCTAACACATCTAGCCCCTCGCTGGTAATGTTTTACAGAATCCCGTTCGTGTCGTCCCGTACGTCTCGGATGGGACATTATAAACTTCTACAGCGTTATATATCCTAACCTAAGGCAGGCTAACATCTCGGTTGCAGTATTTTACAACATTCCTGCCGTATCGGCCCATACTTCTCGGTGGGAACATTATATAGGTCTATAAGGTAACATAACCTAACCTAACACATCTAGCCCCTCGTTGGCAATGTTTTACAGAATCCCGTTCGTGTCGTCCCGTACATCTCGGTTGGGATGTTATATACGTCTACAGCGATATATATCCTAACGTAAGGCAGGCTAACATGTCGGATGTAGTATTTTACAACATTCTTGGAGTATCGGCCCCTACTTCTCGGTGGGAACATTATATACGTCAATAACGTAACATACCCTAACCTAACCCATCTAGCCCCTCGCTGGCAATGTTTTACAGAATCCCGTTCCTGTCGTCCCGTACGTCTCTGTTGGGACATTATAAACGTCTACAGCGTTATATATCCTAACCTAAGGCAGGCTAACATCTCGGTTGCTGTATTTTACAACATTCCTGGCGTATCGGCCCATACTTCTCGGTGGGAACTTTATATAGGTCTATAACGTAACATAACCTAACCTAACACATCTAGCCCGTCGCTGGTAATGTTTTACAGAATCCCGTTCGTGTCGTCCCGTACGTCTCGGATGGGACATTATATACGTCTACAGCGTTATATTTCCTAAGGTAAGGCAGGCTAACAACTCGGATGTAGTATTTTACAACATTCTTGGAGTATCGGTCCATACTTCTCGGTGGGAACATTATATACGTCTATAAAGTAACATAACCTAACCTAACCCATCTAGCCCATCGTTGGCAATGTTCTACAGAATCCCGTTCGTGTCGTCCCGTACATCTCGGATGGGATATTATATACGTCTATAGCGTTATATATCTTAACCTAAGGCAGGCTAACATCTCGGATGCAGTATTTTACAACATTCCTGGCGTATTGGCTCTACTTCTCGGTGGGAATATTATACACGTCTATAACGTAACATAACCTAACCTAACCCATCTAGCCCCTCGCTGGCAATGTTTTACAGAATCCCGTTCCAGTCGTCCCGTACATCTCGGTTGGGATGTTATATACGTCTACAGCGATATATATCCTAACGTAAGGCAGGCTAACATCTCGGATGTAGTATTTTACAACATTCTTGGAGTATCGGCCCCTACTTCTCGGTGGGAACATTGTATACGTCTGTAACGTAACATAACCTAACCTATCCCATCTAGCCCCTCTTTGGCAATGTTTTACAGAATCCCGTTCGTTTCGTCCCGTACATCTCGGTTGGGATATTATATACGTCTACAGCGATACATATCCTAACCTAAGGCAGGCTAACTTCTCGGATATAGTATTTTACAACATTCCTGTAGGATCAGCCCCTACTTCTCGGCGGGAACATTATATAGGTCTATAACGTAATCTAACCTAACCTAACACATCTAGCCCCTCGCTGGTAATGTTTTACAGAATACCGTTCGTGTCGTCTCGTAGGTCTCGTTTGGGACGTTATATACGTCTACAGCGTTATATATCCTAACCTAAGGCAGTCTACCATCTCGGTCGCAGTATTTTACGCCATTCCTGGCGTATCGGCTCTACTTCTCGGTGGGAACATTATACACGTCTATAACGTAACATAACCTAACCTAACCCATCTAGGCCCTCGCTGGTAATGTTTTACAGAATCCCGTTCCTGTCGTCCCGTACATCTCGGTTGGAACATTATAAACGTCTAAAGCAATATATATCCTAACCTAAGGCAGGCTAACATCTCGGATGAAGTATTATACGCCATTCCTGGCGTATCGGCCCCTACTTCACCGTGGGAACATTATACAGGTCTATAACGTAACATAACCTAACCTAACCCATCTAGCCCCTCGCTGGTAATGTTTTACAGAATCCCGTTTCTGTCGTCCCATACATCTCGGTTGTGATGTTATATACGTCTACAGCGATATATATCCTAACGTAAGGCAGGCTAACATCTCGGATGCAGTATTTTACAACATTCCTGGCGTATCGGCCCATACTTCTCGGTGGGAACATTATACACGTCTATAACGTAACATAACCTAACCTAACCCATCTAGCCCCTCGCTGGTAATGTTTTACAGAATCCCGTTCCTGTCGTCCCGTACATCTCGGTTGGGAACTTATATACGTCTACAGCGATATATATCCTAACGTAAGGCAGGCTAACATCTCGGATGTAGTATTTTACAACAATCTTGGAGTATCGGGCCCTACTTCACCGTGGGAACATTATATAGGTCTATAACGTAACATAACCTAACCTAACACATCTAGCCCCTCGCTGGTAATGTTTTACAGAGTCCCGTTCATGTCGTCCCGTACGTCTCGGATGGAACATTATAACCGTCTACAGCGTTATATATCTTAACTTAAGGCAGGCTAACATCTCGGATGCAGTATTTTACGACATTCCTGGCGTATCAGCCCCTACTTCTCAGTGGGAACATTATATACGTCTGTAACGTAACATAACCTAACCTATCCCATCTAGCCCCTCGTTGGCAATGTTTTACAGAATCCCGTTCGTGTCGTCCCGTACATCTCGGTTGGGATGTTATATACGTCTACAGCGATATATATCCTAACGTAAGGCAGGCTAACATGTCGGATGTAGTATTTTACAACATTCTTGGAGTATCGGCCCCTACTTCTCGGTGGGAACATTATATACGTCTATAAAGTAACATAACCTAACCTAACCCATCTAGCCCATCGTTGGCAATGTTCTACAGAATCCCGTTCGTGTCGTCCCGTACATCTCGGATGGGATATTATATACGTCTATAGCGTTATATATCTTAACCTAAGGCAGGCTAACATCTCGGATGCAGTATTTTACAACATTCCTGGCGTATCGGCTCTAATTCTCGGTGGGAATATTATACACGTCTATAACGTAACATAACCTAACCTAACCCATCTAGCCCCTCGCTGGCAATGTTTTACAGAATCCCGTTCCTGTCGTCCCGTACATCTCGGTTGGGATGTTATATACGTCTACAGCGATATATATCCTAACGTAAGGCAGGCTAACATCTCGGATGTAGTATTTTACAACATTCTTGGAGTATCGGCCCCTACTTCTCGGTGGGAACATTGTATACGTCTGTAACGTAACATAACCTAACCTATCCCATCTAGCCCCTCTTTGGCAATGTTTTACAGAATCCCGTTCGTTTCGTCCCGTACATCTCGGTTGGGATATTATATACGTCTACAGCGATACATATCCTAACCTAAGGCAGGCTAACTTCTCGGATATAGTATTTTACAACATTCCTGTAGGATCAGCCTCTACTTCTCGGTGGGAACATTATATACGTCTATAACGTAATATAATCTAACCTAACACATCTAGCCCCTCGCTGGTAATGTTTTACAGAATCCCGTTTATGTCGTCCCGTACTTCTCGGTTGGGATGATATATACGTCTACAGCGATATATATCCTAACGTAAGGCAGCCTAACATGTCGGATGTAGTATTTTACAACATTCTTGGAGTATCGGCCCCTACTTCTCGGTGGGAACATTATATACGTCTATAACGTAACATAACCTAATCTAACCCATCTAGCCCCTCGCTGGTAATATTTTACAGAATCCCGTTCGTGTCGTCCCGTACATCTCGGTTGGGATATTATATACGTCCATAGCGTTATATATCTTAACCTAAGGCAGGCTAACATCTCGGATGCAGTATTTTACAACATTCCTGGCGTATCGGCTCTACTTCTCGGTGGGAACATTATACACGTCTATAACGTAACATAACCTAACCTAACACATCTAGCCCCTCGCTGGTAATGTTTTACAGAATCCCGTTCCTGTCGTCCCGTACATCTCGGTTGGGATGTTATATACGTCTACAGCGATATATATCCTAACCTAAGGCAGGCTATCATCTCGGATGTAGTATTTTACAACATTCCTGGCGTATCGGCCCCTACTTCTCGGCGGGAACATTATATAGGTCTATAACGTAATCTAACCTAACCTAACACATCTAGCCCCTCGCTGGTAATGTTTTACAGAATACCGTTCGTGTCGTCCCGTAGGTCTCGTTTGGGACGTTATATACGTCTACAGCGTTATATATCCTAACCTAAGGCAGGCTAACATCTCGGATGAAGTATTATACGCCATTCCTGGCGTATCGGCCCCTACTTCACCGTGGGAACATTATACAGGTCTATAACATAACATAACCTAACCTAACCCATCTAGCCCCTCGCTGGTAATGTTTTACAGAATCCCGTTCCTGTCGTCCCGTACATCTCGGTTGGGATGTTATATACGTCTACAGCGATATATATCCTAACCTAAGGCAGGCTAACATCTCGGATGCAGTATTTTACAACATTCCTGGCGTATCGGCCCGTACTTCTCGGTGGGAACATTATACACGTCTATAACGTAACATAACCTAACCTAACCCATCTAGCCCCTCGCTGGTAATGTTTTACAGAATCCCGTTCCTGTCGTCCCGTACATCTCGGTTGGAACATTATAAACGTCTAAAGCAATATATATCCTAACCTAAGGCAGGCTAACATCTCGGATGAAGTATTATACGCCATTCCTGGCGTATCGGCTCTACTTCTCGGTGGGAACATTATACACGTCTATAACGTAACATAACCTAACCTAACCCATCTAGCCCCTCGCTGGTAATGTTTTACAGAATCCCGTTTCTGTCGTCCCATACATCGCGGTTGTGATGTTATATACGTCTACAGCGATATATATCCTAACGTAAGGCAGGCTAACATCTCGGATGTAGTATTTTACAACATTCTTGGAGTATCGGCCCCTACTTCTCGGTGGGAACATTATATACGTCTGTAACGTAACATAACCTAACCTAACCCATCTAGCCCCTCGCTCGTAATATTTTACAGAATCCCGTTCGTGGCGTCCCGTACATCTCGGTTGGAATATTATATACGTCTATAGCGTTATATATCCTAACCTAAGGCAGGCTAACATCTCGGATGCAGTATTTTACAACATTCCTGGCATATCGGCCCCTACTTCTCGGTGGGAACATTATATACGTTTATAACGTATCACAACCTAACCTAACCCATCTAGCCCCTCGCTGGTAATGTTTTACAGAATCCCGTTCCTGACGTCCCGTACGTCTCTGTTGGGACATTATAAACGTCTACAGCGTTATATATCCTAACCTAAGGCAGGCTAACATCTCGGATGTGGTATTTTACAACATTCTTGGAGTATCGGCCCCTACTTCTCGGTGGGAACAATATATACGTCTACAACGTAACATAGCCTAACCTATTCCATCTAGTCCCTCGTTGGCAATGTTTTACAGAATCCCGTTCGTGTCGTCCCGTACATCTCGGTTGGGATATTATATACGTCTATAGCGTTATATATCTTAACCTAAGGCAGGCTAATATCTCGGATGCAGTATTTTACAACATTCCTGGCGTATCGGCTCTACTTCTCGGTGGGAACATTATACACGTCTATAACGTAATATAATCTAACCTAACACATCTAGCCCCTAGCTGGTAATGTTTTACAGAATCCAGTTCGTGTCGTCCCGTACGTCTCGGTTGGGATATTATATACGTCTATAGCGTTATATATCTTAACCTAAGGCAGGCTAACATCTCGGATGCAGTATTTTACAATATTCCTGGCGTATCGGCTCTACTTCTCGGTGGGAACATTATACACGTCTATAACGTAACATAACCTAACCTAACCCATCTAGCCCCTCGCTGGTAATGTTTTACAGAATCCCGTTCCTGTCGTCCCGTACATCTCGGATGGGATATTATATACGTCTATAGCGTTATATATCCTAACCTAAGGCAGGCTAACATCTCGGATGCAGTATTTTACAACATTCCTGGCGTATCGGCTCTACTTCTCGGTGGGAACATTATACACGTCTATAACGTAACATAACCTAACCTAACCCATCTAGCCCCTCGCTGGTAATTTTTTACAGAATCCCGTTCCTGTCGTCCCGTACATCTCTGTTGGGATGTTATATACGTCTACAGCGATATATCCTAACCTAAGGCAGGCTAACATCTCGGATGCAGTATTTTACAACATTCCTGGCGTATCGGCCCGTACTTCTCGGTGGGAACATTATACACGTCTATAACGTAACATAACCTAACCTAACCCATCTAGCCCCTCGCTGGTAATGTTTTACAGAATCCCGTTCCTGTCGTCCCGTACATCTCGGATGGGATGTTATATGCGTCTACAGCGATATATATCCTAACGTAAGGCAGGCTAACATCTCGGATGTAGTATTTTACAACATTCTTGGAGTATCGGCCCCTACTTCTCGGTGGGAACATTATATACGTCTGTAACGTAACATAACCTAACCTATCCCATCTAGCCCCTCGTTGGCAATGTTTTACAGAATCCCGTTCGTGTCGTCCCGTACATCTCGGTTGGGAAGTTATATACGTCTACAGCGATATATATCCTACCCTAAGGCAGGCTAACATCTCGGATGTGGTATTTTACAACATTCTTGGAGTATCGGCCCCTACTTCTCGGTGGGAACATTATATACTTCTACAACGTAACATAACCTAACCTATCCCATCTAGTCCCTCGTTGGCAATGTTTTACAGAATCCCGTTCGTGTCGTCCCGTACATCTCGGTTGGGATATTATATACGTCTAAAGCGTTATATATCCTAACCTAAGGCAGTCTACCATCTCAGTCGCAGTATTTTACGCCATTCCTGGCGTATCGGCCCGTACTTCACCGTGGGAACATTATACACGTCTATAACGTAGCATAACCTAACCTAACCCATCTAGCCCCTCGCTGGTAATATTTTACAGAATCCCGTTCGTGTCGTCCTGTACATCTGGGTTGGCATATTATATACGTCTATAGCGTTATATATCCTAACCTAAGGCAGGCTAACATCTCGGATGCAGTATTTTACAACATTCCTGGCGTACCGGCCCATACTTCTCGGTGGGAACATTATACACGTCTATAACGTAACATAACCTAACCTAACCCATCTAGCCCCTCGCTGGTAATGTTTTACAGAATCAAATTCGTGTCGTCCTGTACATCTGGGTTGGGATATTATATACGTCTATAGCTTTATATATCCTAACCTAAGGCAGGCTAACATCTCGGATGCAGTATTTTACAACATTCCTGGCGTATCGGCCCATACTTCTCGGTGGGAACATTATACACGTCTATAACGTAACATAACCTAACCTAACCCATCTAGCCCCTCGCTGGTAATGTTTTACAGAATCCCGTTCCTGTCGTCCCGTACATCTCGGATGGGATATTATATACGTCTATAGCGTTATATATCCTAACCTAAGGCAGGCTAACATCTCGGATGCAGTATTTTACAACATTCCTGGCGTATCGGCTCTACTTCTCGGTGGGAACATTATACACGTCTATAACGTAACATAACCTAACCTAACCCATCTAGCCCCTCGCTGGTAATTTTTTACAGAATCCCGTTCCTGTCGTCCCGTACATCTCTGTTGGGATGTTATATACGTCTACAGCGATATATCCTAACCTAAGGCAGGCTAACATCTCGGATGCAGTATTTTACAACATTCCTGGCGTATCGGCCCGTACTTCTCGGTGGGAACATTATACACGTCTATAACGTAACATAACCTAACCTAACCCATCTAGCCCCTCGCTGGTAATGTTTTACAGAATCCCGTTCCTGTCGTCCCGTACATCTCGGATGGGATGTTATATGCGTCTACAGCGATATATATCCTAACGTAAGGCAGGCTAACATCTCGGATGTAGTATTTTACAACATTCTTGGAGTATCGGCCCCTACTTCTCGGTGGGAACATTATATACGTCTGTAACGTAACATAACCTAACCTATCCCATCTAGCCCCTCGTTGGCAATGTTTTACAGAATCCCGTTCGTGTCGTCCCGTACATCTCGGTTGGGAAGTTATATACGTCTACAGCGATATATATCCTACCCTAAGGCAGGCTAACATCTCGGATGTGGTATTTTACAACATTCTTGGAGTATCGGCCCCTACTTCTCGGTGGGAACATTATATACTTCTACAACGTAACATAACCTAACCTATCCCATCTAGTCCCTCGTTGGCAATGTTTTACAGAATCCCGTTCGTGTCGTCCCGTACATCTCGGTTGGGATATTATATACGTCTAAAGCGTTATATATCCTAACCTAAGGCAGTCTACCATCTCGGTCGCAGTATTTTACGCCATTCCTGGCGTATCGGCCCGTACTTCACCGTGGGAACATTATACACGTCTATAACGTAGCATAACCTAACCTAACCCATCTAGCCCCTCGCTGGTAATATTTTACAGAATCCCGTTCGTGTCGTCCTGTACATCTGGGTTGGCATATTATATACGTCTATAGTGTTATATATCCTAACCTAAGGCAGGCTAACATCTCGGATGCAGTATTTTACAACATTCCTGGCGTACCGGCCCATACTTCTCGGTGGGAACATTATACACGTCTATAACGTAACATAACCTAACCTAACCCATCTAGCCCCTCGCTGGTAATTTTTTACAGAATCCCGTTCCTGTCGTCCCGTACATCTCTGTTGGGATGTTATATACGTCTACAGCGATATATCCTAACCTAAGGCAGGCTAACATCTCGGATGCAGTATTTTACAACATTCCTGGCGTATCGGCCCGTACTTCTCGGTGGGAACATTATACACGTCTATAACGTAACATAACCTAACCTAACCCATCTAGCCCCTCGCTGGTAATGTTTTACAGAATCCCGTTCCTGTCGTCCCGTACATCTCGGATGGGATATTATATACGTCTATAGCGTTATATATCCTAACCTAAGGCAGGCTAACATCTCGGATGCAGTATTTTACAACATTCCTGGCGTATCGGCTCTACTTCTCGGTGGGAACATTATACACGTCTATAACGTAACATAACCTAACCTAACCCATCTAGCCCCTCGCTGGTAATTTTTTACAGAATCCCGTTCCTGTCGTCCCGTACATCTCTGTTGGGATGTTATATACGTCTACAGCGATATATCCTAACCTAAGGCAGGCTAACATCTCGGATGCAGTATTTTACAACATTCCTGGCGTATCGGCCCGTACTTCTCGGTGGGAACATTATACACGTCTATAACGTAACATAACCTAACCTAACCCATCTAGCCCCTCGCTGGTAATGTTTTACAGAATCCCGTTCCTGTCGTCCCGTACATCTCGGATGGGATGTTATATGCGTCTACAGCGATATATATCCTAACGTAAGGCAGGCTAACATCTCGGATGTAGTATTTTACAACATTCTTGGAGTATCGGCCCCTACTTCTCGGTGGGAACATTATATACGTCTGTAACGTAACATAACCTAACCTATCCCATCTAGCCCCTCGTTGGCAATGTTTTACAGAATCCCGTTCGTGTCGTCCCGTACATCTCGGTTGGGAAGTTATATACGTCTACAGCGATATATATCCTACCCTAAGGCAGGCTAACATCTCGGATGTGGTATTTTACAACATTCTTGGAGTATCGGCCCCTACTTCTCGGTGGGAACATTATATACTTCTACAACGTAACATAACCTAACCTATCCCATCTAGTCCCTCGTTGGCAATGTTTTACAGAATCCCGTTCGTGTCGTCCCGTACATCTCGGTTGGGATATTATATACGTCTAAAGCGTTATATATCCTAACCTAAGGCAGTCTACCATCTCGGTCGCAGTATTTTACGCCATTCCTGGCGTATCGGCCCGTACTTCACCGTGGGAACATTATACACGTCTATAACGTAGCATAACCTAACCTAACCCATCTAGCCCCTCGCTGGTAATATTTTACAGAATCCCGTTCGTGTCGTCCTGTACATCTGGGTTGGCATATTATATACGTCTATAGTGTTATATATCCTAACCTAAGGCAGGCTAACATCTCGGATGCAGTATTTTACAACATTCCTGGCGTACCGGCCCATACTTCTCGGTGGGAACATTATACACGTCTATAACGTAACATAACCTAACCTAACCCATCTAGCCCCTCGCTGGTAATGTTTTACAGAATCCCATTCGTGTCGTCCTGTACATCTGGGTTGGGATATTATATACGTCTATAGCTTTATATATCCTAACCTAAGGCAGGCTAACATCTCGGATGCAGTATTTTACAACATTCCTGGCGTATCGGCCCATACTTCTCGGTGGGAACATTATACACGTCTATAACGTAACATAACCTAACCTAACCCATCTAGCCCCTCGCTGGTAATGTTTTACAGAATCCCGTTCCTGTCGTCCCGTACATCTCGGTTGGGAGGTTATATACGTCTACAGCGATATATATCCTAACGTAAGGCAGGCTAACATCTCGGATGCAGTATTTTACAACATTCCTGGCGTATCGGCTCTACTTCTCGGTGGGAACATTATACACGTCTATAACGTAACATAACCTAACCTAACCCATCTAGCCCCTCGCTGGTAATGTTTTACAGTATCCCGTTCCTGTCGTCCCGTACATCTCGGATGGGATGTTATATACGTCTATAGCGTTATATATCCTAACCTAAGGCAGGCTAACATCTCGGATGCAGTATTTTACAACATTCTTGGAGTATCGGCCCCTACTTCTCGGTGGGAACATTATACACGTCTATAACGTAACATAACCTAACCTAACCCATCTAGCCCCTCGCTGGTAATGTTTTACAGAATCCCGTTCGTGTCGTCCCGTACATCTCGGTTGGGATGTTATATACGTCTACACCGATATATATCCTAACGTAAGGCAGGCTAACATGTCGGATGTAGTATTTTACAACATTCTTGGAGTATCGGCCCCTACTTCTCGGTGGGAACATTATATACGTCAATAACGTAACATACCCTAACCTAACCCATCTAGCCCCTCGCTGGCAATGTTTTACAGAATCCCGTTCCTGTCGTCCCGTACATCTCGGTTGGGATATTATATACGTCTACAGCGTTATATATCCTAACCTAAGGCAGTCTACCATCTCGGTCGCAGTATTTTACGCCATTCCTGGCGTATCGGCCCGTACTTCACCGTGGGAACATTATACACGTCTATAACGTAGCATAACCTAACCTAACCCATCTAGCCCCTCGCTGGTAATATTTTACAGAATCCCGTTCGTGTCGTCCTGTACATCTGGGTTGGCATATTATATACGTCTATAGCGTTATATATCCTAGCCTAAGGCAGGCTAACATCTCGGATGCAGTATTTTACAACATTCCTGGCGTATCGGCCCATACTTCTCGGTGGGAACATTATACACGTCTATAACGTAACATAACCTAACCTAACTCATCTAGCCCCTCGCTGGTAATGTTTTACAGAATCCCGTTCCTGTCGTCCCGTACATCTCGGTTGGGAAGTTATATACGTCTACAGCGATATATATCCTAACGTAAGGCAGGCTAACATCTCGGATGCAGTATTTTACAACATTCCTGGCGTATCGGCTCTACTTCTCGGTGGGAACATTATACACGTCTATAACGTAACATAACCTAACCTAACCCATCTAGCCCCTCGCTGGTAATGTTTTACAGTATCCCGTTCCTGTCGTCCCGTACATCTCGGATGGGATGTTATATACGTCTATAGCGTTATATATCCTAACCTAAGGCAGGCTAACATCTCGGATGCAGTATTTTACAACATTCTTGGAGTATCGGCCCCTACTTCTCGGTGGGAACATTATACACGTCTATAACGTAGCATAACCTAACCTAACCCATCTAGCCCCTCGCTGGTAATGTTTTACAGTATCCCGTTCCTGTCGTCCCGTACATCTCGGATGGGATGTTATATACGTCTATAGCGTTATATATCCTAACCTAAGGCAGGCTAACATCTCGGATGCAGTATTTTACAACATTCCTGGCGTATCGGCCCATACTTCTCGGTGGGAACATTATACACGTCTATAACGTAACATAACCAACCTAACCCATCTAGCCCCTCGCTGGTAATGTTTTACAGAATCCCGTTCCTGTCGTCCCGTACATCTCGGTTGGGAAGTTATATACGTCTACAGCGATATATATCCTAACGTAAGGCAGGCTAACATCTCGGATGCAGTATTTTACAACATTCCTGGCGTATCGGCTCTACTTCTCGGTGGGAACATTATACACGTCTATAACGTAACATAACCTAACCTAACCCATCTAGCCCCTCGCTGGTAATGTTTTACAGTATCCCGTTCCTGTCGTCCCGTACATCTCGGATGGGATGTTATATACGTCTACAGCGATATATATCCTAACGTAAGGCAGGCTAACATGTCGGATGTAGTATTTTACAACATTCTTGGAGTATCGGCCCCTACTTCTCGGTGGGAACATTATATACGTCAATAACGTAACATACCCTAACCTAACCCATCTAGCCCCTCGCTGGCAATGTTTTACAGAATCCCCTTCCTGTCGTCCCGTACGTCTCTGTTGGGACATTATATACGTCTCTAGCGTTATATATCCTAACCTAAGGCAGGCTAACATCTCGGATGCAGTATTTTACAACATTCCTGGCATATCGGCCCCTACTTCTCGGTGGGAACATTATATACGTTTATAACGTATCACAACTTAACCTAACACATCTAGCCCCTCGCTGGTAATGTTTTACCGAATCCCGTTCGTGTCGTCCCCTACGTCTCGGTTGGGACATTATATACGTCTGCAGCGTTATATATCCTAACCTAAGGCAGGCTAACATCTCGGATGAAGTATTTTACGCCATTCCTGGCGTATCGGCTCTACTTCTCGGTGGGAACATTATACACGTCTATAACGTAACATAACCTAACCTAACCCATCTAGCCCCTCGCTGGTAATGTTTTACAGAATCCCGTTCCTGTCGTCCCGTACATCTCGGTTGGGAAGTTATATACGTCTACAGCGATATATATCCTAACGTAAGGCAGGCTAACATCTAGGATGTGGTATTTTACAACATTCTTGGAGTATCGGCCCCTACTTCTCGGTGGGAACATTATATACGTCTACAACGTATCATAACCTAACCTATCCCATCTAGTCCCTCGTTGGCAATGTTTTACAGAATCCCGTTCGTGTCGTCCCGTACATCTCGGTTGGGATATTATATACGTCTACAGCGTTATATATCCTAACCTAAGGCAGTCTACCATCTCGGTCGCTGTATTTTACGCCATTCCTGGCGTATCGGCCCGTACTTCACCGTGGGAACATTATACACGTCTATAACGTAGCATAACCTAACCTAACCCATCTAGCCCCTCGCTGGTAATATTTTACAGAATCCCGTTCGTGTCATCCTGTACATCTGGGTTGGGATATTATATACGTCTATAGCGTTATATATCCTAACCTAAGGCAGGCTAACATCTCGGATGCAGTATTTTACAACATTCCTGGCGTATCGGCCCATACTTCTCGGTGGGAACATTATACACGTCTATAACGTAACATAACCTAACCTAACCCATCTAGCCCTTCGCTGGTAATGTTTTACAGAATCCCGTTCCTGTCGTCCCGTACATCTCGGTTGGGAAGTTATATACGTCTACAGCGATATATATCCTAACGTAAGGCAGGCTAACATCTCGGATGCAGTAATTTACAACATTCCTGGCGTATCGGCTCTACTTCTCGGTGGGAACATTATACACGTCTATAACGTAACATAACCTAACCTAACCCATCTAGCCCCTCGCTGGTAATGTTTTACAGTATCCCGTTCCTGTCGTCCCGTACATCTCGGATGGGATGTTATATACGTCTATAGCGTTATATATCCTAACCTAAGGCAGGCTAACATCTCGGATGCAGTATTTTACAACATTCCTGGCGTATCGGCTCTACTTCTCGGTGGGAACATTATACACGTCTATAACGTAACATAACCTAACCTAACCCATCTAGCCCCTCGCTGGTAATTTTTTACAGAATCCCGTTCCTGTCGTCCCGTACATCTCGGTTGGGATGTTATATACGTCTACAGCGATATATATCCTAACCTAAGGCAGGCTAACATCTCGGATGCAGTATTTTACAACATTCCTGGCGTATCGGCCCGTACTTCTCGGTGGGAACATTATACACGTCTATAACGTAACATAACCTAACCTAACCCATCTAGCCCCTCGCTGGTAATGTTTTACAGAATCCCGTTCCTGTCGTCCCGTACATCTCGGATGGGATGTTATATGCGTCTACAGCGATATATATCCTAACGTGAGGCAGGCTAACATCTCGGATGTAGTATTTTACAACATTCTTGGAGTATCGGCCCCTACTTCTCGGTGGGAACATTATATACGTCTGTAACGTAACATAACCTAACCTAACCCATCTAGCCCCTCGTTGGCAATGTTTTTCAGAATCCCGTTCGTGTCGTCCCGTACATCTCGGATGGGATATTATATACGTCTATAGCGTTATATATCTTAACCTAAGGCAGGCTAACATCTCGGATGCAGTATTTTACAACATTCCTGGCGTATCGGCTCTACTTCTCGGTGGGAATATTATACACGTCTATAACGTAACATAACCTAACCTAACCCATCTAGCCCCTCGCTTCCAATGTTTTACAGAATCCCGTTCCTGTCGTCCCGTACATCTCGGTTGGGATGTTATATACGTCTACAGCGATATATATCCTAACGTAAGGCAGGCTAACATCTCGGATGTAGTATTTTACAACATTCTTGGAGTATCGGCCCCTACCTCTCGGTGGGAACATTGTATACGTCTGTAACGTAACATAACCTAACCTATCCCATCTAGCCCCTCTTTGGCAATGTTTTACAGAATCCCGTTCGTTTCGTCCCGTACATCTCGGTTGGGATATTATATACGTCTACAGCGATACATATCCTAACCTAAGGCAGGCTAACTTCTCGGATATAGTATTTTACAACATTCCTGTAGGATCAGCCTCTACTTCTCGGTGGGAACATTATATACGTCTATAACGTAATATAATCTAACCTAACACATCTAGCCCCTCGCTGGTAATGTTTTACAGAATCCCGTTTATGTCGTCCCGTACTTCTCGGTTGGGATGATATATACGTCTACAGCGATATATATCTTAACTTAAGGCAGGCTAACATCTCGGATGCAGTATTTTACAACATTCCTGGCGTATCGGCCCCTACTTCTCAGTGGGAATATTATATACGTCTGTCACGTAACATAACCTAACCTATCCCATCTAGCCCCTCGTTGGCAATGTTTTACAGAATCCCGTTCGTGTCGTCCCGTACATCTCGGTTGGGATGTTATATACGTCTACAGCGATATATATCCTAACGTAAGGCAGGCTAACATCTCGGATGTAGTATTTTACAACATTCTTGGAGTATCGGCCCCTACTTCTCGGTGGGAACATTATATACGTCTATAAAGTAACATAACCTAACCTAACCCATCTAGCCCCTCGTTGGCAATGTTTTTCAGAATCCCGTTCGTGTCGTCCCGTACATCTCGGATGGGATATTATATACGTCTATAGCGTTATATATCTTAACCTAAGGCAGGCTAACATCTCGGATGCAGTATTTTACAACATTCCTGGCGTATCGGCCCCTACTTCTCAGTGTGAATATTATATACGTCTGTCACGTAACATAACCTAACCTATCCCATCTAGCCCCTCGTTGGCAATGTTTTACAGAATCCCGTTCGTGTCGTCCCGTACATCTCGGTTGGGATGTTATATACGTCTACAGCGATATATATCCTAACGTAAGGCAGGCTAACATCTCGGATGTAGTATTTTACAACATTCTTGGAGTATCGGCCCCTACTTCTCGGTGGGAACATTATATACGTCTATAAAGTAACATAACCTAACCTAACCCATCTAGCCCCTCGTTGGCAATGTTTTTCAGAATCCCGTTCGTCTCGTCCCGTACATCTCGGATGGGATATTATATACGTCTATAGCGTTATATATCTTAACCTAAGGCAGGCTAACATCTCGGATGCAGTATTTTACAACATTCCTGGCGTATCGGCTCTACTTCTCGGTGGGAATATTATACACGTCTATAACGTAACATAACCTAACCTAACCCATCTAGCCCCTCGATGGCAATGTTTTACAGAATCCCGTTCCTGTCGTCCCGTACATCTCGGTTGGGATGTTATATACGTCTACAGCGATATATATCCTAACGTAAGGCAGGCTAACATCTCGGATGTAGTATTTTACAACATTCTTGGAGTATCGGCCCCTACTTCTCGGTGGGAACATTGTATACGTCTGTAACGTAACATAACCTAACCTATCCCATCTAGCCCCTCTTTGGCAATGTTTTACAGAATCCCGTTCGTTTCGTCCCGTACATCTCGGTTGGGATATTATATACGTCTACAGCGATACATATCCTAACCTAAGGCAGGCTAACTTCTCGGATATAGTATTTTACAACATTCCTGTAGGATCAGCCTCTACTTCTCGGTGGGAACATTATATACGTCTATAACGTAATATAATCTAACCTAACACATCTAGCCCCTCGCTGGTAATGTTTTACAGAATCCCGTTTATGTCGTCCCGTACTTCTCGGTTGGGATGATATATACGTCTACAGCGATATATATCCTAACGTAAGGCAGGCTAACATCTCGGATGTGGTATTTTACAACATTCTTGGAGTATCGGCCCCTACTTCTCGGTGGGAACATTATATACGTCTACAACGTAACATAACCTAACCTATCCCATCTAGTCCCTCGTTGGCAATGTTTTACAGAATCCCGTTCGTGTCGTCCCGTACATCTCGGTTGGGATATTATATACGTCTACAGCGTTATATATCCTAACCTAAGGCAGTCTACCATCTCGGTCGCAGTATTTTACGCCATTCCTGGCGTATCGGCCCGTACTTCACCGTGGGAACATTATACACGTCTATAACGTAGCATAACCTAACCTAACCCATCTAGCCCCTCGCTGGTAATATTTTACAGAATCCCGTTCGTGTCGTCCTGTACATCTGGGTTGGGATATTATATACGTCTATAGCGTTATATATCCTAACCTAAGGCAGGCTAACATCTCGGATGCAGTATTTTACAACATTCCTGGCGTATCGGCCCATACTTCTCGGCGGGAACATTATACACGTCTATAACGTAACATAACCTAACCTAACCCATCTAGCCCCTCGCTGGTAATGTTTTACAGAATCCCGTTCCTGTCGTCCCGTACATCTCGGTTGGGAAGTTATATACGTCTACAGTGATATATATCCTAACGTAAGGCAGGCTAACATCTCGGATGCAGTATTTTACAACATTCCTGGCGTATCGGCTCTACTTCTCGGTGGGAATATTATACACGTCTATAACGTAACATAACCTAACCTAACCCATCTAGCCCCTCGCTGGTAATTTTTTACAGAATCCCGTTCCTGTCGTCCCCTACATCTCGGTTGGGATGTTATATACGTCTACAGCGATATATATCCTAACCTAAGGCAGGCTAACATCTCGGGTGCAGTATTTTACAACATTCCTGCCGTATCGGCCCATACTTCTCGGTAGGAACATTATATAGGTCTATAACGTAACATAACCTAACCTAACACATCTAGCCCCTCGCTGGTAATGTTTTACAGAGTCCCGTTCGTGTCGTCCCGTACGTCTCGGATGGGACATTATATACGTCTACAGCGTTATATTTCCTAAGGTAAGGCAGGCTAACATCTCGGATGTAGTATTTTACAACATTCTTGGAATATCGGCCCATACTTCTCGGTGGGAACATTATATACGTCTATAAAGTAACATAACCTAACCTAACCCATCTAGCCCCTCGTTGGCAATGTTTTTCAGAATCCCGTTCGTGTCGTCCCGTACATCTCGGATGGGATATTATATACGTCTATAGCGATATATATCCTAACGTAAGGCAGGCTAACATCTCGGATGTAGTATTTTACAACATTCTTGGAGTATCGGCCCCTACTTCTCGGTGGGAACATTGTATACGTCTGTAACGTAACATAACCTAACCTATCCCATCTAGCCCCTCTTTGGCAATGTTTTACAGAATCCCGTTCGTTTCGTCCCGTACATCTCGGTTGGGATATTATATACGTCTACAGCGATACATATCCTAACCTAAGGCAGGCTAACTTCTCGGATATAGTATTTTACAACATTCCTGTAGGATCAGCCTCTACTTCTCGGTGGGAACATTATATACGTCTGTAACGTAACATAACCTAACCTATCCCATCTAGCCCCTCGTTGGCAATGTTTTACAGAATCCCGTTCGTGTCGTCCCGTACATCTCGGTTGGGATGTTATATACGTCTACAGCGATATATATCCTAACGTAAGGCAGGCTAACATGTCGGATGTAGTATTTTACAACATTCTTGGAGTATCGGCCCATACTTCTCGGTGGGAACTTTATATAAGTCTATAACGTAACATAACCTATCCTAACACATCTAGCACCTCGCTGGTAATGTTTTACAGAATCCCGTTCGTGTCGTCCCGTACGTCTCGGATGGGACATTATATACGTCTACAGCGTTATATTTCCTAAGGTAAGGCAGGCTAACATCTCGGATGTAGTATTTTACAACATTCTTGGAATATCGGCCCATACTTCTCGGTGGGAACATTATATACGTCTATAAAGTAACATAACCTAACCTAACCCATCTAGCCCCTCGTTGGCAATGTTTTTCAGAATCCCGTTCGTGTCGTCCCGTACATCTCGGATGGGATATTATATACGTCTATAGCGTTATATATCTTAACCTAAGGCAGGCTAACATCTCGGATGCAGTATTTTACAACATTCCTGGCGTATCGGCTCTACTTCTCGGTGGGAATATTATACACGTCTATAACGTAACATAACCTAACCTAACCCATCTAGCCCCTCGATGGCAATGTTTTACAGAATCCCGTTCCTGTCGTCCCGTACATCTCGGTTGGGATGTTATATACGTCTACAGCGATATATATCCTAACGTAAGGCAGGCTAACATCTCGGATGTAGTATTTTACAACATTCTTGGAGTATCGGCCCCTACTTCTCGGTGGGAACATTGTATACGTCTGTAACGTAACATAACCTAACCTATCCCATCTAGCCCCTCGCTGGTAATGTTTTACAGAATCCCGTTCCTGTCGTCCCGTACATCTCGGTTGGGAAGTTATATACGTCTACAGTGATATATATCCTAACGTAAGGCAGGCTAACATCTCGGATGCAGTATTTTACAACATTCCTGGCGTATCGGCTCTACTTCTCGGTGGGAATATTATACACGTCTATAACGTAACATAACCTAACCTAACCCATCTAGCCCCTCGCTGGTAATTTTTTACAGAATCCCGTTCCTGTCGTCCCCTACATCTCGGTTGGGATGATATATACGTCTACAGCGATATATATCCTAACGTAAGGCAGGCTAACATCTCGGATGTGGTATTTTACAACATTCTTGGAGTATCGGCCCCTACTTCTCGGTGGGAACATTATATACGTCTACAACGTAACATAACCTAACCTATCCCATCTAGTCCCTCGTTGGCAATGTTTTACAGAATCCCGTTCGTGTCGTCCCGTACATCTCGGTTGGGATATTATATACGTCTACAGCGTTATATATCCTAACCTAAGGCAGTCTACCATCTCGGTCGCAGTATTTTACGCCATTCCTGGCGT
Organism: Xylocopa violacea; assembly: GCA_963969225.1. Taxonomy (NCBI): domain Eukaryota; kingdom Metazoa; phylum Arthropoda; class Insecta; order Hymenoptera; family Apidae; genus Xylocopa; species Xylocopa violacea. The sequence continues at coordinate 1,228,980 of CAXAJV010001083.1, forward strand.
ATCGGCCCGTACTTCACCGTGGGAACATTATACACGTCTATAACGTAGCATAACCTAACCTAACCCATCTAGCCCCTCGCTGGTAATATTTTACAGAATCCCGTTCGTGTCGTCCTGTACATCTGGGTTGGGATATTATATACGTCTATAGCGTTATATATCCTAACCTAAGGCAGGCTAACATCTCGGATGCAGTATTTTACAACATTCCTGGCGTATCGGCCCATACTTCTCGGTGGGAACATTATACACGTCTATAACGTAACATAACCTAACCTAACCCATCTAGCCCCTCGCTGGTAATGTTTTACAGAATCCCATTCGTGTCGTCCTGTACAACTGGTTTGGGATATTATATACGTCTATAGCTTTATATATCCTAACCTAAGGCAGGCTAACATCTCGGATGCAGTATTTTACAACATTCCTGGCGTATCGGCCCATACTTCTCGGCGGGAACATTATACACGTCTATAACGTAACATAACCTAACCTAACCCATCTAGCCCCTCGCTGGTAATGTTTTACAGAATCCCGTTCCTGTCGTCCCGTACATCTCGGTTGGGAAGTTATATACGTCTACAGTGATATATATCCTAACGTAAGGCAGGCTAACATCTCGGATGCAGTATTTTACAACATTCCTGGCGTATCGGCTCTACTTCTCGGTGGGAACATTATACACGTCTATAACGTAACATAACCTAACCTAACCCATCTAGCCCCTCTTTGGCAATGTTTTACAGAATCCCGTTCGTTTCGTCCTGTACATCTCGGTTGGGATATTATATACGTCTACAGCGATACATATCCTAACCTAAGGCAGGCTAACTTCTCGGATATAGTATTTTACAACATTCCTGTAGGATCAGCCTCTACTTCTCGGTGGGAACATTATATACGTCTATAACGTAATATAATCTAACCTAACACATCTAGCCCCTCGCTGGTAATGTTTTACAGAATCCCGTTTATGTCGTCCCGTACTTCTCGGTTGGGATGATATATACGTCTACAGCGATATATATCCTAACGTAAGGCAGGCTAACATCTCGGATGTGGTATTTTACAACATTCTTGGAGTATCGGCCCCTACTTCTCGGTGGGAACATTATATACGTCTACAACGTAACATAACCTAACCTATCCCATCTAGTCCCTCGTTGGCAATGTTTTACAGAATCCCGTTTATGTCGTCCCGTACTTCTCGGTTGGGATGATATATACGTCTACAGCGATATATATCCTAACGTAAGGCAGGCTAACATCTCGGATGTGGTATTTTACAACATTCTTGGAGTATCGGCCCCTACTTCTCGGTGGGAACATTATATACGTCTACAACGTAACATAACCTAACCTATCCCATCTAGTCCCTCGTTGGCAATGTTTTACAGAATCCCGTTCGTGTCGTCCCGTACATCTCGGTTGGGATATTATATACGTCTACAGCGTCATATATCCTAACCTAAGGCAGTCTACCATCTCGGTCGCAGTATTTTACGCCATTCCTGGCGTATCGGCCCGTACTTCACCGTGGGAACATTATACACGTCTATAACGTAGCATAACCTAACCTAACCCATCTAGCCCCTCGCTGGTAATATTTTACAGAATCCCGTTCGTGTCGTCCTGTACATCTGGGTTGGGATATTATATACGTCTATAGCGTTATATATCCTAACCTAAGGCAGGCTAACATCTCGGATGCAGTATTTTACAACATTCCTGGCGTATCGGCCCATACTTCTCGGTGGGAACATTATACACGTCTATAACGTAACATAACCTAACCTAACCCATCTAGCCCCTCGCTGGTAATGTTTTACAGAATCCCATTCGTGTCGTCCTGTACAACTGGTTTGGGATATTATATACGTCTATAGCTTTATATATCCTAACCTAAGGCAGGCTAACATCTCGGATGCAGTATTTTACAACATTCCTGGCGTATCGGCCCATACTTCTCGGCGGGAACATTATACACGTCTATAACGTAACATAACCTAACCTAACCCATCTAGCCCCTCGCTGGTAATGTTTTACAGAATCCCGTTCCTGTCGTCCCGTACATCTCGGTTGGGAAGTTATATACGTCTACAGTGATATATATCCTAACGTAAGGCAGGCTAACATCTCGGATGCAGTATTTTACAACATTCCTGGCGTATCGGCTCTACTTCTCGGTGGGAACATTATACACGTCTATAACGTAACATAACCTAACCTAACCCATCTAGCCCCTCGCTGGTAATGTTTTACAGTTTCCCGTTCCTGTCGTCCCGTACATCTCGGATGGGATGTTATATACGTCTATAGCGTTATATATCCTAACCTAAGGCAGGCTAACATCTCGGATGCAGTATTTTACAACATTCCTGGAGTATCGGCTCTACTTCTCGGTGGGAACATTATACACGTCTATAACGTAACATAACCTAACCTAACCCATCTAGCCCCTCGCTGGTAATTTTTTACAGAATCCCGTTCCTGTCGTCCCGTACATTTCGGTTGGGATGTTATATACGTCTACAGCGATATATATCCTAACCTAAGGCAGGCTAACATCTCGGATGCAGTATTTTACAACATTCCTGGCGTATCGGCCCGTACTTCTCGGTGGGAACATTATACACGTCTATAACGTAACACAACCTAACCTAACCCATCTAGCCCCTCGCTGGTAATGTTTTACAGAATCCCGTTCGTGTCGTCCCGTACGTCTCGGATGGGACATTATATACGTCTACAGCGTTATATTTCCTAAGGTAAGGCAGGCTAACATCTCGGATGTAGTATTTTACAACATTCTTGGAGTATCGGCCCATACTTCTCGGTGGGAACATTATATACGTCTATAAAGTAACATAACCTAACCTAACCCATCTAGCCCCTCGTTGGCAATGTTTTACAGAATCCCGTTCGTGTCGTCCCGTACATCTCGGATGGGATATTATATACGTCTATAGCGTTATATATCTTAACCTAAGGCAGGCTAACATCTCGGATGCAGTATTTTACAACATTCCTGGCGTATCGGCTCTACTTCTCGGTGGGAATATTATACACGTCTATAACGTAACATAACCTAACCTAACCCATCTAGCCCCTTGCTGGTAATTTTTTACAGAATCCCGTTCCTGTCGTCCCGTACATCTCGGTTGGGATGTTATATACGTCTACAGCGATATATATCCTAACCTAAGGCAGGCTAACATCTCGGATGCAGTATTTTACAACATTCCTGGCGTATCGGCCCGTACTTCTCGGTGGGAACATTATACACGTCTATAACGTAACATAACCTAACCTAACCCATCTAGCCCCTCGCTGGTAATGTTTTACAGAATCCCGTTCCTGTCGTCCCGTACATCTCGGATGGGATGTTATATGCGTCTACAGCGATATATATCCTAACGTAAGGCAGGCTAACATCTCGGATGTAGTATTTTACAACTTTCTTGGAGTATCGGCCCCTACTTCTCGGTGGGAACATTATATACGTCTGTAACGTAACATAACCTAACCTATCCCACCTAGCCCCTCGTTGGCAATGTTTTACAGAATCCCGTTCGTGTCGTCCCGTACATCTCGGTTGGGATATTATATACGTCTACAGCGATATATATCCTAACCTAAGGCAGGTTAACTTCTCGGATATATTATTTTACAACATTCCTGGCATATCGGCCCCTACTTCTCGGTGGGAACATTATATACGTTTATAACGTATCACAACCTAATCTAACCCATCTAGCCCCTCGCTGGTAATGATTTACAGAATCCCGTTCCTGTCGTCCCGTACGTCTCGGATGGGAAATTATAAACTTCTACAGCGTTATATATCCTAACCTAAGGCAGGCTAACATCTCGGGTGCAGTATTTTACAACATTCCTGCCGTATCGGCCCATACTTCTCGGTAGGAACATTATATAGGTCTATAACGTAACATAACCTAACCTAACACATCTAGCCCCTCGCTGGTAATGTTTTACAGAGTCCCGTTCGTGTCGTCCCGTACGTCTCGGATGGGACATTATATCCGTCTACAGCGTTATATATCTTAACTTAAGGCAGGCTAACATCTCGGATGCAGTATTTTACGACATTCTTGGAGTATCGGCCCCTGCTTCTCGGTGGGAACATTATATACGTCAATAACGTAACATACCCTAACCTAACCCATCTAGCCCCTCGCTGGCAATGTTTTACAGAATCCCGTTCGTTTCGTCCCGTACATCTCGGTTGGGATATTATATACGTCTACAGCGATACATATCCTAACCTAAGGCAGGCTAACTTCTCGGATATAGTATTTTACAACATTCCTGTAGGATCAGCCTCTACTTCTCGGTGGGAACATTATATACGTCTATAACGTAATATAATCTAACCTAACACATCTAGCCCCTCGCTGGTAATGTTTTACAGAATCCCGTTTATGTCGTCCCGTACTTCTCGGTTGGGATGATATATACGTCTACAGCGATATATATCCTAACGTAAGGCAGGCTAAAATCTCGGATGTGGTATTTTACAACATTCTTGGAGTATCGGCCCCTACTTCTCGGTGGGAACATTATATACGTCTACAACGTAACATAACCTAACCTATCCCATCTAGTCCCTCGTTGGCAATGTTTTACAGAATCCCGTTCGTGTCGTCCCGTACATCTCGGTTGGGATATTATATACGTCTACAGCGTTATATATCCTAACCTAAGGCAGTCTACCATCTCGGTCGCAGTATTTTACGCCATTCCTGGCGTATCGGCCCGTACTTCACCGTGGGAACATTATACACGTCTATAACTTAGCATAACCTAACCTAACCCATCTAGCCCCTCGCTGGTAATATTTTACAGAATCCCGTTCGTGTCGTCCTGTACGTCTGGGTTGGGATATTATATACGTCTATAGCGTTATATATCCTAACCTAAGGCAGGCTAACATCTCGGATGCAGTATTTTACAACATTCCTGGCGTATCGGCCCATACTTCTCGGTGGGAACATTATACACGTCTATAACGTAACATAACCTAACCTAACCCATCTAGCCCCTCGCTGGTAATGTTTTACAGAATCCCATTCGTGTCGTCCTGTACAACTGGGGTGGGATATTATATACGTCTATAGCTTTATATATCCTAACCTAAGGCAGGCTAACATCTCGGATGCAGTATTTTACAACATTCCTGGCGTATCGGCCCATACTTCTCGGTGGGAACATTATACACGTCTATAACGTAACATAACCTAACCTAACCCATCTAGCCCCTCGCTGGTAATGTTTTACAGAATCCCGTTCCTGTCGTCCCGTACATCTCGGTTGGGAAGTTATATACGTCTACAGCGATATATATCCTAACGTTAGGCAGGCTAACATCTCGGATGCAGTATTTTACAACATTCCTGGCGTATCGGCTCTACTTCTCGGTGGGAACATTATACACGTCTATAACGTAACATAACCTAACCTAACCCATCTAGCCCCTCGCTGGTAATGTTTTACAGTATCCCGTTCCTGTCGTCCCGTACATCTCGGATGGGATGTTATATACGTCTATAGCGTTATATATCCTAACCTAAGGCAGGCTAACATCTCGGATGCAGTATTTTACAACATTCCTGGCGTATCGGCTCTACTTCTCGGTGGGAACATTATACACGTCTATAACGTAACATAACCTAACCTAACCCATCTAGCCCCTCGCTGGTAATGTTTTACAGAATCCCGTTCCTGTCGTCCCGTACATCTCGGATGGGATGTTATATGCGTCTACAGCGATATATATCCTAACGTAAGGCAGGCTAACATCTCGGATGTAGTATTTTACAACATTCTTGGAGTATCGGCCCCTACTTCTCGGTGGGAACATTATATACGTCTGTAACGTAACATAACCTAACCTATCCCACCTAGCCCCTCGTTGGCAATGTTTTACAGAATCCCGTTCGTGTCGTCCCGTACATCTCGGTTGGGATATTATATACGTCTACAGCGATATATATCCTAACCTAAGGCAGGCTAACTTCTCGGATATATTATATTACAACATTCCTGGCATATCGGCCCCTACTTCTCGGTAGGAACATTATATACGTTTATAACGTATCACAACCTAATCTAACCCATCTAGCCCCTCGCTGGTAATGATTTACAGAATCCCGTTCCTGTCGTCCCGTACGTCTCGGATGGGACATTATAAACTTCTACAGCGTTATATATCCTAACCTAAGGCAGGCTAACATCTCGGGTGCAGTATTTTACAACATTCCTGCCGTACCGGCACATACTTCTCGGTGGGAACATTATATAGGTCTATAACGTAACATAACCTAACCTAACACATCTAGCCCCTCGCTGGTAATGTTTTACAGAGTCCCGTTCGTGTCGTCCCGTACGTCTCGGATGGGACATTATATCCGTCTGCAGCGTTATATATCTTAACTTAAGGCAGGCTAACATCTCGGATGCAGTATTTTACGACATTCCTGGCGTATCGGCCCCTACTTCTCAGTGGGAACATTATATACGTCTGTAACGTAACATAACCTAACCTATCCCATCTAGCCCCTCGTTGGCAATGTTTTACAGAATCCCGTTCGTGTCGTCCCGTACATCTCGGTTGGGATGTTATATACGTCTACAGCGATATATATCCTAACGTAAGGCAGGCTAACATGTCGGATGTAGTATTTTACAACATTCTTGGAGTATCGGCCCCTACTTCTCGGTGGGAACATTATATACGTCAATAACGTAACATACCCTAACCTAACACATCTAGCCCCTCGCTGGCAATGTTTTACAGAATCCCGTTCGTGTCGTCCCGTACGTCTCGGATGGGACATTATATACGTCTACAGCGTTATATATCTTAACCTAAGGCAGGCTAACATCTCGGATGCAGTATTTTACAACATTCCTGGCGTATCGGCTCTACTTCTCGGTGGGAATATTATACACGTCTATAACGTAACATAACCTAACCTAACCCATCTAGCCCCTCGCTGGTAATTTTTTACAGAATCCCGTTCCTGTCGTCCCGTACATCTCGGTTGGGATGTTATATACGTCTACAGCGATATATATCCTAACCTAAGGCAGGCTAACATCTCGGATGCAGTATTTTACAACAATCCTGGCGTATCGGCGCGTACTTCTCGGTGGGAACATTATACACGTCTATAACGTAACATAACCTAACCTAACCCATCTAGCCCCTCGCTGGTAATGTTTTACAGAATCCCGTTCCTGTCGTCCCGTACATCTCGGATGGGATGTTATATGCGTCTACAGCGATATATATCCTAACGTAAGGCAGGCTAACATCTCGGATGTAGTATTTTACAACATTCTTGGAGTATCGGCCCCTACTTCTCGGTGGGAACATTATATACGTCTGTAACGTAACATAACCTAACCTATCCCACCTAGCCCCTCGTTGGCAATGTTTTACAGAATCCCGCTCGTGTCGTCCCGTACATCTCGGTTGGGATATTATATACGTCTACAGCGATATATATCCTAACCTAAGGCAGGCTAACTTCTCGGATATATTATTTTACAACATTCCTGGCATATCGGCCCCTACTTCTCGGTGGGAACATTATATACGTTTATAACGTATCACAACCTAATCTAACCCATCTAGCCCCTCGCTGGTAATGTTTTACAGAGTCCCGTTCGTGTCGTCCCGTACGTCTCGGATGGGACATTATATCCGTCTACAGCGTTATATATCTTAACTTAAGGCAGGCTAACATCTCGGATGCAGTATTTTACGACATTCCTGGCGTATCGGCCCCTACATCTCAGTGGGAACATTATATACGTCTGTAACGTAACATAACCTAACCTATCCCATCTAGCCCCTCGTTGGCAATGTTTTACAGAATCCCGTTCGTGTCGTCCCGTACATCTCGGTTGGGATGTTATATACGTCTACAGCGATATATATCCTAACGTAAGGCAGGCTAACATGTCGGATGTAGTATTTTACAACATTCTTGGAGTATCGGCCCCTACTTCTCGGTGGGAACATTATACACGTCTATAACGTAACATAACCTAACCTAACCCATCTAGCCCCTCGCTGGTAATGTTTTACAGAATCCCGTTCCTGTCGTCCCGTACATCTCGGTTGGGAAGTTATATACGTCTACAGCGATATATATCCTAACGTAAGGCAGGCTAACATCTCGGATGCAGTATTTTACAACATTCCTGGCGTATCGGCTCTACTTCTCGGTGGGAACATTATACACGTCTATAACGTAACATAACCTAACCTAACCCATCTAGCCCCTCGCTGGTAATGTTTTACAGTATCCCGTTCCTGTCGTCCCGTACATCTCGGATGGGATGTTATATACGTCTATAGCGTTATATATCCTAACCTAAGGCAGGCTAACATCTCGGATGCAGTATTTTACAACATTCCTGGCGTATCGGCTCTACTTCTCGGTGGGAACATTATATACGTTTATAACGTATCACAACCTAATCTAACCCATCTAGCCCCTCGCTGGTAATGATTTACAGAATCCCGTTCCTGTCGACCCGTACGTCTCGGATGGGACATTATAAACTTCTACAGCGTTATATATCCTAACCTAAGGCAGGCTAACATCTCGGGTGCAGTATTTTACAACATTCCTGCCGTATCGGCCCATACTTCTCGGTGGGAACATTATATAGGTCTATAACGTAACATAACCTAAATTAACACATCTAGCCCCTCGCTGGTAATGTTTTACAGAGTCCCGTTCGTGTCGTCCCGTACGTCTCGGATGGAACATTATATCCGTCTACAGCGTTATATATCTTAACTTAAGGCAGGCTAACATCTCGGATGCAGAATTTTACGACATTCCTGGCGTATCGGCCCCTACTTCTCAGTGGGAACATTACATACGTCTATAACGTAACATAACCTAACCTAACCCATCTAGCCCCTCGCTGGTAATGTTTTACAGAATCCCGTTCCTGTCGTCCCGTACATCTCGGTTGGGAAGTTATATACGTCTACAGCGATATATATCCTAACGTAAGGCAGGCTAACATCTCGGATGCAGTATTTTACAACATTCCTGGCGTATCGGCTCTACTTCTCGGTGGGAACATTATACACGTCTATAACGTAACATAACCTAACCTAGCCCATCTAGCCCCTCGCTGGTAATGTTTTACAGTATCCCGTTCCTGTCGTCCCGTACATCTCGGATGGGATGTTATATACGTCTATAGCGTTATATATCCTAACCTAAGGCAGGCTAACATCTCGGATGCAGTATTTTACACCATTCCTGGCGTATCGGCTCTACTTCTCGGTGGGAACATTATATACGTTTATAACGTATCACAACCTAATCTAACCCATCTAGCCCCTCGCTGGTAATGATTTACAGAATCCCGTTCCTGTCGTCCCGTACGTCTCGGATGGGACATTATAAACTTCTACAGCGTTATATATCCTAACCTAAGGCAGGCTAACATCTCGGGTGCAGTATTTTACAACATTCCTGCCGTATCGGCCCATACTTCTCGGTGGGAACATTATATAGGTCTATAACGTAACATAACCTAAATTAACACATCTAGCCCCTCGCTGGTAATGTTTTACAGAGTCCCGTTCGTGTCGTCCCGTACGTCTCGGATGGAACATTATATCCGTCTACAGCGTTATATATCTTAACTTAAGGCAGGCTAACATCTCGGATGCAGTATTTTACGACATTCCTGGCGTATCGGCCCCTACTTCTCAGTGGGAACATTACATACGTCTGTAACGTAACATAACCTAACCTATCCCATCTAGCCCCTCGTTGGCAATGTTTTACAGAATCCCGTTCGTGTCGTCCCGTACATCTCGGTTGGGATGTTATATACGTCTACAGCGATATATATCCTAACGTAAGGCAGGCTAACATGTCGGATGTAGTATTTTACAACATTCTTGGAGTATCGGCCCCTACTTCTCGGTGGGAACATTATATACGTCAATAACGTAACATACCCTAACCTAACACATCTAGCCCCTCGCTGGCAATGTTTTAGAGAATCCCGTTCCTGTCGTCCCGTACGTCTCTGTTGGGACATTATAAACGTCTACAGCGTTATATATCCTAACGTAAGGCAGGCTAACATCTCGGTTTCTGTATTTTACAACATTCCTGGCGTATCGGCCCATACTTCTCGGTGGGAACTTTATATAGGTCTATAACGTAACATAACCTATCCTAACACATCTAGCCCCTCGCTGGTAATGTTTTACAGAATCCCGTTCGTGTCGTCCCGTACGTCTCGGATGGGACATTATATACGTCTACAGCGTTATATTTCCTAAGGTAAGGCAGGCTAACATCTCGGATGTAGTATTTTACAACATTCTTGGAGTATCGGCCCATACTTCTCGGTGGGAACATTATATACGTCTATAAAGTAACATAACCTAACCTAACCCATCTAGCCCCTCGTTGGCAATGTTTTACAGAATCCCGTTCTTGTCGTCCCGTACATCTCGGATGGGATATTATATACGTCTATAGCGTTATATATCTTAACCTAAGGCAGGCTAACATCTCGGATGCAGTATTTTACAACATTCGTGGCGTATCGGCTCTACTTCTCGGTGGGAATATTATACACGTCTATAACGTAACATAACCTAACCTAACCCATCTAGCCCCTCGCTGGTAATTTTTTACAGAATCCCGTTCCTGTCGTCCCGTACATCTCGGTTGGGATGTTATATACGTCTACAGCGATATATATCCTAACCTAAGGCAGGCTAACATCTCGGATGCAGTATTTTACAACATTCCTGGCGTATCGGCCCGTACTTCTCGGTGGGAACATTATACACGTCTATAACGTAACATAACCTAACCTAACCCATCTAGCCCCTCGCTGGTAATGTTTTACAGAATCCCGTTCCTGTCGTCCCGTACATCTCGGATGGGATGTTATATGCGTCTACAGCGATATATATCCTAACGTAAGGCAGGCTAACATCTCGGATGTAGTATTTTACAACATTCTTGGAGTATCGGCCCCTACTTCTCGGTGGAAACATTATATACGTCTGTAACGTAACATAACCTAACCTATCCCACCTAGCCCCTCGTTGGCAATGTTTTACAGAATCCCGTTCGTGTCGTCCCGTACATCTCGGTTGGGATATTATATACGTCTACAGCGATATATATCCTAACCTAAGGCAGGCTAACTTCTCGGATATATTATTTTACAACATTCCTGGCATATCGGCCCCTACTTCTCGGTGGGAACATTATATACGTTTATAACGTATCACAACCTAATCTAACCCATCTAGCCCCTCGCTGGTAATGTTTTACAGAGTCCCGTTCGTGTCGTCCCGTACGTCTCGGATGGGACATTATATCCGTCTACAGCGTTATATATCTTAACTTAAGGCAGGCTAACATCTCGGATGCAGTATTTTACGACATTCCTGGCGTATCGGCCCCTACATCTCAGTGGGAACATTATATACGTCTGTAACGTAACATAACCTAACCTATCCCATCTAGCCCCTCGTTGGCAATGTTTTACAGAATCCCGTTCGTGTCGTCCCGTACATCTCGGTTGGGATGTTATATACGTCTACAGCGATATATATCCTAACGTAAGGCAGGCTAACATCTCGGATGTAGTATTTTACAACATTCTTGGAGTATCGGCCCCTACTTCTCGGTGGGAACATTATATACGTCAATAACGTAACATACCCTAACCTAACCCATCTAGCCCCTCGTTGGCAATGTTTTTCAGAATCCCGTTCGTGTCGTCCCGTACATCTCGGATGGGATATTATATACGTCTATAGCGTTATATATCTTAACCTAAGGCAGGCTAACATCTCGGATGCAGTATTTTACAACATTCCTGGCGTATCGGCTCTACTTCTCGGTCGGAATATTATACACGTCTATAACGTAACATAACCTAACCTAACCCATCTAGCCCCTCGCTGGCAATGTTTTACAGAATCCCGTTCCCGTCGTCCCGTACATCTCGGTTGGGATGTTATATACGCCTACAGCGATATATATCCTAACGTAAGGCAGGCTAACATCTCGGATGTAGTATTTTACAACATTCTTGGAGTATCGGCCCCTACTTCTCGGTGGGAACATTGTATACGTCTGTAACGTAACATAACCTAACCTATCCCATCTAGCCCCTCTTTGGCAATGTTTTACAGAATCCCGTTCGTTTCGTCCCGTACATCTCGGTTGGGATATTATATACGTCTACAGCGATACATATCCTAACCTAAGGCAGGCTAACTTCTCGGATATAGTATTTTACAACATTCCTGTAGGATCAGCCTCTACTTCTCGGTGGGAACATTATATATTTCTATAACGTAATATAATCTAACCTAACACATCTAGCCCCTCGCTGGTAATGTTTTACAGAATCCCGTTTATGTCGTCCCGTACTTCTCGGTTGGGATGATATATACGTCTACAGCGATATATATCCTAACGTAAGGCAGCCTAACATGTCGGATGTAGTATTTTACAACATTCCTGGCGTATCGGCTCTACTTCTCGGTGGGAACATTATACACGTCTATAACGTAACATGACCTAACCTAACCCATCTAGCCCCTCGCTGGTAATTTTTTACAGAATCCCGTTCCTGTCGTCCCGTACATCTCGGTTGGGATGTTATATACGTCTACAGCGATATATATCCTAACCTAAGGCAGGCTAACATCTCGGATGCAGTATTTTACAACATTCCTGGCGTATCTGCCCGTACTTCTCGGTGGGAACATTACACACGTCTATAACGTAACATAACCTAACCTAACCCATCTAGCCCCTCGCTGGTAATGTTTTACAGAATCCCGTACCTGTCGTCCCGTACATCTCGGTTGGGAAGTTATATACGTCTACAGCGATATATATCCTAACGTAAGGCAGGCTAACACCTCGGATGTAGTATTTTACAACATTCTTGGAGTATCGGCCCCTACTTCTCGGTGGGAACATTGTATACGTCTGTAACGTAACATAACCTAACCTATCCCATCTAGCCCCTCTTTGGCAATGTTTTACAGAATCCCGTTCGTTTCGTCCCGTACATCTCGGTTGGGATATTATATACGTCTACAGCGATACATATCCTAACGTAAGGCAGCCTAACATGTCGGATGTAGTATTTTACAACATTCTTGGAGTATCGGCCCCTACTTCTCGGTGGGAACATTATATACGTCTATAACGTAACATAACCTAATCTAACCCATCTAGCCCCTCGCTGGTAATATTTTACAGAATCCCGTTCGTGTCGTCCCGTACATCTCGGTTGGGATATTATATACGTCTATAGCGTTATAAATCCTAACCTAAGGCAGGCTAACATCTCGGATGCAGTATTTTACAACATTCCTGGCGTATCGGCTGTACTTCTCGGTGGGAACATTATACACGTCTATAACGTAACATAACCTAACCTAACCCATCTAGCCCCTCGCTGGTAATGTTTTACAGAATCCCGTTCCTGTCGTCCCGTACATCTCGGTTGGGAAGTTATATACGTCTACAGCGATATATATCCTAACGTAAGGCAGGCTAACATCTCGGATGTAGTATTTTACAACAATCTTGGAGTATCGGGCCCTACTTCACCGTGGGAACATTATATAGGTCTATAACGTAACATAACCTAACCTAACACATCTAGCCCCTCGCTGGTAATGTTTTACAGAATCCCGTTCGTGTCGTCCCGTACGTCTCGGATGGGACATTATATACGTCTACAGCGATATATATCCTAACGTAAGGCAGGCTAACATCTCGGATGTAGTATTTTACAACAATCTTGGAGTATCGGGCCCTACTTCACTGTGGGAACATTATATAGGTCTATAACGTAACATAACCTAACCTAACACATCTAGCCCCTCGCTGGTAATGTTTTACAGAATACCGTTCGTGTCGTCCCGTAGGTCTCGTTTGGGACGTTATATACGTCTACAGCGTTATATATCCTAACCTAAGGCAGTCTACCATCTCGGTCGCAGTATTTTACGCCATTCCTGGCGTATCGGCCCGTACTTCACCGTGGGAACATTATACACGTCTATAACGTAGCATAACCTAACCTAACCCATCTAGCCCCTCGCTGGTAATATTTTACAGAATCCCGTTCGTGTCGTCCTGTACATCTGGGTTGGGATATTATATACGTCTATAGCGTTATATATCCTAACCTAAGGCAGTCTAACTTCTCGGATATAGTATTTTACAACATTCCTGTAGGATCAGCCTCTACTTCTCGGTGGGAACATTATATACGTCTATAACGTAATATAATCTAACCTAACACATCTAGCCCCTCGCTGGTAATGTTTTACAGAATCCCGTTTATGTCGTCCCGTACATCTCGGTTGGGATGATATATACGTCTACAGCGATATATATCCTAACGTAAGGCAGCCTAACATGTCGGATGTAGTATTTTACAACATTCTTGGAGTATCGGCACCTACTTCTCGGTGGGAACATTATATACGTCTATAACGTAACATAACCTAATCTAACCCATCTAGCCCCTCGCTGGTAATATTTTACAGAATCCCGTTCCTGTCGTCCCGTACATCTCGGATGGGATGTTATATACGTCTACAGCGATATATATCCTAACGTAAGGCAGGTTAACATCTCGATTGCAGTATTTTACAACATTCCTGGCGTATCGGCCCCTACTTCTCGGCGGGAACATTATATAGGTCTATAACGTAATATAACCTATCCTAACACATCTAGCCCCTCGCTGGTAATGTTTTACAGAATACCGTTCGTGTCGTCCCGTAGGTCTCGTTTGGGACGTTATATACGTCTACAGCGTTATATATCCTAACCTAAGGCAGTCTACCATCTCGGTCGCAGTATTTTACGCCATTCCTGGCGTATCGGCCCGTACTTCACCGTGGGAACATTATACACGTCTATAACGTAGCATAACCTAACCTAACCCATCTAGCCCCTCGCTGGTAATATTTTACAGAATCCCGTTCGTGTCGTCCCGTACATCTCGGATGGGATATTATATACGTCTATAGAGTTATATATCTTAACCTAAGGCAGGCTAACATCTCGGATGTAGTATTTTACAACATTCTTGGTGTATCGGCCCCTACTTCTCGGTGGGAACATTATATACGTCTGTAACGTAACATAACCTAACCTATCCCATCTAGCCCCTCGTTGGCAATGTTTTACAGAATCCCGTTCGTGTCGTCCCGTACATCTCGGTTGGGATATTATATACGTCTACAGCGATATATATCCTAACGTAAGGCAGCCTAACATGTCGGATGTAGTATTTTACAACATTCTTGGAGTATCGGCCCCTACTTCTCGGTGGGAACATTATATACGTCTATAACGTAACATAACCTAACCTAACACATCTAGCCCCTCGCTGGTAATGTTTTACAGAATCCCGTTCGTGTCGTCCCGTACGTCTCGTATGGGACATTATATACGTCTACAGCGTTATATTTCCTAACGTAAGGCAGGCTAACATCTCGTATGTAGTCTTTTACAACATTCTTCGAGTATCGGCCCATACTTCTCGGTGGGAACATTATACACGTCTATAACGTAACACAACCTAACCTAACCCATCTAGCCCCTCGCTGGTAATGTTTTACAGTATCCCGTTCCTGTCGTCCCGTACATCTCGGTTGGGATGTTATATACGTCTACAGCGATATATATCCTAACGTAAGGCAGGCTAACATCTCGGATGTAGTATTTTACAACATTCTTGGAGTATCGGCCCCTACTTCTCGGTGGGAACATTGTATACGTTTGTAACGTAACATAACCTAACCTGTCCCATCTAGCCCCTCTTTGGCAATGTTTTACAGAATCCCGTTCGTTTCGTCCCGTACATCTCGGTTGGGATATTATATACGTCTACAGCGATACATATCCTAACCTAAGGCAGGCTAACTTCTCGGATATAGTATTTTACAACATTCCTGTAGTATCAGCCTCTACTTCTCGGTGGGACCATTATATACGTCTATAACGTAATATAATCTAACCTAACACATCTAGCCCCTCGCTGGTAATGTTTTACAGAATCCCGTTTATGTCGTCCCGTACTTCTCGGTTGGGATGATATATACGTCTACAGCGATATATATCCTAACGTAAGGCAGCCTAACATGTCGGATGTAGTATTTTACAACGTTCTTGGAGTATCGGCCCCTACTTCTCGGTGGGATCATTATATACGTCTATAACGTAACATAACCTAACCTATCCCATCTAGCCCCTCGTTGGCAATGTTTTACAGAATCCCGTTCGTGTCGTCCCGTACATCTCGGTTGGGATATTATATACGTCTATAGCGTTATATATCTTAACCTAGGGCAGCCTAACATGTCGGATGTAGTATTTTACAACAATCTTGGAGTATCGGGCCCTACTTCACCGTGGGAACATTATATAGGTCTATAACGTAACATAACCTAACCTAACACATCTAGCCCCTCGCTGGTAATGTTTTACAGAATACCGTTCGTGTCGTCCCGTAGGTCTCGTTTGGGACGTTATATACGTCTACAGCGTTATATATCCTAACCTAAGGCAGTCTACCATCTCGGTCGCAGTATTTTACGCCATTCCTGGCGTATCGGCCCGTACTTCACCGTGGGAACATTATACACGTCTATAACGTAGCATAACCTAACCTAACCCATCTAGCCCCTCGCTGGTAATATTTTACAGAATCCCGTTCGTGTCGTCCTGTACATCTGGGTTGGGATATTATATACGTCTATAGCGTTATATATCCTAACCTAAGGCAGGCTAACTTCTCGGATATAGTATTTTACAACATTCCTGTAGGATCAGCCTCTACTTCTCGGTGGGAACATTATATACGTCTATAACGTAATATAATCTAACCTAACACATCTAGCCCCTCGCTGGTAATGTTTTACAGAATCCCGTTTATGTCGTCCCGTACATCTCGGTTGGGATGATATATACGTCTACAGCGATATATATCCTAACGTAAGGCAGCCTAACATGTCGGATGTAGTATTTTACAACATTCTTGGAGTATCGGCCCATACTTCTCGGTGGGAACATTATACACGTCTATAACGTAACATAACCTAACCTAACCCATCTAGCCCCTCGCTGGTAATGTTTTACAGTATCCCGTTCCTGTCGTCCCGTACATCTCGGATGGGATGTTATATACGTCTATAGAGTTATATATCTTAACCTAAGGCAGGCTAACATCTCGGATGTAGTATTTTACAACATTCTTGGTGTATCGGCCCCTACTTCTCGGTGGGAACATTATATACGTCTGTAACGTAACATAACCTAACCTATCCCATCTAGCCCCTCGTTGGCAATGTTTTACAGAATCCCGTTCGTGTCGTCCCGTACATCTCGGTTGGGATATTATATACGTCTACAGCGATATATATCCTAACGTAAGGCAGCCTAACATGTCGGATGTAGTCTTTTACAACATTCTTGGAGTATCGGCCCATACTTCTCGGTGGGAACATTATACACGTCTATAACGTAACATAACCTAACCTAACCCATCTAGCCCCTCGCTGGTAATGTTTTACAGTATCCCGTTCCTGTCGTCCCGTACATCTCGGATGGGATGTTATATACGTCTATAGCGTTATATATCCTAACCTAAGGCAGGCTAACATCTCGGACGCAGTATTTTACAACATTCCTGGCGTATCGGCTCTACTTCTCGGTGGGAACATTATACACGTCTATAACGTAACATGACCTAACCTAACCCATCTAGCCCCTCGCTGGTAATTTTTTACAGAATCCCGTTCCTGTCGTCCCGTACATCTCGGTTGGGATGTTATATACGTCTACAGCGATATATATCCTAGCGTAAGGCAGGCTAACATCTCGGATGTAGTATTTTACAACATTCTTGGAGTATCGGCCCCTACTTCTCGGTGGGAACATTGTATACGTTTGTAACGTAACATAACCTAACCTGTCCCATCTAGCCCCTCTTTGGCAATGTTTTACAGAATCCCGTTCGTTTCGTCCCGTACATCTCGGTTGGGATATTATATACGTCTACAGCGATACATATCCTAACCTAAGGCAGGCTAACTTCTCGGATATAGTATTTTACAACATTCCTGTAGGATCAGCCTCTACTTCTCGGTGGGACCATTATATACGTCTATAACGTAATATAATCTAACCTAACACATCTAGCCCCTCGCTGGTAATGTTTTACAGAATCCCGTTTATGTCGTCCCGTACTTCTCGGTTGGGATGATATATACGTCTACAGCGATATATATCCTAACGTAAGGCAGCCTAACATGTCGGATGTAGTATTTTACAACGTTCTTGGAGTATCGGCCCCTACTTCTCGGTGGGAACATTGTATACGTTTATAACGTATCACAACCTAACCTAACCCATCTAGCCCCTCGCTGGTAATGATTTACAGAATCCCGTTCCTGTCGTCCCGTACGTCTCGGATGGGACATTATATCCGTCTACAGCGTTATATATCTTAACTTAAGGCAGGCTAACATCTCGGATGCAGTATTTTACAACATTCCTGGCGTATCGGCCCATACTTCTCGGTGGGAACATTATATACGTCTATAACGTAATATAATCTAACCTAACACATCTAGCTCCTCGCTGGTAATGTTTTACAGAATCCCGTTTATGTCGTCCCGTACATCTCGGTTGGGATATTATATACGTCTACAGCGATATATATCCTAACGTAAGGCAGGCTAACATCTCGGATGTAGTATTTTACAACAATCTTGGAGTATCGGGCCCTACTTCACCGTGGGAACATTATATAGGTCTATAACGTAACATAACCTAACCTAACACATCTAGCCCCTCGCTGGTAATGTTTTACAGAATCCCGTTCGTGTCGTCCCGTACGTCTCGGATGGGACATTATATACGTCTACAGGGTTATATTTCCTAACGTAAGGCAGGCTAACATCTCGGATGTAGTATTTTACAACATTCTTGGAGTATCGGCCCATACTTCTCGGTGGGAACATTATATACGTCTATAACGTAACATAACCTAACCTATCCCATCTAGCCCCTCGTTGGCAATGTTTTACAGAATCCCGTTCGTGTCGTCCCGTACATCTCGGTTGGGATATTATATACGTCTATAGCGTTATATATCTTAACCTAAGGCAGGCTAACATCTCGGATGCAGTATTTTACAACATTCCTGGCGTATCGGCTGTACTTCTCGGTGGGAACATTATACACGTCTATAACGTAACATAACCTAACCTAACCCATCTAGCCCCTCGCTGGTAATGTTTTACAGAATCCCGTTCCTGTCGTCCCGTACATCTCGGTTGGGAAGTTATATACGTCTACAGCGATATATATCCTAACGTAAGGCAGGCTAACATCTCGGATGTAGTATTTTACAACAATCTTGGAGTATCGGGCCCTACTTCACCGTGGGAACATTATATAGGTCTATAACGTAACATAACCTAACCTAACACATCTAGCCCCTCGCTGGTAATGTTTTACAGTATCCCGTTCGTGTCGTCCCGTACGTCTCGGATGGGACATTATATACGTCTACAGGGTTATATTTCCTAACGTAAGGCAGGCTAACATCTCGGATGTAGTATTTTACAACATTCTTGGAGTATCGGCCCATACTTCTCGGTGGGAACATTATATACGTCTATAACGTAACATAACCTAACCTATCCCATCTAGCCCCTCGTTGGCAATGTTTTACAGAATCCCGTTCGTGTCGTCCCGTACATCTCGGTTGGGATATTATATACGTCTATAGCGTTATATATCTTAACCTAAGGCAGGCTAACATCTCGGATGCAGTATTTTACAAGATTCCTGGCGTATCGGCTCTACTTCTCGGTGGGAACATTATACACGTCTATAACGTAACATAACCTAACCTAACCCATCTAGCCCCTCGCTGGTAATGTTTTACAGAATCCCGTTCCTGTCGTCCCGTACATCTCGGTTGGGATGTTATATACGTCTACAGCGATATATATCCTAACGTAAGGCAGGCTAACATCTCGGATGTAGTATTTTACAACATTCTTGGAGTATCGGCACCTACTTCTCGGTGGGAACATTATATACGTCTGTAACGTAACATAACCTAACCCATCCCATCTAGCCCCTCGTTGGCAATGTTTTACTGAATCCCGTTCGTGTCGTCCCGTACATCTCGGTTGGGATGTTATATACGTCTACAGCGATATATATCCTAACGTAAGGCAGGCTAACATCTCGGATGTAGTATTTTACAACATTCTTGGAGTATAGGCCCCTACTTCTCGGTGGGAACATTATATACGTCTATAACGTAACATAACCTAATCTAACCCATCTAGCCCCTCGCTGGTAATATTTTACAGAATCCCGTTCGTGTCGTCCCGTACATCTCGGTTGGGATATTATATACGTCTATAGCGTTATAAATCCTAACCTAAGGCAGGCTAACATCTCGGATGCAGTATTTTACAACATTCCTGGCGTATCGGCTGTACTTCTCGGTGGGAACATTATACACGTCTATAACGTAACATAACCTGACCTAACCCATCTAGCCCCTCGCTGGTAATGTTTTACAGAATCCCGTTCCTGTCGTCCCGTACATCTCGGTTGGGAAGTTATATACGTCTACAGCGATATATATCCTAACGTAAGGCAGGCTAACATCTCGGATGTAGTATTTTACAACAATCTTGGAGTATCGGGCCCTACTTCACCGTGGGAACATTATATAGGTCTATAACGTAACATAACCTAACCTAACACATCTAGCCCCTCGCTGGTAATGTTTTACAGAATCCCGTTCGTGTCGTCCCGTACGTCTCGGATGGGACATTATATACGTCTACAGGGTTATATTTCCTAACGTAAGGCAGGCTAACATCTCGGATGTAGTATTTTACAACATTCTTGGAGTATCGGCCCATACTTCTCGGTGGGAACATTATATACGTCTATAACGTAACATAACCTAACCTATCCCATCTAGCCCCTCGTTGGCAATGTTTTACAGAATCCCGTTCGTGTCGTCCCGTACATCTCGGTTGGGATGTTATATACGTCTACAGCGATATATATCCTAACGTAAGGCAGGCTAACTTCTCGGATATAGTATTTTACAACATTCCTGTAGGATCAGCCTCTACTTCTCGGTGGGAACATTATATACGTCTATAACGTAATATAATCTAACCTAACACATCTAGCCCCTCGCTGGTAATGTTTTACAGAATCCCGTTTATGTCGTCCCGTACTTCTCGGTTGGGATGATATATACGTCTACAGCGATATATATCCTAACGTAAGGCAGCCTAACATGTCGGATGTAGTATTTTACAACATTCTTGGAGTATCGGCCCCTACTTCTCGGTGGGAACATTATATACGTCTATAACGTAACATAACCTAATCTAACCCATCTAGCCCCTCGCTGGTAATATTTTACAGAATCCCGTTCGTGTCGTCCCGTACATCTCGGTTGGGATATTATATACGTCTATAGCGTTATAAATCCTAACCTAAGGCAGGCTAATATCTCGGATGCAGTATTTTACAACATTCCTGGCGTATCGGCTGTACTTTTCGGTGGGAACATTATACACGTCTATAACGTAACATAACCTAACCTAACCCATCTAGCCCCTCGCTGGTAATGTTTTACAGAATCCCGTTCCTGTCGTCCCGTACATCTCGGTTGGGAAGTTATATACGTCTACAGCGATATATATCCTAACGTAAGGCAGGCTAACATCTCGGATGTAGTATTTTACAACAATCTTGGAGTATCGGGCCCTACTTCACCGTGGGAACATTATATAGGTCTATAACGTAACATAACCTAACCTAACACATCTAGCCCCTCGCTGGTAATGTTTTACAGAATCCCGTTCGTGTCGTCCCGTACGTCTCGGATGGGACATTATATACGTTTACAGCGATATATATCCTAACGTAAGGCAGGCTAACATCTCGGATGTAGTATTTTACAACAATCTTGGAGTATCGGGCCCCACTTCACCGTGGGAACATTATATAGGTCTATAACGTAACATAAACTAACCTAACACATCTAGCCCCTCGCTGGTAATGTTTTACAGAATACCGTTCGTGTCGTCCCGTAGGTCTCGTTTGGGACGTTATATACGTCTACAGCGTTATATATCCTAACCTAAGGCTGTCTACCATCTCGGTCGCAGTATTTTACGCCATTCCTGGCGTATCGGCCCGTACTTCACCGTGGGAACATTATACACGTCTATAACGTAGCATAACCTAACCTAACCCATCTAGCCCCTCGCTGGTAATATTTTACAGAATCCCGTTCGTGTCGTCCTGTACATCTGGGTTGGGATATTATATACGTCTATAGCGTTATATATCCTAACCTAAGGCAGGCTAACTTCTCGGATATAGTATTTTACAACATTCCTGTAGGATCAGCCTCTACTTCTCGGTGGAAACATTATATACGTCTATAACGTAATATAATCTAACCTAACCCATCGAGCCCCTCGCTGGTAATGTTTTACAGAATCCCGTTTATGTCGTCCCGTACTTCTCGGTTGGGATGATATATACGTCTACAGCGATATATATCCTAACGTAAGGCAGCCTAACATGTCGGATGTAGTATTTTACAACATTCTTGGAGTATCGGCCCCTACTTCTCGGTGGGAACATTATATACGTCTATAACGTAACATAACCTAATCTAACCCATCTAGCCCCTCGCTGGTAATATTTTACAGAATCCCGTTCGTGTCGTCCCGTACATCTCGGTTGGGATATTATATACGTCTATAGCGTTATAAATCCTAACCTAAGGCAGGCTAACATCTCGGATGCAGTATTTTACAACATTCCTGGCGTATCGGCTGTACTTCTCGGTGGGAACATTATACACGTCTATAACGTAACATAACCTAACCTAACCCATCTAGCCCCTCGCTGGTAATGTTTTACAGAATCCCGTTCCTGTCGTCCCGTACATCTCGGATGGGATATTATATACGTCTATAGCGTTATATATCTTAACCTAAGGCAGGCTAACATCTCGGATGCAGTATTTTACAAGATTCCTGGCGTATCGGCTCTACTTCTCGGTGGGAACATTATACACGTCTATAACGTAACATAACCGAACCTAACCCATCTAGCCCCTCGCTGGTAATGTTTTACAGAATCCCGTTCCTGTCGTCCCGTACATCTCGGTTGGGATGTTATATACGTCTACAGCGATATATATCCTAACGTAAGGCAGGCTAACATCTCGGATGTAGTATTTTACAACATTCTTGGAGTATCGGCACCTACTTCTCGGTGGGAACATTATATACGTCTGTAACGTAACATAACCTAACCCATCCCATCTAGCCCCTCGTTGGCAATGTTTTACTGAATCCCGTTCGTGTCGTCCCGTACATCTCGGTTGGGATGTTATATACGTCTACAGCGATATATATCCTAACGTAAGGCAGGCTAACATCTCGGATGTAGTATTTTACAACATTCTTGGAGTATAGGCCCCTACTTCTCGGTGGGAACATTATATACGTCTATAACGTAACATAACCTAATCTAACCCATCTAGCCCCTCGCTGGTAATATTTTACAGAATCCCGTTTATGTCTTCCCTTACATCTGGGTTGGGATGATATATACGTCTACAGCGATATATATCCTAACGTAAGGCAGCTTAACATGTCGGATGTAGTATTTTACAACATTCTTGGAGTATCGGCCCCTACTTCTCGGTGGGATCATTATATACGTCTATAACGTAACATAACCTAATCTAACCCATCTAGCCCCTCGCTGGTAATATTTTACAGAATCCCGTTCGTGTCGTCCCGTACATCTCGGTTGGGATATTATATACGTCTATAGCGTTATATATCTTAACCTAAGGCAGGCTAACATCTCGGATGCAGTATTTTACAACATTCCTGGCGTATCGGCTCTACTTCTCGGTGGGAACATTATACACGTCTATAACGTAACATAACCTAACCTAACCCATCTAGCCCCTCGCTGGTAATGTTTTACAGAATCCCGTTCCTGTCGTCCCGTACATCTCGGTTGGGAAGTTATATACGTCTACAGCGATATATATCCTAACGTAAGGCAGGCTAACATCTCGGATGTAGTATTTTACAACATTCTTGGAGTATCGGCCCCTACTTCTCGGTGGGAACATTGTATACGTCTGTAACGTAACATAACCTAACCTATCCCATCTAGCCCCTCTTTGGCAATGTTTTACAGAATCCCGTTCGTTTCGTCCCGTACATCTCGGTTGGGATATTATATACGTCTACAGCGATACATATCCTAACCTAAGGCAGGCTAACTTCTCGGATATAGTATTTTACAACATTCCTGTAGGATCAGCCTCTACTTCTCGGTGGGAACATTATATACGTCTATAACGTAATATAATCTAACCTAACACATCTAGCCCCTCGCTGGTAATGTTTTACAGAATCCCGTTTATGTCGTCCCGTACTTCTCGGTTGGGATGATATATACGTCTACAGCGATATATATCCTAACGTAAGGCAGCCTAACATGTCGGATGTAGTATTTTACAACATTCTTGGAGTATCGGCCCCTACTTCTCGGTGGGAACATTATATACGTCTATAACGTAACATAACCTAATCTAACCCATCTAGCCCCTCGCTGGTAATATTTTACAGAATCCCGTTCGTGTCGTCCCGTACATCTCGGTTGGGATATTATATACGTCTATAGCGTTATAAATCCTAACCTAAGGCAGGCTAATATCTCGGATGCAGTATTTTACAACATTCCTGGCGTATCGGCTGTACTTCTCGGTGGGAACATTATACACGTCTATAACGTAACATAACCTAACCTAACCCATCTAGCCCCTCGCTGGTAATGTTTTACAGAATCCCGTTCCTGTCGTCCCGTACATCTCGGTTGGGAAGTTATATACGTCTACAGCGATATATATCCTAACGTAAGGCAGGCTAACATCTCGGATGTAGTATTTTACAACAATCTTGGAGTATCGGGCCCTACTTCACCGTGGGAACATTATATAGGTCTATAACGTAACATAACCTAACCTAACACATCTAGCCCCTCGCTGGTAATGTTTTACAGAATACCAATCGTGTCGTCCCGTAGGTCTCGTTTGGGACGTTATATACGTCTACAGCGTTATATATCCTAACCTAAGGCTGTCTACCATCTCGGTCGCAGTATTTTACGCCATTCCTGGCGTATCGGCCCGTACTTCACCGTGGGAACATTATACACGTCTATAACGTAGCATAACCTAACCTAACCCATCTAGCCCCTCGCTGGTAATATTTTACAGAATCCCGTTCGTGTCGTCCTGTACATCTGGGTTGGGATATTATATACGTCTATAGCGTTATATATCCTAACCTAAGGCAGGCTAACTTCTCGGATATAGTATTTTACAACATTCCTGTAGGATCAGCCTCTACTTCTCGGTGGGAACATTATATACGTCTATAACGTAATATAATCTAACCTAACCCATCGAGCCCCTCGCTGGTAATGTTTTACAGAATCCCGTTCCTGTCGTCCCGTACGTCTCGGTTGGGAAGTTATATACGTCTACAGCGATATATATCCTAACGTAAGGCAGGCTAACATCTCGGATGTAGTATTTTACAACATTCTTGGAGTATCGGCCCCTACTTCTCGGTGGGAACATTGTATACGTCTGTAGCGTAACATAACCTAACCTATCCCATCTAGCCCCTCTTTGGCAATGTTTTACAGAATCCCGTTCGTTTCGTCCCGTACATCTCGGTTGGGATATTATATACGTCTACAGCGATACATATCCTAACCTAAGGCAGGCTAACTTCTCGGATATAGTATTTTACAACATTCCTGTAGGATCAGCCTCTACTTCTCGGTGGGAACATTATATACGTCTATAACGTAATATAATCTAACCTAACACATCTAGCCCCTCGCTGGTAATGTTTTACAGAATCCCGTTTATGTCGTCCCGTACTTCTCGGTTGGGATGATATATACGTCTACAGCGATATATATCCTAACGTAAGGCAGCCTAACACGTCGGATGTAGTATTTTACAACATTCTTGGAGTATCGGCCCCTACTTCTCGGTGGGAACATTATATACGTCTATAACGTAACATAACCTAATCTAACCCATCTAGCCCCTCGCTGGTAATATTTTACAGAATCCCGTTCGTGTCGTCCCGTACATCTCGGTTGGGATATTATATACGTCTATAGCGTTATAAATCCTAACCTAAGGCAGGCTAACATCTCGGATGCAGTATTTTACAACATTCCTGGCGTATCGGCTGTACTTCTCGGTGGGAACATTATACACGTCTATAACGTAACATAACCTAACCTAACCCATCTAGCCCCTCGCTGGTAATGTTTTACAGAATCCCGTTCCTGTCGTCCCGTACATCTCGGATGGGATATTATATACGTCTATAGCGTTATATATCTTAACCTAAGGCAGGCTAACATCTCGGATGCAGTATTTTACAAGATTCCTGGCGTATCGGCTCTACTTCTCGGTGGGAACATTATACACGTCTATAACGTAACATAACCGAACCTAACCCATCTAGCCCCTCGCTGGTAATGTTTTACAGAATCCCGTTCCTGTCGTCCCGTACATCTCGGTTGGGATGTTATATACGTCTACAGCGATATATATCCTAACGTAAGGCAGGCTAACATCTCGGATGTAGTATTTTACAACATTCTTGGAGTATCGGCACCTACTTCTCGGTGGGAACATTATATACGTCTGTAACGTAACATAACCTAACCCATCCCATCTA
Source organism: Xylocopa violacea (assembly GCA_963969225.1). NCBI lineage: Eukaryota > Metazoa > Arthropoda > Insecta > Hymenoptera > Apidae > Xylocopa > Xylocopa violacea. Next base: position 1,255,933 of record CAXAJV010001083.1, read on the forward strand.
GCCCCTCGTTGGCAATGTTTTACTGAATCCCGTTCGTGTCGTCCCGTACATCTCGGTTGGGATGTTATATACGTCTACAGCGATATATATCCTAACGTAAGGCAGGCTAACATCTCGGATGTAGTATTTTACAACATTCTTGGAGTATAGGCCCCTACTTCTCGGTGGGAACATTATATACGTCTATAACGTAACATAACCTAATCTAACCCATCTAGCCCCTCGCTGGTAATATTTTACAGAATCCCGTTTATGTCTTCCCTTACATCTGGGTTGGGATGATATATACGTCTACAGCGATATATATCCTAACGTAAGGCAGCCTAACATGTCGGATGTAGTATTTTACAACATTCTTGGAGTATCGGCCCCTACTTCTCGGTGGGATCATTATATACGTCTATAACGTAACATAACCTAATCTAACCCATCTAGCCCCTCGCTGGTAATATTTTACAGAATCCCGTTCGTGTCGTCCCGTACATCTCGGTTGGGATATTATATACGTCTATAGCGTTATAAATCCTAACCTAAGGCAGGCTAACATCTCGGATGCAGTATTTTACAACATTCCTGGCGTATCGTCTGTACTTCTCGGTGGGAACATTATACACGTCTATAACGTAACATAACCTGACCTAACCCATCTAGCCCCTCGCTGGTAATGTTTTACAGAATCCCGTTCCTGTCGTCCCGTACATCTCGGTTGGGAAGTTATATACGTCTACAGCGATATATATCCTAACGTAAGGCAGGCTAACATCTCGGATGTAGTATTTTTCAACAATCTTGGAGTATCGGGCCCTACTTCACCGTGGGAACATTATATAGGTCTATAACGTAACATAACCTAACCTAACACATCTAGCCCCTCGCTGGTAATGTTTTACAGAATCCCGTTCGTGTCGTCCCGTACGTCTCGGATGGGACATTATATACGTCTACAGGGTTATATTTCCTAACGTAAGGCAGGCTAACATCTCGGATGTAGTATTTTACAACATTCTTGGAGTATCGGCCCATACTTCTCGGTGGGAACATTATATACGTCTATAACGTAACATAACCTAACCTATCCCATCTAGCCCCTCGTTGGCAATGTTTTACAGAATCCCGTTCGTGTCGTCCCGTACATCTCGGTTGGGATATTATATACGTCTATAGCGTTATATATCTTAACCTAAGGCAGGCTAACATTTCGGATGCAGTATTTTACAACATTCCTGGCGTATCGGCTCTACTTCTCGGTGGGAACATTATACACGTCTATAACGTAACATAACCTAACCTAACCCATCTAGCCCCTCGCTGGTAATGTTTTACAGAATCCCGTTCCTGTCGTCCCGTACATCTCGGTTGGGAAGTTATATACGTCTACAGCGATATATATCCTAACGTAAGGCAGGCTAACATCTCGGATGTAGTATTTTACAACATTCTTGGAGTATCGGCCCCTACTTCTCGGTGGGAACATTGTATACGTCTATAACGTAACATAACCTAATCTAACCCATCTAGCCCCTCGCTGGTAATATTTTACAGAATCCCGTTTATGTCTTCCCTTACATCTGGGTTGGGATGTTATATACGTCTACAGCGATATATATCCTAACGTAAGGCAGGCTAACATCTCGGATGTAGTATTTTACAACATTCATGGAGTATCGGCCCCTACTTCTCGGTGGGAACATTATATACGTCTGTAACGTAACATAACCTAACCTATCCCATCTAGCCCCTCGTTGGCAATGTTTTACAGAATCCCGTTCGTGTCGTCCCGTACATCTCTGTTGGGATATTATATACGTCTATAGCGTTATATATCCTAACCTAAGGCAGGCTAACATCTCGGATGCAGTATTTTACAACATTCCTGGCGTATCGGCTCTACTTCTCGGTGGGAACATTATACACGTCTATAACGTAACATAACCTAACCTAACCCATCTAGCCCCTCGCTGGTAATGTTTTACAGAATCCCGTTCCTGTCGTCCCGTACGTCTCTGTTGGGATATTATATACGTCTATAGCGTTATATATCTTAACCTAAGGCAGGCTAACATTTCGGATGCAGTATCTTACAACATTCCTGGCGTATCGGCTCTACTTCTCGGTGGGAACATTATACACGTCTATAACGTAACATAACCTAACCTAACCCATCTAGCCCCTCGCTGGTAATGTTTTACAGAATCCCGTTCCTGTCGTCCCGTACATCTCGGTTGGGAAGTTATATACGTCTACAGCGATATATATCCTAACGTAAGGCAGGCTAACATCTCGGATGTAGTATTTTACAACATTCTTGGAGTATCGGCCCCTACTTCTCGGTGGGAACATTGTATACGTCTATAACGTAACATAACCTAATCTAACCCATCTAGCCCCTCGCTGGTAATGTTTTACAGAATCCCGTTCGTGTCGTCCCGTACGTCTCGGATGGGACATTATATACGTCTACAGCGATATATATCCTAACGTAAGGCAGGCTAACATCTCGGATGTAGTATTTTACAACAATCTTGGAGTATCGGGCCCTACTTCACCGTGGGAACATTATATAGGTCTATAACGTAACATAACCTAACCTAACACATCTAGCCCCTCGCTGGTAATGTTTTACAGAATACCGTTCGTGTCGTCCCGTAGGTCTCGTTTGGGACGTTATATACGTCTACAGCGTTATATATCCTAACCTAAGGCTGTCTACCATCTCGGTCGCAGTATTTTACGCCATTCCTGGCGTATCGGCCCGTACTTCACCGTGGGAACATTATACACGTCTATAACGTAGCATAACCTAACCTAACCCATCTAGCCCCTCGCTGGTAATATTTTACAGAATCCCGTTCGTGTCGTCCTGTACATCTGGGTAGGGATATTATATACGTCTATAGCGTTATATATCCTAACCTAAGGCAGGCTAACTTCTCGGATATAGTATTTTACAACATTCCTGTAGGATCAGCCTCTACTTCTCGGTGGGAACATTATATACGTCTATAACGTAATATAATCTAACCTAACCCATCGAGCCCCTCGCTGGTAATGTTTTACAGAATCCCGTTCCTGTCGTCCCGTACGTCTCGGTTGGGAAGTTATATACGTCTACAGCGATATATATCCTAACGTAAGGCAGGCTAACATCTCGGATGTAGTATTTTACAACATTCTTGGAGTATCGGCCCCTACTTCTCGGTGGGAACATTGTATACGTCTGTAGCGTAACATAACCTAACCTATCCCATCTAGCCCCTCTTTGGCAATGTTTTACAGAATCCCGTTCGTTTCGTCCCGTACATCTCGGTTGGGATATTATATACGTCTACAGCGATACATATCCTAACCTAAGGCAGGCTAACTTCTCGGATATAGTATTTTACAACATTCCTGTAGGATCAGCCTCTACTTCTCGGTGGGAACATTATATACGTCTATAACATAATATAATCTAACCTAACACATCTAGCCCCTCGCTGGTAATGTTTTACAGAATCCCGTTTATGTCGTCCCGTACTTCTCGGTTGGGATGATATATACGTCTACAGCGATATATATCCTAACGTAAGGCAGGCTAACATCTCGGATGTAGTATTTTACAACATTCTTGGAGTATCGGCCCCTACTTCTCGGTGGGAACATTGTATACGTCTGTAGCGTAACATAACCTAACCTATCCCATCTAGCCCCTCTTTGGCAATGTTTTACAGAATCCCGTTCGTTTCGTCCCGTACATCTCGGTTGGGATATTATATACGTCTACAGCGATACATATCCTAACCTAAGGCAGGCTAACTTCTCGGATATAGTATTTTACAACATTCCTGTAGGATCAGCCTCTACTTCTCGGTGGGAACATTATATACGTCTATAACGTAATATAATCTAACCTAACACATCTAGCCCCTCGCTGGTAATGTTTTACAGAATCCCGTTTATGTCGTCCCGTACTTCTCGGTTGGGATGATATATACGTCTACAGCGATATATATCCTAACGTAAGGCAGCCTAACACGTCGGATGTAGTATTTTACAACATTCTTGGAGTATCGGCCCCTACTTCTCGGTGGGAACATTATATACGTCTATAACGTAACATAACCTAATCTAACCCATCTAGCCCCTCGCTGGTAATATTTTACAGAATCCCGTTCGTGTCGTCCCGTACATCTCGGTTGGGATATTATATACGTCTATAGCGTTATAAATCCTAACCTAAGGCAGGCTAACATCTCGGATGCAGTATTTTACAACATTCCTGGCGTATCGGCTGTACTTCTCGGTGGGAACATTATACACGTCTATAACGTAACATAACCTAACCTAACCCATCTAGCCCCTCGCTGGTAATGTTTTACAGAATCCCGTTCCTGTCGTCCCGTACATCTCGGATGGGATATTATATACGTCTATAGCGTTATATATCTTAACCTAAGGCAGGCTAACATCTCGGATGCAGTATTTTACAAGATTCCTGGCGTATCGGCTCTACTTCTCGGTGGGAACATTATACACGTCTATAACGTAACATAACCGAACCTAACCCATCTAGCCCCTCGCTGGTAATGTTTTACAGAATCCCGTTCCTGTCGTCCCGTACATCTCGGTTGGGATGTTATATACGTCTACAGCGATATATATCCTAACGTAAGGCAGGCTAACATCTCGGATGTAGTATTTTACAACATTCTTGGAGTATCGGCACCTACTTCTCGGTGGGAACATTATATACGTCTGTAACGTAACATAACCTAACCCATCCCATCTAGCCCCTCGTTGGCAATGTTTTACTGAATCCCGTTCGTGTCGTCCCGTACATCTCGGTTGGGATGTTATATACGTCTACAGCGATATATATCCTAACGTAAGGCAGGCTAACATCTCGGATGTAGTATTTTACAACATTCTTGGAGTATAGGCCCCTACTTCTCGGTGGGAACATTATATACGTCTATAACGTAACATAACCTAATCTAACCCATCTAGCCCCTCGCTGGTAATATTTTACAGAATCCCGTTTATGTCTTCCCTTACATCTGGGTTGGGATGATATATACGTCTACAGCGATATATATCCTAACGTAAGGCAGCCTAACATGTCGGATGTAGTATTTTACAACATTCTTGGAGTATCGGCCCCTACTTCTCGGTGGGATCATTATATACGTCTATAACGTAACATAACCTAATCTAACCCATCTAGCCCCTCGCTGGTAATATTTTACAGAATCCCGTTCGTGTCGTCCCGTACATCTCGGTTGGGATATTATATACGTCTATAGCGTTATAAATCCTAACCTAAGGCAGGCTAACATCTCGGATGCAGTATTTTACAACATTCCTGGCGTATCGTCTGTACTTCTCGGTGGGAACATTATACACGTCTATAACGTAACATAACCTGACCTAACCCATCTAGCCCCTCGCTGGTAATGTTTTACAGAATCCCGTTCCTGTCGTCCCGTACATCTCGGTTGGGAAGTTATATACGTCTACAGCGATATATATCCTAACGTAAGGCAGGCTAACATCTCGGATGTAGTATTTTTCAACAATCTTGGAGTATCGGGCCCTACTTCACCGTGGGAACATTATATAGGTCTATAACGTAACATAACCTAACCTAACACATCTAGCCCCTCGCTGGTAATGTTTTACAGAATCCCGTTCGTGTCGTCCCGTACGTCTCGGATGGGACATTATATACGTCTACAGGGTTATATTTCCTAACGTAAGGCAGGCTAACATCTCGGATGTAGTATTTTACAACATTCTTGGAGTATCGGCCCATACTTCTCGGTGGGAACATTATATACGTCTATAACGTAACATAACCTAACCTATCCCATCTAGCCCCTCGTTGGCAATGTTTTACAGAATCCCGTTCGTGTCGTCCCGTACATCTCGGTTGGGATATTATATACGTCTATAGCGTTATATATCTTAACCTAAGGCAGGCTAACATTTCGGATGCAGTATTTTACAACATTCCTGGCGTATCGGCTCTACTTCTCGGTGGGAACATTATACACGTCTATAACGTAACATAACCTAACCTAACCCATCTAGCCCCTCGCTGGTAATGTTTTACAGAATCCCGTTCCTGTCGTCCCGTACATCTCGGTTGGGAAGTTATATACGTCTACAGCGATATATATCCTAACGTAAGGCAGGCTAACATCTCGGATGTAGTATTTTACAACATTCTTGGAGTATCGGCCCCTACTTCTCGGTGGGAACATTGTATACGTCTATAACGTAACATAACCTAATCTAACCCATCTAGCCCCTCGCTGGTAATATTTTACAGAATCCCGTTTATGTCTTCCCTTACATCTGGGTTGGGATGTTATATACGTCTACAGCGATATATATCCTAACGTAAGGCAGGCTAACATCTCGGATGTAGTATTTTACAACATTCATGGAGTATCGGCCCCTACTTCTCGGTGGGAACATTATATACGTCTGTAACGTAACATAACCTAACCTATCCCATCTAGCCCCTCGTTGGCAATGTTTTACAGAATCCCGTTCGTGTCGTCCCGTACATCTCTGTTGGGATATTATATACGTCTATAGCGTTATATATCCTAACCTAAGGCAGGCTAACATCTCGGATGCAGTATTTTACAACATTCCTGGCGTATCGGCTCTACTTCTCGGTGGGAACATTATACACGTCTATAACGTAACATAACCTAACCTAACCCATCTAGCCCCTCGCTGGTAATGTTTTACAGAATCCCGTTCCTGTCGTCCCGTACGTCTCTGTTGGGATATTATATACGTCTATAGCGTTATATATCTTAACCTAAGGCAGGCTAACATTTCGGATGCAGTATCTTACAACATTCCTGGCGTATCGGCTCTACTTCTCGGTGGGAACATTATACACGTCTATAACGTAACATAACCTAACCTAACCCATCTAGCCCCTCGCTGGTAATGTTTTACAGAATCCCGTTCCTGTCGTCCCGTACATCTCGGTTGGGAAGTTATATACGTCTACAGCGATATATATCCTAACGTAAGGCAGGCTAACATCTCGGATGTAGTATTTTACAACATTCTTGGAGTATCGGCCCCTACTTCTCGGTGGGAACATTGTATACGTCTATAACGTAACATAACCTAATCTAACCCATCTAGCCCCTCGCTGGTAATGTTTTACAGAATCCCGTTCGTGTCGTCCCGTACGTCTCGGATGGGACATTATATACGTCTACAGCGATATATATCCTAACGTAAGGCAGGCTAACATCTCGGATGTAGTATTTTACAACAATCTTGGAGTATCGGGCCCTACTTCACCGTGGGAACATTATATAGGTCTATAACGTAACATAACCTAACCTAACACATCTAGCCCCTCGCTGGTAATGTTTTACAGAATACCGTTCGTGTCGTCCCGTAGGTCTCGTTTGGGACGTTATATACGTCTACAGCGTTATATATCCTAACCTAAGGCTGTCTACCATCTCGGTCGCAGTATTTTACGCCATTCCTGGCGTATCGGCCCGTACTTCACCGTGGGAACATTATACACGTCTATAACGTAGCATAACCTAACCTAACCCATCTAGCCCCTCGCTGGTAATATTTTACAGAATCCCGTTCGTGTCGTCCTGTACATCTGGGTAGGGATATTATATACGTCTATAGCGTTATATATCCTAACCTAAGGCAGGCTAACTTCTCGGATATAGTATTTTACAACATTCCTGTAGGATCAGCCTCTACTTCTCGGTGGGAACATTATATACGTCTATAACGTAATATAATCTAACCTAACCCATCGAGCCCCTCGCTGGTAATGTTTTACAGAATCCCGTTCCTGTCGTCCCGTACGTCTCGGTTGGGAAGTTATATACGTCTACAGCGATATATATCCTAACGTAAGGCAGGCTAACATCTCGGATGTAGTATTTTACAACATTCTTGGAGTATCGGCCCCTACTTCTCGGTGGGAACATTGTATACGTCTGTAGCGTAACATAACCTAACCTATCCCATCTAGCCCCTCTTTGGCAATGTTTTACAGAATCCCGTTCGTTTCGTCCCGTACATCTCGGTTGGGATATTATATACGTCTACAGCGATACATATCCTAACCTAAGGCAGGCTAACTTCTCGGATATAGTATTTTACAACATTCCTGTAGGATCAGCCTCTACTTCTCGGTGGGAACATTATATACGTCTATAACGTAATATAATCTAACCTAACACATCTAGCCCCTCGCTGGTAATGTTTTACAGAATCCCGTTTATGTCGTCCCGTACTTCTCGGTTGGGATGATATATACGTCTACAGCGATATATATCCTAACGTAAGGCAGCCTAACATGTCGGATGTAGTATTTTACAACATTCTTGGAGTATCGGCCCCTACTTCTCGGTGGGAACATTATATACGTCTATAACGTAACATAACCTAATCTAACCCATCTAGCCCCTCGCTGGTAATATTTTACAGAATCCCGTTCGTGTCGTCCCGTACATCTCGGTTGGGATATTATATACGTCTATAGCGTTATAAATCCTAACCTAAGGCAGGCTAACATCTCGGATGCAGTATTTTACAACATTCCTGGCGTATCGGCTGTACTTCTCGGTGGGAACATTATACACGTCTATAACGTAACATAACCTAACCTAACCCATCTAGCCCCTCGCTGGTAATGTTTTACAGAATCCCGTTCCTGTCGTCCCGTACATCTCGGTTGGGAAGTTATATACGTCTACAGCGATATATATCCTAACGTAAGGCAGGCTAACATCTCGGATGTAGTATTTTACAACAATCTTGGAGTATCGGGCCCTACTTCACCGTGGGAACATTATATAGGTCTATAACGTAACATAACCTAACCTAACACATCTAGCCCCTCGCTGGTAATGTTTTACAGAATCCCGTTCGTGTCGTCCCGTACGTCTCGGATGGGACATTATATACGTCTACAGCGATATATATCCTAACGTAAGGCAGGCTAACATCTCGGATGTAGTATTTTACAACAATCTTGGAGTATCGGGCCCTACTTCACCGTGGGAACATTATATAGGTCTATAACGTAACATAACCTAACCTAACACATCTAGCCCCTCGCTGGTAATGTTTTACAGAATACCGTTCGTGTCGTCCCGTAGGTCTCGTTTGGGACGTTATATACGTCTACAGCGTTATATATCTTAACCTAAGGCAGTCTACCATCTCGGTCGCAGTATTTTACGCCATTCCTGGCGTATCGGCCCGTACTTCACCGTGGGAACATTATACACGTCTATAACGTAGCATAACCTAACCTAACCCATCTAGCCCCTCGCTGGTAATATTTTACAGAATCCCGTTCGTGTCGTCCTGTACATCTGGGTTGGGATATTATATACGTCTATAGCGTTAGATATCCTAACCTAAGGCAGGCTAACTTCTCGGATATAGTATTTTACAACATTCCTGTAGGATCAGCCTCTACTTCTCGGTGGGAACATTATATACGTCTATAACGTAATATAATCTAACCTAACACATCTAGCCCCTCGCTGGTAATGTTTTACAGAATCCCGTTTATGTCGTCCCGTACATCTCGGTTGGGATGATATATACGTCTACAGCGATATATATCCTAACGTAAGGCAGCCTAACATGTCGGATGTAGTATTTTACAAGATTCCTGGCGTATCGGCTCTACTTCTCGGTGGGAACATTATACACGTCTATAACGTAACATAACCTAATCTAACCCATCTAGCCCCTCGCTGGTAATATTTTACAGAATCCCGTTCGTGTCGTCCCGTACATCTCGGTTGGGATATTATATACGTCTATAGCGTTATAAATCCTAACCTAAGGCAGGCTAATATCTCGGATGCAGTATTTTACAACATTCCTGGCGTATCGGCTCTACTTCTCGGTGGGAACATTATACACGTCTATAACGTAACACAACCTAAGCTAACCCATCTAGCCCCTCGCTGGTAATGTTTTACAGAATCCCGTTCCTGTCGTCCCGTACGTCTCTGTTGGGACATTATAAACGTCTACAGCGTTATATATCCTAACCTAAGGCAGGCTAACATCTCGGTTGCTGTATTTTACAACATTCCTGGCGTATCGGCCCATACTTCTCGGTGGGAACTTTATATAGGTCTATAACGTAACATAACCTAACCTATCCCATCTAGCCCCTCGTTGGCAATGTTTTACGGAATCCCGTTCGTGTCGTCCCGTACATCTCGGTTGGGATATTATATACGTCTACAGCGATATATATCCTAACCTAAGGCAGGGTAACATCTCGGATATAGTATTTTACAACATTCCTGGCATATCGGCCCCTACTTCTCGGTGGGAACATTGTATACGTTTATAACGTATCACAACCTAACCTAACCCATCTAGCCCCTCGCTGGTAATGATTTACAGAATCCCGTTCCTGTCGTCCCGTACGTCTCGGATGGGACATTATATCCGTCTACAGCGTTATATATCTTAACTTAAGGCAGGCTAACATCTCGGATGCAGTATTTTACAACATTCCTGGCGTATCGGCCCATGCTTCTCGGTGGGAACATTATATACGTCTATAACGTAATATAATCTAACCTAACACATCTAGCTCCTCGCTGGTAATGTTTTACAGAATCCCGTTTATGTCGTCCCGTACATCTCGGTTGGGATATTATATACGTCTATAGCGTTATATATCCTAACCTAAGGCAGGCTAACATCTCGGATGCAGTATTTTACAACATTCCTGGCGTATCGGCTCTACTTCTCGGTGGGAACATTATATACGTCTATAAAGTAACATAACCTAACCTAACCCATCTAGCCCCTCGCTGGCAATGTTTTACAGAATCCCGTTCCTGTCGTCCCGTACATCTCGGATGGGATATTATATACGTCTATAGCGTTATATATCTTAACCTAAGGCAGGCTAACATCTCGGATGCAGTATTTTACAAGATTCCTGGCGTATCGGCTCTACTTCTCGGTGGGAACATTATACACGTCTATAACGTAACATAACCTAACCTAACCCATCTAGCCCCTCGCTGGTAATGTTTTACAGAATCCCGTTCCTGTCGTCCCGTACATCTCGGTTGGGATGTTATATACGTCTACAGCGATATATATCCTAACGTAAGGCAGGCTAACATCTCGGATGTAGTATTTTACAACATTCTTGGAGTATCGGCACCTACTTCTCGGTGGGAACATTATATACGTCTGTAACGTAACATAACCTAACCCATCCCATCTAGCCCCTCGTTGGCAATGTTTTACTGAATCCCGTTCGTGTCGTCCCGTACATCTCGGTTGGGATGTTATATACGTCTACAGCGATATATATCCTAACGTAAGGCAGGCTAACATCTCGGATGTAGAATTTTACAACATTCTTGGAGTATAGGCCCCTACTTCTCGGTGGGAACATTATATACGTCTATAACGTAACATAACCTAATCCAACCCATCTAGCCCCTCGCTGGTAATATTTTACAGAATCCCGTTTATGTCTTCCCTTACATCTGGGTTGGGATGTTATATACGTCTACAGCGATATATATCCTAACGTAAGGCAGGCTAACATCTCGGATGTAGTATTTTACAACATTCTTGGAGTATCGGCCCCTACTTCTCGGTGGGAACATTATATACGTCTGTAACGTAACATAACCTAACCTATCCCATCTAGCCCCTCGTTGGCAATGTTTTACAGAATCCCGTTCGTGTCGTCCCGTACATCTCTGTTGGGATATTATATACGTCTATAGCGTTATATATCCTAACCTAAGGCAGGCTAACATCTCGGATGCAGTATTTTACAACATTCCTGGCGTATCGGCTCTACTTCTCGGTGGGAACATTATACACGTCTATAACGTAACATAACCTAACCTAACCCATCTAGCCCCTCGCTGGTAATGTTTTACAGAATCCCGTTCCTGTCGTCCCGTACGTCTCTGTTGGGACGTTATAAACGTCTACAGCGTTATATATCCTAACATAAGGCAGGCTAACATCTCGGTTGCTGTATTTTACAACATTCCTGGCGTATCGGCCCATACTTCTCAGTGGGAACATTATATACGTCTATAACGTAACATAACCTAACCTAACCCATCTAGCCCCTCGCTGGTAATGTTTTACAGAATCCCGTTCCTGTCGTCCCGTACGTCTCTGTTGGGACATTATAAACGTCTACAGCGTTATATATCCTAACCTAAGGCAGGCTAACATCTCGGTTGCTGTATTTTACAACATTCCTGGCGTATCGGCCCATACTTCTCAGTGGGAACATTATATACGTCTGTAACGTAACATAACCTAACCTATCCCATCTAGCCCCTCGTTGGCAATGTTTTACAGAATCCCGTTCGTGTCGTCCCGTACGTCTCGGATGGGACATTATATACGTCTACAGGGTTATATTTCCTAACGTAAGGCAGGCTAACATCTCGGATGTAGTATTTTACAACATTCTTGGAGTATCGGCCCATACTTCTCGGTGGGAACATTATATACGTCTATAACGTAACATAACCTAACCTATCCCATCTAGCCCCTCGTTGGCAATGTTTTACAGAATCCCGTTCGTGTCGTCCCGTACATCTCGGTTGGGATATTATATACGTCTATAGCGTTATATATCTTAACCTAAGGCAGGCTAACATCTCGGATGCAGTATTTTACAACATTACTGGCGTATCGGCTCAACTTCTCGGTGGGAACATTATACACGTCTATAACGTAACATAACCTAACCTAACCCATCTAGCCCCTCGCTGGTAATGTTTTACAGAATCCCGTTCCTGTCGTCCCGTACATCTCGGTTGGGAAGTTATATACGTCTACAGCGATATATATCCTAACGTAAGGCAGGCTAACATCTCAGATGTAGTATTTTACAACATTCTTGGAGTATCGGCCCCTACTTCTCGGTGGGAACATTGTATACGTCTGTAACGTAACATAACCTAACCTATCCCATCTAGCCCCTCTTTGGCAATGTTTTACAGAATCCCGTTCGTTTCGTCCCGTACATCTCGGTTGGGATATTATATACGTCTACAGCGATACATATCCTAACCTAAGGCAGGCTAACTTCTCGGATATAGTATTTTACAACATTCCTGTAGGATCAGCCTCTACTTCTCGGTGGGAACATTATATACGTCTATAACGTAATATAATCTAACCTAACACATCTAGCCCCTCGCTGGTAATGTTTTACAGAATCCCGTTTATGTCGTCCCGTACTTCTCGGTTGGGATGATATATACGTCTACAGCGATATATATCCTAACGTAAGGCAGCCTAACATGTCGGATGTAGTATTTTACAACATTCTTGGAGTATCGGCCCATACTTCTCGGTGGGAACATTATATACGTCTATAACGTAACATAACCTAACCTATCCCATCTAGCCCCTCGTTGGCAATGTTTTACAGAATCCCGTTCGTGTCGTCCCGTACATCTCGGTTGGGATATTATATACGTCTATAGCGTTATATATCTTAACCTAAGGCAGGCTAACATCTCGGATGCAGTATTTTACAACATTCCTGGCGTATCGGCTCTACTTCTCGGTGGGAACATTATACACGTCTATAACGTAACATAACCTAACCTAACCCATCTAGCCCCTCGCTGGTAATGTTTTACAGAATCCCGTTCCTGTCGTCCCGTACATCTCGGTTGGGAAGTTATATACGTCTACAGCGATATATATCCTAACGTAAGGCAGGCTAACATCTCGGATGTAGTATTTTACAACATTCTTGGAGTATCGGCCCCTACTTCTCGGTGGGAACATTGTATACGTCTGTAACGTAACATAACCTAACCTATCCCATCTAGCCCCTCTTTGGCAATGTTTTACAGAATCCCGTTCGTTTCGTCCCGTACATCTCGGTTGGGATATTATATACGTCTACAGCGATACATATCCTAACCTAAGGCAGGCTAACTTCTCGGATATAGTATTTTACAACATTCCTGTAGGATCAGCCTCTACTTCTCGGTGGGAACATTATATACGTCTATAACGTAATATAATCTAACCTAACGCATCTAGCCCCTCGCTGGTAATGTTTTACAGAATCCCGTTTATGTCGTCCCGTACTTCTCGGTTGGGATGATATATACGTCTACAGCGATATATATCCTAACGTAAGGCAGCCTAACATGTCGGATGTAGTATTTTACAACATTCTTGGAGTATCGGCCCCTACTTCTCGGTGGGAACATTATATACGTCTATAACGTAACATAACCTAATCTAACCCATCTAGCCCCTCGCTGGTAATGTTTTACAGAATCCCGTTCCTGTCGTCCCGTACATCTCGGTTGGGAAGTTATATACGTCTACAGCGATATATATCCTAACGTAAGGCAGGCTAACATCTCGGATATAGTATTTTACAACATTCCTGGCATATCGGCCCCTACTTCTCGGTGGGAACATTGTATACGTTTATAACGTATCACAACCTAACCTAACCCATCTAGCCCCTCGCTGGTAATGTTTTACAGAATCCCGTTCGTGTCGTCCCGTACGTCTCGGATGGGACATTATAAACTTCTACAGCGTTATATATCTTAACCTAAGGCAGGCTAACATCTCGGATGCAGTATTTTACAACATTCCTGGCGTATCGGCTCTACTTCTCGGTGGGAACATTATACACGTCTATAACGTAACATAACCTAACCTAACCCATCTAGCCCCTCGCTGGTAATGTTTTACAGAATCCCGTTCCTGTCGTCCCGTACATCTCGGTTGGGATGTTATATACGTCTACAGCGATATATATCCTAACGTAAGGCAGGCTAACATCTCGGATGTAGTATTTTACAACATTCTTGGAGTATCGGCACCTACTTCTCGGTGGGAACATTATATACGTCTGTAACGTAACATAACCTAACCCATCCCATCTGGCCCCTCGTTGGCAATGTTTTACTGAATCCCGTTCGTGTCGTCCCGTACATCTCGGTTGGGATGTTATATACGTCTACAGCGATATATATCCTAACGTAAGGCAGGCTAACATCTCGGATGTAGTATTTTACAACATTCTTGGAGTATAGGCCCCTACTTCTCGGTAGGAACATTATATACGTCTATAACGTAACATAACCTAATCTAACCCATCTAGCCCCTCGCTGGTAATATTTTACAGAATCCCGTTTATGTCTTCCCTTACATCTGGGTTGGGATGTTATATACGTCTACAGCGATATATATCCTAACGTAAGGCAGGCTAACATCTCGGATGTAGTATTTTACAACATTCTTGGAGTATCGGCCCCTACTTCTCGGTGGGAACATTATATACGTCTGTAACGTAACATAACCTAACCTATCCCATCTAGCCCCTCGTTGGCAATGTTTTACAGAATCCCGTTCGTGTCGTCCCGTACATCTCTGTTGGGATATTATATACGTCTATAGCGTTATATATCTTAACCTAAGGCAGGCTAACATCTCGGATGCAGTATTTTACAACATTCCTGTAGGATCAGCCTCTACTTCTCGGTGGGAACATTATATACGTCTATAACGTAATATAATCTAACCTAACACATCTAGCCCCTCGCTGGTAATGTTTTACAGAATCCCGTTTATGTCGTCCCGTACATCTCGGTTGGGATGATATATACGTCTACAGCGATATATATCCTAACGTAAGGCAGCCTAACATGTCATATGTAGTATTTTACAAGATTCCTGGCGTATCGGCTCTACTTCTCGGTGGGAACATTATACACGTCTATAACGTAACATAACCTAACCTAACCCATCTAGCCCCTCGCTGGTAATGTTTTACAGAATCCCGTTCCTGTCGTCCCGTACGTCTCGGTTGGGAAGTTATATACGTCTACAGCGATATATATCCTAACGTAAGGCAGGCTAACATCTCGGATGTAGTATTTTACAACATTCTTGGAGTATCGGCCCCTACTTCTCGGTGGGAACATTGTATACGTCTGTAGCGTAACATAACCTAACCTATCCCATCTAGCCCCTCTTTGGCAATGTTTTACAGAATCCCGTTCGTTTCGTCCCGTACATCTCGGTTGGGATATTATATACGTCTACAGCGATACATATCCTAACCTAAGGCAGGCTAACTTCTCGGATATAGTATTTTACAACATTCCTGTAGGATCAGCCTCTACTTCTCGGTGGGAACATTATATACGTCTATAACGTAATATAATCTAACCTAACACATCTAGCCCCTCGCTGGTAATGTTTTACAGAATCCCGTTTATGTCGTCCCGTACTTCTCGGTTGGGATGATATATACGTCTACAGCGATATATATCCTAACGTAAGGCAGCCTAACATGTCGGATGTAGTATTTTACAACATTCTTGGAGTATCGGCCCCTACTTCTCGGTGGGAACATTATATACGTCTATAACGTAACATAACCTAATCTAACCCATCTAGCCCCTCGCTGGTAATATTTTACAGAATCCCGTTCGTGTCGTCCCGTACATCTCGGTTGGGATATTATATACGTCTATAGCGTTATAAATCCTAACCTAAGGCAGGCTAACATCTCGGATGCAGTATTTTACAACATTCCTGGCGTATCGGCTGTACTTCTCGGTGGGAACATTATACACGTCTATAACGTAACATAACCTAACCTAACCCATCTAGCCCCTCGCTGGTAATGTTTTACAGAATCCCGTTCCTGTCGTCCCGTACATCTCGGTTGGGAAGTTATATACGTCTACAGCGATATATATCCTAACGTAAGGCAGGCTAACATCTCGGATGTAGTATTTTACAACAATCTTGGAGTATCGGGCCCTACTTCACCGTGGGAACATTATATAGGTCTATAACGTAACATAACCTAACCTAACACATCTAGCCCCTCGCTGGTAATGTTTTACAGAATCCCGTTCGTGTCGTCCCGTACGTCTCGGATGGGACATTATATACGTCTACAGCGATATATATCCTAACGTAAGGCAGGCTAACATCTCGGATGTAGTATTTTACAACAATCTTGGAGTATCGGGCCCTACTTCACCGTGGGAACATTATATAGGTCTATAACGTAACATAACCTAACCTAACACATCTAGCCCCTCGCTGGTAATGTTTTACAGAATACCGTTCGTGTCGTCCCGTAGGTCTCGTTTGGGACGTTATATACGTCTACAGCGTTATATATCTTAACCTAAGGCAGTCTACCATCTCGGTCGCAGTATTTTACGCCATTCCTGGCGTATCGGCCCGTACTTCACCGTGGGAACATTATACACGTCTATAACGTAGCATAACCTAACCTAACCCATCTAGCCCCTCGCTGGTAATATTTTACAGAATCCCGTTCGTGTCGTCCTGTACATCTGGGTTGGGATATTATATACGTCTATAGCGTTAGATATCCTAACCTAAGGCAGGCTAACTTCTCGGATATAGTATTTTACAACATTCCTGTAGGATCAGCCTCTACTTCTCGGTGGGAACATTATATACGTCTATAACGTAATATAATCTAACCTAACACATCTAGCCCCTCGCTGGTAATGTTTTACAGAATCCCGTTTATGTCGTCCCGTACATCTCGGTTGGGATGATATATACGTCTACAGCGATATATATCCTAACGTAAGGCAGCCTAACATGTCGGATGTAGTATTTTACAAGATTCCTGGCGTATCGGCTCTACTTCTCGGTGGGAACATTATACACGTCTATAACGTAACATAACCTAATCTAACCCATCTAGCCCCTCGCTGGTAATATTTTACAGAATCCCGTTCGTGTCGTCCCGTACATCTCGGTTGGGATATTATATACGTCTATAGCGTTATAAATCCTAACCTAAGGCAGGCTAATATCTCGGATGCAGTATTTTACAACATTCCTGGCGTATCGGCTCTACTTCTCGGTGGGAACATTATACACGTCTATAACGTAACACAACCTAAGCTAACCCATCTAGCCCCTCGCTGGTAATGTTTTACAGAATCCCGTTCCTGTCGTCCCGTACGTCTCTGTTGGGACATTATAAACGTCTACAGCGTTATATATCCTAACCTAAGGCAGGCTAACATCTCGGTTGCTGTATTTTACAACATTCCTGGCGTATCGGCCCATACTTCTCGGTGGGAACTTTATATAGGTCTATAACGTAACATAACCTAACCTATCCCATCTAGCCCCTCGTTGGCAATGTTTTACGGAATCCCGTTCGTGTCGTCCCGTACATCTCGGTTGGGATATTATATACGTCTACAGCGATATATATCCTAACCTAAGGCAGGGTAACATCTCGGATATAGTATTTTACAACATTCCTGGCATATCGGCCCCTACTTCTCGGTGGGAACATTGTATACGTTTATAACGTATCACAACCTAACCTAACCCATCTAGCCCCTCGCTGGTAATGATTTACAGAATCCCGTTCCTGTCGTCCCGTACGTCTCGGATGGGACATTATATCCGTCTACAGCGTTATATATCTTAACTTAAGGCAGGCTAACATCTCGGATGCAGTATTTTACAACATTCCTGGCGTATCGGCCCATGCTTCTCGGTGGGAACATTATATACGTCTATAACGTAATATAATCTAACCTAACACATCTAGCTCCTCGCTGGTAATGTTTTACAGAATCCCGTTTATGTCGTCCCGTACATCTCGGTTGGGATATTATATACGTCTATAGCGTTATATATCCTAACCTAAGGCAGGCTAACATCTCGGATGCAGTATTTTACAACATTCCTGGCGTATCGGCTCTACTTCTCGGTGGGAACATTATATACGTCTATAAAGTAACATAACCTAACCTAACCCATCTAGCCCCTCGCTGGCAATGTTTTACAGAATCCCGTTCCTGTCGTCCCGTACATCTCGGATGGGATATTATATACGTCTATAGCGTTATATATCTTAACCTAAGGCAGGCTAACATCTCGGATGCAGTATTTTACAAGATTCCTGGCGTATCGGCTCTACTTCTCGGTGGGAACATTATACACGTCTATAACGTAACATAACCTAACCTAACCCATCTAGCCCCTCGCTGGTAATGTTTTACAGAATCCCGTTCCTGTCGTCCCGTACATCTCGGTTGGGATGTTATATACGTCTACAGCGATATATATCCTAACGTAAGGCAGGCTAACATCTCGGATGTAGTATTTTACAACATTCTTGGAGTATCGGCACCTACTTCTCGGTGGGAACATTATATACGTCTGTAACGTAACATAACCTAACCCATCCCATCTAGCCCCTCGTTGGCAATGTTTTACTGAATCCCGTTCGTGTCGTCCCGTACATCTCGGTTGGGATGTTATATACGTCTACAGCGATATATATCCTAACGTAAGGCAGGCTAACATCTCGGATGTAGAATTTTACAACATTCTTGGAGTATAGGCCCCTACTTCTCGGTGGGAACATTATATACGTCTATAACGTAACATAACCTAATCCAACCCATCTAGCCCCTCGCTGGTAATATTTTACAGAATCCCGTTTATGTCTTCCCTTACATCTGGGTTGGGATGTTATATACGTCTACAGCGATATATATCCTAACGTAAGGCAGGCTAACATCTCGGATGTAGTATTTTACAACATTCTTGGAGTATCGGCCCCTACTTCTCGGTGGGAACATTATATACGTCTGTAACGTAACATAACCTAACCTATCCCATCTAGCCCCTCGTTGGCAATGTTTTACAGAATCCCGTTCGTGTCGTCCCGTACATCTCTGTTGGGATATTATATACGTCTATAGCGTTATATATCCTAACCTAAGGCAGGCTAACATCTCGGATGCAGTATTTTACAACATTCCTGGCGTATCGGCTCTACTTCTCGGTGGGAACATTATACACGTCTATAACGTAACATAACCTAACCTAACCCATCTAGCCCCTCGCTGGTAATGTTTTACAGAATCCCGTTCCTGTCGTCCCGTACGTCTCTGTTGGGACGTTATAAACGTCTACAGCGTTATATATCCTAACATAAGGCAGGCTAACATCTCGGTTGCTGTATTTTACAACATTCCTGGCGTATCGGCCCATACTTCTCAGTGGGAACATTATATACGTCTATAACGTAACATAACCTAACCTAACCCATCTAGCCCCTCGCTGGTAATGTTTTACAGAATCCCGTTCCTGTCGTCCCGTACGTCTCTGTTGGGACATTATAAACGTCTACAGCGTTATATATCCTAACCTAAGGCAGGCTAACATCTCGGTTGCTGTATTTTACAACATTCCTGGCGTATCGGCCCATACTTCTCAGTGGGAACATTATATACGTCTGTAACGTAACATAACCTAACCTATCCCATCTAGCCCCTCGTTGGCAATGTTTTACAGAATCCCGTTCGTGTCGTCCCGTACGTCTCGGATGGGACATTATATACGTCTACAGGGTTATATTTCCTAACGTAAGGCAGGCTAACATCTCGGATGTAGTATTTTACAACATTCTTGGAGTATCGGCCCATACTTCTCGGTGGGAACATTATATACGTCTATAACGTAACATAACCTAACCTATCCCATCTAGCCCCTCGTTGGCAATGTTTTACAGAATCCCGTTCGTGTCGTCCCGTACATCTCGGTTGGGATATTATATACGTCTATAGCGTTATATATCTTAACCTAAGGCAGGCTAACATCTCGGATGCAGTATTTTACAACATTACTGGCGTATCGGCTCAACTTCTCGGTGGGAACATTATACACGTCTATAACGTAACATAACCTAACCTAACCCATCTAGCCCCTCGCTGGTAATGTTTTACAGAATCCCGTTCCTGTCGTCCCGTACATCTCGGTTGGGAAGTTATATACGTCTACAGCGATATATATCCTAACGTAAGGCAGGCTAACATCTCAGATGTAGTATTTTACAACATTCTTGGAGTATCGGCCCCTACTTCTCGGTGGGAACATTGTATACGTCTGTAACGTAACATAACCTAACCTATCCCATCTAGCCCCTCTTTGGCAATGTTTTACAGAATCCCGTTCGTTTCGTCCCGTACATCTCGGTTGGGATATTATATACGTCTACAGCGATACATATCCTAACCTAAGGCAGGCTAACTTCTCGGATATAGTATTTTACAACATTCCTGTAGGATCAGCCTCTACTTCTCGGTGGGAACATTATATACGTCTATAACGTAATATAATCTAACCTAACACATCTAGCCCCTCGCTGGTAATGTTTTACAGAATCCCGTTTATGTCGTCCCGTACTTCTCGGTTGGGATGATATATACGTCTACAGCGATATATATCCTAACGTAAGGCAGCCTAACATGTCGGATGTAGTATTTTACAACATTCTTGGAGTATCGGCCCATACTTCTCGGTGGGAACATTATATACGTCTATAACGTAACATAACCTAACCTATCCCATCTAGCCCCTCGTTGGCAATGTTTTACAGAATCCCGTTCGTGTCGTCCCGTACATCTCTGTTGGGATATTATATACGTCTATAGCGTTATATATCTTAACCTAAGGCAGGCTAACATCTCGGATGCAGTATTTTACAACATTCCTGGCGTATCGGCTCTACTTCTCGGTGGGAACATTATACACGTCTATAACGTAACATAACCTAACCTAACCCATCTAGCCCCTCGCTGGTAATGTTTTACAGAATCCCGTTCCTGTCGTCCCGTACATCTCGGTTGGGAAGTTATATACGTCTACAGCGATATATATCCTAACGTAAGGCAGGCTAACATCTCGGATGTAGTATTTTACAACATTCTTGGAGTATCGGCCCCTACTTCTCGGTGGGAACATTGTATACGTCTGTAACGTAACATAACCTAACCTATCCCATCTAGCCCCTCTTTGGCAATGTTTTACAGAATCCCGTTCGTTTCGTCCCGTACATCTCGGTTGGGATATTATATACGTCTACAGCGATACATATCCTAACCTAAGGCAGGCTAACTTCTCGGATATAGTATTTTACAACATTCCTGTAGGATCAGCCTCTACTTCTCGGTGGGAACATTATATACGTCTATAACGTAATATAATCTAACCTAACGCATCTAGCCCCTCGCTGGTAATGTTTTACAGAATCCCGTTTATGTCGTCCCGTACTTCTCGGTTGGGATGATATATACGTCTACAGCGATATATATCCTAACGTAAGGCAGCCTAACATGTCGGATGTAGTATTTTACAACATTCTTGGAGTATCGGCCCCTACTTCTCGGTGGGAACATTATATACGTCTATAACGTAACATAACCTAATCTAACCCATCTAGCCCCTCGCTGGTAATGTTTTACAGAATCCCGTTCCTGTCGTCCCGTACATCTCGGTTGGGAAGTTATATACGTCTACAGCGATATATATCCTAACGTAAGGCAGGCTAACATCTCGGATATAGTATTTTACAACATTCCTGGCATATCGGCCCCTACTTCTCGGTGGGAACATTGTATACGTTTATAACGTATCACAACCTAACCTAACCCATCTAGCCCCTCGCTGGTAATGTTTTACAGAATCCCGTTCGTGTCGTCCCGTACGTCTCGGATGGGACATTATAAACTTCTACAGCGTTATATATCTTAACCTAAGGCAGGCTAACATCTCGGATGCAGTATTTTACAACATTCCTGGCGTATCGGCTCTACTTCTCGGTGGGAACATTATACACGTCTATAACGTAACATAACCTAACCTAACCCATCTAGCCCCTCGCTGGTAATGTTTTACAGAATCCCGTTCCTGTCGTCCCGTACATCTCGGTTGGGATGTTATATACGTCTACAGCGATATATATCCTAACGTAAGGCAGGCTAACATCTCGGATGTAGTATTTTACAACATTCTTGGAGTATCGGCACCTACTTCTCGGTGGGAACATTATATACGTCTGTAACGTAACATAACCTAACCCATCCCATCTGGCCCCTCGTTGGCAATGTTTTACTGAATCCCGTTCGTGTCGTCCCGTACATCTCGGTTGGGATGTTATATACGTCTACAGCGATATATATCCTAACGTAAGGCAGGCTAACATCTCGGATGTAGTATTTTACAACATTCTTGGAGTATAGGCCCCTACTTCTCGGTAGGAACATTATATACGTCTATAACGTAACATAACCTAATCTAACCCATCTAGCCCCTCGCTGGTAATATTTTACAGAATCCCGTTTATGTCTTCCCTTACATCTGGGTTGGGATGTTATATACGTCTACAGCGATATATATCCTAACGTAAGGCAGGCTAACATCTCGGATGTAGTATTTTACAACATTCTTGGAGTATCGGCCCCTACTTCTCGGTGGGAACATTATATACGTCTGTAACGTAACATAACCTAACCTATCCCATCTAGCCCCTCGTTGGCAATGTTTTACAGAATCCCGTTCGTGTCGTCCCGTACATCTCTGTTGGGATATTATATACGTCTATAGCGTTATATATCTTAACCTAAGGCAGGCTAACATCTCGGATGCAGTATTTTACAACATTCCTGTAGGATCAGCCTCTACTTCTCGGTGGGAACATTATATACGTCTATAACGTAATATAATCTAACCTAACACATCTAGCCCCTCGCTGGTAATGTTTTACAGAATCCCGTTTATGTCGTCCCGTACATCTCGGTTGGGATGATATATACGTCTACAGCGATATATATCCTAACGTAAGGCAGCCTAACATGTCATATGTAGTATTTTACAAGATTCCTGGCGTATCGGCTCTACTTCTCGGTGGGAACATTATACACGTCTATAACGTAACATAACCTAACCTAACCCATCTAGCCCCTCGCTGGTAATGTTTTACAGAAACCCGTTCCTGTCGTCCCGTACGTCTCTGTTGGGACATTATAAACGTCTACAGCGTTATATATCCTAACCTAAGGCAGGCTAACATCTCGGTTGCTGTATTTTACAACATTCCTGGCGTATCGGCCCATACTTCTCGGTGGGAACTTTATATAGGTCTATAACGTAACACAACCTAACCTATCCCATCTAGGCCCTCGTTGGCAATGTTTTACGGAATCCCGTTCGTGTCGTCCCGTACATCTCGGTTGGGATATTATATACGTCTACAGCGATATATATCCTAACCTAAGGCAGGGTAACATCTCGGATATAGTATTTTACAACATTCCTGGCATATCGGCCCCTACTTCTCGGTGGGAACATTGTATACGTTTATAACGTATCACAACCTAACCTAACCCATCTAGCCCCTCGCTGGTAATGATTTACAGAATCCCGTTCCTGTCGTCCCGTACGTCTCGGATGGGACATTATATCCGTCTACAGCGTTATATATCTTAACTTAAGGCAGGCTAACATCTCGGATGCAGTATTTTACAACATTCCTGGCGTATCGGCCCATACTTCTCGGTGGTAACATTATATACGTCTATAACGTAATATAATCTAACCTAACACATCTAGCTCCTCGCTGGTAATGTTTTACAGAATCCCGTTTATGTCGTCCCGTACATCTCGGTTGGGATATTATATACGTCTATAGCGTTATATATCCTAACCTAAGGCAGGCTAACATCTCGGATGCAGTATTTTACAACATTCCTGGCGTATCGGCTCTACTTCTCGGTGGGAACATTATACACGTCTATAACGTAACATAACCTAACCTAACCCATCTGGCCCCTCGCTGGTAATGTTTTACAGAATCCCGTTCCTGTCGTCCCGTACATCTCGGTTGGGATGTTATATACGTCTACAGCGATATATATCCTAACGTAAGGCAGGCTAACATCTCGGATGTAGTATTTTACAACATTCTTGGAGTATCGGCCCCTACTTCTCGGTGGGAACATTATATACTTCTGTAACGTAACATAACCTAACCCATCCCATCTAGCCCCTCGTTGGCAATGTTTTACTGAATCCCGTTCGTGTCGTCCCGTACATCTCGGTTGGGATCTTATATACGTCTACAGCGATATATATACTAACGTAAGGCAGGCTAACATCTCGGATGTAGTATTTTACAACATTCTTGGAGTATAGGCCCCTACTTCTCGGTGGGAACATTATATACGTCTATAACGTAACATAACCTAATCTAACCCATCTAGCCCCTCGCTGGTAATATTTTACAGAATGCCGTTTATGTCGTCCCTTACATCTCGGTTGGGATATTATATACGTCTACAGCGATATATATCCTAACGTAAGGCAGGCTAACATCTCGGATGTAGTATTTTACAACATTCTTGGAGTATCGGCCCCTACTTCTCGGTGGGAACATTATATACTTCTGTAACGTAACATAACCTAACCCATCCCATCTAGCCCCTCGTTGGCAATGTTTTACTGAATCCCGTTCGTGTCGTCCCGTACATCTCGGTTGGGATCTTATATACGTCTACAGCGATATATATACTAACGTAAGGCAGGCTAACATCTCGGATGTAGTATTTTACAACATTCTTGGAGTATAGGCCCCTACTTCTCGGTGGGAACATTATATACGTCTATAACGTAACATAACCTAATCTAACCCATCTAGCCCCTCGCTGGTAATATTTTACAGAATGCCGTTTATGTCGTCCCTTACATCTCGGTTGGGATATTATATACGTCTACAGCGATATATATCCTAACCTAAGGCAGGCTAACTTCTCGGATATAGTATTTTACAACATTCCTGGCGTATCGGCTCTACTTCTCGGTGGGAACATTATACACGTCTATAACGTAACATAACCTAACCTAACCCATCTAGCCCCTCGCTGGTAATGTTTTACAGAATCCCGTTCCTGTCGTCCCGTACATCTCGGTTGGGAAGTTATATACGTCTACAGCGATATATATCCTAACGTAAGGCAGGCTAACATCTCGGATGTAGTATTTTACAACATTCTTGGAGTATCGGCCCCTACTTCTCGGTGGGAACATTGTATACGTCTGTAACGTAACATAACCTAACCTATCCCATCTAGCCCCTCTTTGGCAATGTTTTACAGAATCCCGTTCGTTTCGTCCCGTACATCTCGGTTGGGATATTATATACGTCTACAGCGATACATATCCTAACCTAAGGCAGGCTAACTTCTCGGATATAGTATTTTACAACATTCCTGTAGGATCAGCCTCTACTTCTCGGTGGGAACATTATATACGTCTATAACGTAATATAATCTAACCTAACACATCTAGCCCCTCGCTGGTAATGTTTTACAGAATCCCGTTTATGTCGTCCCGTACTTCTCGGTTGGGATGATATATACGTCTACAGCGATATATATCCTAACGTAAGGCAGCCTAACATGTCGGATGTAGTATTTTACAACATTCTTGGAGTATCGGCCCCTACTTCTCGGTGGGAACATTATATACGTCTATAACGTAACATAACCTAATCTAACCCATCTAGCCCCTCGCTGGTAATATTTTACAGAATCCCGTTCGTGTCGTCCCGTACATCTCGGTTGGGATATTATATACGTCTATAGCGTTATAAATCCTAACCTAAGGCAGGCTAACATCTCGGATGCAGTATTTTACAACATTCCTGGCGTATCGGCTGTACTTCTCGGTGGGAACATTATACACGTCTATAACGTAACATAACCTAACCTAACCCATCTAGCCCCTCGCTGGTAATGTTTTACAGAATCCCGTTCCTGTCGTCCCGTACATCTCGGTTGGGAAGTTATATACGTCTACAGCGATATATATCCTAACGTAAGGCAGGCTAACATCTCGGATATAGTATTTTACAACATTCCTGGCATATCGGCCCCTACTTCTCGGTGGGAACATTGTATACGTTTATAACGTATCACAACCTAACCTAACCCATCTAGCCCCTCGCTGGTAATGTTTTACAGAATCCCGTTCGTGTCGTCCCGTACGTCTCGGATGGGACATTATAAACTTCTACAGCGTTATATATCTTAACCTAAGGCAGGCTAACATCTCGGATGCAGTATTTTACAAGATTCCTGGCGTATCGGCTCTACTTCTCGGTGGGAACATTATACACGTCTATAACGTAACATAACCTAACCTAACCCATCTAGCCCCTCGCTGGTAATGTTTTACAGAATCCCGTTCCTGTCGTCCCGTACATCTCGGTTGGGATGTTATATACGTCTACAGCGATATATATCCTAACGTAAGGCAGGCTAACATCTCGGATGTAGTATTTTACAACATTCTTGGAGTATCGGCACCTACTTCTCGGTGGGAACATTATATACGTCTGTAACGTAACATAACCTAACCTATCCCATCTAGCCCCTCGTTGGCAATGTTTTACAGAATCCCGTTCGTGTCGTCCCGTACATCTCGGTTGGGATCTTATATACGTCTACAGCGATATATATACTAACGTAAGGCAGGCTAACATCTCGGATGTAGTATTTTACAACATTCTTGGAGTATAGGCCCCTACTTCTCGGTGGGAACATTATATACGTCTATAACGTAACATAACCTAATCTAACCCATCTAGCCCCTCGCTGGTAATATTTTACAGAATCCCGTTTATGTCTTCCCTTACATCTGGGTTGGGATGTTATATACGTCTACAGCGATATATATCCTAACGTAAGGCAGGCTAACATCTCGGATGTAGTATTTTACAACATTCTTGGAGTATCGGCCCCTACTTCTCGGTGGGAACATTATATACTTCTGTAACGTAACATAACCTAACCCATCCCATCTAGCCCCTCGTTGGCAATGTTTTACTGAATCCCGTTCGTGTCGTCCCGTACATCTCGGTTGGGATCTTATATACGTCTACAGCGATATATATACTAACGTAAGGCAGGCTAACATCTCGGATGTAGTATTTTACAACATTCTTGGAGTATAGGCCCCTACTTCTCGGTGGGAACATTATATACGTCTATAACGTAACATAACCTAATCTAACCCATCTAGCCCCTCGCTGGTAATATTTTACAGAATGCCGTTTATGTCGTCCCTTACATCTGGGTTGGGATGCTATATACGTCTACAGCGATATATATCCTAACGTAAGGCAGGCTAACTTCTCGGATATAGTATTTTACAACATTCCTGGCGTATCGGCTCTACTTCTCGGTGGGAACATTATACACGTCTATAACGTAACATAACCTAACCTATCCCATCTAGCCCCTCGTTTGCAATGTTTTACAGAATCCCGTTCGTGTCGTCCCGTACATCTCGGTTGGGATATTATATACGTCTACAGCGATATATATCCTAACCTAAGGCAGGCTAACTTCTCGGATATAGTATTTTACAACATTCCTGGCGTATCGGCTCTACTTCTCGGTGGGAACACTATACACGTCTATAACGTAACATAACCTAACCTAACCCATCTAGCCCCTCGCTGGTAATGTTTTACAGAATTCCGTTCCTGTCGTCCCGTACATCTCGGTTGGGAAGTTATATACGTCTACAGCGATATATATCCTAACGTAAGGCAGGCTAACATCTCGGATGTAGTATTTTACAACATTCTTGGAGTATCGGCCCCTACTTCTCGGTGGGAACATTGTATACGTCTGTAACGTAACATAACCTAACCTATCCCATCTAGCCCCTCTTTGGCAATGTTTTACAGAATCCCGTTCGTTTCGTCCCGTACATCTCGGTTGGGATATTATATACGTCTACAGCGATACATATCCTAACCTAAGGCAGGCTAACTTCTCGGATATAGTATTTTACAACATTCCTGTAGGATCAGCCTCTACTTCTCGGTGGGAACATTATATACGTCTATAACGTAATATAATCTAACCTAACACATCTAGCCCCTCGCTGGTAATGTTTTACAGAATCCCGTTTATGTCGTCCCGTACTTCTCGGTTGGGATGATATATACGTCTACAGCGATATATATCCTAACGTAAGGCAGCCTAACATGTCGGATGTAGTATTTTACAACATTCTTGGAGTATCGGCCCCTACTTCTCGGTGGGAACATTATATACGTCTATAACGTAACATAACCTAATCTAACCCATCTAGCCCCTCGCTGGTAATATTTTACAGAATCCCGTTCGTGTCGTCCCGTACATCTCGGTTGGGATATTATATACGTCTATAGCGTTATAAATCCTAACCTAAGGCAGGCTAACATCTCGGATGCAGTATTTTACAACATTCCTGGCGTATCGGCTGTACTTCTCGGTGGGAACATTATACACGTCTATAACGTAACATAACCTAACCTAACCCATCTAGCCCCTCGCTGGTAATGTTTTACAGAATCCCGTTCCTGTCGTCCCGTACATCTCGGTTGGGAAGTTATATACGTCTACAGCGATATATATCCTAACGTAAGGCAGGCTAACATCTCGGATATAGTATTTTACAACATTCCTGGCATATCGGCCCCTACTTCTCGGTGGGAACATTGTATACGTTTATAACGTATCACAACCTAACCTAACCCATCTAGCCCCTCGCTGGTAATGTTTTACAGAATCCCGTTCGTGTCGTCCCGTACGTCTCGGATGGGACATTATAAACTTCTACAGCGTTATATATCTTAACCTAAGGCAGGCTAACATCTCGGATGCAGTATTTTACAAGATTCCTGGCGTATCGGCTCTACTTCTCGGTGGGAACATTATACACGTCTATAACGTAACATAACCTAACCTAACCCATCTAGCCCCTCGCTGGTAATGTTTTACAGAATCCCGTTCCTGTCGTCCCGTACATCTCGGTTGGGATGTTATATACGTCTACAGCGATATATATCCTAACGTAAGGCAGGCTAACATCTCGGATGTAGTATTTTACAACATTCTTGGAGTATCGGCACCTACTTCTCGGTGGGAACATTATATACGTCTGTAACGTAACATAACCTAACCCATCCCATCTAGCCCCTCGTTGGCAATGTTTTACTGAATCCCGTTCGTGTCGTCCCGTACATCTCGGTTGGGATGTTATATACGTCTACAGCGATATATATCCTAACGTAAGGCAGGCTAACATCTCGGATGAAGTATTTTACAACATTCTTGGAGTATAGGCCCCTACTTCTCGGTGGGAACATTATATACGTCTATAACGTAACATAACCTAATCTAACCCATCTAGCCCCTCGCTGGTAATATTTTACAGAATCCCGTTTATGTCTTCCCTTACATCTGGGTTGGGATGTTATATACGTCTACAGCGATATATATCCTAACGTAAGGCAGGCTAACATCTCGGATGTAGTATTTTACAACATTCTTGGAGTATCGGCCCCTACTTCTCGGTGGGAACATTATATACGTCTGTAACGTAACATAACCTAACCTATCCCATCTAGCCCCTCGTTGGCAATGTTTTACAGAATCCCGTTCGTGTCGTCCCGTACATCTCTGTTGGGATATTATATACGTCTATAGCGTTATATATCCTAACCTAAGGCAGGCTAACATCTCGGATGCAGTATTTTACAACATTCCTGGCGTATCGGCTCTACTTCTCGGTGGGAACATTATACACGTCTATAACGTAACATAACCTAACCTAACCCATCTAGCCCCTCGCTGGTAATGTTTTACAGAATCCCGTTCCTGTCGTCCCGTACGTCTCTGTTGGGACGTTATAAACGTCTACAGGGTTATATTTCCTAAGGTAAGGCAGGCTAACATCTCGGATGTAGTATTTTACAACATTCTTGGAGTATCGGCCCATACTTCTCGGTGGGAACATTATATACGTCTATAACGTAACATAACCTAACCTATCCCATCTAGCCCCTCGTTGGCAATGTTTTACAGAATCCCGTTCGTGTCGTCCCGTACATCTCGGTTGGGATATTATATACGTCCATAGCGTTATATATCTTAACCTAAGGCAGGCTAACATCTCGGATGCAGTATTTTACAACATTCCTGGCGTATCGGCTCTACTTCTCGGTGGGAACATTATACACGTCTATAACGTAACATAACCTAACCTAACCCATCTAGCCCCTCGCTGGTAATGTTTTACAGAATCCCGTTCCTGTCGTCCCGTACATCTCGGTTGGGAAGTTATATACGTCTACAGCGATATATATCCTAACGTAAGGCAGGCTAACATCTCGGAAGTAGTATTTTACAACATTCTTGGAGTATCGGCCCCTACTTCTCGGTGGGAACATTGTATACGTCTGTAACGTAACATAACCTAACCTATCCCATCTAGCCCCTCTTTGGCAATGTTTTACAGAATCCCGTTCGTTTCGTCCCGTACATCTCGGTTGGGATATTATATACGTCTACAGCGATACATATCCTAACCTAAGGCAGGCTAACTTCTCGGATATAGTATTTTACAACATTCCTGTAGGATCAGCCTCTACTTCTCGGTGGGAACATTATATACGTCGATAACGTAATATAATCTAACCTAACACATCTAGCCCCTCGATGGTAATGTTTTACAGAATCCCGTTTATGTCGTCCCGCACATCTCGGTTGGGATGATATATACGTCTACAGCGATATATATCCTAACGTAAGGCAGCCTAACATGTCGGATGTAGTATTTTACAAGATTCCTGGCGTATCGGCTCTACTTCTCGGTGGGAACATTATACACGTCTATAACGTAACATAACCTAATCTAACCCATCTAGCCCCTCGCTGGTAATATTTTACAGAATCCCGTTCGTGTCGTCCCGTACATCTCGGTTGGGATATTATATACGTCTATAGCGTTATAAATCCTAACCTAAGGCAGGCTAATATCTCGGATGCAGTATTTTACAACATTCTTGGCGTATCGGCTCTACTTCTCGGTGGGAACATTATACACGTCTATAACGTAACATAACCTAACCTAACCCATCTAGCCCCTCGCTGGTAATGTTTTACAGAATCCCGTTCCTGTCGTCCCGGACGTCTCTGTTGGGACATTATAAACGTCTACAGCGTTATATATCCTAACCTAAGGCAGGCTAACATCTCGGTTGCTGTATTTTACAACATTCCTGGCGTATCGGCCCATACTTCTCGGTGGGAACTTTATATAGGTCTATAACGTAACATAACCTAACCTATCCCATCTAGCCCCTCGTTGGCAATGTTTTACGGAATCCCGTTCGTGTCGTCCCGTACATCTCGGTTGGGATATTATATACGTCTACAGCGATATATATCCTAACCTAAGGCAGGGTAACATCTCGGATATAGTATTTTACAACATTCCTGGCATATCGGCCCCTACTTCTCGGTGGGAACATTGTATACGTTTATAACGTATCACAACCTAACCTAACCCATCTAGCCCCTCGCTGGTAATGATTTACAGAATCCCGTTCCTGTCGTCCCGTACGTCTCGGATGGGACATTATATCCGTCTACAGCGTTATATATCTTAACTTAAGGCAGGCTAACATCTCGGATGCAGTATTTTACAACATTCCTGGCGTATCGGCCCATACTTCTCGGTGGGAACATTATATACGTCTATAACGTAATATAATCTAACCTAACACATCTAGCTTCTCGCTGGTAATGTTTTACAGAATCCCGTTTATGTCGTCCCGTACATCTCGGTTGGGATATTATATACGTCTATAGCGTTATATATCCTAACCTAAGGCAGGCTAACATCTCGGATGCAGTATTTTACAACATTCCTGGCGTATCGGCTCTACTTCTCGGTGGGAACATTATATACGTCTATAAAGTAACATAACCTAACCTAACCCATCTAGCCCCTCGCTGGCAATGTTTTACAGAATCCCGTTCCTGTCGTCCCGTACATCTCGGATGGGATGTTATATACGTCTACAGCGATATATATCCTAACGTAAGGCAGGCTAACATCTCGGATGTAGTATTTTACAACATTCTTGGAGTATCGGCACCTACTTCTCGGTGGGAACATTATATACGTCTGTAACGTAACATAACCTAACCCATCCCATCTAGCCCGTCGTTGGCAATGTTTTACTGAATCCCGTTCGTGTCGTCCCGTAAATCTCGGTTGGGATGTTATATACGTCTACAGCGATATATATCCTAACGTAAGGCAGGCTAACATCTCGGATGTAGTATTTTACAACATTCTTGGAGTATAGGCCCCTACTTCTCGGTGGGAACATTATATACGTCTATAACGTAACATAACCTAATCTAACCCATCTAGCCCCTCGCTGGTAATATTTTACAGAATCCCGTTTATGTCTTCCCTTACATCTGGGTTGGGATGTTATATACGTCTACAGCGATATATATCCTAACGTAAGGC
This sequence comes from Xylocopa violacea, assembly GCA_963969225.1. Classification (NCBI taxonomy): domain Eukaryota; kingdom Metazoa; phylum Arthropoda; class Insecta; order Hymenoptera; family Apidae; genus Xylocopa; species Xylocopa violacea. Next base: position 1,289,194 of record CAXAJV010001083.1, read on the forward strand.
AGGCTAACATCTCGGATGTAGTATTTTACAACATTCTTGGAGTATCGGCCCCTACTTCTCGGTGGGAACATTATATACGTCTGTAACGTAACATAACCTAACCTATCCCATCTAGCCCCTCGTTGGCAATGTTTTACAGAATCCCGTTCGTGTCGTCCCGTACATCTCTGTTGGGATATTATATACGTCTATAGCGTTATATATCCTAACCTAAGGCAGGCTAACATCTCGGATGCAGTATTTTACAACATTCCTGGCGTATCGGCTCTACTTCTCGGTGGGAACATTATACACGTCTATAACGTAACATAACCTAACCTAACCCATCTAGCCCCTCGCTGGTAATGTTTTACAGAATCCCGTTCCTGTCGTCCCGTACGTCTCTGTTGGGACGTTATAAACGTCTACAGCGTTATATATCCTAACATAAGGCAGGCTAACATCTCGGTTGCTGTATTTTACAACATTCCTGGCGTATCGGCCCATACTTCTCAGTGGGAACATTATATACGTCTATAACGTAACATAACCTAACCTAACCCATCTAGCCCCTCGCTGGTAATGTTTTACAGAATCCCGTTCCTGTCGTCCCGTACGTCTCTGTTGGGACATTATAAACGTCTACAGCGTTATATATCCTAACCTAAGGCAGGCTAACATCTCGGTTGCTGTATTTTACAACATTCCTGGCGTATCGGCCCATACTTCTCAGTGGGAACATTATATACGTCTGTAACGTAACATAACCTAACCTATCCCATCTAGCCCCTCGTTGGCAATGTTTTACAGAATCCCGTTCGTGTCGTCCCGTACATCTCGGATGGGATATTATATACGTCTATAGCGTTATATATCTTAACCTAAGGCAGGCTAACATCTCGGATGCAGTATTTTACAACATTCCTGGCGTATCGGCTCTACTTCTCGGTGGGAATATTATACACGTCTATAACGTAACATAACCTAACCTAACCCATCTAGCCCCTCGCTGGCAATATTTTACAGAATCCCGTTCCTGTCGTCCCGTACATCTCGGTTGGGATGTTATATACGTCTACAGCGATATATATCCTAACGTAAGGCAGGCTAACATCTCGGATGTAGTATTTTACAACATTCTTGGAGTATCGGCCTCTACTTCTCGGTGGGAACATTATATACTTCTGTAACGTAACATAACCTAACCCATCCCATCTAGCCCCTCGTTGGCAATTTTTTTACTGAATCCCGTTCGTGTCGTCCCGTACATCTCGGTTGGGATCTTATATACGTCTACAGCGATATATATACTAACGTAAGGCAGGCTAACATCTCGGATGTAGTATTTTACAACATTCTTGGAGTATAGGCCCCTACTTCTCGGTGGGAACATTATATACGTCTATAACGTAACATAACCTAATCTAACCCATCTAGCCCCTCGCTGGTAATGTTTTACAGAATCCCGTTTATGTCGTCCCGTACATCTCGGTTGGGATATTATATACGTCTATAGCGTTATGTATCCTAACCTAAGGCAGGCTAACATCTCGGATGCAGTATTTTACAACATTCCTGGCGTATCGGCTCTACTTCTCGGTGGGAACATTATATACGTCTATAAAGTAACATAACCGAACCTAACCCATCTAGCCCCTCGCTGGCAATGTTTTACAGAATCCCGTTCCTGTCGTCCCGTACATCTCGGATGGGATATTATATACGTCTATAGCGTTATATATCTTAACCTAAGGCAGGCTAACATCTCGGATGCAGTATTTTACAAGATTCCTGGCGTATCGGCTCTACTTCTCGGTGGGAACATTATACACGTCTATAACGTAACATAACCTAACCTAACCCATCTAGCCCCTCGCTGGTAATGTTTTACAGAATCCCGTTCCTGTCGTCCCGTACATCTCGGTTGGGATGTTATATACGTCTACAGCGATATATATCCTAACGTAAGGCAGGCTAACATCTCGGATGTAGTATTTTACAACATTCTTGGAGTATCGGCCCCTACTTCTCGGTGGGAACATTATATACGTCTGTAACGTAACATAACCTAACCCATCCCATCTAGCCCCTCGTTGGCAATGTTTTACTGAATCCCGTTCGTGTCGTCCCGTACATCTCGGTTGGGATCTTATATACGTCTACAGCGATATATATACTAACGTAAGGCAGGCTAACATCTCGGATGTAGTATTTTACAACATTCTTGGAGTATAGGCCCCTACTTCTCGGTGGGAACATTATATACGTCTATAACGTAACATAACCTAATCTAACCCATCTAGCCCCTCGCTGGTAATATTTTACAGAATCCCGTTTATGTCGTCCCTTACATCTGGGTTGGGATGCTATATACGTCTACAGCGATATATATCCTAACGTAAGGCAGGCTAACATCTCGGATGTAGTATTTTACAACATTCTTGGAGTATCGGCCCCTACTTCTCGGTGGGAACATTATATACGTCTGTAACGTAACATAACCTAACTTATCCCATCTAGCCCCTCGTTGGCAATGTTTTACAGAATCACGTTCGTGTCGTCCCGTACATCTCTGTTGGGATATTATATACGTCTATAGCGTTATATATCCTAACCTAAGGCAGGCTAACATCTCGGATGCAGTATCTTACAACATTCCTGGTGTATCGGCTCTACTTCTCGGTGGGAACATTATACACGTCTATAACGTAACATAACCTAACATAACCCATCTAGCCCCTCGCTGGTAATGTTTTACAGAATCCCGTTCCTGTCGTCCCGTACATCTCGGTTGGGATGTTATATACGTCTACAGCGATATATATCCTAACGTAAGGCAGGCTAACATCTCGGATGTAGTATTTTACAACATTCTTGGAGTATCGGCCCCTACGTCTCGGTGGGAACATTATATACGTCTGTAACGTAACATAACCTAACCTATCCCATCTAGCCCCTCGTTGGCAATGTTTTACAGAATCCCGTTCGTGTCGTCCCGTACATCTCGGTTGGCATATTATATACGTCTACAGCGATATATATCCCAACGTAAGGCAGCCTAACATGTCGGATGTAGTATTTTACAACATTCTTGGAGTATCGGCCCCTACTTCTCGGTGGGAACATTATATACGTCGATAACGTAACATAACTTAATCTAACCCATCTAGCCCTTCGCTGGTAATGTTTTACAGAATCCCGTTCCTGTCGTCCCGTACGTCTCTGTTGGGACATTATAAACGTCTACAGCGTTATATATCCTAACCTAAGGCAGGCTAACATCTCGGTTGCTGTATTTTACAACATTCCTGGCGTATCGGCCCATACTTCTCAGTGGGAACATTATATACGTCTGTAACGTAACATAACCTAACCTATCCCATCTAGCCCCTCGTTGGCAATGTTTTACAGAATCCCGTTCGTTTCGTCCCGTACATCTCGGTTGGGATGTTATATACGTCTACAGCGATATATATCCTAACGTAAGGCCGGCTAACATCTCGGATGTAGTATTTTACAACATTCTTGGAGTATCGGCCCCTACTTCTCGGTGGGAACATTATATACGTCTGTAACGTAACATAACCTAACCTATCCCATCTAGCCCCTCGTTGGCAATGTTTTACAGAATCCCGTTTATGTCGTCCCGTACATCTCGGTTGGGATGATATATACGTCTACAGCGATATATATCCTAACGTAAGGCAGCCTAACATGTCGGATGTAGTATTTTACAACATTCTTGGAGTATCGGCCCCTACTTCTCGGTGGGAACATTATATACGTCTATAACATAACATAACCTAATCTAACCCATCTAGCCCCTCGCTGGCATTGTTTTACAGAATCCCGTTCCTGTCGTCCCGTACATCTCGGTTGGGATGTTATATACGTCTACAGCGATATATATCCTAACGTAAGGCAGGCTAACATCTCGGATGTAGTATTTTACAACATTCTTGGAGTATCGGCCCCTACTTCTCGGTGGGAACATTATATACGTCTGTAACGTAACATAACCTAACCTATCCCATCTAGCCCCTCGTTCGCAATGTTTTACAGAATCCCGTTCGTGTCGTCCCGTACATCTCGGATGGGATATTGCATACGTCTATAGCGTTATATATCTTAACCTAAGGCAGGCTAACATCTCGGATGCAGCATTTTACAACATTCCTGGCGTATCGGCTCTACTTCTCGGTGGAAACATTATACACGTCTATAACGTAACATAACCTAACCTAACCCATCTGGCCCCTCGCTGGTAATGTTTTACAGAATCCCGTTCCTGTCGTCCCGTACGTCTCTGTTGGGACATTATAAACGTCTACAGCGTCATATATCCTAACCTAAGGCAGGCTAACATCTCGGTTGCTGTATTTTACAACATTCCTGGCGTATCGGCCCATACTTCTCAGTGGGAACATTATATACGTCTGTAACGTAACATAACCTAACCCATCCCATCTAGCCCCTCGTTGGCAATGTTTTACTGAATCCCGTTCGTGTCGTCCCGTACATCTCGGTTGGGATGTTATATACGTCTACAGCGATATATATCCTAACGTAAGGCAGGCTAACATCTCGGATGTAGTATTTTACAACATTCTTGGAGTATCGGCCCCTACTTCTCGGTGGGAACATTATATACGTCTATAACGTAATATAATCTAACCTAACCCATCTAGCCCCTCGCTGGCAATGTTTTACAGAAACCCGTTCCTGTCGTCCCGTACATCTCGGATGGGATATTATATACGTCTATAGCGTTATATATCTTAACCTAAGGCAGGCTAACATCTCGGATGCAGTATTTTACAAGATTCCTGGCGTATCGGCTCTACTTCTCGGTGGGAACATTATACACGTCTATAACGTAACATAACCTAACCTAACCCATCTAGCCCCTCGCTGGTAATGTTTTACAGAATCCCGTTCCTGTCGTCCCGTACATCTCGGTTGGGATGTTATATACGTCTACAGCGATATATATCCTAACGTAAGGCAGGCTAACATCTCGGATGTAGTATTTTACAACATTCTTGGAGTATCGGCCCCTACTTCTCGGTGGGAACATTATATACGTCTGTAACGTAACATAACCTAACCCATCCCATCTAGCCCCTCTTTGGCAATGTTTTACTGAATCCCGTTCGTGTCGTCCCGTACATCTCTGTTGGGATGTTATATACGTCTACAGCGATATATATCCTAACGTAAGGCAGGCTAACATCTCGGATGTAGTATTTTACAACATTCTTGGAGTATATGCCCCTACTTCTCGGTGGGAACATTATATACGTCTATAACGTAACATAACCTAATCTAACCCATCTAGCCCCTCGCTGGTAATATTTTACAGAATCCCGTTTATGTCTTCCCTTACATCTGGGTTGGGATGTTATATACGTCTACAGCGATATATATCCTAACTTAAGGCAGGCTAACATCTCGGATGTAGTATTTTACAACATTCTTGGAGTATCGGCCCCTACTTCTCGGTGGGAACATTATATACGTCTGTAACGTAACATAACCTAACCTATCCCATCTAGCCCCTCGTTGGCAATGTTTTACAGAATCCCGTTCGTGTCGTCCCGTACATCTCTGTTGGGATATTATATACGTCTATAGCGTTATATATCCTAACCTAAGGCAGGCTAAAATCTCGGATGCAGTATTTTACAACATTCCTGGCGTATCGGCTCTACTTCTCGGTGGGAACATTATACACGTCTATAACGTAACATAACCTAACCTAACCCATCTAGCCCCTCGCTGGTAATGTTTTACAGAATCCCGTTCCTGTCGTCCCGTACGTCTCTGTTGGGACGTTATAAACGTCTACAGCGTTATATATCCTAACCTAAGGCAGGTTAACATCTCGGTTGCTGTATTTTACAACATTCCTGGCGTATCGGCCCATACTTCTCAGTGGGAACATTATATACGTCTATAACGTAACATAACCTAACCTAACCCATCTAGCCCCTCGCTGGTAATGTTTTACAGAATCCCGTTTATGTCGTCCCGTACATCTCGGTTGGGATATTATATACGTCTATAGCGTTATATATCCTAACCTAAGGCAGGCTAACATCTCGGATGCAGTATTTTACAACATTCCTGGCGTATCGGCTCTACTTCTCGGTGGGAACATTATATACGTCTATGAAGTAACATAACCTAACCTAACCCATCTAGCCCCTCGCTGGCAATGTTTTACAGAATCCCGTTCCTGTCGTCCCGTACATCTCGGATGGGATATTATATACGTCTATAGCGTTATATATCTTAACCTAAGGCAGGCTAACATCTCGGATGCAGTATTTTACAAGATTCCTGGCGTATCGGCTCTACTTCTCGGTGGGAACATTATACACGTCCATAACGTAACATAACCTAACCTAACCCATCTAGCCCCTCGCTGGTAATGTTTTACAGAATCCCGTTCCTGTCGTCCCGTACATCTCGGTTGGGATGTTATATACGTCTACAGCGATATATATCCTAACGTAAGGCAGGCTAACATCTCGGATGTAGTATTTTACAACATTCCTGGCGTATCGGCCCATACTTCTCAGTGGGAACATTATATACGTCTATAACGTAACATAACCTAACCTAACCCATCTAGCCCCTCGCTGGTAATGTTTTACAGAATCCCGTTCCTGTCGTCCCGTACGTCTCTGTTGGGACATTATAAACGTCTACAGCGTTATATATCCTAACCTAAGGCAGGCTAACATCTCGGTTGCTGTATTTTACAACATTCCTGGCGTATCGGCCCATACTTCTCAGTGGGAACATTATATACGTCTGTAACGTAACATAACCTAACCTATCCCATCTAGCCCCTCGTTGGCAATGTTTTACAGAATCCCGTTCGTGTCGTCCCGTACATCTCGGATGGGATATTATATACGTCTATAGCGTTATATATCTTAACCTAAGGCAGGCTAACATCTCGGATGCAGTATTTTACAACATTCCTGGCGTATCGGCTCTACTTCTCGGTGGGAATATTATACACGTCTATAACGTAACATAACCTAACCTAACCCATCTAGCCCCTCGCTGGCAATATTTTACAGAATCCCGTTCCTGTCGTCCCGTACATCTCGGTTGGGATGTTATATACGTCTACAGCGATATATATCCTAACGTAAGGCAGGCTAACATCTCGGATGTAGTATTTTACAACATTCTTGGAGTATCGGCCTCTACTTCTCGGTGGGAACATTATATACTTCTGTAACGTAACATAACCTAACCCATCCCATCTAGCCCCTCGTTGGCAATTTTTTTACTGAATCCCGTTCGTGTCGTCCCGTACATCTCGGTTGGGATCTTATATACGTCTACAGCGATATATATACTAACGTAAGGCAGGCTAACATCTCGGATGTAGTATTTTACAACATTCTTGGAGTATAGGCCCCTACTTCTCGGTGGGAACATTATATACGTCTATAACGTAACATAACCTAATCTAACCCATCTAGCCCCTCGCTGGTAATGTTTTACAGAATCCCGTTTATGTCGTCCCGTACATCTCGGTTGGGATATTATATACGTCTATAGCGTTATGTATCCTAACCTAAGGCAGGCTAACATCTCGGATGCAGTATTTTACAACATTCCTGGCGTATCGGCTCTACTTCTCGGTGGGAACATTATATACGTCTATAAAGTAACATAACCGAACCTAACCCATCTAGCCCCTCGCTGGCAATGTTTTACAGAATCCCGTTCCTGTCGTCCCGTACATCTCGGATGGGATATTATATACGTCTATAGCGTTATATATCTTAACCTAAGGCAGGCTAACATCTCGGATGCAGTATTTTACAAGATTCCTGGCGTATCGGCTCTACTTCTCGGTGGGAACATTATACACGTCTATAACGTAACATAACCTAACCTAACCCATCTAGCCCCTCGCTGGTAATGTTTTACAGAATCCCGTTCCTGTCGTCCCGTACATCTCGGTTGGGATGTTATATACGTCTACAGCGATATATATCCTAACGTAAGGCAGGCTAACATCTCGGATGTAGTATTTTACAACATTCTTGGAGTATCGGCCCCTACGTCTCGGTGGGAACATTATATACGTCTGTAACGTAACATAACCTAACCTATCCCATCTAGCCCCTCGTTGGCAATGTTTTACAGAATCCCGTTCGTGTCGTCCCGTACATCTCGGTTGGGATATTATATACGTCTACAGCGATATATATCCCAACGTAAGGCAGCCTAACATGTCGGATGTAGTATTTTACAACATTCTTGGAGTATCGGCCCCTACTTCTCGGTGGGAACATTATATACGTCGATAACGTAACATAACCTAATCTAACCCATCTAGCCCTTCGCTGGTAATGTTTTACAGAATCCCGTTCCTGTCGTCCCGTACGTCTCTGTTGGGACATTATAAACGTCTACAGCGTTATATATCCTAACCTAAGGCAGGCTAACATCTCGGTTGCTGTATTTTACAACATTCCTGGCGTATCGGCCCATACTTCTCAGTGGGAACATTATATACGTCTGTAACGTAACATAACCTAACCTATCCCATCTAGCCCCTCGTTGGCAATATTTTACAGAATCCCGTTCGTTTCGTCCCGTACATCTCGGTTGGGATGTTATATACGTCTACAGCGATATATATCCTAACGTAAGGCCGGCTAACATCTCGGATGTAGTATTTTACAACATTCTTGGAGTATCGGCCCCTACTTCTCGGTGGGAACATTATATACGTCTGTAACGTAACATAACCTAACCTATCCCATCTAGCCCCTCGTTGGCAATGTTTTACAGAATCCCGTTTATGTCGTCCCGTACATCTCGGTTGGGATGATATATACGTCTACAGCGATATATATCCTAACGTAAGGCAGCCTAACATGTCGGATGTAGTATTTTACAACATTCTTGGAGTATCGGCCCCTACTTCTCGGTGGGAACATTATATACGTCTATAACATAACATAACCTAATCTAACCCATCTAGCCCCTCGCTGGCATTGTTTTACAGAATCCCGTTCCTGTCGTCCCGTACATCTCGGTTGGGATGTTATATACGTCTACAGCGATATATATCCTAACGTAAGGCAGGCTAACATCTCGGATGTAGTATTTTACAACATTCTTGGAGTATCGGCCCCTACTTCTCGGTGGGAACATTATATACGTCTGTAACGTAACATAACCTAACCTATCCCATCTAGCCCCTCGTTCGCAATGTTTTACAGAATCCCGTTCGTGTCGTCCCGTACATCTCGGATGGGATATTGCATACGTCTATAGCGTTATATATCTTAACCTAAGGCAGGCTAACATCTCGGATGCAGCATTTTACAACATTCCTGGCGTATCGGCTCTACTTCTCGGTGGAAACATTATACACGTCTATAACGTAACATAACCTAACCTAACCCATCTGGCCCCTCGCTGGTAATGTTTTACAGAATCCCGTTCCTGTCGTCCCGTACGTCTCTGTTGGGACATTATAAACGTCTACAGCGTTATATATCCTAACCTAAGGCAGGCTAACATCTCGGTTGCTGTATTTTACAACATTCCTGGCGTATCGGCCCATACTTCTCAGTGGGAACATTATATACGTCTGTAACGTAACATAACCTAACCCATCCCATCTAGCCCCTCGTTGGCAATGTTTTACTGAATCCCGTTCGTGTCGTCCCGTACATCTCGGTTGGGATGTTATATACGTCTACAGCGATATATATCCTAACGTAAGGCAGGCTAACATCTCGGATCTAGTATTTTACAACATTCTTGGAGTATCGGCCCCTACTTCTCGGTGGGAACATTATATACGTCTATAACGTAATATAATCTAACCTAACACATCTAGCTCCTCGCTGGTAATGTTTTACAGAATCCCGTTTATGTCGTCCCGTACATCTCGGTTGGGATATTATATACGTCTATAGCGTTATGTATCCTAACCTAAGGCAGGCTAACATCTCGGATGCAGTATTTTACAACATTCCTGGCGTATCGGCTCTACTTCTCGGTGGGAACATTATATACGTCTATAATGTAACATAACCGAACCTAACCCATCTAGCCCCTCGCTGGCAATGTTTTACAGAAACCCGTTCCTGTCGTCCCGTACATCTCGGATGGGATATTATATACGTCTATAGCGTTATATATCTTAACCTAAGGCAGGCTAACATCTCGGATGCAGTATTTTACAAGATTCCTGGCGTATCGGCTCTACTTCTCGGTGGGAACATTATACACGTCTATAACGTAACATAACCTAACCTAACCCATCTAGCCCCTCGCTGGTAATGTTTTACAGAATCCCGTTTATGTCGTCCCGTACATCTCGGTTGGGATATTATATACGTCTATAGCGTTATGTATCCTAACCTAAGGCAGGCTAACATCTCGGATGCAGTATTTTACAACATTCCTGGCGTATCGGCTCTACTTCTCGGTGGGAACATTATATACGTCTATAATGTAACATAACCGAACCTAACCCATCTAGCCCCTCGCTGGCAATGTTTTACAGAAACCCGTTCCTGTCGTCCCGTACATCTCGGATGGGATATTATATACGTCTATAGCGTTATATATCTTAACCTAAGGCAGGCTAACATCTCGGATGCAGTATTTTACAAGATTCCTGGCGTATCGGCTCTACTTCTCGGTGGGAACATTATACACGTCTATAACGTAACATAACCTAACCTAACCCATCTAGCCCCTCGCTGGCAATATTTTACAGAATCCCGTTCCTGTCGTCCCGTACATCTCGGTTGGGATGTTATATACGTCTACAGCGATATATATCCTAACGTAAGGCAGGCTAACATCTCGGATGTAGTATTTTACAACATTCTTGGAGTATCGGCCTCTACTTCTCGGTGGGAACATTATATACTTCTGTAACGTAACATAACCTAACCCATCCCATCTAGCCCCTCGTTGGCAATTTTTTTACTGAATCCCGTTCGTGTCGTCCCGTACATCTCGGTTGGGATCTTATATACGTCTACAGCGATATATATACTAACGTAAGGCAGGCTAACATCTCGGATGTAGTATTTTACAACATTCTTGGAGTATAGGCCCCTACTTCTCGGTGGGAACATTATATACGTCTATAACGTAACATAACCTAATCTAACCCATCTAGCCCCTCGCTGGTAATGTTTTACAGAATCCCGTTTATGTCGTCCCGTACATCTCGGTTGGGATATTATATACGTCTATAGCGTTATGTATCCTAACCTAAGGCAGGCTAACATCTCGGATGCAGTATTTTACAACATTCCTGGCGTATCGGCTCTACTTCTCGGTGGGAACATTATATACGTCTATAATGTAACATAACCGAACCTAACCCATCTAGCCCCTCGCTGGCAATGTTTTACAGAAACCCGTTCCTGTCGTCCCGTACATCTCGGATGGGATATTATATACGTCTATAGCGTTATATATCTTAACCTAAGGCAGGCTAACATCTCGGATGCAGTATTTTACAAGATTCCTGGCGTATCGGCTCTACTTCTCGGTGGGAACATTATACACGTCTATAACGTAACATAACCTAACCTAACCCATCTAGCCCCTCGCTGGTAATGTTTTACAGAATCCCGTTTATGTCGTCCCGTACATCTCGGTTGGGATATTATATACGTCTATAGCGTTATATATCCTAACCTAAGGCAGGCTAACATCTCGGATGCAGTATTTTACAACATTCCTGGCGTATCGGCTCTACTTCTCGGTGGGAACATTATATACGTCTATAAAGTAACATAACCTAACCTAACCCATCTAGCCCCTCGCTGGCAATGTTTTACAGAATCCCGTTCCTGTCGTCCCGTACATCTCGGATGGGATATTATATACGTCTATAGCGTTATATATCTTAACCTAAGGCAGGCTAACATCTCGGATGCAGTATTTTACAAGATTCCTGGCGTATCGGCTCTACTTCTCGGTGGGAACATTATACACGTCTATAACGTAACATAACCTAACCTAACCCATCTAGCCCCTCGCTGGTAATGTTTTACAGAATCCCGTTCCTGTCGTCCCGTACATCTCGGTTGGGATGTTATATACGTCTACAGCGATATATATCCTAACGTAAGGCAGGCTAACATCTCGGATGTAGTATTTTACAACATTCCTGGCGTATCGGCCCATACTTCTCAGTGGGAACATTATATACGTCTATAACGTAACATAACCTAACCTAACCCATCTAGCCCCTCGCTGGTAATGTTTTACAGAATCCCGTTCCTGTCGTCCCGTACGTCTCTGTTGGGACATTATAAACGTCTACAGCGTTATATATCCTAACCTAAGGCAGGCTAACATCTCGGTTGCTGTATTTTACAACATTCCTGGCGTATCGGCCCATACTTCTCAGTGGGAACATTATATACGTCTGTAACGTAACATAACCTAACCTATCCCATCTAGCCCCTCGTTGGCAATGTTTTACAGAATCCCGTTCGTGTCGTCCCGTACATCTCGGATGGGATATTATATACGTCTATAGCGTTATATATCTTAACCTAAGGCAGGCTAACATCTCGGATGCAGTATTTTACAACATTCCTGGCGTATCGGCTCTACTTCTCGGTGGGAATATTATACACGTCTATAACGTAACATAACCTAACCTAACCCATCTAGCCCCTCGCTGGCAATATTTTACAGAATCCCGTTCCTGTCGTCCCGTACATCTCGGTTGGGATGTTATATACGTCTACAGCGATATATATCCTAACGTAAGGCAGGCTAACATCTCGGATGTAGTATTTTACAACATTCTTGGAGTATCGGCCTCTACTTCTCGGTGGGAACATTATATACTTCTGTAACGTAACATAACCTAACCCATCCCATCTAGCCCCTCGTTGGCAATTTTTTTACTGAATCCCGTTCGTGTCGTCCCGTACATCTCGGTTGGGATCTTATATACGTCTACAGCGATATATATACTAACGTAAGGCAGGCTAACATCTCGGATGTAGTATTTTACAACATTCTTGGAGTATAGGCCCCTACTTCTCGGTGGGAACATTATATACGTCTATAACGTAACATAACCTAATCTAACCCATCTAGCCCCTCGCTGGTAATGTTTTACAGAATCCCGTTTATGTCGTCCCGTACATCTCGGTTGGGATATTATATACGTCTATAGCGTTATGTATCCTAACCTAAGGCAGGCTAACATCTCGGATGCAGTATTTTACAACATTCCTGGCGTATCGGCTCTACTTCTCGGTGGGAACATTATATACGTCTATAAAGTAACATAACCGAACCTAACCCATCTAGCCCCTCGCTGGCAATGTTTTACAGAATCCCGTTCCTGTCGTCCCGTACATCTCGGATGGGATATTATATACGTCTATAGCGTTATATATCTTAACCTAAGGCAGGCTAACATCTCGGATGCAGTATTTTACAAGATTCCTGGCGTATCGGCTCTACTTCTCGGTGGGAACATTATACACGTCTATAACGTAACATAACCTAACCTAACCCATCTAGCCCCTCGCTGGTAATGTTTTACAGAATCCCGTTCCTGTCGTCCCGTACATCTCGGTTGGGATGTTATATACGTCTACAGCGATATATATCCTAACGTAAGGCAGGCTAACATCTCGGATGTAGTATTTTACAACATTCTTGGAGTATCGGCCCCTACTTCTCGGTGGGAACATTATATACGTCTGTAACGTAACATAACCTAACCCATCCCATCTAGCCCCTCGTTGGCAATGTTTTACAGAATCCCGTTCGTTTCGTCCCGTACATCTCGGTTGGGATGTTATATACGTCTACAGCGATATATATCCTAACGTAAGGCCGGCTAACATCTCGGATGTAGTATTTTACATCATTCTTGGAGTATCGGCCCCTACTTCTCGGTGGGAACATTATATACGTCTGTAACGTAACATAACCTAACCTATCCCATCTAGCCCCTCGTTGGCAATGTTTTACAGAATCCCGTTTATGTCGTCCCGTACATCTCGGTTGGGATGATATATACGTCTACAGCGATATATATCCTAACGTAAGGCAGCCTAACATGTCGGATGTAGTATTTTACAACATTCTTGGAGTATCGGCCCCTACTTCTCGGTGGGAACATTATATACGTCTATAACATAACATAACCTAATCTAACCCATCTAGCCCCTCGCTGGCATTGTTTTACAGAATCCCGTTCCTGTCGTCCCGTACATCTCGGTTGGGATGTTATATACGTCTACAGCGATATATATCCTAACGTAAGGCCGGCTAACATCTCGGATGTAGTATTTTACAACATTCTTGGAGTATCGGCCCCTACTTCTCGGTGGGAACATTATATACGTCTGTAACGTAACATAACCTAACCTATCCCATCTAGCCCCTCGTTGGCAATGTTTTACAGAATCCCGTTTATGTCGTCCCGTACATCTCGGTTGGGATGATATATACGTCTACAGCGATATATATCCTAACGTAAGGCAGCCTAACATGTCGGATGTAGTATTTTACAACATTCTTGGAGTATCGGCCCCTACTTCTCGGTGGGAACATTATATACGTCTATAACATAACATAACCTAATCTAACCCATCTAGCCCCTCGCTGGCATTGTTTTACAGAATCCCGTTCCTGTCGTCCCGTACATCTCGGTTGGGATGTTATATACGTCTACAGCGATATATATCCTAACGTAAGGCAGGCTAACATCTCGGATGTAGTATTTTACAACATTCTTGGAGTATCGGCCCCTACTTCTCGGTGGGAACATTATATACGTCTGTAACGTAACATAACCTAACCTATCCCATCTAGCCCCTCGTTCGCAATGTTTTACAGAATCCCGTTCGTGTCGTCCCGTACATCTCGGATGGGATATTGCATACGTCTATAGCGTTATATATCTTAACCTAAGGCAGGCTAACATCTCGGATGCAGCATTTTACAACATTCCTGGCGTATCGGCTCTACTTCTCGGTGGAAACATTATACACGTCTATAACGTAACATAACCTAACCTAACCCATCTGGCCCCTCGCTGGTAATGTTTTACAGAATCCCGTTCCTGTCGTCCCGTACGTCTCTGTTGGGACATTATAAACGTCTACAGCGTTATATATCCTAACCTAAGGCAGGCTAACATCTCGGTTGCTGTATTTTACAACATTCCTGGCGTATCGGCCCATACTTCTCAGTGGGAACATTATATACGTCTGTAACGTAACATAACCTAACCCATCCCATCTAGCCCCTCGTTGGCAATGTTTTACTGAATCCCGTTCGTGTCGTCCCGTACATCTCGGTTGGGATGTTATATACGTCTACAGCGATATATATCCTAACGTAAGGCAGGCTAACATCTCGGATCTAGTATTTTACAACATTCTTGGAGTATCGGCCCCTACTTCTCGGTGGGAACATTATATACGTCTATAACGTAATATAATCTAACCTAACACATCTAGCTCCTCGCTGGTAATGTTTTACAGAATCCCGTTTATGTCGTCCCGTACATCTCGGTTGGGATATTATATACGTCTATAGCGTTATGTATCCTAACCTAAGGCAGGCTAACATCTCGGATGCAGTATTTTACAACATTCCTGGCGTATCGGCTCTACTTCTCGGTGGGAACATTATATACGTCTATAATGTAACATAACCGAACCTAACCCATCTAGCCCCTCGCTGGCAATGTTTTACAGAAACCCGTTCCTGTCGTCCCGTACATCTCGGATGGGATATTATATACGTCTATAGCGTTATATATCTTAACCTAAGGCAGGCTAACATCTCGGATGCAGTATTTTACAAGATTCCTGGCGTATCGGCTCTACTTCTCGGTGGGAACATTATACACGTCTATAACGTAACATAACCTAACCTAACCCATCTAGCCCCTCGCTGGTAATGTTTTACAGAATCCCGTTTATGTCGTCCCGTACATCTCGGTTGGGATATTATATACGTCTATAGCGTTATGTATCCTAACCTAAGGCAGGCTAACATCTCGGATGCAGTATTTTACAACATTCCTGGCGTATCGGCTCTACTTCTCGGTGGGAACATTATATACGTCTATAATGTAACATAACCGAACCTAACCCATCTAGCCCCTCGCTGGCAATGTTTTACAGAAACCCGTTCCTGTCGTCCCGTACATCTCGGATGGGATATTATATACGTCTATAGCGTTATATATCTTAACCTAAGGCAGGCTAACATCTCGGATGCAGTATTTTACAAGATTCCTGGCGTATCGGCTCTACTTCTCGGTGGGAACATTATACACGTCTATAACGTAACATAACCTAACCTAACCCATCTAGCCCCTCGCTGGCAATATTTTACAGAATCCCGTTCCTGTCGTCCCGTACATCTCGGTTGGGATGTTATATACGTCTACAGCGATATATATCCTAACGTAAGGCAGGCTAACATCTCGGATGTAGTATTTTACAACATTCTTGGAGTATCGGCCTCTACTTCTCGGTGGGAACATTATATACTTCTGTAACGTAACATAACCTAACCCATCCCATCTAGCCCCTCGTTGGCAATTTTTTTACTGAATCCCGTTCGTGTCGTCCCGTACATCTCGGTTGGGATCTTATATACGTCTACAGCGATATATATACTAACGTAAGGCAGGCTAACATCTCGGATGTAGTATTTTACAACATTCTTGGAGTATAGGCCCCTACTTCTCGGTGGGAACATTATATACGTCTATAACGTAACATAACCTAATCTAACCCATCTAGCCCCTCGCTGGTAATGTTTTACAGAATCCCGTTTATGTCGTCCCGTACATCTCGGTTGGGATATTATATACGTCTATAGCGTTATGTATCCTAACCTAAGGCAGGCTAACATCTCGGATGCAGTATTTTACAACATTCCTGGCGTATCGGCTCTACTTCTCGGTGGGAACATTATATACGTCTATAATGTAACATAACCGAACCTAACCCATCTAGCCCCTCGCTGGCAATGTTTTACAGAAACCCGTTCCTGTCGTCCCGTACATCTCGGATGGGATATTATATACGTCTATAGCGTTATATATCTTAACCTAAGGCAGGCTAACATCTCGGATGCAGTATTTTACAAGATTCCTGGCGTATCGGCTCTACTTCTCGGTGGGAACATTATACACGTCTATAACGTAACATAACCTAACCTAACCCATCTAGCCCCTCGCTGGTAATGTTTTACAGAATCCCGTTTATGTCGTCCCGTACATCTCGGTTGGGATATTATATACGTCTATAGCGTTATATATCCTAACCTAAGGCAGGCTAACATCTCGGATGCAGTATTTTACAACATTCCTGGCGTATCGGCTCTACTTCTCGGTGGGAACATTATATACGTCTATAAAGTAACATAACCTAACCTAACCCATCTAGCCCCTCGCTGGCAATGTTTTACAGAATCCCGTTCCTGTCGTCCCGTACATCTCGGATGGGATATTATATACGTCTATAGCGTTATATATCTTAACCTAAGGCAGGCTAACATCTCGGATGCAGTATTTTACAAGATTCCTGGCGTATCGGCTCTACTTCTCGGTGGGAACATTATACACGTCTATAACGTAACATAACCTAACCTAACCCATCTAGCCCCTCGCTGGTAATGTTTTACAGAATCCCGTTCCTGTCGTCCCGTACATCTCGGTTGGGATGTTATATACGTCTACAGCGATATATATCCTAACGTAAGGCAGGCTAACATCTCGGATGTAGTATTTTACAACATTCCTGGCGTATCGGCCCATACTTCTCAGTGGGAACATTATATACGTCTATAACGTAACATAACCTAACCTAACCCATCTAGCCCCTCGCTGGTAATGTTTTACAGAATCCCGTTCCTGTCGTCCCGTACGTCTCTGTTGGGACATTATAAACGTCTACAGCGTTATATATCCTAACCTAAGGCAGGCTAACATCTCGGTTGCTGTATTTTACAACATTCCTGGCGTATCGGCCCATACTTCTCAGTGGGAACATTATATACGTCTGTAACGTAACATAACCTAACCTATCCCATCTAGCCCCTCGTTGGCAATGTTTTACAGAATCCCGTTCGTGTCGTCCCGTACATCTCGGATGGGATATTATATACGTCTATAGCGTTATATATCTTAACCTAAGGCAGGCTAACATCTCGGATGCAGTATTTTACAACATTCCTGGCGTATCGGCTCTACTTCTCGGTGGGAATATTATACACGTCTATAACGTAACATAACCTAACCTAACCCATCTAGCCCCTCGCTGGCAATATTTTACAGAATCCCGTTCCTGTCGTCCCGTACATCTCGGTTGGGATGTTATATACGTCTACAGCGATATATATCCTAACGTAAGGCAGGCTAACATCTCGGATGTAGTATTTTACAACATTCTTGGAGTATCGGCCTCTACTTCTCGGTGGGAACATTATATACTTCTGTAACGTAACATAACCTAACCCATCCCATCTAGCCCCTCGTTGGCAATTTTTTTACTGAATCCCGTTCGTGTCGTCCCGTACATCTCGGTTGGGATCTTATATACGTCTACAGCGATATATATACTAACGTAAGGCAGGCTAACATCTCGGATGTAGTATTTTACAACATTCTTGGAGTATAGGCCCCTACTTCTCGGTGGGAACATTATATACGTCTATAACGTAACATAACCTAATCTAACCCATCTAGCCCCTCGCTGGTAATGTTTTACAGAATCCCGTTTATGTCGTCCCGTACATCTCGGTTGGGATATTATATACGTCTATAGCGTTATGTATCCTAACCTAAGGCAGGCTAACATCTCGGATGCAGTATTTTACAACATTCCTGGCGTATCGGCTCTACTTCTCGGTGGGAACATTATATACGTCTATAAAGTAACATAACCGAACCTAACCCATCTAGCCCCTCGCTGGCAATGTTTTACAGAATCCCGTTCCTGTCGTCCCGTACATCTCGGATGGGATATTATATACGCCTATAGCGTTATATATCTTAACCTAAGGCAGGCTAACATCTCGGATGCAGTATTTTACAAGATTCCTGGCGTATCGGCTCTACTTCTCGGTGGGAACATTATACACGTCTATAACGTAACATAACCTAACCTAACCCATCTAGCCCCTCGCTGGTAATGTTTTACAGAATCCCGTTCCTGTCGTCCCGTACATCTCGGTTGGGATGTTATATACGTCTACAGCGATATATATCCTAACGTAAGGCAGGCTAACATCTCGGATGTAGTATTTTACAACATTCTTGGAGTATCGGCCCCTACTTCTCGGTGGGAACATTATATACGTCTGTAACGTAACATAACCTAACCCATCCCATCTAGCCCCTCGTTGGCAATGTTTTACAGAATCCCGTTCGTTTCGTCCCGTACATCTCGGTTGGGATGTTATATACGTCTACAGCGATATATATCCTAACGTAAGGCCGGCTAACATCTCGGATGTAGTATTTTACAACATTCTTGGGGTATCGGCCCCTACTTCTCGGTGGGAACATTATATACGTCTGTAACGTAACATAACCTAACCTATCCCATCTAGCCCCTCGTTGGCAATGTTTTACAGAATCCCGTTTATGTCGTCCCGTACATCTCGGTTGGGATGATATATACGTCTACAGCGATATATATCCTAACGTAAGGCAGCCTAACATGTCGGATGTAGTATTTTACAACATTCTTGGAGTATCGGCCCCTACTTCTCGGTGGGAACATTATATACGTCTATAACATAACATAACCTAATCTAACCCATCTAGCCCCTCGCTGGCATTGTTTTACAGAATCCCGTTCCTGTCGTCCCGTACATCTCGGTTGGGATGTTATATACGTCTACAGCGATATATATCCTAACGTAAGGCCGGCTAACATCTCGGATGTAGTATTTTACAACATTCTTGGAGTATCGGCCCCTACTTCTCGGTGGGAACATTATATACGTCTGTAACGTAACATAACCTAACCTATCCCATCTAGCCCCTCGTTGGCAATGTTTTACAGAATCCCGTTTATGTCGTCCCGTACATCTCGGTTGGGATGATATATACGTCTACAGCGATATATATCCTAACGTAAGGCAGCCTAACATGTCGGATGTAGTATTTTACAACATTCTTGGAGTATCGGCCCCTACTTCTCGGTGGGAACATTATATACGTCTATAACATAACATAACCTAATCTAACCCATCTAGCCCCTCGCTGGCATTGTTTTACAGAATCCCGTTCCTGTCGTCCCGTACATCTCGGTTGGGATGTTATATACGTCTACAGCGATATATATCCTAACGTAAGGCAGGCTAACATCTCGGATGCAGTATTTTACAACATTCCTGGCGTATCGGCTCTACTTCTCGGTGGGAACATTATACACGTCTGTAACGTAACATAACCTAACCTATCCCATCTAGCCCCTCGTTCGCAATGTTTTACAGAATCCCGTTCGTGTCGTCCCGTACATCTCGGATGGGATATTGCATACGTCTATAGCGTTATATATCTTAACCTAAGGCAGGCTAACATCTCGGATGCAGCATTTTACAACATTCCTGGCGTATCGGCTCTACTTCTCGGTGGAAACATTATACACGTCTATAACGTAACATAACCTAACCTAACCCATCTGGCCCCTCGCTGGTAATGTTTTACAGAATCCCGTTCCTGTCGTCCCGTACGTCTCTGTTGGGACATTATAAACGTCTACAGCGTTATATATCCTAACCTAAGGCAGGCTAACATCTCGGTTGCTGTATTTTACAACATTCCTGGCGTATCGGCCCATACTTCTCAGTGGGAACATTATATACGTCTGTAACGTAACATAACCTAACCCATCCCATCTAGCCCCTCGTTGGCAATGTTTTACTGAATCCCGTTCGTGTCGTCCCGTACATCTCGGTTGGGATGTTATATACGTCTACAGCGATATATATCCTAACGTAAGGCAGGCTAACATCTCGGATCTAGTATTTTACAACATTCTTGGAGTATCGGCCCCTACTTCTCGGTGGGAACATTATATACGTCTATAACGTAATATAATCTAACCTAACACATCTAGCTCCTCGCTGGTAATGTTTTACAGAATCCCGTTTATGTCGTCCCGTACATCTCGGTTGGGATATTATATACGTCTATAGCGTTATGTATCCTAACCTAAGGCAGGCTAACATCTCGGATGCAGTATTTTACAACATTCCTGGCGTATCGGCTCTACTTCTCGGTGGGAACATTATATACGTCTATAATGTAACATAACCGAACCTAACCCATCTAGCCCCTCGCTGGCAATGTTTTACAGAAACCCGTTCCTGTCGTCCCGTACATCTCGGATGGGATATTATATACGTCTATAGCGTTATATATCTTAACCTAAGGCAGGCTAACATCTCGGATGCAGTATTTTACAAGATTCCTGGCGTATCGGCTCTACTTCTCGGTGGGAACATTATACACGTCTATAACGTAACATAACCTAACCTAACCCATCTAGCCCCTCGCTGGTAATGTTTTACAGAATCCCGTTTATGTCGTCCCGTACATCTCGGTTGGGATATTATATACGTCTATAGCGTTATATATCCTAACCTAAGGCAGGCTAACATCTCGGATGCAGTATTTTACAACATTCCTGGCGTATCGGCTCTACTTCTCGGTGGGAACATTATATACGTCTATAAAGTAACATAACCTAACCTAACCCATCTAGCCCCTCGCTGGCAATGTTTTACAGAATCCCGTTCCTGTCGTCCCGTACATCTCGGATGGGATATTATATACGTCTATAGCGTTATATATCTTAACCTAAGGCAGGCTAACATCTCGGATGCAGTATTTTACAAGATTCCTGGCGTATCGGCTCTACTTCTCGGTGGGAACATTATACACGTCTATAACGTAACATAACCTAACCTAACCCATCTAGCCCCTCGCTGGTAATGTTTTACAGAATCCCGTTCCTGTCGTCCCGTACATCTCGGTTGGGATGTTATATACGTCTACAGCGATATATATCCTAACGTAAGGCAGGCTAACATCTCGGATGTAGTATTTTACAACATTCCTGGCGTATCGGCCCATACTTCTCAGTGGGAACATTATATACGTCTATAACGTAACATAACCTAACCTAACCCATCTAGCCCCTCGCTGGTAATGTTTTACAGAATCCCGTTCCTGTCGTCCCGTACGTCTCTGTTGGGACATTATAAACGTCTACAGCGTTATATATCCTAACCTAAGGCAGGCTAACATCTCGGTTGCTGTATTTTACAACATTCCTGGCGTATCGGCCCATACTTCTCAGTGGGAACATTATATACGTCTGTAACGTAACATAACCTAACCTATCCCATCTAGCCCCTCGTTGGCAATGTTTTACAGAATCCCGTTCGTGTCGTCCCGTACATCTCGGATGGGATATTATATACGTCTATAGCGTTATATATCTTAACCTAAGGCAGGCTAACATCTCGGATGCAGTATTTTACAACATTCCTGGCGTATCGGCTCTACTTCTCGGTGGGAATATTATACACGTCTATAACGTAACATAACCTAACCTAACCCATCTAGCCCCTCGCTGGCAATATTTTACAGAATCCCGTTCCTGTCGTCCCGTACATCTCGGTTGGGATGTTATATACGTCTACAGCGATATATATCCTAACGTAAGGCAGGCTAACATCTCGGATGTAGTATTTTACAACATTCTTGGAGTATCGGCCTCTACTTCTCGGTGGGAACATTATATACTTCTGTAACGTAACATAACCTAACCCATCCCATCTAGCCCCTCGTTGGCAATTTTTTTACTGAATCCCGTTCGTGTCGTCCCGTACATCTCGGTTGGGATCTTATATACGTCTACAGCGATATATATCCTAACGTAAGGCAGGCTAACATCTCGGATGTAGTATTTTACAACATTCTTGGAGTATCGGCCCCTACTTCTCGGTGGGAACATTATATACGTCTGTAACGTAACATAACCTAACCCATCCCATCTAGCCCCTCGTTGGCAATGTTTTACTGAATCCCGTTCGTGTCGTCCCGTACATCTCGGTTGGGATGTTATATACGTCTACAGCGATATATATCCTAACGTAAGGCAGGCTAACATCTCGGATGTAGTATTTTACAACATTCTTGGAGTATAGGCCCCTACTTCTCGGTGGGAACATTATATACGTCTGTAACGTAACATAACCTAATCTAACCCATCTAGCCCCTCGCTGGTAATATTTTACAGAATCCCGTTTATGTCTTCCCTTACATCTGGGTTGGGATGCTATATACGTCTACAGCGATATATATCCTAACGTAAGGCAGGCTAACATCTCGGATGTAGTATTTTACAACATTCTTGGAGTATCGGCCCCTACTTCTCGGTGGGAACATTATATACGTCTGTAACGTAACATAACCTAACCTATCCCATCTAGCCCCTCGTTGGCAATGTTTTACAGAATCCCGTTCGTGTCGCCCCGTACATCTCTGTTGGGATATTATATACGTCTATAGCGTTATATATCCTAACCTAAGGCAGGCTAACATCTCGGATGCAGTATTTTACAACATTCCTGGCGTATCGGCTCTACTTCTCGGTGGGAACATTATACACGTCTATAACGTAACATAACCTAACCTAACCCATCTAGCCCCTCGCTGGTAATGTTTTACAGAATCCCGTTCCTGTCGTCCCGTACGTCTCTCTTGGGACGTTATAAACGTCTACAGCGTTATATATCCTAACCTAAGGCAGGCTAACATCTCGGTTGCTGTATTTTACAACATTCCTGGCGTATCGGCCCATACTTCTCAGTGGGAACATTATATACGTCTATAACGTAACATAACCTAACCTAACCCATCTAGCCCCTCGCTGGTAATGTTTTACAGAATCCCGTTCCTGTCGTCCCGTACGTCTCTGTTGGGACATTATAAACGTCTACAGCGTTATATATCCTAACCTAAGGCAGGCTAACATCTCGGTTGCTGTATTTTACAACATTCCTGGCGTATCGGCCCATACTTCTCAGTGGGAACATTATATACGTCTGTAACGTAACATAACCTAACCTATCCCATCTAGCCCCTCGTTGGCAATGTTTTACAGAATCCCGTTCGTGTCGTCCCATACATCTCGGTTGGGATATTATATACATCTACAGCGATATATATCCCAACGTAAGGCAGCCTAACATGTCGGATGTAGTATTTTACAACATTCTTGGAGTATCGGCCCCTACTTCTCGGTGGGAACATTATATACGTCGATAACGTAACATAACCTAATCTAACCCATCTAGCCCTTCGCTGGTAATGTTTTACAGAATCCCGTTCCTGTCGTCCCGTACGTCTCTGTTGGGACATTATAAACGTCTACAGCGTTATATATCCTAACCTAAGGCAGGCTAACATCTCGGTTGCTGTATTTTACAACATTCCTGGCGTATCGGCCCATACTTCTCAGTGGGAACATTATATACGTCTGTAACGTAACATAACCTAACCTATCCCATCTAGCCCCTCGTTGGCAATGTTTTACAGAATCCCGTTCGTTTCGTCCCGTACATCTCGGTTGGGATGTTATATACGTCTACAGCGATATATATCCTAACGTAAGGCCGGCTAACATCTCGGATGTAGTATTTTACAACATTCTTGGAGTATCGGCCCCTACTTCTCGGTGGGAACATTATATACGTCTGTAACGTAACATAACCTAACCTATCCCATCTAGCCCCTCGTTGGCAATGTTTTACAGAATCCCGTTTATGTCGTCCCGTACATCTCGGTTGGGATGATATATACGTCTACAGCGATATATATCCTAACGTAAGGCAGCCTAACATGTCGGATGTAGTATTTTACAACATTCTTGGAGTATCGGCCCCTACTTCTCGGTGGGAACATTATATACGTCTATAACATAACATAACCTAATCTAACCCATCTAGCCCCTCGCTGGCATTGTTTTACAGAATCCCGTTCCTGTCGTCCCGTACATCTCGGTTGGGATGTTATATACGTCTACAGCGATATATATCCTAACGTAAGGCAGGCTAACATCTCGGATGTAGTATTTTACAACATTCTTGGAGTATCGGCCCCTACTTCTCGGTGGGAACATTATATACGTCTGTAACGTAACATAATCTAACCTATCCCATCTAGCCCCTCGTTCGCAATGTTTTACAGAATCCCGTTCGTGTCGTCCCGTACATCTCGGATGGGATATTGCATACGTCTATAGCGTTATATATCTTAACCTAAGGCAGGCTAACATCTCGGATGCAGCATTTTACAACATTCCTGGCGTATCGGCTCTACTTCTCGGTGGAAACATTATACACGTCTATAACGTAACATAACCTAACCTAACCCATCTGGCCCCTCGCTGGTAATGTTTTACAGAATCCCGTTCCTGTCGTCCCGTACGTCTCTGTTGGGACATTATAAACGTCTACAGCGTTATATATCCTAACCTAAGGCAGGCTAACATCTCGGTTGCTGTATTTTACAACATTCCTGGCGTATCGGCCCATACTTCTCAGTGGGAACATTATATACGTCTGTAACGTAACATAACCTAACCCATCCCATCTAGCCCCTCGTTGGCAATGTTTTACTGAATCCCGTTCGTGTCGTCCCGTACATCTCGGTTGGGATGTTATATACGTCTACAGCGATATATATCCTAACGTAAGGCAGGCTAACATCTCGGATGTAGTATTTTACAACATTCTTGGAGTATCGGCCCCTACTTCTCGGTGGGAACATTATATACGTCTATAACGTAATATAATCTAACCTAACACATCTAGCTCCTCGCTGGTAATGTTTTACAGAATCCCGTTTATGTCGTCCCGTACATCTCGGTTGGGATATTATATACGTCTATAGCGTTATGTATCCTAACCTAAGGCAGGCTAACATCTCGGATGCAGTATTTTACAACATTCCTGGCGTATCGGCTCTACTTCTCGGTGGGAACATTATATACGTCTATAAAGTAACATAACCGAACCTAACCCATCTAGCCCCTCGCTGGCAATGTTTTACAGAAACCCGTTCCTGTCGTCCCGTACATCTCGGATGGGATATTATATACGTCTATAGCGTTATATATCTTAACATAAGGCAGGCTAACATCTCGGATGCAGTATTTTACAAGATTCCTGGCGTATCGGCTCTACTTCTCGGTGGGAACATTATACACGTCTATAACGTAACATAACCTAACCTAACCCATCTAGCCCCTCGCTGGTAATGTTTTACAGAATCCCGTTCCTGTCGTCCCGTACATCTCGGTTGGGATGTTATATACGTCTACAGCGATATATATCCTAACGTAAGGAAGGCTAACATCTCGGATGTAGTATTTTACAACATTCTTGGAGTATCGGCCCCTACTTCTCGGTGGGAACATTATATACGTCTGTAACGTAACATAACCTAACCCATCCCATCTA
The DNA here is from genome assembly GCA_963969225.1 of Xylocopa violacea. Lineage (NCBI taxonomy): Eukaryota > Metazoa > Arthropoda > Insecta > Hymenoptera > Apidae > Xylocopa > Xylocopa violacea. The sequence continues at coordinate 1,315,741 of CAXAJV010001083.1, forward strand.
GCCCCTCGTTGGCAATGTTTTACTGAATCCCGTTCGTGTCGTCCCGTACATCTCTGTTGGGATGTTATATACGTCTACAGCGATATATATCCTAACGTAAGGCAGGCTAACATCTCGGATGTAGTATTTTACAACATTCTTGGAGTATATGCCCCTACTTCTCGGTGGGAACATTATATACGTCTATAACGTAACATAACCTAATCTAACCCATCTAGCCCCTCGCTGGTAATATTTTACAGAATCCCGTTTATGTCTTCCCTTACATCTGGGTTGGGATGTTATATACGTCTACAGCGATATACATCCTAACGTAAGGCAGGCTAACATCTCGGATGTAGTATTTTACAACATTCTTGGAGTATCGGCCCCTACTTCTCGGTGGGAACATTATATACGTCTGTAACGTAACATAACCTAACCTATCCCATCTAGCCCCTCGTTGGCAATGTTTTACAGAATCCCGTTCGTGTCGTCCCGTACATCTCTGTTGGGATATTATATACGTCTATAGCGTTATATATCCTAACCTAAGGCAGGCTAAAATCTCGGATGCAGTATTTTACAACATTCCTGGCGTATCGGCTCTACTTCTCGGTGGGAACATTATACACGTCTATAACGTAACATAACCTAACCTAACCCATCTAGCCCCTCGCTGGTAATGTTTTACAGAATCCCGTTCCTGTCGTCCCGTACGTCTCTGTTGGGACGTTATAAACGTCTACAGCGTTATATATCCTAACCTAAGGCAGGTTAACATCTCGGTTGCTGTATTTTACAACATTCCTGGCGTATCGGCCCATACTTCTCAGTGGGAACATTATATACGTCTATAACGTAACATAACCTAACCTAACCCATCTAGCCCCTCGCTGGTAATGTTTTACAGAATCCCGTTTATGTCGTCCCGTACATCTCGGTTGGGATATTATATACGTCTATAGCGTTATATATCCTAACCTAAGGCAGGCTAACATCTCGGATGCAGTATTTTACAACATTCCTGGCGTATCGGCTCTACTTCTCGGTGGGAACATTATATACGTCTATAAAGTAACATAACCTAACCTAACCCATCTAGCCCCTCGCTGGCAATGTTTTACAGAATCCCGTTCCTGTCGTCCCGTACATCTCGGATGGGATATTATATACGTCTATAGCGTTATATATCTTAACCTAAGGCAGGCTAACATCTCGGATGCAGTATTTTACAAGATTCCTGGCGTATCGGCTCTACTTCTCGGTGGGAACATTATACACGTCTATAACGTAACATAACCTAACCTAACCCATCTAGCCCCTCGCTGGTAATGTTTTACAGAATCCCGTTCCTGTCGTCCCGTACATCTCGGTTGGGATGTTATATACGTCTACAGCGACATATATCCTAACGTAAGGCAGGCTAACATCTCGGATGTAGTATTTTACAACATTCTTGGAGTATCGGCACCTACTTCTCGGTGGGAACATTATATACGTCTGTAACGTAACATAACCTAACCCATCCCATCTAGCCCCTCGTTGGCAATGTTTTACTGAATCCCGTTCGTGTCGTCCCGTACATCTCGGTTGGGATGTTATATACGTCTACAGCGATATATATCCTAACGTAAGGCAGGCTAACATCTCGGATGTAGTATTTTACAACATTCTTGGAGTATAGGCCCCTACTTCTCGGTGGGAACATTATATACGTCTATAACGTAACATAACCTAATCTAACCCATCTAGCCCCTCGCTGGTAATATTTTACAGAATCCCGTTCGTGTCGTCCCGTACATCTCGGTTGGGATATTATATACGTCTATAGGGTTATAAACCCTAACCTAAGGCAGGCTAACATCTCGGATGCAGTATTTTACAACATTCCTGGCGTATCGGCTCTACTTCTCGGTGGGAACATTATACACGTCTATAACGTAACATAACCTAACCTAACCCATCTAGCCCCTCGCTGGTAATGTTTTACAGAATCCCGTTCCTGTCGTCCCGTACGTCTCTGTTGGGACATTATAAACGTCTACAGCGTTATATATCCTAACCTAAGGCAGGCTAACATCTCGGTTGCTGTATTTTACAACATTCCTGGCGTATCGGCCCATACTTCTCGGTGGGAACTTTATATAGGTCTATAACGTAACATAACCTAACCTATCCCATCTAGCCCCTCGTTCGCAATGTTTTACAGAATCCCGTTCGTGTCGTCCCGTACATCTCGGATGGGATATTGCATACGTCTATAGCGTTATATATCTTTACCTAAGGCAGGCTAACATCTCGGATGCAGTATTTTACAACATTCCTGGCGTATCGGCTCTACTTCTCGGTGGAAACATTATACACGTCTATAACGTAACATAACCTAACCTAACCCATCTGGCCCCTCGCTGGTAATGTTTTACAGAATCCCGTTCCTGTCGTCCCGTACGTCTCTGTTGGGACATTATAAACGTCTACAGCGTTATATATCCTAACCTAAGGCAGGCTAACATCTCGGATGTAGTATTTTACAACATTGTTGGAGTATCGGCCCCTACTTCTCGGTGGGAACATTATATACGTCTATAACGTAACATAACCTAATCTAACCCATCTAGCCCCTCGCTGGTAATATTTTGCAGAATCCCGTTCGTGTCGTCCCGTACATCTCGGTTGGGATATTATGTACGTCTACAGCGTTATATATCCTAACGTAAGGCAGCCTAACATGTCGGATGTAGTATTTTACAACATTCTTGGAGTATCGGCCCCTACTTCTCGGTGGGAACTTTATATAGGTCTATAACGTAATATAATCTAACCTAACACATCTAGCTCCTCGCTGGTAATGTTTTACAGAATCCCGTTTATGTCGTCCCGTACATCTCGGTTGGGATATTATATACGTCTATAGCGTTATATATCCTAACCTAAGGCAGGCTAACATCTCGGATGCAGTATGTTACAACATTCCTGGCGTATCGGCTCTACTTCTCGGTGGGAACATTATACACGTCTATAACGTAACATACCCTAACCTAACCCATCTAGCCCCTCGCTGGCAATGTTTTACAGAATCCCGTTCGTGTCGTCCCGTACATCTCGGATGGGATATTATATACGTCTATAGCGTTATATATCTTAACCTAAGGCAGGCTAACATCTCGGATGCAGTATTTTACAACATTCCTGGCGTATCGGCTCTACTTCTCGGTGGGAATATTATACACGTCTATAACGTAACATAAGCTAACCTAACCCATCTAGCCCCTCGCTGGCAATGTTTTACAGAATCCCGTTCCTGTCGTCCCGTACATCTCGGTTGGGATGTTATATACGTCTACAGCGATATATATCCTAACGTAATGCAGATTAACATCTCGGATGTAGTATTTTACAACATTCTTAGAGTATCGGCCCCTACTTCTCGGTGGGAACATTATATACGTCTGTAACGTAACATAACCTAACCTATCCCATCTAGCCCCTCGTTCGCAATGTTTTACAGAATCCCGTTCGTGCCGTCCCGTACATCTCGGATGGGATATTATATACGTCTATAGCGTTATATATCTTAACCTAAGGCAGGCTAACATCTCGAATGCAGTATTTTACAACATTCTTGGAGTATCGGCCCCTACTTCTCGGTGGGAACATTATATACGTCTGTAACGTAACATAACCTAACCTATCCCATCTAGCCCCTCGTTCGCAATGTTTTACAGAATCCCGTTCGTGCCGTCCCGTACATCTCGGTTGGGATATTATATACGTCTATAGCGTTATATATCCTAACCTAAGGCAGGCTAACATCTCGGATGCAGTATGTTACAACATTCCTGGCGTATCGGCTCTACTTCTCGGTGGGAACATTATACACGTCTATAACGTAACATACCCTAACCTAACCCATCTAGCCCCTCGCTGGCAATGTTTTACAGAATCCCGTTCGTCTCGTCCCGTACATCTCGGTTGGGATATTATATACGTCTACAGCGATATATATCCTAACGTAAGGCAGCCTAACATGTCGGATGTAGTATTTTACAACATTCTTGGAGTATCGGCCCCTACTTCTCGGTGGGAGCATTATATACGTCTATAACGTAACATAACCTAATCTAACCCATCTAGCCCCTCGCTGGTAATATTTTACAGAATCCCGTTCGTGTCGTCCCGTACATCTCGGTTGGGATATTATATACTTCTATAGGGTTATAAATCCTAACCTAAGACAGGCTAACATCTCGGATGCAGTATTTTACAACATTCCTGGCGTATCGGCTCTACTTCTCGGTGGGAACATTATACACGTCTATAACGTAACATAACCTAACCTAACCCATCTAGCCCCTCGCTGGTAATGTTTTACAGAATCCCGTTCCTGTCGTCCCGTACGTCTCTGTTGGGACATTATAAACGTCTACAGCGTTATATATCCTAACCTAAGGCAGGCTAACATCTCGGTTGCTGTATTTTACAACATTCCTGGCGTATCGGCCCATACATCTCGGTGGGAACTTTATATAGGTCTATAACGTAACATAACCTAACCTATCCCATCTAGCCCCTCGTTCGCAATGTTTTACAGAATCCCGTTCCTGTCGTCCCGTACATCTCGGTTGGGATGTTATATACGTCTACAGCGATATATATCCTAACGTAATGCAGATTAACATCTCGGATGTAGTATGTTACAACATTCCTGGCGTATCGGCTCTACTTCTCGGTGGGGACATTATACACGTCTATAACGTAACATACCCTAACCTAACCCATCTAGCCCCTCGTTGGCAATGTTTTACAGAATCCCGTTCGTCTCGTCCCGTACATCTCGGTTGGGATATTATATACGTCTATAGCGTTATATATCTTAAACTAAGGCAGGCTAACATCTCGGATGTAGTATTTTACAACATTCTTGGAGTATCGGCACCTACTTCTCGGTGGGAACATTATATACGTCTGTAACGTAACATAACCTAACCCATCCCATCTAGCCCCTCGTTGGCAATGTTTTACTGAATCCCGTTCGTGTCGTCCCGTACGTCTCTGTTGGGACATTATAAACGTCTACAGCGTTATATATCCTAACCTAAGGCAGGCTAACATCTCGGTTGCTGTATTTTACAACATTCCTGGCGTATCGGCCCATACTTCTCGGTGGGAACTTTATATAGGTCTATAACGTAACATAACCTAACCTATCCCATCTAGCCCCTCGTTCGCAATGTTTTACAGAATCCCGTTCGTGTCGTCCCGTACATCTCGGATGGGATATTGCATACGTCTATAGCGTTATATATCTTTACCTAAGGCAGGCTAACATCTCGGATGCAGTATTTTACAACATTCCTGGCGTATCGGCTCTACTTCTCGGTGGAAACATTATACACGTCTATAACGTAACATAACCTAACCTAACCCATCTGGCCCCTCGCTGGTAATGTTTTACAGAATCCCGTTCCTGTCGTCCCGTACGTCTCTGTTGGGACATTATAAACGTCTACAGCGTTATATATCCTAACCTAAGGCAGGCTAACATCTCGGATGTAGTATTTTACAACATTGTTGGAGTATCGGCCCCTACTTCTCGGTGGGAACATTATATACGTCTATAACGTAACATAACCTAATCTAACCCATCTAGCCCCTCGCTGGTAATATTTTGCAGAATCCCGTTCGTGTCGTCCCGTACATCTCGGTTGGGATATTATGTACGTCTACAGCGTTATATATCCTAACGTAAGGCAGCCTAACATGTCGGATGTAGTATTTTACAACATTCTTGGAGTATCGGCCCCTACTTCTCGGTGGGAACTTTATATAGGTCTATAACGTAATATAATCTAACCTAACACATCTTGCTCCTCGCTGGTAATGTTTTACAGAATCCCGTTTATGTCGTCCCGTACATCTCGGTTGGGATATTATATACGTCTATAGCGTTATATATCCTAACCTAAGGCAGGCTAACATCTCGGATGCAGTATGTTACAACATTCCTGGCGTATCGGCTCTACTTCTCGGTGGGAACATTATACACGTCTATAACGTAACATACCCTAACCTAACCCATCTAGCCCCTCGCTGGCAATGTTTTACAGAATCCCGTTCGTGTCGTCCCGTACATCTCGGATGGGATATTATATACGTCTATAGCGTTATATATCTTAACCTAAGGCAGGCTAACATCTCGGATGCAGTATTTTACAACATTCCTGGCGTATCGGCTCTACTTCTCGGTGGGAATATTATACACGTCTATAACGTAACATAAGCTAACCTAACCCATCTAGCCCCTCGCTGGCAATGTTTTACAGAATCCCGTTCCTGTCGTCCCGTACATCTCGGTTGGGATGTTATATACGTCTACAGCGATATATATCCTAACGTAATGCAGATTAACATCTCGGATGTAGTATTTTACAACATTCTTAGAGTATCGGCCCCTACTTCTCGGTGGGAACATTATATACGTCTGTAACGTAACATAACCTAACCTATCCCATCTAGCCCCTCGTTCGCAATGTTTTACAGAATCCCGTTCGTGCCGTCCCGTACATCTCGGATGGGATATTATATACGTCTATAGCGTTATATATCTTAACCTAAGGCAGGCTAACATCTCGAATGCAGTATTTTACAACATTCTTGGAGTATCGGCCCCTACTTCTCGGTGGGAACATTATATACGTCTGTAACGTAACATAACCTAACCTATCCCATCTAGCCCCTCGTTCGCAATGTTTTACAGAATCCCGTTCGTGCCGTCCCGTACATCTCGGTTGGGATATTATATACGTCTATAGCGTTATATATCCTAACCTAAGGCAGGCTAACATCTCGGATGCAGTATGTTACAACATTCCTGGCGTATCGGCTCTACTTCTCGGTGGGAACATTATACACGTCTATAACGTAACATACCCTAACCTAACCCATCTAGCCCCTCGCTGGCAATGTTTTACAGAATCCCGTTCGTCTCGTCCCGTACATCTCGGTTGGGATATTATATACGTCTACAGCGATATATATCCTAACGTAAGGCAGCCTAACATGTCGGATGTAGTATTTTACAACATTCTTGGAGTATCGGCCCCTACTTCTCGGTGGGAGCATTATATACGTCTATAACGTAACATAACCTAATCTAACCCATCTAGCCCCTCGCTGGTAATATTTTACAGAATCCCGTTCGTGTCGTCCCGTACATCTCGGTTGGGATATTATATACTTCTATAGGGTTATAAATCCTAACCTAAGACAGGCTAACATCTCGGATGCAGTATTTTACAACATTCCTGGCGTATCGGCTCTACTTCTCGGTGGGAACATTATACACGTCTATAACGTAACATAACCTAACCTAACCCATCTAGCCCCTCGCTGGTAATGTTTTACAGAATCCCGTTCCTGTCGTCCCGTACGTCTCTGTTGGGACATTATAAACGTCTACAGCGTTATATATCCTAACCTAAGGCAGGCTAACATCTCGGTTGCTGTATTTTACAACATTCCTGGCGTATCGGCCCATACATCTCGGTGGGAACTTTATATAGGTCTATAACGTAACATAACCTAACCTATCCCATCTAGCCCCTCGTTCGCAATGTTTTACAGAATCCCGTTCCTGTCGTCCCGTACATCTCGGTTGGGATGTTATATACGTCTACAGCGATATATATCCTAACGTAATGCAGATTAACATCTCGGATGTAGTATGTTACAACATTCCTGGCGTATCGGCTCTACTTCTCGGTGGGGACATTATACACGTCTATAACGTAACATACCCTAACCTAACCCATCTAGCCCCTCGTTGGCAATGTTTTACAGAATCCCGTTCGTCTCGTCCCGTACATCTCGGTTGGGATATTATATACGTCTATAGCGTTATATATCTTAAACTAAGGCAGGCTAACATCTCGGATGTAGTATTTTACAACATTCTTGGAGTATCGGCACCTACTTCTCGGTGGGAACATTATATACGTCTGTAACGTAACATAAACTAACCCATCCCATCTAGCCCCTCGTTGGCAATGTTTTACTGAATCCCGTTCGTGTCGTCCCGTACATCTCGGTTGGGTTGTTATATACGTCTACAGCGATATATATCCTAACGTAAGGCAGGCTAACATCTCGGATGTAGTATTTTACAACATTCTTGGAGTATAGGCCCCTACTTCTCGGTGGGAACATTATATACGTCTATAACGTAACATAACCTAATCTAACCCATCTAGCCCCTCGCTGGTAATGTTTTACAGAATCCCGTTTATGTCGTCCCGTACATCTCGGTTGGGATATTATATACGTCTATAGCGTTATATATCCTAACCTAAGGCAGGCTAACATCTCGGATGCAGTATGTTACAACATTCCTGGCGTATCGGCTCTACTTCTCGGTGGGAACATTATACACGTCTATAACGTAACATACCCTAACCTAACCCATCTAGCCCCTCGCTGGCAATGTTTTACAGAATCCCGTTCGTCTCGTCCCGTACATCTCGGTTGGGATATTATATACGTCTACAGCGATATATATCCTAACGTAAGGCAGCCTAACATGTCGGATGTAGTATTTTACAACATTCTTGGAGTATCGGCCCCTACTTCTCGGTGGGAGCATTATATACGTCTATAACGTAACATAACCTAATCTAACCCATCTAGCCCCTCGCTGGTAATATTTTACAGAATCCCGTTCGTGTCGTCCCGTACATCTCGGTTGGGATATTATATACTTCTATAGGGTTATAAATCCTAACCTAAGGCAGGCTAACATCTCGGATGCAGTATTTTACAACATTCCTGGCGTATCGGCTCTACTTCTCGGTGGGAACATTATACACGTCTATAACGTAACATAACCTAACCTAACCCATCTAGCCCCTCGCTGGTAATGTTTTACAGAATCCCGTTCCTGTCGTCCCGTACGTCTCTGTTGGGACATTATAAACGTCTACAGCGTTATATATCCTAACCTAAGGCAGGCTAACATCTCGGTTGCTGTATTTTACAACATTCCTGGCGTATCGGCCCATACATCTCGGTGGGAACTTTATATAGGTCTATAACGTAACATAACCTAACCTATCCCATCTAGCCCCTCGTTCGCAATGTTTTACAGAATCCCGTTCGTGTCTTCCCGTACATCTCGGATGGGATATTGCATACGTCTATAGCGTTATATATCTTTACCTAAGGCAGGCTAACATCTCGGATGCAGTATTTTACAACATTCCTGGCGTATCGGCTCTACTTCTCGGTGGAAACATTATACACGTCTATAACGTAACATAACCTAACCTAACCCATCTGGCCCCTCGCTGGTAATGTTTTACAGAATCCCGTTCCTGTCGTCCCGTACGTCTCTGTTGGGACATTATAAACGTCTACAGCGTTATATATCCTAACCTAAGGCAGGCTAACATCTCGGATGTAGTATTTTACAACATTCTTGGAGTATCGGCCCCTACTTCTCGGTGGGAGCATTATATACGTCTATAACGTAACATAACCTAATCTAACCCATCTAGCCCCTCGCTGGTAATATTTTACAGAATCCCGTTCGTGTCGTCCCGTACATCTCGGTTGGGATATTATATACGTCTATAGGGTTATAAACCCTAACCTAAGGCAGGCTAACATCTCGGATGCAGTATTTTACAACATTCCTGGCGTATCGGCTCTACTTCTCGGTGGGAACATTATACACGTCTATAACGTAACATAACCTAACCTAACCCATCTAGCCCCTCGCTGGTAATGTTTTACAGAATCCCGTTCCTGTCGTCCCGTACGTCTCTGTTGGGACATTATAAACGTCTACAGCGTTATATATCCTAACCTAAGGCAGGCTAACATCTCGGTTGCTGTATTTTACAACATTCCTGGCGTATCGGCCCATACTTCTCGGTGGGAACTTTATATAGGTCTATAACGTAACATAACCTAACCTATCCCATCTAGCCCCTCGTTCGCAATGTTTTACAGAATCCCGTTCGTGTCGTCCCGTACATCTCGGATGGGATATTGCATACGTCTATAGCGTTATATATCTTTACCTAAGGCAGGCTAACATCTCGGATGCAGTATTTTACAACATTCCTGGCGTATCGGCTCTACTTCTCGGTGGAAACATTATACACGTCTATAACGTAACATAACCTAACCTAACCCATCTGGCCCCTCGCTGGTAATGTTTTACAGAATCCCGTTCCTGTCGTCCCGTACGTCTCTGTTGGGACATTATAAACGTCTACAGCGTTATATATCCTAACCTAAGGCAGGCTAACATCTCGGATGTAGTATTTTACAACATTGTTGGAGTATCGGCCCCTACTTCTCGGTGGGAACATTATATACGTCTATAACGTAACATAACCTAATCTAACCCATCTAGCCCCTCGCTGGTAATATTTTGCAGAATCCCGTTCGTGTCGTCCCGTACATCTCGGTTGGGATATTATGTACGTCTACAGCTTTATATATCCTAACGTAAGGCAGCCTAACATGTCGGATGTAGTATTTTACAACATTCTTGGAGTATCGGCCCCTACTTCTCGGTGGGAACTTTATATAGGTCTATAACGTAATATAATCTAACCTAACACATCTAGCTCCTCGCTGGTAATGTTTTACAGAATCCCGTTTATGTCGTCCCGTACATCTCGGTTGGGATATTATATACGTCTATAGCGTTATATATCCTAACCTAAGGCAGGCTAACATCTCGGATGCAGTATGTTACAACATTCCTGGCGTATCGGCTCTACTTCTCGGTGGGAACATTATACACGTCTATAACGTAACATACCCTAACCTAACCCATCTAGCCCCTCGCTGGCAATGTTTTACAGAATCCCGTTCGTGTCGTCCCGTACGTCTCGGAAGGGACATTATATACGTCTACAGCGTTATATTTCCTAAGGTAAGGCAGGCTAACATCTCGGATGTAGTATTTTACAACATTCTTGGAGTATCGTCCCATACTTCTCGGTCGGAACATTATATACGTCTATAAAGTAACATAACCTAACCTAACCCATCTAGCCCCTCGTTGGCAATGTTTTACAGAATCCCGTTCGTGTCGTCCCGTACATCTCGGATGGGATATTATATACGTCTATAGCGTTATATATCTTAACCTAAGGCAGGCTAACATCTCGGATGCAGTATTTTACAACATTCCTGGCGTATCGGCTCTACTTCTCGGTGGGAATATTATACACGTCTATAACGTAACATAAGCTAACCTAACCCATCTAGCCCCTCGCTGGCAATGTTTTACAGAATCCCGTTCCTGTCGTCCCGTACATCTCGGTTGGGATGTTATATACGTCTACAGCGATATATATCCTAACGTAATGCAGATTAACATCTCGGATGTAGTATTTTACAACATTCTTGGAGTATCGGCCCCTACTTCTCGGTGGGAACATTATATACGTCTGTAACGTAACATAACCTAACCTATCCCATCTAGCCCCTCGTTCGCAATGTTTTACAGAATCCCGTTCGTGCCGTCCCGTACATCTCGGATGGGATATTATATACGTCTATAGCGTTATATATCTTAACCTAAGGCAGGCTAACATCTCGAATGCAGTATTTTACAACATTCTTGGAGTATCGGCCCCTACTTCTCGGTGGGAACATTATATACGTCTGTAACGTAACATAACCTAACCTATCCCATCTAGCCCCTCGTTCGCAATGTTTTACAGAATCCCGTTCGTGCCGTCCCGTACATCTCGGATGGGATATTATATACGTCTATAGCGTTATATATCTTAACGTAAGGCAGGCTAACATCTCGGATGCAGTATTTTACAACATTCCTGGCGTATCGGCTCTACTTCTCGGTGGGAACATTATACACGTCTATAACGTAACATAACCTAACCTAACCCATCTAGCCCCTCGCTGGTAATGTTTTACAGAATCCCGTTCCTGTCGTCCCGTACATCTCGGATGGGATGTTATATACGTCTACAGCGATATATATCCTAACGTAAGGCAGGCTAACATCTCGGATGTAGTATTTTACAACATTCTTGGAGTATCGGCCCCTACTTCTCGGTGGGAACATTATATAGGTCTATAACGTAACATAACCTAACCTAACACATCTAGCCCCTCGCTGGTAATGTTTTACAGAGTCCCGTTCGTGTCGTCCCGTACGTCTCGGATGGGACATTATATCCGTCTACAGCGTTATATATCTTAACTTAAGGCAGGCTAACATCTCGGATGCAGTATTTTACAACATTCCTGGCGTATCGGCCCATACTTCTCGGTGGGAACATTATATACGTCGATAACGTAATATAATCTAACCTAACACATCTAGCTCCTCGCTGGTAATGTTTTACAGAATCCCGTTTATGTCGTCCCGTACATCTCGGTTGGGATATTATATACGTCTATAGCGTTATATATCCTAACCTAAGGCAGGCTAACATCTCGGATGCAGTATGTTACAACATTCCTGGCGTATCGGCTCTACTTCTCGGTGGGAACATTATATAGGTCTATAACGTAACATACCCTAACCTAACCCATCTAGCCCCTCGTTGGCAATGTTTTACAGAATCCCGTTCGTGTCGTCCCGTACATCTCGGATGGGATATTATATACGTCTATAGCGTTATATATCTTAACCTAAGGCAGGCTAACATCTCGGATGCAGTATTTTACAACATTCCTGGCGTATCGGCTCTACTTCTCGGTGGGAATATTATACACGTCTATAACGTAACATAAGCTAACCTAACCCATCTAGCCCCTCGCTGGCAATGTTTTACAGAATCCCGTTCCTGTCGTCCCGTACATCTCGGTTGGGATGTTATATACGTCTACAGCGATATATATCCTAACGTAATGCAGATTAACATCTCGGATGTAGTATTTTACAACATTCTTGGAGTATCGGCCCCTACTTCTCGGTGGGAACATTATATACGTCTGTAACGTAACATAACCTAACCTATCCCATCTAGCCCCTCGTTCGCAATGTTTTACAGAATCCCGTTCGTGCCGTCCCGTACATCTCGGATGGGATATTATATACGTCTATAGCGTTATATATCTTAACCTAAGGCAGGCTAACATCTCGGATGCAGTATTTTACAACATTCCTGGCGTATCGGCTCTACTTCTCGGTGGGAACATTATACACGTCTATAACGTAACATAACCTAACCTAACCCATCTAGCCCCTCGCTGGTAATGTTTTACAGAATCCCGTTCCTGTCGTCCCGTACATCTCGGATGGGATGTTATATACGTCTACAGCGATATATATCCTAACGTAAGGCAGGCTAACATCTCGGATGTAGTATTTTACAACATTCTTGGAGTATCGGCCCCTACTTCTCGGTGGGAACATTATATAGGTCTATAACGTAACATAACCTAACCTAACCCATCTAGCCCCTCGCTGGCAATGTTTTACAGAATCCCGTTCCTGTCGTCCCGTACATCTCGGTTGGGATGTTATATACGTCTACAGCGATATATATCCTAACGTAAGGCAGATTAACATCTCGGATGTAGTATTTTACAACATTCTTGGAGTATCGGCCCCTACTTCTCGGTGGGAACATTATATACGTCTGTAACGTAACATAACCTAACCTATCCCATCTAGCCCCTCGTTCGCAATGTTTTACAGAATCCCGTTCGTGCCGTCCCGTACATCTCGGATGGGATATTATATACGTCTATAGCGTTATATATCTTAACCTAAGGCAGGCTAACATCTCGGATGCAGTATTTTACAACATTCCTGGCGTATCGGCTCTACTTCTCGGTGGGAACATTATACACGTCTATAACGTAACATAACCTAACCTAACCCATCTAGCCCCTCGCTAGTAATGTTTTACAGAATCCCGTTCCTGTCGTCCCGTACGTCTCTGTTGGGACATTATAAACGTCTACAGCGTTATATATCCTAACCTAAGGCAGGCTAACATCTCGGATGTAGTATTTTACAACATTCTTGGAGTATCGGCCCCTACTTCTCGGTGGGAACATTATATACGTCTATAACGTAACATAACCTAATCTAACCCATCTAGCCCCTCGCTGGTAATATTTTGCAGAATCCCGTTCGTGTCGTCCCGTACATCTCGGTTGGGATATTATATACGTCTACAGCGTTATATATCCTAACGTAAGGCAGCCTAACATGTCGGATATAGAATTTTACAACATTCTTGGAGTATCGGCCCCTACTTCTCGGTGGGAACTTTATATAAGTCTATAACGTAATATAATCTAACCTAACACATCTAGCTCCTCGCTGGTAATGTTTTACAGAATCCCGTTTATGTCGTCCCGTACATCTCGGTTGGGATATTATATACGTCTATAGCGTTATATATCCTAACCTAAGGCAGGCTAACATCTCGGATGCAGTATGTTACAACATTCCTGGCGTATCGGCTCTACTTCTCGGTGGGAACATTATACACGTCTATAACGTAACATACCCTAACCTAACCCATCTAGCCCCTCGCTGGCAATGTTTTACAGAATCCCGTTCGTGTCGTCCCGTACGTCTCGGATGGGACATTATATACGTCTACAGCGTTATATTTCCTAAGGTAAGGCAGGCTAACATCTCGGATGTAGTATTTTACAACATTCTTGGAGTATCGTCCCATACTTCTCGGTCGGAACATTATATACCTCTATAAAGTAACATAACCTAACCTAACCCATCTAGCCCCTCGTTGGCAATGTTTTACAGAATCCCGTTCGTGTCGTCCCGTACATCTCGGATGGGATATTATATACGTCTATAGCGTTATATATCTTAACCTAAGGCAGGCTAACATCTCGGATGCAGTATTTTACAACATTCCTGGCGTATCGGCTCTACTTCTCGGTGGGAATATTATACACGTCTATAACGTAACATAAGCTAACCTAACCCATCTAGCCCCTCGCTGGCAATGTTTTACAGAATCCCGTTCCTGTCGTCCCGTACATCTCGGTTGGGATGTTATATACGTCTACAGCGATATATATCCTAACGTAATGCAGATTAACATCTCGGATGTAGTATTTTACAACATTCTTGGAGTATCGGCCCCTACTTCTCGGTGGGAACATTATATACGTCTGTAACGTAACATAACCTAACCTATCCCATCTAGCCCCTCGTTCGCAATGTTTTACAGAATCCCGTTCGTGCCGTCCCGTACATCTCGGATGGGATATTATATACGTCTATAGCGTTATATATCTTAACCTAAGGCAGGCTAACATCTCGGATGCAGTATTTTACAACATTCTTGGAGTATCGGCCCCTACTTCTCGGTGGGAACATTATACACGTCTGTAACGTAACATAACCTAACCTATCCCATCTAGCCCCTCGTTCGCAATGTTTTACAGAATCCCGTTCGTGCCGTCCCGTACATCTCGGATGGGATATTATATACGTCTATAGCGTTATATATCTTAACCTAAGGCAGGCTAACATCTCGGATGCAGTATTTGACAACATTCCTGGCGTATCGGCTCTACTTCTCGGTGGGAACATTATACACGTCTATAACGTAACATAACCTAACCTAACCCATCTAGCCCCTCGCTGGTAATGTTTTACAGAATCCCGTTTATGTCGTCCCGTACATCTCGGTTGGGATATTATATACGTCTATAGCGTTATATATCTTAACCTAAGGCAGGCTAACATCTCGGATGCAGTATGTTACAACATTCCTGGCGTATCGGCTCTACTTCTCGGTGGGAACATTATATAGGTCTATAACGTAACATACCCTAACCTAACCCATCTAGCCCCTCGCTGGCAATGTTTTACAGAATCCCGTTCGTGTCGTCCCGTACGTCTCGGATGGGACATTATATACGTCTACAGCGTTATATATCTTAACTTAAGGCAGGCTAACATCTCGGATGCAGTATTTTACAACATTCCTGGCGTATCGGCCCATACTTCTCGGTGGGAACATTATATACGTCTATAACGTAATATAATCTAACCTAACACATCTAGCTCCTCGCTGGTAATGTTTTACAGAATCCCGTTTATGTCGTCCCGTACATCTCGGTTGGGACATTATATACGTCTATAGCGTTATATATCCTAACCTAAGGCAGTCTAACATCTCGGATGCAGTATGTTACAACATTCCTGGCGTATCGGCTCTACTTCTCGGTGGGAACATTATATACGTCCGTAACGTAACATAACCTAACCTATCCCACCTAGCCCCTCGTTGGCAATGTTTTACAGAATCCCGTTCGTGTCATCCCGTACATCTCGGTTGGGATGCTATATACGTCTACAGCGATATATATCCTAACGTAAGGCAGCCTAACATGTCGGATGTAGTATTTTACAACATTCTTGGAGTATCGGCCCCTACTTCTCGGTGGGAACATTATATACGTCTATAACGTAACATAACCTAATCGAACCCATCTAGCCCCTCGCTGGTAATATTTTACAGAATCCCGTTCGTGTCGTCCCGTACATCTCGGTTGGGATATTATATACGTCTATAGCGTTATAAATCCTAACCTAAGGCAGGCTAATATCTCGGATGCAGTATTTTACAACATTCCTGGCGTATCGGCTCTACTTCTCGGTGGGAACATTATACACGTCTATAACGTAACATAACCTAACCTAACCCATCTAGCCCCTCGCTGGTAATGTTTTACAGAATCCCGTTCCTGTCGTCCCTTACGTCTCTGTTGGGACATTATAAACGTCTACAGCGTTATATATCCTAACCGAAGGCAGGCTAACATCTCGGTTGCTGTATTTTACAACATTCCTGGCGTATCGGCCCATACTTCTCGGTGGGAACTTTATATAGGTCTATAACGTAACATAACCTAACCTAACACATCTAGGCCCTCGCTGGTAATGTTTTACAGAATCCCGTTCGTGTCGTCCCGTACGTCTCGGATGGGACATTATATACGTCTACAGCGTTATATTTCCTAACGTAAGGCAGGCTAACATCTCGGATGTAGTCTTTTACAACATTCTTGGAGTATCGGCCCATACTTCTCGGTGGGAACATTATATACGTCTATAAAGTAACATAACCTAACCTAATCCATCTAGCCCCTCGTTGGCAATGTTTTACAGAATCCCGTTCGTGTCGTCCCGTACATCTCGGATGGGATATTATATACGTCTATAGCGTTATATTTCCTAACGTAAGGCAGGCTAACATCTCGGATGTAGTCTTTTACAACATTCTTGGAGTATCGGCCCATACTTCTCGGTGGGAACATTATATACGTCTATAAAGTAACATAACCTAACCTAACCCATCTAGCCCCTCGCTGGTAATGTTTTACAGAATTCCGTTCCTGTCGTCCCGTACATCTCGGTTGGGATGTTATATACGTCTACAGCCATATATATCCTAACGTAAGGCAGGCTAACATCTCGGATGCAGTATTTTACAACATTCCTGGCGTATCGGCCCATACTTCTCGGTGGGAACATTATATACGTCTATAACGTAACATAACCTAATCTAACCCATCTAGCCCCTCGCTGGTAATATTTTACAGAATCCCGTTCCTGTCGTCCCGTACATCTCGGTTGGGATGTTATATACGTATACAGCGATATATATCCTAACCTAAGGCAGGCTAACATCTCGGATGCAGTATTTTACAACATTCCTGGCGCATCGGCTCTACTTCTCGGTGGGAATATTATACACGTCTATAACGTAACATAAGCTAACCTAACCCATCTAGCCCCTCGCTGGCAATGTTTTACAGAATCCCGTTCCTGTCGTCCCGTACATCTCGGTTGGGATGTTATATACGTCTACAGCGATATATATCCTAACGTAAGGCAGGCTAACATCTCGGATGTAGTATTTCACAACATGCTTGGAGTATCGGCCCATACTTCTCGGTGGGAACATTATATACGTCTATAAAGTAACATAACCTAACCTAACCCATCTAGCCCCTCGCTGATAATGTTTTACAGAATCCCGTTCCTGTCGTCCCGTACGTCTCTGTTGGGACATTATAAACTTCTACAGCGTTATATATCCTAACCTAAGGCAGGCTAACATCTCGGTTGCTGTATTTTACAACATTCCTGGCGTATCGGCCCATACTTCTCGGTGGGAACTTTATATAGGTCTATAACGTAACATAACCTAACCTAACACATCTAGCCCCTCGCTGGTAATGTTTTACAGAATCCCGTTCGTGTCGTCCCGGACGTCTCGGATGGGACATTATATACGTCTACAGCGTTATATTTCCTAACGTAAGGCAGGCTAACATCTCGGATGTAGTATTTTACAACATTCTTGTGGTATCGGCCCATACTTCTCGGTGGGAACATTATATACGTCTATAACGTATCACATCCTAACCTAACCCATTTAGCACCTCGTTGGCAATGTTTTACAGAATCCCGTTCGTGTCGTCCCGTACATCTCGGATGGGATATTATATACGTCTATAGCGTTATATATCTTAACTTAAGGCAGGCTAACATCTCGGATGCAGTATTTAACAACATTCCTGGCGTATCGGCTCTACTTCTCGGTGGGAACATTATACACGTCTATAACGTAACATAACCTAACCTAACCCATCTAGCCCCTCGCTGGTAATGTTTTACAGAATCCCCTTCCTGTCGTCCCGTACGTCTCTGTTGGGACATTATAAACTTCTACAGCGTTATATATCCTAACCTAAGGCAGGCTAACATGTCGGTTGCTGTATTTTACAACATTCCTGGCGTATCGGCCCATACTTCTCGGTGGGAACTTTATATAGGTCTATAACGTAACACAACCTAACCTAACACATCTAGGCCCTCGCTGGTAATGTTTTACAGAATCCCGTTCGTGTCGTCCCGTACGTCTCGGATGGGACATTATATACGTCTACAGCGTTATATTTCCTAACGTAAGGCAGGCTAACATCTCGGATGTAGTCTTTTACAACATTCTTGGAGTATCGGCCCATACTTCTCGGTGGGAACATTATATACGTCTATAAAGTAACATAACCTAACCTAATCCATCTAGCCCCTCGTTGGCAATGTTTTACAGAATCCCGTTCGTGTCGTCCCGTACATCTCGGATGGGATATTATATACGTCTATAGCGTTATATTTCCTAACGTAAGGCAGGCTAACATCTCGAATGTAGTCTTTTACAACATTCCTGGCGTATCGGCTCTACTTCTCGGTGGGAACATTATACACGTCTATAACGTAACATAACCTAACCTAACCCATCTAGCCCCTCGCTGGTAATGTTTTACAGAATCCCCTTCCTGTCGTCCCGTACGTCTCTGTTGGGACATTATAAACTTCTACAGCGTTATATATCCTAACCTAAGGCAGGCTAACATGTCGGTTGCTGTATTTTACAACATTCCTGGCGTATCGGCCCATACTTCTCGGTGGGAACTTTATATAGGTCTATAACGTAACACAACCTAACCTAACACATCTAGGCCCTCGCTGGTAATGTTTTACAGAATCCCGTTCGTGTCGTCCCGTACGTCTCGGATGGGACATTATATACGTCTACAGCGTTATATTTCCTAACGTAAGGCAGGCTAACATCTCGGATGTAGACTTTTACAACATTCTTGGAGTATCGGCCCATACTTCTCGGTGGGAACATTATATACGTCTATAAAGTAACATAACCTAACCTAATCCATCTAGCCCCTCGTTGGCAATGTTTTACAGAATCCCGTTCGTGTCGTCCCGTACATCTCGGATGGGATATTATATACGTCTATAGCGTTATATTTCCTAACGTAAGGCAGGCTAACATCTCGAATGTAGTCTTTTACAACATTCCTGGCGTATCGGCTCTACTTCTCGGTGGGAACATTATACACGTCTATAACGTAACATAACCTAACCTAACCCATCTAGCCCCTCGCTGGTAATGTTTTACAGAATCCCCTTCCTGTCGTCCCGTACGTCTCTGTTGGGACATTATAAACTTCTACAGCGTTATATATCCTAACCTAAGGCAGGCTAACATGTCGGTTGCTGTATTTTACAACATTCCTGGCGTATCGGCCCATACTTCTCGGTGGGAACTTTATATAGGTCTATAACGTAACACAACCTAACCTAACACATCTAGGCCCTCGCTGGTAATGTTTTACAGAATCCCGTTCGTGTCGTCCCGTACGTCTCGGATGGGACATTATATACGTCTACAGCGTTATATTTCCTAACGTAAGGCAGGCTAACATCTCGGATGTAGTCTTTTACAACATTCTTGGAGTATCGGCCCATACTTCTCGGTGGGAACATTATATACGTCTATAAAGTAACATAACCTAACCTAATCCATCTAGCCCCTCGTTGGCAATGTTTTACAGAATCCCGTTCGTGTCGTCCCGTACATCTCGGATGGGATATTATATACGTCTATAGCGTTATATTTCCTAACGTAAGGCAGGCTAACATCTCGAATGTAGTCTTTTACAACATTCTTGGAGTATCGGCCCATACTTCTCGGTGGGAATATTATATACGTCTATAATGTAACATAACCTAACCTAACCCATCTAGCCCCTCGCTGGTAATGTTTTACAGAATTCCGTTCCTGTCGTCCCGTACGTCTCGGATGGGACAATATAAACTTCTACAGCGTTATATATCCCAACCTAAGGCAGGCTAACATCTCGGTTGCAGTATTTTACAACATTCCTGGCGTATCGGCCCATACTTCTCGGTGGGAACATTATATAGGTCTATAACGTAACATAACCTAACCTAACACATCTAGCCCCTCGCTGGTAATGTTTTACAGAGTCCCGTTCGTGTCGTCCCGTACGTCTCGGATGGGACATTATATACGTCTACAGCGATATATATCCTAACGTAAGGCAGGCTAACATCTCGGATGTAGTATTTTACAACATTCTTGGAGTATCGGCCCCTACTTCTCGGTGGGAACATTATATACGTCTGTAACGTAACATAACCTAACCTATCCCATCTAGCACCTCGTTGGCAATGTTTTACAGAATCCCGTTCGTGTCGTCCCGTACATCTAGGTTGGGATGTTATATACGTCTACAGCGATATATATCCTAACGTAAGGCAGGCTAACATCTCGGATGTAGTATTTTACAACATTCTTGGAGTATCGGCCCATACTTCTCGGTGGGAACATTATATACGTCTATAAAGTAACATAACCTAACCTAACCCATCTAGCCCCTCGTTGGCAATGTTTTACAGAATCCCGTTCGTGTCGTCCCGTACATCTCGGTTGGGATATTATATACGTCTATAGCGTTATATATCTTAAACTAAGGCAGGCTAACATCTCGGATGCAGTATTTTACAACATTCCTGGCGTATCGGCTCTACTTCTCGGTGGGAACATTATACACGTCTATAACGTAACATAACCTAACATAACCCATCTAGCCCCGCGCTGGTAATGTTTTACAGAATCCCGTTCCTGTCGTCCCGTACATCTCGGTTGGGATGTTATATACGTCTACAGCCATATATATCCTAACGTAAGGCAGGCTAACATCTCGGATGCAGTATTTTACAACATTCCTGGCGTATCGGCCCATACTTCTCGGTGGGAACATTATATACGTCTATAACGTAATATAATCTAACCTAACACATCTAGCTCCTCGCTGGTAATGTTTTACAGAATCCCGTTTATGTCGTCCCGTACATCTCGGTTGGGATATTATATACGTCTATAGCGTTATATATCCTAACCTAAGGCAGGCTAACATCTCGGATGCAGTATGTTACAACATTCCTGGCGTATCGGCTCTACTTCTCGGTGGGAACATTATACACGTCTATAACGTAACATACCCTAACCTAACCCATCTAGCCCCTCGTTGGCAATGTTTTACAGAATCCCGTTCGTGTCGTCCCGTACATCTCGGTTGGGATATTATATACGTCTATAGCGTTATAGATCTTAAACTAAGGCAGGCTAACATCTCGGATGCAGTATTTTACAACATTCCTGGCGTATCGGCTCTACTTCTCGGTGGGAACATTATACACGTCTATAACGTAACATAACCTAACATAACCCATCTAGCCCCGCGCTGGTAATGTTTTACAGAATCCCGTTCCTGTCGTCCCGTACATCTCGGTTGGGATGTTATATACGTATACAGCGATATATATCCTAACCTAAGGCAGGCTAACATCTCGGATGCAGTATTTTACAACATTCCTGGCGCATCGGCTCTACTTCTCGGTGGGAATATTATACACGTCTATAACGTAACATAAGCTAACCTAACCCATCTAGCCCCTCGCTGGCAATGTTTTACAGAATCCCGTTCCTGTCGTCCCGTACATCTCGGTTGGGATGTTATATACGTCTACAGCGATATATATCCTAACGTAAGGCAGATTAACATCTCGGATGTAGTATTTTACAACATTCTTGGAGTATCGGCCCCTACTTCTCGGTGGGAACATTATATACGTCTGTAACGTAACATAACCTAACCTATCCCATCTAGCCCCTCGTTCGCAATGTTTTACAGAATCCCGTTCGTGCCGTCCCGTACATCTCGGATGGGATATTATATATGTCTATAGCGTTATATATCTTAACCTAAGGCAGGCTAACATCTCGGATGCAGTATTTTACAACATTCCTGGCGTATCGGCTCTACTTCTCGGTGGGTACATTATACACGTCTATAACGTAACATAACCTAACCTAACCCATCTAGCCCCTCGCTGGTAATGTTTTACAGAATCCCGTTCCTGTCGTCCCGTACATCTCGGTTGGGATGTTATATACGTCTACAGCGATATGTATCCTAACGTAAGGCAGGCTAACATCTCTGATGTAGTATTTTACAACATTCTTGGAGTATCGGCCCCTACTTCTCGGTGGGAACATTATATACGTCCGTAACGTAACATAACCTAACCTATCCCATCTAGCCCCTCGTTGGCAATGTTTTACAGAATCCCGTTCGTGTCGTCCCGTACATCTCGGTTGGGTTGTTATATACGTGTACAGCGATATATATCCTAACGTAAGGCAGGCTAACATGTCGGATGCAGTATTTTACAACATTCCTGGCGTATCGGCTCTACTTCTCGGTGGGTACATTATACACGTCTATAACGTAACATAACCTAACCTAACCCATCTAGCCCCTCGCTGGTAATGTTTTACAGAATCCCGTTCCTGTCGTCCCGTACATCTCGGTTGGGATGTTATATACGTCTACAGCGATATGTATCCTAACGTAAGGCAGGCTAACATCTCTGATATAGTATTTTACAACATTCTTGGAGTATCGGCCCCTACTTCTCGGTGGGAACATTATATACGTCCGTAACGTAACATAACCTAACCTATCCCATCTAGCCCCTCGTTGGCAATGTTTTACAGAATCCCGTTCGTGTCGTCCCGTACATCTCGGTTGGGTTGTTATATACGTGTACAGCGATATATATCCTAACGTAAGGCAGGCTAACATGTCGGATGCAGTATTTTACAACATTCCTGGCGTATCGGCTCTACTTCTCGGTGGGAACATTATACACGTCTATAACGTAACATAACCTAACCTAACCCTTCTAGCCCCTCGCTAGTAATGTTTTACAGAATCCCGTTCCTGTCGTCCCGTACGTCTCTGTTGGGACGTTATAAACGTCTACAGCGTTATATATCCTAACCTAAGGCAGGCTAACATCTCGGATGTAGTATTTTACAACATTCTTGGAGTATCGGCCCCTACTTCTCGGTGGGAACATTATATACGTCTATAACGTAACATAACCTAATCTAACCCATCTAGCCCCTCGCTGGTAATATTTTGCAGAATCCCGTTCGTGTCGTCCCGTACATCTCGGTTGGGATATTATATACGTCTACAGCGTTATATATCCTAACGTAAGGCAGCCTAACATGTCGGATGTAGTATTTTACAACATTCTTGGAGTATCGGCCCCTACTTCTCGGTGGGAACTTTATATAGGTCTATAACGTAATATAATCTAACCTAACCCATCTAGCCCCTCGTTGGCAATGTTTTACAGAATCCCGTTCGTGTCGTCCCGTACATCTCGGATGGGATATTATATACGTCTATAGCGTTATATATCTTAACCTAAGGCAGGCTAACATCTCGGATGCAGTATTTTACAACATTCCTGGCGTATCGGCTCTACTTCTCGGTGGGAACATTATACACGTCTATAACGTAACATACCCTAACCTAACCCATCTAGCCCCTCGTTGGCAATGTTTTACAGAATCCCGTTCGTGTCGTCCCGTACGTCTCGGATGGGACATTATATACGTCTACAGCGTTATATTTCCTAAGGTAAGGCAGGCTAACATCTCGGATGTAGTATATTACAACATTCTTGGAGTATCGTCCCAAACTTCTCGGTGGGAACATTATATACGTCTATAAAGTAACATAACCTAACCTAACCCATCTAGCCCCTCGTTGGCAATGTTTTACAGAATCCCGTTCGTGTCGTCCCGTACATCTCGGATGGGATATTATATACGTCTATAGCGTTATATATCTTAACCTAAGGCAGGCTAACATCTCGGATGCAGTATTTTACAACATTCCTGGCGCATCGGCTCTACTTCTCGGTGGGAATATTATACACGTCTATAACGTAACATAAGCTAACCTAACCCATCTAGCCCCTCGCTGGCAATGTTTTACAGAATCCCGTTCCTGTCGTCCCGTACATCTCGGTTGGGATGTTATATACGTCTACAGCGATATATATCCTAACGTAAGGCAGATTAACATCTCGGATGTAGTATTTTACAACATTCTTGGAGTATCGGCCCCTACTTCTCGGTGGGAACATTATATACGTCTGTAACGTAACATAACCTAACCTATCCCATCTAGCCCCTCGTTCGCAATGTTTTACAGAATCCCGTTCGTGCCGTCCCGTACATCTCGGATGGGATATTATATACGTCTATAGCGTTATATATCTTAACCTAAGGCAGGCTAACATCTCGGATGCAGTATTTTACAACATTCCTGGCGTATCGGCTCTACTTCTCGGTGGGTACATTATACACGTCTATAACGTAACATAACCTAACCTAACCCATCTAGCCCCTCGCTGGTAATGTTTTACAGAATCCCGTTCCTGTCGTCCCGTACATCTCGGTTGGGATGTTATATACGTCTACAGCGATATGTATCCTAACGTAAGGCAGGCTAACATCTCTGATGTAGTATTTTACAACATTCTTGGAGTATCGGCCCCTACTTCTCGGTGGGAACATTATATACGTCCGTAACGTAACATAACCTAACCTATCCCATCTAGCCCCTCGTTGGCAATGTTTTACAGAATCCCGTTCGTGTCGTCCCGTACATCTCGGTTGGGTTGTTATATACGTGTACAGCGATATATATCCTAACGTAAGGCAGGCTAACATGTCGGATGCAGTATTTTACAACATTCCTGGCGTATCGGCTCTACTTCTCGGTGGGTACATTATACACGTCTATAACGTAACATAACCTAACCTAACCCATCTAGCCCCTCGCTGGTAATGTTTTACAGAATCCCGTTCCTGTCGTCCCGTACATCTCGGTTGGGATGTTATATACGTCTACAGCGATATGTATCCTAACGTAAGGCAGGCTAACATCTCTGATGTAGTATTTTACAACATTCTTGGAGTATCGGCCCCTACTTCTCGGTGGGAACATTATATACGTCCGTAACGTAACATAACCTAACCTATCCCATCTAGCCCCTCGTTGGCAATGTTTTACAGAATCCCGTTCGTGTCGTCCCGTACATCTCGGTTGGGTTGTTATATACGTGTACAGCGATATATATCCTAACGTAAGGCAGGCTAACATGTCGGATGCAGTATTTTACAACATTCCTGGCGTATCGGCTCTACTTCTCGGTGGGAACATTATACACGTCTATAACGTAACATAACCTAACCTAACCCTTCTAGCCCCTCGCTAGTAATGTTTTACAGAATCCCGTTCCTGTCGTCCCGTACGTCTCTGTTGGGACATTATAAACGTCTACAGCGTTATATATCCTAACCTAAGGCAGGCTAACATCTCGGATGTAGTATTTTACAACATTCTTGGAGTATCGGCCCCTACTTCTCGGTGGGAACATTATATACGTCTATAACGTAACATAACCTAATCTAACCCATCTAGCCCCTCGCTGGTAATATTTTGCAGAATCCCGTTCGTGTCGTCCCGTACATCTCGGTTGGGATATTATATACGTCTACAGCGTTATATATCCTAACGTAAGGCAGCCTAACATGTCGGATGTAGTATTTTACAACATCCTTGGAGTATCGGCCCCTACTTCTCGGTGGGAACTTTATATAGGTCTATAACGTAATATAATCTAACCTAACCCATCTAGCCCCTCGTTGGCAATGTTTTACAGAATCCCGTTCGTGTCGTCCCGTACATCTCGGATGGGATATTATATACGTCTATAGCGTTATATATCTTAACCTAAGGCAGGCTAACATCTCGGATGCAATATTTTACAACATTCCTGGCGTATCGGCTCTACTTCTCGGTGGGAATATTATACACGTCTATAACGTAACATAAGCTAACCTAACCCATCTAGCCCCTCGCTGGCAATGTTTTACAGAATCCCGTTCCTGTCGTCCCGTACATCTCGGTTGGGATGTTATATACGTCTACAGCGATATGTATCCTAACGTAAGGCAGATTAACATCTCGGATGTAGTATTTTACAACATTCTTGGAGTATCGGCCCCTACTTCTCGGTGGGAACATTATATACGTCTGTAACGTAATATAACCTAACCTATCCCATCTAGCCCCTCGTTGGCAATGTTTTACAGAATCCCGTTCGTGCCGTCCCGTACATCTCGGATGGGATATTATATACGTCTATAGCGTTATATATCTTAACCTAAGGCAGGCTAACATCTCGGATGCAGTATTTTACAACATTCTTGGAGTATCGGCCCCTACTTCTCGGTGGGAACATTATATACGTCTGTAACGTAACATAACCTAACCTAACCCATCTAGCCCCTCGTTCGCAATGTTTTACAGAATCCCGTTCGTGCCGTCCCGTACATCTCGGATGGGATATTATATACGTCTATAGCGTTATATATCTTAACCTAAGGCAGGCTAACATCTCGGATGCAGTATTTTACAACATTCCTGGCGTATCGGCTCTACTTCTCGGTGGGAACATTATACACGTCTATAACGTAACATAACCTAACCTAACCCATCTAGCCCCTCGCTGGTAATGTTTTACAGAATCCCGTTCCTGTCGTCCCGTACATCTCGGTTGGGATGTTATATACGTCTACAGCGATATGTATCCTAACGTAAGGCAGGCTAACATCTCTGATGTAGTATTTTACAACATTCTTGGAGTATCGGCCCCTACTTCTCGGTGGGAACATTATATACGTCCGTAACGTAACATAACCTAACCTATCCCATCTAGCCCCTCGTTGGCAATGTTTTACAGAATCCCGTTCGTGTCGTCCCGTACATCTCGGTTGGGATGTTATATACGTCTACAGCGATATATATCCTAACGTAAGGCAGGCTAACATGTCGGATGCAGTATTTTACAACATTCCTGGCGTATCGGCTCTACTTCTCGGTGGGAACATTATACACGTCTATAACGTAACATAACCTAACCTAACCCTTCTAGCCCCTCGCTAGTAATGTTTTACAGAATCCCGTTCCTGTCGTCCCGTACGTCTCTGTTGGGACATTATAAACGTCTACAGCGTTATATATCCTAACCTAAGGCAGCCTAACATGTCGGATGTAGTATTTTACAACATTCTTGGAGTATCGGCCCCTACTTCTCGGTGGGAACTTTATATAGGTCTATAACGTAATATAATCTAACCTAACACATCTAGCTCCTCGCTGGTAATGTTTTACAGAATCCCGTTTATGTCGTCCCGTACATCTCGGTTGGGATATTATATACGTCTATAGCGTTATATATCCAAACCTAAGGCAGGCTAACATCTCGGATGCAGTATGTTACAACATTCCTGGCGTATCGGCTCTACTTCTCGGTGGGAACATTATACACGTCTATAACGTAACATACCCTAACCTAACCCATCTAGCCCCTCGCTGGCAATGTTTTACAGAATCCCGTTCGTGTCGTCCCGTACGTCTCGGATGGGACATTATATACGTCTACAGCGTTATATTTCCTAAGGTAAGGCAGGCTAACATCTCGGATGTAGTATTTTACAACATTCTTGGAGTATCGTCCCATACTTCTCGGTCGGAACATTATATACGTCTATAAAGTAACATAACCTAACCTAACCCATCTAGCCCCTCGTTGGCAATGTTTTACAGAATCCCGTTCGTGCCGTCCCGTACATCTCGGATGGGATATTATATACGTCTATAGCGTTATATATCTTAACCTAAGGCAGGCTAACATCTCGGATGCAGTATTTTACAACATTCCTGGCGTATCGGCTCTACTTCTCGGTGGGAATATTATACACGTCTATAACGTAACATAAGCTAACCTAACCCATCTAGCCCCTCGCTGGCAATGTTTTACAGAATCCCGTTCCTGTCGTCCCGTACATCTCGGTTGGGATGTTATATACGTCTACAGCGATATATATCCTAACGTAATGCAGATTAACATCTCGGATGTAGTATTTTACAACATTCTTGGAGTATCGGCCCCTACTTCTCGGTGGGAACATTATATACGTCTGTAACGTAACATAACCTAACCTATCCCATCTAGCCCCTCGTTCGCAATGTTTTACAGAATCCCGTTCGTGCCGTCCCGTACATCTCGGATGGGATATTATATACGTCTATAGCGTTATATATCTTAACCTAAGGCAGGCTAACATCTCGGATGCAGTATTTTACAACATTCTTGGAGTATCGGCCCCTACTTCTCGGTGGGAACATTATACACGTCTGTAACGTTACATAACCTAACCTATCCCATCTAGCCCCTCGTTCGCAATGTTTTACAGAATCCCGTTCGTGCCGTCCCGTACATCTCGGATGGGATATTATATACGTCTATAGCGTTATATATCTTAACCTAAGGCAGGCTAACATCTCGGATGCAGTATTTTACAACATTCCTGGCGTATCGGCTCTACTTCTCGGTGGGAACATTATACACGTCTATAACGTAACATAACCTAACCTAACCCATCTAGCCCCTCGCTGGTAATGTTTTACAGAATCCCGTTCCTGTCGTCCCGTACATCTCGGATGGGATGTTATATACGTCTACAGCGATATATATCCTAACGTAAGGCAGGCTAACATCTCGGATGTAGTATTTTACAACATTCTTGGAGTATCGGCCCCTACTTCTCGGTGGGAACATTATATAGGTCTATAACGTAACATAACCTAACCTAACACATCTAGCCCCTCGCTGGTAATGTTTTACAGAGTCCCGTTCGTGTCGTCCCGTACGTCTCGGATGGGACATTATATCCGTCTACAGCGTTATATATCTTAACTTAAGGCAGGCTAACATCTCGGATGCAGTATTTTACAACATTCCTGGCGTATCGGCCCATACTTCTCGGTGGGAACATTATATACGTCTATAACGTAATATAATCTAACCTAACACATCTAGCTCCTCGCTGGTAATGTTTTACAGAATCCCGTTTGTGTCGTCCCGTACATCTCGGTTGGGATATTATATACGTCTATAGCGTTATATATCCTAACCTAAGGCAGGCTAACATCTCGGATGCAGTATGTTACAACATTCCTGGCGTATCGGCTCTACTTCTCGGTGGGAACATTATATAGTTCTATAACGTAACATACCCTAACCTAACCCATCTAGCCCCTCGCTGGCAATGTTTTACAGAATCCCGTTCGTGTCGTCCCGTACGTCTCGGATGGGACATTATATACGTCTACAGCGTTATATATCTTAACTTAAGGCAGGCTAACATCTCGGATGCAGTATTTTACAACATTCCTGGCGTATCGGCCCATACTTCTCGGTGGGAACATTATATACGTCTATAACGTAATATAATCTAACCTAACACATCTAGCTCCTCGCTGGTAATGTTTTACAGAATCCCGTTTATGTCGTCCCGTACATCTCGGTTGGGACATTATATACGTCTATAGCGTTATATATCCTAACCTAAGGCAGGCTAACATCTCGGATGCAGTATGTTACAACATTCCTGGCGTATCGGCTCTACTTCTCGGTGGGAACATTATACACGTCTATAACGTAACATATCCTAACCCAACCCATCTAGCCCCTCGCTGGCAATGTTTTACAGAATCCCGTTCGTGTCGTCCCGTACGTCTCGGATGGGACATTATATACGTCTACAGCGTTATATTTCCTAAGGTAAGGCAGGCTAACATCTCGGATGTAGTATTTTACAACATTCTTGGAGTATCGTCCCATACTTCTCGGTGGGAACATTATATACGTCTATAAAGTAACATAACCTAACCTAACCCATCTAGCCCCTCGTTGGCAATGTTTTACAGAATCCCGTTCGTGTCGTCCCGTACATCTCGGATGGGATATTATATACGTCTATAGCGTTATATATCTTAACCTAAGGCAGGCTAACATCTCGGATGCAGTATTTTACAACATTCCTGGCGTATCGGCTCTACTTCTCGTTGGGAATATTATACACGTCTATAACGTAACATAAGCTAACCTAACCCATCTAGCCCCTCGCTGGCAATGTTTTACAGAATCCCGTTCCTGTCGTCCCGTACATCTCGGTTGGGATGTTATATACGTCTACAGCGATATATATCCTAACGTAAGGCAGATTAACATCTCGGATGTAGTATTTTACAACATTCTTGGAGTATCGGCCCCTACTTCTCGGTGGGAACATTATATACGTCTGTAACGTAACATAACCTAACCTATCCCATCTAGCCCCTCGTTCGCAATGTTTTACAGAATCCCGTTCGTGCCGTCCCGTACATCTCGGATGGGATATTATATACGTCTATAGCGTTATATATCTTAACCTAAGGCAGGCTAACATCTCGGATGCAGTATTTTACAACATTCTTGGAGTATCGGCCCCTACTTCTCGGTGGGAACATTATATACGTCTGTAACGTAACATAACCTAACCTATCCCATCTAGCCCCTCGTTCGCAATGTTTTACAGAATCCCGTTCGTGCCGTCCCGTACATCTCGGATGGGATATTATATACGTCTATAGCGTTATATATCTTAAGCGAAGGCAGGCTAACATCTCGGATGCAGTATTTTACAACATTCCTGGCGTATCGGCTCTACTTCTCGGTGGGAACATTATACACGTCTATAACGTAACATAACCTAACCTAACCCATCTAGCCCCTCGCTAGTAATGTTTTACAGAATCCCGTTCCTGTCGTCCCGTACGTCTCGGATAGGACATTATATACGTCTACAGCGTTATATATCCTAACGTAAGGCAGGCTAACATCTCGGATGTAGTATTTTACAACATTCTTGGAGTATCGGCCCCTACTTCTCGGTGAGAACATTATATACGTCTGTAACGTAACATAACCTAACCTACCCCATCTAGCCCCTCGTTGGCAATGTTTTACAGAATCCCGTTCGTGTCGTCCCGTACATCTCGGTTGGGATATTATATACGTCTACAGCGATATATATCCTAACCTAAGGCAGGCTAACTTCTCGGATATAGTATTTTACAACATTCCTGGCATATCGGCCCCTACTTCTCGGTGGGAACATTATATACGTTTATAACGTATCACAACCTAACCTAACCCATCTAGCCCCTCGCTGGTAATGATTTACAGAATCCCGTTCCTGTCGTCCCGTACGTCTCGGATGGGACATTATAAACTTCTACAGCGTTATATATCCTAACCTAAGGCAGGCTAACATCTCGGTTGCAGTATTTTACAACATTCCTGCCGTATCGGCCCATACTTCTCGGTGGGAACATTATATAGGTCTATAACGTAGCATAACCTAACCTAACACATCTAGCCCCTCGCTGGTAATGTTTTACAGAATCCCGTTCGTGTCGTCCCGTACGTCTCGGATGGGACATTATATACGTCTACAGCGTTATATTTCCTAACGTAAGGCAGGCTAACATCTCGGATGTAGTCTTTTACAACATTCTTGGAGTATCGGCCCATACTTCTCGGTGGGAACATTATATACGTCTATAAAGTAACATAACCTAACCTAATCCATCTAGCCCCTCGTTGGCAATGTTTTACAGAATCCCGTTCATGTCGTCCCGTACATCTCGGATGGGATATTATATACGTCTATAGCGTTATATTTCCTAACGTAAGGCAGGCTAACATCTCGGATGTAGTCTTTTACAACATTCTTGGAGTATCGGCCCATACTTCTCGGTGGGAACATTATATACGTCTATAAAGTAACATAACCTAACCTAACCCATCTAGCCCCTCGCTGGTAATGTTTTACAGACTTCCGTTCCTGTCGTCCCGTACATCTCGGTTGGGATGTTATATACGTCTACAGCGATATATATCCTAACGTAAGGCAGGCTAACATCTCGGATGTAGTATTTTACAACATTCTTGGAGTATCGGCCCCTACTTCTCGGTGGGAACATTATATACGTCTGTAACGTAACATAACCTAACCTATCCCATCTAGCACCTCGTTGGCAATGTTTTACAGAATCCCGTTCGTGTCGTCCCGTACATCTCGGTTGGGATGTTATATACGTCTACAGCGATATATATCCTAACGTAAGGCAGGCTAACATCTCGGATGTAGTATTTTACAACATTCTTGGAGTATCGGCCCCTACTTCTCGGTGGGAACATTATATACGTCTATAACGTAACATAACCTAATCTAACCCATCTAGCACCTCGCTGGTAATATTTTACAGAATCCCGTTTATGTCGTCCCGTACATCTCGGTTGGGATGTTATATACGTCTACAGCGATATATATCCTAACGTAAGGCAGGCTAACATCTCGGATGTAGTATTTTACAACATTCTTGGAGTATCGGCCCCTACGTCTCGATGGGAATATTATATACGTCTATAACGTAACATAACCTAATCTAACCCATCTAGCCCCTCGCTGGTAATATTTTACAGAATCCCGTTCGTGTCGTCCCGTACATCTCGGTTGGGATATTATATACGTCTATAGCGTTATATATCCTAACCTAAGGCAGGCTAACATCTCGCATGCAGTATTTTACAACATTCCTGGCGTATCGGCTCTACTTCTCGGTGGGAACATTATACACGTCTATAACGTAACATAACCTAACCTAACCCATCTAGCCCCTCGCTTGTAATGTTTTACAGAATCCCGTTCCTGTCGTCCCGTACATCTCGGTTGGGATGTTATATACGTCTACAGCGATATATATCCTAACGTAAGGCAGGCTAACATCTCGGATGTAGTATTTCACAACATTCTTGGAGTATCGGCCCATACTTCTCGGTGGGAACATTATATACGTCTGTAACGTAACATAACCTAACCTATCCCATCTAGCCCCTCGTTGGCAATGTTGTACAGAATCCCGTTCGTGTCGTCCCGTGCATCTCGGTTGGGATGTTATATACGTCTACAGCGATATATATCCTAACGTAAGGCAGGCTAACATCTCGGATGTAGTATTTTACAACATTCTTGGAGTATCGGCCCCTACTTCTCGGTGGGAACATTATATACGTCTATAACGTAACATAACCTAATCTAACCCATCTAGCCCCTCGCTGGTAATATTTTACAGAATCCCGTTCGTGTCGTCCCGTACATCTCGGCTGGGATATTATATACGTCTATAGCGTTATATATCCTAACCTAAGGCAGGCTAACATCTCGGATGCAGTATTTTACAACATTCCTGGCGTATCGGCTCTACTTCTCGGTGGGAACACTATACACGTCTATAACGTAACATAACCTAACCTAACCCATCTAGCCCCTCGCTTGTAATGTTTTACAGAATCCCGTTCCTGTCGTCCCGTACATCTCGGTTGGGATGTTATATACGTCTACAGCGATATATATCCTAACGTAAGGCAGGCTAACATCTCGGATGTAGTATTTCACAACATTCTTGGAGTATCGGCCCATACTTCTCGGTGGGAACATTATATACGTCTGTAACGTAACATAACCTAACCTATCCTATCTAGCCCCTCGTTCGCAATGTTTTACAGAATCCCGTTCCTGTCGTCCCGTACGTCTCTGTTGGGACATTATAAACTTCTACATCGTTATATATCCTAACCTAAGGCAGGCTAACATCTCGGTTGCTGTATTTTACAACATTCCTGGCGTATCGGCCCATACTTCTCGGTGGGAACTTTATATAGGTCTATAACGTAACATAACCTAACCTAACACATCTAGCCCCTCGCTGGTAATGTTTTACAGAATCCCGTTCGTGTCGTCCCGGACGTCTCGGATGGGACATTATATACGTCTGCAGCGTTATATTTCCTAACGTAAGGCAGGCTAACATCTCGGATGTAGTATTTTACAACATTCTTGTGGTATCGGCCCATACTTCTCGGTGGGAACATTATATACGTCTATAACGTATCACATCCTAACCTAACCCATTTAGCACCTCGCTGGTAATATTTTACAGAATCCCGTTCGTGTCGTCCCGTACATCTCGGTTGGGATATTATATACGTCTATAGCGTTATATATCCTAACCTAAGGCAGGCTAACATCTCGGATGCAGTATTTTACAACATTCCTGGCGTATCGGCTCTACTTCTCGGTGGGAACATTATACACGTCTATAACGTAACATAACCTAACCTAACCCATCTAGCCCCTCGCTTGTAATGTTTTACAGAATCCCGTTCCTGTCGTCCCGTACATCTCGGTTGGGATGTTATATACGTCTACAGCGATATATATCCTAACGTAAGGCAGGCTAACATCTCGGATGTAGTATTTCACAACATTCTTGGAGTATCGGCCCATACTTCTCGGTGGGAACATTATATACGTCTGTAACGTAACATAACCTAACCTATCCCATCTAGCCCCTCGTTGGCAATGTTTTACAGAATCCCGTTCGTGTCGTCCCGTACATCTCGGTTGGGATGTTATATACGTCTACAGCGATATATATCCTAACGTAAGGCAGGCTAACATCTCGGATGTAGTATTTTACAACATTCTTGGAGTATCGGCCCCTACTTCTCGGTGGGAACATTATATACGTCTATAACGTAACATAACCTAATCTAACCCATCTAGCCCCTCGCTGGTAATATTTTACAGAATCCCGTTCGTG
Source organism: Xylocopa violacea (assembly GCA_963969225.1). Classification (NCBI taxonomy): domain Eukaryota; kingdom Metazoa; phylum Arthropoda; class Insecta; order Hymenoptera; family Apidae; genus Xylocopa; species Xylocopa violacea. The sequence goes on from CAXAJV010001083.1 coordinate 1,351,087, forward strand.
TCGTCCCGTACATCTCGGCTGGGATATTATATACGTCTATAGCGTTATATATCCTAACCTAAGGCAGGCTAACATCTCGGATGCAGTATTTTACAACATTCCTGGCGTATCGGCTCTACTTCTCGGTGGGAACACTATACACGTCTATAACGTAACATAACCTAACCTAACCCATCTAGCCCCTCGCTTGTAATGTTTTACAGAATCCCGTTCCTGTCGTCCCGTACATCTCGGTTGGGATGTTATATACGTCTACAGCGATATATATCCTAACGTAAGGCAGGCTAACATCTCGGATGTAGTATTTCACAACATTCTTGGAGTATCGGCCCATACTTCTCGGTGGGAACATTATATACGTCTATAAAGTAACATAACCTAACCTAACCCATCTAGCCCCTCGCTGATACTGTTTTACAGAATCCCGTTCCTGTCGTCCCGTACGTCTCTGTTGGGACATTATAAACTTCTACAGCGTTATATATCCTAACCTAAGGCAGGCTAACATCTCGGTTGCTGTATTTTACAACATTCCTGGCGTATCGGCCCATACTTCTCGGTGGGAACTTTATATAGGTCTATAACGTAACATAACCTAACCTAACACATCTAGCCCCTCGCTGGTGATGTTTTACAGAATCCCGTTTATGTCGTCCCGTACATCTCGGTTGGGATGTTATATACGTCTACAGCGATATATATCCTAACGTAAGGCAGGCTAACATCTCGGATGTAGTATTTTACAACATTCTTGGGATATCGGCCCCTACTTCTCGGTGGGAACATTATATACGTCTATAACGTAACATAACCTAACCTAATCCATCTAGCCCCTCGTTGGCAATGTTTTACAGAATCCCGTTCGTGTCGTCCCGTACATCTCGGATGGGATATTATATACGTCTATAGCGTTATATATCCGAACCAAAGGCAGGCTAACATCTCGGATGCAGTATTTTACAACATTCTTGGAGTATCGGCCCCTACTTCTCGGTGGGAACATTATATACGTCTATAACGTAACATAACCTAATCTAACCCATCTAGCCCCTCGCTGGTAATGTTTTACAGAATCCCGTTCCTGTCGTCCCGTACGTCTCTGTTGGGACATTATAAACGTCTACAGCGTTATATATCCTAACCGAAGGCAGGCTAACATCTCGGTTGCAGTATTTTACAACATTCCTGGCGTATCGGCCCATACTTCTCGGTGGGAACATTATATAGGTCTATAACGTGACATAACCTAACCTAACACATCTAGCCCCTCGCTGGTAATGTTTTACAGAGTCCCGTTCGTGTCGTCCCGTACGTCTCGGATGGGACATTATATACGTCTACAGCGTTATATATCCTAACGTAAGGCAGGCTAACATCTCGGATGTAGTATTTTACAACATTCTTGGAGTATCGGCCCCTACTTCTCGGTGGGAACATTATATACGTCTATAACGTAACATAAGCTAATCTAACCCATCTAGCCCCTCGCTGGTAATATTTTACAGAATCCCGTTCGTGTCGTCCCGTACATCTCGGTTGGGATATTATATACGTCTATAGCGTTATATATCTTAACTTAAGGCAGGCTAACATCTCGGATGCAGTATTTAACAACATTCCTGGCGTATCGGCTCTACTTCTCGGTGGGAACATTATACACGTCTATAACGTAACATAACCTAACCTAACCCATCTAGCCCCTCGCTGGTAATGTTTTACAGAATCCCCTTCCTGTCGTCCCGTACGTCTCGGATGGGACAATATAAACTTCTACAGCGTTATATATCCCAACCTAAGGCAGGCTAACATCTCGGTTGCAGTATTTTACAACATTCCTGGCGTATCGGCCCATACTTCTCGGTGGGAACATTATATAGGTCTATAACGTGACATAACCTAACCTAACACATCTAGCCCCTCGCTGGTAATGTTTTACAGAGTCCCGTTCGTGTCGTCCCGTACGTCTCGGATGGGACATTATATACGTCTACAGCGTTATATATCCTAACGTAAGGCAGGCTAACATCTCGGATGTAGTATTTTACAACATTCCTGGCGTATCGGCCCATACTTCTCGGTGGGAACATTATATATGTCTATAACGTAATATAATCTAACCTAACACATCTAGCCCCTCGCTGGTGATGTTTTACAGAATCCCGTTTATGTCGTCCCGTACGTCTCGGATGGGATATTATATACGTCTACAGCGTTATATATCCTAACGTAAGGCAGGCTAACATCTCGGATGTAGTATTTTACAACATTCTTGTAGTATCGGCCCCTACTTCCGGGTGGGAACATTATATACGTCTATAAAGTAACATAACATAACCTATCCCATCTAGGCCCTCGTTCGCAATGTTTTACAGAATCCCGTTCGTGTCGTCCCGTACGTCTCGGTTGGGATGTTATATACGTCTACGGCGATATATATCCTAACGTAAGGCAGGCTAACATCTCGGATGTTGTATTTTACAACATTCTTGGAGTATCGGCCCCTACTTCTCGGTGGGAACATTATATACGTCTATAACGTAACATAACCTAATCTAACCCATCTAGCCCCTCGCTGGTAATATTTTACAGAATCCCGTTCGTGTCGTCCCGTACATCTCTGTTGGGATATTATATACGTCTATAGCGTTATATATCCTAACCTAAGGCAGGCTAACATCTCGGATGCAGTATTTTACAACATTCCTGGCGTATCGGCTCTACTTCTCGGGGGGAACACTATACACGTCTATAACGTAACATAACCTAACCTAACCCATCTAGCCCCTCGCTTGTAATGTTTTACAGAATCCCGTTCCTGTCGTCCCGTACATCTCGGTTGGGATGTTATATACGTCTACAGCGATATATATCCTAACGTAAGGCAGGCTAACATCTCGGATGTAGTATTTCACAACATTCTTGGAGTATCGGCCCATACTTCTCGGTGGGAACATTATATACGTCTATAAAGTAACATAACCTAACCTAACCCATCTAGCCCCTCGCTGATAATGTTTTACAGAATCCCGTTCGTGTCGTCCCGTACGTCTCGGATGGGACATTATATACGTCTACAGCGTTATATATCCTAACGTAAGGCAGGATAACATCTCGGATGTAGTATTTTACAACATTCTTGGAGTATCGGCCCCTACTTCTCGGTGGGAACATTATATACGTCTGTAACGTAACATAACCTAACCTATCCCATCTAGCACCTCGTTGGCAATGTTTTACAGAATCCCGTTCGTGTCGTCCCGTACATCTCGGATGGGATATTATATACGTCTATAGCGTTATATATCTTAACTTAAGGCAGGCTAACATCTCGAATGCAGTATTTAACAACATTCCTGGCGTATCGGCTCTACTTCTCGGTGGGAACATTATACACGTCTATAATGTAACATAACCTAACCTAACCCATCTAGCCCCTCGCTGGTAATGTTTTACAGAATCCCCTTCCTGTCGTCCCGTACGTCTCTGTTGGGACATTATAAACTTCTACAGCGTTATATATCCTAACCTAAGGCAGGCTAACATCTCGGTTGCTGTATTTTACAACATTCCTGGCGTATCGGCCCATACTTCTCGGTGGGAACTTTATATAGGTCTATAACGTAACACAACCTAACCTAACACATCTAGCCCCTCGCTGGTAATGTTTTACAGAATCCCGTTCCTGTCGTCCCGTACGTCTCGGATGGGACAATATAAAATTCTACAGCGTTATATATCCCAACCTAAGGCAGGCTAACATCTCGGTTGCAGTATTTTACAACATTCCTGGCGTATCGGCCCATACTTCTCGGTGGGAACATTATATAGGTCTATAACGTAACATAACCTAACCTAACACATCTAGCCCCTCGCTGGTAATGTTTTACAGAGTCCCGTTCGTGTCGTCCCGTACGTCTCGGATGGGACATTATATACGTCTACAGCGTTATATATCCTAACGTAAGGCAGGCTAACATCTCGGATGTAGTATTTTACAACATTCCTGGCGTATCGGCCCATACTTCTCGGTGGGAACATTATATACGTCTATAACGTAATATAATCTAACCTAACACATCTAGCCCCTCGCTGGTGATGTTTTACAGAATCCCGTTTATGTCGTCCCGTACATCTCGGTTGGGATGTTATATACGTCTACAGCGATATATATCCTAACGTAAGGCAGGCTAACATCTCGGATGTAGTATTTTACAACATTCTGGGAGTATCGGCCCCTACTTCTCGGTGGGAACATTATATACGTCTATAACGTAACATAACCTAACCTAATCCATCTAGCCCATCGTTGGCAATGTTTTACAGAATCCCGTTCGTGTCGTCCCGTACATCTCGGATGGGATATTATATACGTCTATAGCGTTATATATCCGAACCAAAGGCAGGCTAACTTCTCGGATGCAGTATTTTACAACATTCCTGGCGTATCGGCTCTACTTCTCGGTGGGAACATTATACACGTCTATAACGTAACATTACCTAACCTATCCCATCTAGCCCCTCGCTGGTAATGTTTTACAGAATCCCGTTCGTGTCGTCCCGTACGTCTCGGTTGGGATATTATATACGTCTACAGCGATACATATCCTAACCTAAGGCAGGCTAACTTCTCGGATATAGTATTTTACAACATTCCTGTAGGATCAGCCTCTACTTCTCGGTGGGAACATTATATACGTCTATAACGTAAGATAATCTAACCTAACACATCTAGCCCCTCGCTGGTGATGTTTTACAGAATCCCGTGTATGTCGTCCCGTACATCTCGGTTGGGACGTTATATACGTCTACAGCGATATATATCCTAACGTAAGGCAGGCTAACATCTCGGATGTAGTATTTTACTATATTCTTGGAGTATCGGCCCCTACGTCCGGGTGGGAACATTATATGCGTCTATAACGTAACATAATCTAACCTAACCCATCTAGCCCCTCGCTGGTAATGTTTTACAGAATCCCGTTCGTGTCGTCTCGTACATCTCGGTTGGGATATTATATACGTCTATAGCGTTATATATCCTAACCAAAGCAGGCTAACATCTCGGATGCAGTATTTTACAACATTCCTGGCGTATCGGCTCTACTTCTCGGTGGGAACATTATACACGTCTATAACGTAACATAACCTAACCTAACCCATCTAGCCCCTCGCTGGTAATGTTTTACAGAATCCCGTTCCTGTCGTCCCGTACGTCTCGGATAGGACATTATATACGTCTACAGCGTTATATATCCTAACGTAAGGCAGGCTAACATCTCGGATGTAGTATTTTACAATATTCTTGGAGTATCGGCCCCTACTTCCGGGTGGGAACATTATATACGTCTATAACGTAACATAACCTAACCTAACCCATCTAGCCCCTCGCTGGTAATGTTTTACAGAATCCCGTTCGTGTCGTCCCGTACATCTCGGTTGGATATTATATACGTCTATAGCGTTATATATCCTAACGTAAGGCAGGCTAACATCTCGGATGTAGTATTTTACAACATTCTTGGAGTATCGGCCCCTACTTCTCGGTGGGAACATTATATACGTCTGTAACGTAACATAACCTAACCTATCCCATCTAGCACCTCGTTGGCAATGTTTTACAGAATCCCGTTCGTGTCGTCCCGTACATCTCGGTTGGGATATTATATACGTCTATAGCGTTATATATCCTATCCAAAGGCAGGCTAACATCTCGGATGCAGTATTTTACAACATTCCTGGCGTATCGGCTCTACTTCTCGGTGGGAACATTATACACGTCCATAACGTAACATAACCTAACGTAACCCATCTAGCCCCTCGCTGGTAATGTTTTACAGAATCCCGTTCCTGTCGTCCCGTACGTCTCGGATAGGACATTATATACGTCTACAGCGTTATATATCCTAACGTAAGGCAGGATAACATCTCGGATGTAGTATTTTACAACATTCTTGGAGTATCGGCCCCTACTTCTCGGTGGGAACATTATATACGTCTGTAACGTAACATAACCTAACCTATCCCATCTAGCACCTCGTTGGCAATGTTTTACAGAATCCCGTTCGTGTCGTCCCGTACATCTCGGTTGGGATATTATATACGTCTACAGCGATACATATCCTAACCTAAGGCAGGCTAACTTCTCGGATATAGTATTTTACAACATTCCTGTAGGATCAGCCTCTATTTCTCGGTGGGAACATTATATACGTCTATAACGTAATATAATCTAACCTAACACATCTAGCCCCTCGCTGGTGATGTTTTACAGAATCCCGTGTATGTCGTCCCGTACATCTCGGTTGGGATGTTATATACGTCTACAGCGATATATATCCTAACGGAAGGCAGGCTAACATCTCGGATGTAGTATTTTACAACATTCTTGGAGTATCGGCCCCTACTTCTCAGTGGGAACATTATATACGTCTATAACGTAACATAACCTAATCTAACCCATCTAGCCCCTCGCTGGTAATATTTTACAGAATCCCGTTCGTGTCGTCCCGTACATCTCGGTTGGGATATTATATACGTCTATAGCGTTATATATCCTAACCAAAGGCAGGCTAACATCTCGGATGCAGTATTTTACAACATTCCTGGCGTATCGGCTCTACTTCTCGGTGGGAACATTATACACGTCTATAACGTAACATAACCTAACCTAACCCATCTAGCCCCTCGCTGGTAATGTTTTACAGAATCCCGTTCCTGTCGTCCCGTACGTCTCGGATAGGACATTATATACGTCTACAGCGTTATATATCCTAACGTAAGGCAGGCTAACATCTCGGATGTAGTATTTTACAACATTCTTGGAGTATCGGCCCCTACTTCTCGGTGGGAACATTATATACGTCTGTAACGTAACATAACCTAACCTATCCCATCTAGCCCCTCGTTGGCAATGTTTTACAGAATCCCGTTCGTGTCGTCCCGTACAACTCGGTTGGGATATTATATACGTCTACAGCGACACATATCCTAACCTAAGGCAGGCTAACTTCTCGGATATAGTATTTTACAACATTCCTGTAGGATCAGCCTCTACTTCCGGGTGGGAACATTATATACGTCTATAACGTAACACAACCTAACCTAACCCTTCTAGCCCCTCGCTGGTAATGTTTTACAGAATCCCGTTCGTGTCGTCCCGTACATCTCGGTTGGATATTATATACGTCTACAGCGTTATATATCCTAACGTAAGGCAGGCTAACATCTCGGATGTAGTATTTTACAACATTCTTGGAGTATCGGCCCCTACTTCTCGGTGGGAACATTATATACGTCTGTAACGTAACATAGCCTAACCTATCCCATCTAGCCCCTCGTTGGCAATGTTTTACAGAATCCCGTTCGTGTCGTCCCGTACATCTCGGTTGTGACATTATATACGTCTACAGCGATACATATCCTAACCTAAGGCAGGCTAACTTCTCGGATATAGTATTTTACAACATTCCTGTAGGATCAGCCTCTACTTCTCGGTGGGAACATTATATACGTCTATAACGTAGCATAACCTAACCTAACCCATCTAGCCACTCGCTGGTAATGTTTTGCAGAATCCCGTTCCTGTCGTCCCGTACATCTCGTTTGGGATGTTATATACGTCTACAGCGATATATATCCTAACGTAAGGCAGGCAAACATCTCGGATGCAGTATTTTACAACATTCCTGGCGTATCGGCTCTACTTCTCGGTGGCAACATTATACACGTCTATAACGTAACATAACCTAACCTAACCCATCTAGCCCCTCGCTGGTGATGTTTTACAGAATCCCGTTTATGTCGTCCCGTACATCTCGGTTGGGATGTTATATACGTCTACAGCGATATATATCCTAACGTAAGGCAGGCTAACATCTCGGATGTAGTATTTTACAACATTCTTCGAGTATCGGCCCCTACTTCTCGGTGGGAACATTATATACGTCTATGACGTAACATAACCTAATCTAACCCATCTAGCCCCTCGCTGGTAATATTTTACAGAATCCCGTTCGTGTCGTCCCGTACATCTCGGTTGGGATATTATATACGTCTATAGCGTTATATATCCTAACCAAAGGCAGGCTAACATCTCGGATGCAGTATTTAACAACATTCCTGGCGTATCGGCTCTACTTCTCGGTGGGAACATTATACACGTCTATAACGTAACATAACCTAACCTAACCCATCTAGCCCCTCGCTGGTAATGTTTTACAGAATCCCGTTCCTGTCGTCCCGTACGTCTCGGATAGGACATTATATACGTCTACAGCGTTATATATCCTAACGTAAGGCAGGCTAACATCTCGGATGTAGTATTTTACAACATTCTTGGAGTATCGGCCCCTACGTCCGGGTGGGAACATTATATACGTCTATAACGTAACATAACCTAACCTAACCAATCTAGCCCCTCGCTGGTAATGTTTTACAGAATCCCGTTCGTGTCATCCCGTACATCTCTGTTGGATATTATATACGTCTATAGCGTTATATATCCTAACCTAAGGCAGGCTAACATCTCGGATGCAGCATTTTACAACATTCCTAGCGTATCGGCTCTACTTCTCGGCGAGAACATTATACACGTCTATAACGTAGCATAACCTAACCTAACCCATCTAGCCCCTCGCTGGTAATGTTTTGCAGAATCCCGTTCCTGTCGTCCCGTACATCTCGGTTGGGATGTTATATACGTCTACAGCGATATATATCCTAACGTAAGGCAGGCTAACATCTCGGATGCAGTATTTTACAACATTCCTGGCGTATCGGCTCTACTTCTCGGTGGCAACATTATACACGTCTATAACGTAACATAACCTAACCTAACCCATCTAGCCCCTCGCTGGTGATGTTTTAAAGAATCCCGTTTATGTCGTCCCGTACATCTCGGTTGGGATGTTATATACGTCTACAGCGATATATATCCTAACGTAAGGCAGGCTAACATCTCGGATGTAGTATTTTACAACATTCTTCGAGTATCGGCCCCTACTTCTCGGTGGGAACATTATATACGTCTATGACGTAACATAACCTAATCTAACCCATCTAGCCCCTCGCTGGTAATGTTTTACAGAATCCCGTTCGTGTCGTCTCGTACATCTCGGTTGGGATATTATATACGTCTATAGCGTTATATATCCTAACCAAAGCAGGCTAACATCTCGGATGCAGTATTTTACAACATTCCTGGCGTATCGGCTCTACTTCTCGGTGGGAACATTATACACGTCTATAACGTAACATAACCTAACCTAACCCATCTAGCCCCTCGCTGGTAATGTTTTACAGAATCCCGTTCCTGTCGTCCCGTACGTCTCGGATAGGACATTATATACGTCTACAGCGTTATATATCCTAACGTAAGGCAGGCTAACATCTCGGATGTAGTATTTTACAATATTCTTGGAGTATCGGCCCCTACTTCCGGGTGGGAACATTATATACGTCTATAACGTAACATAACCTAACCTAACCCATCTAGCCCCTCGCTGGTAATGTTTTACAGAATCCCGTTCGTGTCGTCCCGTACATCTCGGTTGGATATTATATACGTCTATAGCGTTATATATCCTAACGTAAGGCAGGCTAACATCTCGGATGTAGTATTTTACAACATTCTTGGAGTATCGGCCCCTACTTCTCGGTGGGAACATTATATACGTCTGTAACGTAACATAACCTAACCTATCCCATCTAGCACCTCGTTGGCAATGTTTTACAGAATCCCGTTCGTGTCGTCCCGTACATCTCGGTTGGGATATTATATACGTCTATAGCGTTATATATCCTATCCAAAGGCAGGCTAACATCTCGGATGCAGTATTTTACAACATTCCTGGCGTATCGGCTCTACTTCTCGGTGGGAACATTATACACGTCCATAACGTAACATAACCTAACGTAACCCATCTAGCCCCTCGCTGGTAATGTTTTACAGAATCCCGTTCCTGTCGTCCCGTACGTCTCGGATAGGACATTATATACGTCTACAGCGTTATATATCCTAACGTAAGGCAGGATAACATCTCGGATGTAGTATTTTACAACATTCTTGGAGTATCGGCCCCTACTTCTCGGTGGGAACATTATATACGTCTGTAACGTAACATAACCTAACCTATCCCATCTAGCACCTCGTTGGCAATGTTTTACAGAATCCCGTTCGTGTCGTCCCGTACATCTCGGTTGGGATATTATATACGTCTACAGCGATACATATCCTAACCTAAGGCAGGCTAACTTCTCGGATATAGTATTTTACAACATTCCTGTAGGATCAGCCTCTATTTCTCGGTGGGAACATTATATACGTCTATAACGTAATATAATCTAACCTAACACATCTAGCCCCTCGCTGGTGATGTTTTACAGAATCCCGTGTATGTCGTCCCGTACATCTCGGTTGGGATGTTATATACGTCTACAGCGATATATATCCTAACGTAAGGCAGGCTAACATCTCGGATGTAGTATTTTACAACATTCTTGGAGTATCGGCCCCTACTTCTCAGTGGGAACATTATATACGTCTATAACGTAACATAACCTAATCTAACCCATCTAGCCCCTCGCTGGTAATATTTTACAGAATCCCGTTCGTGTCGTCCCGTACATCTCGGTTGGGATATTATATACGTCTATAGCGTTATATATCCTAACCAAAGGCAGGCTAACATCTCGGATGCAGTATTTTACAACATTCCTGGCGTATCGGCTCTACTTCTCGGTGGGAACATTATACACGTCTATAACGTAACATAACCTAACCTAACCCATCTAGCCCCTCGCTGGTAATGTTTTACAGAATCCCGTTCCTGTCGTCCCGTACGTCTCGGATAGGACATTATATACGTCTACAGCGTTATATATCCTAACGTAAGGCAGGCTAACATCTCGGATGTAGTATTTTACAACATTCTTGGAGTATCGGCCCCTACGTCCGGGTGGGAACATTATATACGTCTATAACGTAACATAACCTAACCTAACCAATCTAGCCCCTCGCTGGTAATGTTTTACAGAATCCCGTTCGTGTCGTGCCGTACATCTCTGTTGGATATTATATACGTCTACAGCGATATATATCCTAACGTAAGGCAGGCTAACATCTCGGATGTAGTATTTTACAACATTCTTCGAGTATCGGCCCCTACTTCTCGGTGGGAACATTATATACGTCTATAACGTAATATAATCTAACCTAACACATCTAGCCCCTCGCTGGTGATGTTTTACAGAATCTCGTTTATGTCGTCCCGTACATCTCGGTTGGGATGTTATATACGTCTACAGCGATATATATCCTAACGTAAGGCAGGCTAACATCTCGGATGTAGTATTTTACAACATTCTTGGAGTATCGGCCCCTACTTCTCAGTGGGAACATTATATACGTCTATAACGTAACATAACCTAATCTAACCCATCTAGCCCCTCGCTGGTAATATTTTACAGAATCCCGTTCGTGTCGTCCCGTACATCTCGGTTGGGATATTATATACGTCTATAGCGTTATATATCCTAACCAAAGGCAGGCTAACATCTCGGATGCAGTATTTTACAACATTCCTGGCGTATCGGCTCTACTTCTCGGTGGGAACATTATACACGTCTATAACGTAACATAACCTAACCTAACCCATCTAGCCCCTCGCTGGTAATGTTTTACAGAATCCCGTTCCTGTCGTCCCGTACGTCTCGGATAGGACATTATATACGTTTACAGCGTTATATATCCTAACGTAAGGCAGGCTAACATCTCGGATGCAGCATTTTACAACATTCCTAGCGTATCGGCTCTACTTCTCGGTGGCAACATTATACACGTCTATAACGTAACATAACCTAACCTAACCCATCTAGCCCCTCGCTGGTGATGTTTTACAGAATCCCGTTTATGTCGTCCCGTACATCTCGGTTGGGATGTTATATACGTCTACAGCGATATATATCCTAACGTAAGGCAGGCTAACATCTCGGATGTAGTATTTTACAACATTCTTCGAGTATCGGCCCCTACTTCTCGGTGGGAACATTATATACGTCTATAACGTAATATAATCTAACCTAACACATCTAGCCCCTCGCTGGTGATGTTTTACAGAATCTCGTTTATGTCGTCCCGTACATCTCGGTTGGGATGTTATATACGTCTACAGCGATATATATCCTAACGTAAGGCAGGCTAACATCTCGGATGTAGTATTTTACAACATTCTTGGAGTATCGGCCCCTACTTCTCAGTGGGAACATTATATACGTCTATAACGTAACATAACCTAATCTAACCCATCTAGCCCCTCGCTGGTAATATTTTACAGAATCCCGTTCGTGTCGTCCCGTACATCTCGGTTGGGATATTATATACGTCTATAGCGTTATATATCCTAACCAAAGGCAGGCTAACATCTCGGATGCAGTATTTTACAACATTCCTGGCGTATCGGCTCTACTTCTCGGTGGGAACATTATACACGTCTATAACGTAACATAACCTAACCTAACCCATCTAGCCCCTCGCTGGTAATGTTTTACAGAATCCCGTTCCTGTCGTCCCGTACGTCTCGGATAGGACATTATATACGTCTACAGCGTTATATATCCTAACGTAAGGCAGGCTAACATCTCGGATGTAGTATTTTACAACATTCTTGGAGTATCGGCCCCTACGTCCGGGTGGGAACATTATATACGTCTATAACGTAACATAACCTAACCTAAACAATCTAGCCCCTCGCTGGTAATGTTTTACAGAATCCCGTTCGTGTCGTCCCGTACATCTCTGTTGGATATTATATACGTCTATAGCGTTATATATCCTAACCTAAGGCAGGCTAACTTCTCGGATATAGTATTTTACAACATTCCTGTAGGATCAGCCTCTACTTCTCGGTGGGAACATTATATACGTCTATAACGTAATATAATCTAACCTAACACATCTAGCCCCTCGCTGGTGATGTTTTACAGAATCCCGTTTATGTCGTCCCGTACATCTCGGTTGGGATATTATATACGTCTACAGCGATATACATCCTAACGTAAGGCAGGCTAACATCTCGGATGTAGTATTTTACAACATTCTTGGAGTATCGGCCCCTACTTCTCAGTGGGAACATTATATACGTCTATAACGTAACATAACCTAATCTAACCCATCTAGCCCCTCGCTGGTAATATTTTACAGAATCCCGTTCGTGTCGTCCCGTACATCTCGGTTGGGATATTATATACGTCTATAGCGTTATATATCCTAACCAAAGGCAGGCTAACATCTCGGATGCAGTATTTTACAACATTCCTGGCGTATCGGCTCTACTTCTCGGTGGGAACATTATACACGTCTATAACGTAACATAACCTAACCTAACCCATCTAGCCCCTCGCTGGTAATGTTTTACAGAATCCCGTTCCTGTCGTCCCGTACATCTCGGTTGGGATGTTATATACGTCTACAGCGATATATATCCTAACGTAAGGCAGGCTAACATCTCGGATGCAGTATTTTACAACATTCCTGGCGTATCGGCTCTATTTCTCGGTGGCAACATTATACACGTCTATAACGTAACATAACCTAACCTAACCCATCTAGCCCCTCGCTGGTGATGTTTTACAGAATCCCGTTTATGTCGTCCCGTACATCTCTGTTGGATATTATATACGTCTATAGCGTTATATATCCTAACCTAAGACAGGCTAACATCTCGGATGCAGTATTTTACAACATTCTTAGAGTATCGGCCCCTACTTCCGGGTGGGAACATTATATACGTCTATAAAGTAACATAACCTAACCTATCCCATCTAGCCCCTCGTTGGCAATGTTTTACAGAATCCCGTTCGTCTCGTCCCGTACATCTCGGTTGGGATGTTATATACGTCTACGGCGATATATATCCTAACGTAAGGCAGTCTAACATCTCGGATGTTGTATTTTACAACATTCTTGGAGTATCGGCCCCTACTTCTCGGTGGGAACATTATATACGTCTATAAAGTAACATAACCTAACCTAACCCATCTAGCCCCTCGTTGGCAATGTTTTACAGAATCCCGTTCGTGTCGTCCCGTACATCTCGGATGGGATATTATATACGTCTATAGCGTTATATATCCTAACCTAAGGCAGGCTAACATCTCGGATGCAGCATTTTACAACATTCCTAGCGTATCGGCTCTGCTTCTCGGCGGGAACATTATACACATCTATAACGTAGCATAACCTAACCTAACCCATCTAGGCCCTCGCTGGTAATATTTTACAGAATCCCGTTCGTGTCGTCCCGTACATCTCGGTTGGGATATTATATACGTCTATAGCGTTATATATCCTAACGTAAGGCAGGCTAACATCTCGGATGTAGTATTTTACAACATTCTTGGAGTATCGGCCCCTACTTCTCGGTGGGAACATTATATACGTCTGTAACGTAACATAACCTAACCTATCCCATATAGCCCCTCGTTGGCAATATTTTACAGAATCCCGTTCGTGTCGTCCCGTACATCTCGGTTGGGATATTATATACGTCTATAGCGTTATATATCCTAACCAAAGGCAGGCTAACATCTCGGATGCAGTATTTTACAACATTCCTGGCGTATCGGCTCTACTTCTCGGTGGGAACATTATACACGTCTATAACGTAACATAACCTAACCTAACCCATCTAGCCCCTCGCTGGTAATGTTTTACAGAATCCCGTTTATGTCGTCCCGTACATCTCGGTTGGGATGTTATATACGTCTACAGCGATATATATCCTAACGTAAGGCAGGCTAACATCTCGGATGTAGTATTTTACAACATTCTTCGAGTATCGGCCCCTACTTCTCGGTGGGAACATTATATACGTCTATAACGTAATATAATCTAACCTAACACATCTAGCCCCTCGCTGGTGATGTTTTACAGAATCTCGTTTATGTCGTCCCGTACATCTCGGTTGGGATGTTATATACGTCTACAGCGATATATATCCTAACGTAAGGCAGGCTAACATCTCGGATGTAGTATTTTACAACATTCTTGGAGTATCGGCCCCTACTTCTCAGTGGGAACATTATATACGTCTATAACGTAACATAACCTAATCTAACCCATCTAGCCCCTCGCTGGTAATATTTTACAGAATCCCGTTCGTGTCGTCCCGTACATCTCGGTTGGGATATTATATACGTCTATAGCGTTATATATCCTAACCAAAGGCAGGCTAACATCTCGGATGCAGTATTTTACAACATTCCTGGCGTATCGGCTCTACTTCTCGGTGGGAACATTATACACGTCTATAACGTAACATAACCTAACCTAACCCATCTAGCCCCTCGCTGGTAATGTTTTACAGAATCCCGTTCCTGTCGTCCCGTACGTCTCGGATAGGACATTATATACGTCTACAGCGTTATATATCCTAACGTAAGGCAGGCTAACATCTCGGATGTAGTATTTTACAACATTCTTGGAGTATCGGCCCCTACGTCCGGGTGGGAACATTATATACGTCTATAACGTAACATAACCTAACCTAAACAATCTAGCCCCTCGCTGGTAATGTTTTACAGAATCCCGTTCGTGTCGTCCCGTACATCTCTGTTGGATATTATATACGTCTATAGCGTTATATATCCTAACCTAAGGCAGGCTAACTTCTCGGATATAGTATTTTACAACATTCCTGTAGGATCAGCCTCTACTTCTCGGTGGGAACATTATATACGTCTATAACGTAATATAATCTAACCTAACACATCTAGCCCCTCGCTGGTGATGTTTTACAGAATCCCGTTTATGTCGTCCCGTACATCTCGGTTGGGATATTATATACGTCTACAGCGATATACATCCTAACGTAAGGCAGGCTAACATCTCGGATGTAGTATTTTACAACATTCTTGGAGTATCGGCCCCTACTTCTCAGTGGGAACATTATATACGTCTATAACGTAACATAACCTAATCTAACCCATCTAGCCCCTCGCTGGTAATATTTTACAGAATCCCGTTCGTGTCGTCCCGTACATCTCGGTTGGGATATTATATACGTCTATAGCGTTATATATCCTAACCAAAGGCAGGCTAACATCTCGGATGCAGTATTTTACAACATTCCTGGCGTATCGGCTCTACTTCTCGGTGGGAACATTATACACGTCTATAACGTAACATAACCTAACCTAACCCATCTAGCCCCTCGCTGGTAATGTTTTACAGAATCCCGTTCCTGTCGTCCCGTACATCTCGGTTGGGATGTTATATACGTCTACAGCGATATATATCCTAACGTAAGGCAGGCTAACATCTCGGATGCAGTATTTTACAACATTCCTGGCGTATCGGCTCTATTTCTCGGTGGCAACATTATACACGTCTATAACGTAACATAACCTAACCTAACCCATCTAGCCCCTCGCTGGTGATGTTTTACAGAATCCCGTTTATGTCGTCCCGTACATCTCTGTTGGATATTATATACGTCTATAGCGTTATATATCCTAACCTAAGACAGGCTAACATCTCGGATGCAGTATTTTACAACATTCTTAGAGTATCGGCCCCTACTTCCGGGTGGGAACATTATATACGTCTATAAAGTAACATAACCTAACCTATCCCATCTAGCCCCTCGTTGGCAATGTTTTACAGAATCCCGTTCGTCTCGTCCCGTACATCTCGGTTGGGATGTTATATACGTCTACGGCGATATATATCCTAACGTAAGGCAGTCTAACATCTCGGATGTTGTATTTTACAACATTCTTGGAGTATCGGCCCCTACTTCTCGGTGGGAACATTATATACGTCTATAAAGTAACATAACCTAACCTAACCCATCTAGCCCCTCGTTGGCAATGTTTTACAGAATCCCGTTCGTGTCGTCCCGTACATCTCGGATGGGATATTATATACGTCTATAGCGTTATATATCCTAACCTAAGGCAGGCTAACATCTCGGATGCAGCATTTTACAACATTCCTGGCGTATCGGCTCTACTTCTCGGTGGGAACATTATACACGTCTATAACGTAACATAACCTAACCTAACCCATCTAGCCCCTCGCTGGTAATGTTTTACAGAATCCCGTTCCTGTCGTCCCGTACGTCTCGGATAGGACATTATATACGTCTACAGCGTTATATATCCTAACGTAAGGCAGGCTAACATCTCGGATGCAGTATTTTACAACATTCCTGGCGTATCGGCTCTACTTCTCGGTGGCAACATTATACACGTCTATAACGTAACATAACCTAACCTAACCCATCTAGCCCCTCGCTGGTGATGTTTTACAGAATCCCGTTTATGTCGTCCCGTACATCTCGGTTGGGATGTTATATACGTCTACAGCGATATATATCCTAACTTAAGGCAGGCTAACATCTCGGATGTAGTATTTTACAACATTCTTGGAGTATCGGCCCCTACTTCTCGGTGGGAACATTATATACGTCTATAACGTAACATAACCTAACCTAACCCATCTAGCCCCCCGCTGGTAATGTTTTACAGAATCCCGTTCCTGTCGTCCCGTACGTCTCGGATAGGACATTATATACGTCTACAGCGTTATATATCCTAACGTAAGGCAGGCTAACATCTCGGATGTAGTATTTTACAACATTCTTGGAGTATCGGCCCCTACTTCCGGGTGGGAACATTATATACGTCTATAAAGTAACATAACCTAACCTAACCCATCTAGCCCCTCGCTGGTAATGTTTTACAGAATCCCGTTCCTGTCGTCCCGTACGTCTCGGATGGGACATTATAAACTCCTACAGCGTTATATATCCTAACCTGGGGCAGGCTAACATCTCGGATGCAGTATTTTACAACATTCCTGGCGTATCGGCCCATACTTCTCGGTGGAAACATTATATAGGTCTATAACGTAACATAACCTAACCTAACACATCTAGCCCCTCGCTGGTAATGTTTTACAGAATCCCGTTCGTGTCGTCCCGTACGTCTCGGATGGGACATTAAATACGTCTACAGCGTTATATTTCCTAACGTAAGGCAGGCTAACATCTCGGATGTAGTCTTTTACAACATTCTTGGAGTATCGGCCCATACTTCTCGGTGGGAACATTATATACATCTATAAAGTAACATAACCTAAGCTAACCCATCTAGCCCCTCGTTGGCAATGTTTTACAGAATCCCGTTCGTGTCGTCCCGTACATCTCGGATGGGATATTATATACGTCTATAGCGTTATATATCTTAACCTAAGGCAGGCTAACATCTCGGATGCAGTATTTTACAACATTCCTGGCGTATCGGCTCTACTTCTCGGTGGGAACATTATACACGTCTATAACGTAACATAACCTAACCTAACCCATCTAGCCCCTCGCTGGTAATATTTTACAGAATCCCGTTCGTGTCGTCCCGTACATCTCGGTTGGGATATTATATACGTCTATAGCGTTATATATCCTAACGTAAGGCAGGCTAACATCTCGGATGTAGTATTTTACAACATTCTTGGAGTATCGGCCCCTACTTCTCGGTGGGAACATTATATACGTCTGTAACGTAACATAACCTAACCTATCCCATCTAGCCCCTCGTTGGCAATGTTTTACAGAATCCCGTTCGTGTCGTCCCGTACATCTCGGTTGGGATATTATATACGTCTACAGCGATACATATCCTAACCTAAGGCAGGCTAACTTCTCGGATATAGTATTTTACAACATTCCTGTAGGATCAGCCTCTACTTCTCGGTGGGAACATTATATACGTCTATAACGTAATATAATCTAACCTAACACATCTAGCCCCTCGCTGGTGATGTTTTACAGAATCCCGTTTATGTCGTCCCGTACATCTCGGTTGGGATGTTATATACGTCTACAGCGATATATATCCTAACGTAAGGCAGGCTGACATCTCGGATGTAGTATTTTACAACATTCTTGGAGTATCGGCCCCTACTTCTCAGTGGGAACATTATATACGTCTATAACGTAACATAACCTAATCTAACCCATCTAGCCCCTCGCTGGTAATATTTTACAGAATCCCGTTCGTGTCGTCCCGTACATCTCGGTTGGGATATTATATACGTCTATAGCGTTATATATCCTAACCAAAGGCAGGCTAACATCTCGGATGCAGTATTTTACAACATTCCTGGCGTATCGGCTCTACTTCTCGGTGGGAACATTATACACGTCTATAACGTAACATAACCTAACCTAACCCATCTAGCCCCTCGCTGGTAATGTTTTACAGAATCCCGTTCCTGTCGTCCCGTACGTCTCGGATAGGACATTATATACGTCTACAGCGTTATATATCCTAACGTAAGGCAGGCTAACATCTCGGATGCAGTATTTTACAACATTCCTGGCGTATCTGCTCTACTTCTCGGTGGCAACATTATACACGTCTATAACGTAACATAACCTAAGCTAACCCATCTAGCCCCTCGTTGGCAATGTTTTACAGAATCCCGTTCGTGTCGTCCCGTACATCTCGGATGGGATATTATATACGTCTATAGCGTTATATATCTTAACCTAAGGCAGGCTAACATCTCGGATGCAGTATTTTACAACATTCCTGGCGTATCGGCTCTACTTCTCGGTGGGAACATTATACACGTCTATAACGTAACATAACCTAACCTAACCCATCTAGCCCCTCGCTGGTAATATTTTACAGAATCCCGTTCGTGTCGTCCCGTACATCTCGGTTGGGATATTATATACGTCTATAGCGTTATATATCCTAACGTAAGGCAGGCTAACATCTCGGATGTAGTATTTTACAACATTCTTGGAGTATCGGCCCCTACTTCTCGGTGGGAACATTATATACGTCTGTAACGTAACATAACCTAACCTATCCCATCTAGCCCCTCGTTGGCAATGTTTTACAGAATCCCGTTCGTGTCGTCCCGTACATCTCGGTTGGGATATTATATACGTCTACAGCGATACATATCCTAACCTAAGGCAGGCTAACTTCTCGGATATAGTATTTTACAACATTCCTGTAGGATCAGCCTCTACTTCTCGGTGGGAACATTATATACGTCTATAACGTAATATAATCTAACCTAACACATCTAGCCCCTCGCTGGTAATGTTTTACAGAATCCCGTTCCTGTCGTCCCGTACGTCTCGGATAGGACATTATATACGTCTACAGCGTTATATATCCTAACGTAAGGCAGGCTAACATCTCGGATGCAGTATTTTACAACATTCCTGGCGTATCGGCTCTACTTCTCGGTGGCAACATTATACACGTCTATAACGTAACATAACCTAAGCTAACCCATCTAGCCCCTCGTTGGCAATGTTTTACAGAATCCCGTTCGTGTCGTCCCGTACATCTCGGATGGGATATTATATACGTCTATAGCGTTATATATCTTAACCTAAGGCAGGCTAACATCTCGGATGCAGTATTTTACAACATTCCTGGCGTATCGGCTCTACTTCTCGGTGGGAACATTATACACGTCTATAACGTAACATAACCTAACCTAACCCATCTAGCCCCTCGCTGGTAATATTTTACAGAATCCCGTTCGTGTCGTCCCGTACATCTCGGTTGGGATGTTATATACGTCTACAGCGATATATATCCTAACTTAAGGCAGGCTAACATCTCGGATGTAGTATTTTACAACATTCTTGGAGTATCGGCCCCTACTTCTCGGTGGGAACATTATATACGTCTATAACGTAACATAACCTAACCTAACCCATCTAGCCCCCCGCTGGTAATGTTTTACAGAATCCCGTTCCTGTCGTCCCGTGCGTCTCGGATAGTACATTATATACGTCTACAGCGTTATATATCCTAACGTAAGGCAGGCTAACATCTCGGATGTAGTATTTTACAACATTCTTGGAGTATCGGCCCCTACTTCCGGGTGGGAACATTATATACGTCTATAAAGTAACATAACCTAACCTAACCCATCTAGCCCCTCGCTGGTAATGTTTTACAGAATCCCGTTCCTGTCGTCCCGTACGTCTCGGATGGGACATTATAAACTCCTACAGCGTTATATATCCTAACCTGAGGCAGGCTAACATCTCGGATGCAGTATTTTACAACATTCCTGGCGTATCGGCCCATACTTCTCGGTGGAAACATTATATAGGTCTATAACGTAACATAACCTAACCTAACACATCTAGCCCCTCGCTGGTAATGTTTTACAGAATCCCGTTCGTGTCGTCCCGTACGTCTCGGATGGGACATTAAATACGTCTACAGCGTTATATTTCCTAACGTAAGGCAGGCTAACATCTCGGATGTAGTCTTTTACAACATTCTTGGAGTATCGGCCCATACTTCTCGGTGGGAACATTATATACATCTATAAAGTAACATAACCTAAGCTAACCCATCTAGCCCCTCGTTGGCAATGTTTTACAGAATCCCGTTCGTGTCGTCCCGTACATCTCGGATGGGATATTATATACGTCTATAGCGTTATATATCTTAACCTAAGGCAGGCTAACATCTCGGATGCAGTATTTTACAACATTCCTGGCGTATCGGCTCTACTTCTCGGTGGGAACATTATACACGTCTATAACGTAACATAACCTAACCTAACCCATCTAGCCCCTCGCTGGTAATATTTTACAGAATCCCGTTCGTGTCGTCCCGTACATCTCGGTTGGGATATTATATACGTCTATAGCGTTATATATCCTAACGTAAGGCAGGCTAACATCTCGGATGTAGTATTTTACAACATTCTTGGAGTATCGGCCCCTACTTCTCGGTGGGAACATTATATACGTCTGTAACGTAACATAACCTAACCTATCCCATCTAGCCCCTCGTTGGCAATGTTTTACAGAATCCCGTTCGTGTCGTCCCGTACATCTCGGTTGGGATATTATATACGTCTACAGCGATACATATCCTAACCTAAGGCAGGCTAACTTCTCGGATATAGTATTTTACAACATTCCTGTAGGATCAGCCTCTACTTCTCGGTGGGAACATTATATACGTCTATAACGTAATATAATCTAACCTAACACATCTAGCCCCTCGCTGGTGATGTTTTACAGAATCCCGTTTATGTCGTCCCGTACATCTCGGTTGGGATGTTATATACGTCTACAGCGATATATATCCTAACGTAAGGCAGGCTGACATCTCGGATGTAGTATTTTACAACATTCTTGGAGTATCGGCCCCTACTTCTCAGTGGGAACATTATATACGTGTATAACGTAACATAACCTAATCTAACCCATCTAGCCCCTCGCTGGTAATATTTTACAGAATCCCGTTCGTGTCGTCCCGTACATCTCGGTTGGGATATTATATACGTCTATAGCGTTATATATCCTAACCAAAGGCAGGCTAACATCTCGGATGCAGTATTTTACAACATTCCTGGCGTATCGGCTCTACTTCTCGGTGGGAACATTATACACGTCTATAACGTAACATAACCTAACCTAACCCATCTAGCCCCTCGCTGGTAATGTTTTACAGAATCCCGTTCCTGTCGTCCCGTACGTCTCGGATAGGACATTATATACGTCTACAGCGTTATATATCCTAACGTAAGGCAGGCTAACATCTCGGATGCAGTATTTTACAACATTCCTGGCGTATCGGCTCTACTTCTCGGTGGCAACATTATACACGTCTATAACGTAACATAACCTAAGCTAACCCATCTAGCCCCTCGTTGGCAATGTTTTACAGAATCCCGTTCGTGTCGTCCCGTACATCTCGGATGGGATATTATATACGTCTATAGCGTTATATATCTTAACCTAAGGCAGGCTAACATCTCGGATGCAGTATTTTACAACATTCCTGGCGTATCGGCTCTACTTCTCGGTGGGAACATTATACACGTCTATAACGTAACATAACCTAACCTAACCCATCTAGCCCCTCGCTGGTAATATTTTACAGAATCCCGTTCGTGTCGTCCCGTACATCTCGGTTGGGATATTATATACGTCTATAGCGTTATATATCCTAACGTAAGGCAGGCTAACATCTCGGATGTAGTATTTTACAACATTCTTGGAGTATCGGCCCCTACTTCTCGGTGGGAACATTATATACGTCTGTAACGTAACATAACCTAACCTATCCCATCTAGCCCCTCGTTGGCAATGTTTTACAGAATCCCGTTCGTGTCGTCCCGTACATCTCGGTTGGGATATTATATACGTCTACAGCGATACATATCCTAACCTAAGGCAGGCTAACTTCTCGGATATAGTATTTTACAACATTCCTGTAGGATCAGCCTCTACTTCTCGGTGGGAACATTAAATACGTCTATAACGTAATATAATCTAACCTAACACATCTAGCCCCTCGCTGGTGATGTTTTACAGAATCCCGTTCCTGTCGTCCCGTACGTCTCGGATAGGACATTATATACGTCTACAGCGTTATATATCCTAACGTAAGGCAGGCTAACATCTCGGATGTAGTATTTTACAACATTCTTGGAGTATCGGCCCCTACTTCCGGGTGGGAACATTATATACGTCTATAAAGTAACATAACCTAACCTAACCCATCTAGCCCCTCGCTGGTAATGTTTTACAGAATCCCGTTCCTGTCGTCCCGTACGTCTCGGATGGGACATTATAAACTCCTACAGCGTTATATATCCTAACCTGAGGCAGGCTAACATCTCGGATGCAGTATTTTACAACATTCCTGGCGTATCGGCCCATACTTCTCGGTGGAAACATTATATAGGTCTATAACGTAACATAACCTAACCTAACACATCTAGCCCCTCGCTGGTAATGTTTTACAGAATCCCGTTCGTGTCGTCCCGTACGTCTCGGATGGGACATTAAATACGTCTACAGCGTTATATTTCCTAACGTAAGGCAGGCTAACATCTCGGATGTAGTCTTTTACAACATTCTTGGAGTATCGGCCCATACTTCTCGGTGGGAACATTATATACATCTATAAAGTAACATAACCTAAGCTAACCCATCTAGCCCCTCGTTGGCAATGTTTTACAGAATCCCGTTCGTGTCGTCCCGTACATCTCGGATGGTATATTATATACGTCTATAGCGTTATATATCTTAACCTAAGGCAGGCTAACATCTCGGATGCAGTATTTTACAACATTCCTGGCGTATCGGCTCTACTTCTCGGTGGGAACATTATACACGTCTATAACGTAACATAACCTAACCTAACCCATCTAGCCCCTCGCTGGTAATGTTTTACAGAATCCCGTTCCTGTTGTCCCGTACATCTCGGTTGGGATGTTATATACGTCTACAGCGATATATATCCTAACGTAAGGCAGGCTAATATCTCGGATGTAGTATTTTACAACATTCTTGATGTATCGGCCCCTACTTCTCGGTGGGAACATTATATACGTCTGTAACGTAACATAACCTAACCTATCCCATCTAGCCCCTCGTTGGCAATGTTTTACAGAATCCCGTTCGTGTCGTCCCGTACATCTCGGTTGGGATGTTATATACGTCTACAGCGATATATATCCTAACGTAAGGCAGGCTAATATGTCGGATGTAGTATTTTACAACATTCCTGGAGTATCGGCCCCTACTTCTCGGTGGGAACATTATATACGTCTATAACGTAACATAACCTAATCTAACCCATCTAGCCCCTCGCTGGTAATGTTTTACAGAATCCCGTTCGTGTCGTCCCGTACATCTCGGTTGGGATGTTATATACATCTACAGCGATATATATCCTAACGTAAGGCAGGCTAACATCTCGGATGTAGTATTTTACAACATTCTTGGAGTATCGGCCCCTACTTCTAGGTGGGAACATTATATACGTCTGTAACGTAACATAACCTAACCTATCCCATCTAGCCCCTCGTTGGCAATGTTTTACAGAATCCCGTTCGTGTCGTCCCGTACATCTCGGTTGGAATATTATATACGTCTACAGCTATATATATCCTAACCTAAGGCAGGCTAACTTCTCGGATATAGTATTTTACAACATTCCTGGCATATCGGCCCCTACTTCTCGGTGGGAACATTATATACGTTTATAACGAATCACAACCTAACCTAACCCATCTAGCCCCTCAAGGTAATATTTTACAGAATCCCGTTCCTGTCGTCCCGTACGTCTCGGATGGGACATTATAATCTTCTACAGCGTTATATATCCTAACCTAAGACAGGCTAACATCTCGGTTGCAGTATTTTACAACATTCCTGGCGTATCGGCCCATACTTCTCGGTGGGAACATTATATAGGTCTATAACGTAACATAACCTAACCTAACACATCTAGCCCCTCGCTGGTAATGTTTTACAGAGTCCCGTTCGTGTCGTCCCGTACGTCTCGGATGGGACATTATATACGTCTACAGCGTTATATATCCTAACGTAAGGCAGGCTAACATCTCGGATGTAGTATTTTACAACATTCCTGGCGTATCGGCTCCACTTCTCGGTGGGAACATTATACACGTCTATAACGTAACATAACCTAACCTAACCCATCTAGCCCCTCGCTGGTAATGTTCTACAGAATCCCGTTCCTGTCGTCCCGTACATCTCGGTTGGGATGTTATATACGTCTAAATCGATATATATCCTAACGTAAGGCAGGCTAAGATCTCGGATGTAGTATTTTACAACATTCTTGGAGTATCGGCCCCTACTTCTCGGTGGGAACATTATATACGTCTATAACGTAACATAACCTAATCTAACCCATCTAGCCCCTCGCTGGTAATATTTTACAGAATCCCGTTCGTGTCGTCCCGTACATCTCGGTTGGGATATTATATACGTCTATAGCGTTATATATCCTAACCTAAGGCAGGCTAACATCTCGGATGCAGCATTTTACAACATTCCTAGCGTATCGGCTCTACTTCTCGGCGGGAACATTATACACGTCTATAACGTAGCATAACCTAACCTAACCCATCTAGCCCCTCGCTGGTAATGTTTTGCAGAATCCCGTTCCTGTCGTCCTGTACATCTCGGTTGGGATGTTATATACGTCTACAGCGATATATATCCTAACGTAAGGCAGGCTAACATCTCGGATGCAGTATTTTACAACATTCCTGGCGTATCGGCTCTACTTCTCGGTGGCAACATTATACACGTCTATAACGTAACATAACCTAACCTAAACCATGTAGCCCCTCGCTGGTAATGTTTTACAGAATCCCGTTCCTGTCGTCCCGTACGTCTCGAATGGGACATTATATACGTCTACAGCGTTATATATCCTAACGTAAGGCAGGCTAACATCTCGGATGTAGTATTTTACAACATTCTTGGAGTATCGGCCCCTACTTCCGGGTGGGAACATTATATACGTCTATAAAGTAACATAACCTAACCTAACCCATCTAGCCCCTCGCTGGTAATGTTTTACAGAATCCCGTTCCTGTCGCCCCGTACGTCTCGGATGGGACATTATAAACTCCTACAGCGTTATATATCCTAACCTGAGGCAGGCTAACATCTCGGATGCAGTATTTTACAACATTCCTGGCGTATCGGCCCATACTTCTCGGTGGAAACATTATATACGTCTATAACGTAACATAACCTAACCTATCCCATCTAGCCCCTCGTTGGCAATGTTTTACAGAATCCCGTTCGTGTCGTCCCGTACATCTCGGTTGGGATGTTATATACGTCTACAGCGATATATATCCTAACGTAAGGCAGGCTAACATCTCGAATGTAGTATTTTACAACATTCTTGGAGTATCGGCCCCTACTTCTCGGTGGGAACATTATATACGTCTATAACGTAACATAACCTAATCTAACCCATCTAGCCCCTCGCTGGTAATGTTTTACAGAATCCCGTTCGTGTCGTCCCGTACATCTCGGTTGGGATGTTATATACATCTACAGCGATATATATCCTAACGTAAGGCAGGCTAACATCTCGGATGTAGTATTTTACAACATTCTTGGAGTACCGTCCCCTACTTCTAGGTGGGAACATTATATACGTCTGTAACGTAACATAACCTAACCTATCCCATCTAGCCCCTCGTTGGCAATGTTTTACAGAATCCCGTTCGTGTCGTCCCGTACATCTCGGTTGGAATATTATATACGTCTATAGCTTTATATATCCTAACGTAAGGCAGGCTAACATCTCGGATGTAGTATTTTACAGCATTCTTGGGGTATCGGCCCCTACTTCTCGGTGGGAACATTATATACGTCTGTAACGTAACATAACCTAACCTATCCCATCTAGCCCCTCGTTTGCAATGTTTTACAGAATCCCGTTCGTGTCGTCCCGTACATCTCGGTTGGGATATTATATACGTCTACAGCGATATATATCCTAACATAAGGCAGACTAACTTCTCGGATATAGTATTTATAACATTCCTGGCATATCGGCCCCTACTTCTCGGTGGGACCATTATATACGTTTATAACGTATCACAACCTAACCTAACCCATCTAGCCCCTCGCTGGTAATGTTTTACAGAATCCCGTTCGTGTCGTCCCGTACGTCTCGGTTGGGACATTATAAACGTCTACAGCGTTATATATCCTAACCTAAGGCAGGCTAACATCTCGGTTCCAGTATTTTACAACATTCCTGGCGTATCGGCCCATGCTTCTCGGTGGGAACATTATATAGGTCTATAACGTAACATAACCTAACCTAACACATGTACCCCTCGCTGGTAATGTTTTACAGAATCTCGTTCGTGTCGTCCCGTACGTCTCGGATGGGATATTATATACGTCTATAGCGTTATATATCTTAACCTAAGGCAGGCTAACATCTCGGATGCAGTATTTTACAACATTCCTGGCGTATCGGCTCTACTTCTCGGTGGGAACATTATACACGTCTATAACGTAACATAACCTAACCTAACCCATCTAGCCCCTCGCTGGTAATGTTTTGCAGAATCCCGTTCCTGTCGTCCCGTACATCTCGGTTGGGATGTTATATACGTCTACAGCGATATATATCCTAACGTAAGGCAGGCTAACATCTCGGATGCAGTATTTTACAACATTCCTGGCGTATCGGCTCTACTTCTCGGTGGCAACATTATACACGTCTATAACGTAACATAACCTAACCTAACCCATCTAGCCCCTCGCTGGTGATGTTTTACAGAATCCCGTTCGTGTCGTCCCGTACATCTCGGTTGGGATATTATATACGTCTATAGCGTTATATATCCTAACCAAAGCAGGCTAACATCTCGGATGCAGTATTTTACAACATTCCCGGCGTATCGGCTCTACTTCTCGGTGGGAACGTTATACACGTCTATAACGTAACATAACCTAATCTAACCCATCTAGCCCCTCGCTGGTGATGTTTTACAGAATCCCGTTTATGTCGTTCCGTACATCTCGGTTGGGATGTTATATACGTCTACAGCGATATATATCCTAACGTAAGGCAGGCTAACATCTCGGATGTAGTATTTTACAACATTCTTGGAGTATCGGCCCCTACTTCTCAGTGGGAACGTTATATACGTCTATAACGTAACATAACCTAATCTAACCCATCTTGCCCCTCGCTGGTAATATTTTACGGAATCCGTTCGTGTCGTCCCGTACATCTCGGTTGGGATATTATATACGTCTATAGCGTTATATATCCTAACCAAAGGCAGGCTAACATCTCGGATGCAGCATTTTACAACATTCCTAACGTATCGGCTCTACTTCTCGGCGGGAGCATTATACACGTCTATAACGTAGCATAACCTAACCTAACCCATCTAGACCCTCGCTGGTAATGTTTTGCAGAATCCCGTTCCTGTCGTCCCGTACATCTCGGTTGGGATGTTATATACGTCTACAGCGATATATATCCTAACGTAAGGCAGGCTAACATCTCGGATGCAGTATTTTACAACATTCCTGGCGTATCGGCTCTACTTCTCGGTGGCAACATTATACACGTCTATAACGTAACATAACCTAACCTAAACCATGTAGCCCCTCGCTGGTAATGTTTTACAGAATCCCGTTCCTGTCTTCCCGTACGTCTCGAATGGGACATTATATACGTCTACAGCGTTATATATCCTAACGTAAGGCAGGCTAACATCTCGGATGTAGTATTTTACAACATTCTTGGAGTATCGGCCCCTACTTCCGGGTGGGAACATTATATACGTCTATAAAGTAACATAACCTAACCTAACCCATCTAGCCCCTCGCTGGTAATGTTTTACAGAATCCCGTTCCTGTCGTCCCGTACGTCTCGGATGGGACATTATAAACTCCTACAGCGTTATATATCCTAACCTGAGGCAGGCTAACATCTCGGATGCAGTATTTTACAACATTCCTGGCGTATCGGCCCATACTTCTCGGTGGAAACATTATATAGGTCTATAACGTAACATAACCTAACCTAACACATCTAGCCGCTCGCTGGTAATGTTTTACAGAATCCCGTTCGTGTCGTCCCGTACGTCTCGGATGGGACATTAAATACGTCTACAGCGTTATATTTCCTAACGTAAGGCAGGCTAACATCTCGGATGTAGTCTTTTACAACATTCTTGGAGTATCGGCCCATACTTCTCGGTGGGAACATTATATACATCTATAAAGTAACATTACCTAAGCTAACCCATCTAGCCCCTCGTTGGCAATGTTTTACAGAATCCCGTTCGTGTCGTCCCGTACATCTCGGATGGTATATTATATACGTCTATAGCGTTATATATCTTAACCTAAGGCAGGCTAACATCTCGGATGCAGTATTTTACAACATTCCTGGCGTATCGGCTCTACTTCTCGGTGGGAACATTATACACGTCTATAACGTAACATAACCTAACCTAACCCATCTAGCCCCTCGCTGGTAATGTTTTACAGAATCCCGTTCCTGTCGTCCCGTACATCTCGGTTGGGATGTTATATACGTCTACAGCGATATATATCCTAACGTAAGGCAGGCTAATATCTCGGATGTAGTATTTTACAACATTCTTGGAGTATCGGCCCCTACTTCTCGGTGGGAACATTATATACGTCTGTAACGTAACATAACCTAACCTATCCCATCTAGCCCCTCGTTGGCAATGTTTTACAGAATCCCGTTCGTGTCGTCCTGTACATTTCGGTTGGGATGTTATATACGTCTACAGCGATATATATCCTAACGTAAGGCAGGCTAACATCTCGGATGTAGTATTTTACAACATTCTTGGAGTATCGGCCCCTACTTCTCGGTGGGAACATTATATACGTCTATGACGTAACATAACCTAACCTATCCCATCTAGCCCCTCGTTGGCAATGTTTTACAGAATCCCGTTCGTGTCGTCCCGTACATCTCGGTTGGGATGTTATATACGTCTACAGCGATATATATCCTAACGTAAGGCAGGCTAACATCTCGGATGTAGTATTTTACAACATTCTTGGAGTATCGGCCCCTACTTCTGGGTGGGAACATTATATACGTCTATAACGTAACATAACCTAACCTAACCCATCTAGCCCCTCGCTGGTAATGTTTTACAGAATCCCGTTCCTGTCGTCCCGTACGTCTCGGATAGGACATTATATACGTCTACAGCGTTATATATCCTAACGTAAGGCAGGCTAACATTTCGGATGTAGTATTTTACAACATTCTTGGAGTATCGGCCCCTACTTCTGGTGGGAACATTATATACGTCTATAACGTAACATAACCTAACCTAACCAATCTAGCCCCTCGCTGGTAATGTTTTGCAGAATCCCGTTCGTGTCGTCCCGTACATCTCTGTTGGATATTATATACGTCTATAGCGTTATATATCCTAACCTAAGGCAGGCTAACATATCGGATGCAGCATTTTACAACATTCCTGTAGGATCAGCCTCTACTTCTCGGTGGGAACATTATATACGTCTATAACGTAATATAATCTAACCTAACACATCTAGCCCCTCGCTGGTGATGTTTTACAGAATCCCGTTTATGTCGTCCCGTACATCTCGGTTGGGATG
This sequence comes from Xylocopa violacea, assembly GCA_963969225.1. Classification (NCBI taxonomy): domain Eukaryota; kingdom Metazoa; phylum Arthropoda; class Insecta; order Hymenoptera; family Apidae; genus Xylocopa; species Xylocopa violacea. Next base: position 1,382,079 of record CAXAJV010001083.1, read on the forward strand.
TTATATACGTCTACAGCGATATATATCCTAACGTAAGGCAGGCTAACATCTCGGATGCAGTATTTTACAACATTCTTGGAGTATCGGCCCCTACTTCTCAGTGGGAACGTTATATACGTCTATAACGTAACATAACCTAATCTAACCCATCTAGCCCCTCGCTGGTAATATTTTACGGAATCCGTTCGTTTCGTCCCGTACATCTCGGTTGGGATATTATATACGTCTATAGCGTTATATATCCTAACCAAAGGCAGGCTAACATCTCGGATGCAGCATTTTACAACATTCCTAACGTATCGGCTCTACTTCTCGGCGGGAGCATTATACACGTCTATAACGTAGCATAACCTAACCTAACCCATCTAGCCCCTCGCTGGTAATATTTTGCAGAATCCCGTTCCTGTCGTCCCGTACATCTCGGTTGGGATGTTATATACGTCTACAGCGATATATATCCTAACGTAAGGCAGGCTAACATCTCGGATGCAGTATTTTACAACATTCTTGGAGTATCGGCCCCTACTTCTGGGTGGGAACATTATATACGTCTATAACGTAACATAACCTAACCTAACCCATCTAGCCCCTCGCTGGTAATGTTTTACAGAATCCCGTTCCTGTCGTCCCGTACGTCTCGGATAGGACATTATATACGTCTACAGCGTTATATATCCTAACGTAAGGCAGGCTAACATTTCGGATGTAGTATTTTACAACATTCTTGGAGTATCGGCCCCTACTTCTGGTGGGAACATTATATACGTCTATAACGTAACATAACCTAACCTAACCAATCTAGCCCCTCGCTGGTAATGTTTTGCAGAATCCCGTTCCTGTCGTCCCGTACATCTCTGTTGGATATTATATACGTCTATAGCGTTATATATCCTAACCTAAGGCAGGCTAACATATCGGATGCAGCATTTTACAACATTCCTGTAGGATCAGCCTCTACTTCTCGGTGGGAACATTATATACGTCTATAACGTAATATAATCTAACCTAACACATCTAGCCCCTCGCTGGTGATGTTTTACAGAATCCCGTTTATGTCGTCCCGTACATCTCGGTTGGGATGTTATATACGTCTACAGCGATATATATCCTAACGTAAGGCAGGCTAACATCTCGGATGCAGTATTTTACAACATTCCTGGCGTATCGGCTCTGCTTTTCGGTGGCAACATTATACACGTCTATAACGTAACATAACCTAACCTAACCCATCTAGCCCCTCGCTGGTGATGTTTTACAGAATCCCGTTTATGTCGTCCCGTACATCTCGGTTGGGATGCTATATACGTCTACAGCGATATATATCCTAACGTAAGGCAGGTTAACATCTCGGATGTAGTATTTTACAACATTCTTGGAGTATCGGCCCCTACTTCTCGGTGGGAACATTATATACGTCTATAACGTAACATAACCTAATCTAACCCATCTAGCCCCTCGCTGGTAATATTTTACAGAATCCCGTTCGTGTCGTCCCGTACATCTCGGTTGGGATATTATATACGTCTATAGCATTATATATCCTAACGTAAGGCAGGCTAACATTTCGGATGTAGTATTTTACAACATTCTTGGAGTATCGGCCCCTACTTCTCGGTGGGAACATTATATACGTCTGTAACGTAACATAACCTAACCTATCCCATCTAGCCCCTCGTTGGCAATGTTTTACAGAATCCCGTTCGTGTCGTCCCGTACATCTCGGTTGGGATATTATATACGTCTACAGCGATACATATCCTAACCTAAGGCAGGCTAACTTCTCGGATATAGTATTTTACAACATTCCTAGCGTATCGGCTCTACTTCTCGGCGGGAACATTATACACGTCTATAACGTAGCATAACCTAACCTAACCCATCTAGCCCCTCGCTGGTAATGTTTTGCAGAATCCCGTTCCTGTCGTCCCGTACATCTCGGTTGGGATGTTATATACGTCTACAGCGATATATATCCTAACGTAAGGCAGGCTAACATCTCGGATGCAGTATTTTACAACGTTCCTGGCGTATCGGCTCTACTTCTCGGTGGCAACATTATACACGTCTGTAACGTAACATAACCTAACCTAACCCATCTAGCCCCTCGCTGGTGATGTTTTACAGAATCCCGTTCCTGTCGTCCCGTACGTCTGGGATAGGACATTATATATGTCTACAGCGTTATATATCCTAACGTAAGGCAGGCTAACATTTCGGATGTAGTATTTTACAACATTCTTGGAGTATCGGCCCCTACTTCCGGGTGGGAACATTATATACGTCTATAACGTAACATAACCGAACCTAACCAATCTAGCCCCTCGCTGGTAATGTTTTACAGAATCCCGTTCGTGTCGTCCCGTACATCTCGGTTGGGATATTATATACGTCTACAGCGATACATATCCTAACCTAAGGCAGGCTAACTTCTCGGATATAGTATTTTACAACATTCCTGTAGGATCAGCCTCTACTTCTCGGTGGGAACATTATATACGTCTATAACGTAATATAATCTAACCTAACACATCTAGCCCCTCGCTGGTGATGTTTTACAGAATCCCGTTTATGTCGTCCCGTACATCTCGGTTGGGATGTTATATACGTCTACAGCGATATATATCCTAACGTAAGGCAGGCTAACATCTCGGATGTAGTATTTTACAACATTCTTGGAGTATCGGCCCCTACTTCTCGGTGGGAACATTATATACGTCTATAACGTAACATTACCTAACCTAACCCATCTAGCCCCTCGCTGGTAATGTTTTACAGAATCCCGTTCCTGTCGTCCCGTACGTCTCGTATAGGACATTATATACGTCTACAGCGTTATATATCCTAACGTAAGGCAGGCTAACATCTCGGATGTAGTATTTTACAACATTCTTGGTGTATCGGCCCCTACTTCCGGGTGGGAACATTATATACGTCTATAACGTAACATAACCTAACCTAACCAATCTAGCCCCTCGCTGGTAATGTTTTACAGAATCCCGTTCGTGTCGTCCCGTACATCTCTGTTGGATATTATATACGTCTATAGCGTTATATATCCTAACCTAAGGCAGGCTAACACCTCGGATGCAGCATTTTACAACATTCCTAGCGTATCGGCTCTACTTCTCGGCGGGAACATTATACACGTCTATAACGTAGCATAACCTAACATAACCCATCTAGCCCCTCGCTGGTAATGTTTTGCAGAATCCCGTTCCTGTCGTCCCGTACATCTCGGTTGGGATGTTATATACGTCTACAGCGATATATATCCTAACGTAAGGCAGGCTAACATCTCGGATGCAGTATTTTACAACATTCCTGGCGTATCGGCTCTACTTCTCGGTGGCAACATTATACACGTCTATAACGTAACATAACCTAACCTAACACATCTAGCCCCTCGCTGGTAATGTTTTACAGAATCCCGTTCCTGTCGTCCCGTACGTCTCGGATGGGACATTAAATACGTCTACAGCGTTATATTTCCTAACGTAAGGCAGGCTAACATCTCGGATGTAGTCTTTTACAACATTCTTGGAGTATCGGCCTCTACTTCTCGGTGGGAACATTATATACATCTATAAAGTAACATAACCTAACCTAACCCATCTAGCCCCTCGTTGGCAATGTTTTACAGAATCCCGTTCGTGTCGTCCCGTACATCTCGGATGGGATATTATATACGTCTATAGCGTTATATATCTTAACCTAAGGCAGGCTAACATCTCGGATGCAGTATTTTACAACATTCCTGGCGTATCGGCTCTAATTCTCGGTGGGAACATTATACACGTCTATAACGTAACATAACCTAACCTAACCCATCTAGCCCCTCGCTGGTAATGTTTTACAGAATCCCGTTCCTGTCGTCCCGTACATCTCCGTTGGGATGTTATATACGTCTACAGCGATATATATCCTAACGTAAGGCAGGCTAATATCTCGGATGTAGTATTTTACAACATTCTTGGAGTATCGGCCCCTACTTCTCGGTGGGAACATTATATACGTCTGTAACGTAACATAACCTAACCTATCCCATCTAGCCCCTCGTTGGCAATGTTTTACAGAATCCCGTTCGTGTCGTCCCGTACATCTCGGTTGGAATAGTATATACGTCTACAGCTATATATATCCTAACCTAAGGCAGGCTAACTTCTCGGATATAGTATTTTACAACATTCCTGGCATATCGGCCCCTACTTCTCGGTGGGAACATTATATACGTTTATAACGTATCACAACCTAACCTAACCCATCTAGCCCCTCAAGGTAATATTTTACAGAATCCCGTTCCTGTCGTCCCGTACGTCTCGGATGGGACATTATAATCTTCTACAGCGTTATATATCCTAACCTAAGGCAGGCTAACATCTCGGTTGCAGTATTTTACAACATTCCTGGCGTATCGGCCCATACTTCTCGGTGGGAACATTATATAGGTCTATAACGTAACATAACCTAACCTAACACATCTAGCCCCTCGCTGGTAATGTTTTACAGAGTCCCGTTCGTGTCGTCCCGTACGTCTCGGATGGGACATTATATACGTCTACAACGTTATATATCCTAACGTAAGGCAGGCTAACATCTCGGTTGTAGTATTTTACAACATTCCTGGCGTATCGGCTCTACTTCTCGGTGGGAACATTACACACGTCTATAACGTAACATAACCTAACCTAACCCATCTAGCCCCTCGCTGGTAATGTTCTACAGAATCCCGTTCCTGTCGTCCCGTACATCTCGGTTGGGATGTTATATACGTCTAAATCGATATATATCCTAACGTAAGGCAGGCTAAGATCTCGGATGTAGTATTTTACAACATTCTTGGAGTATCGGCCCCTACTTCTCGGTGGGAACATTATATACGTCTATAACGTAACATAACCTAATCTAACCCATCTAGCCCCTCGCTGGTAATATTTTACAGAATCCCGTTCGTGTCGTCCCGTACATCTCGGTTGGGATATTATATATGTCTATAGCTTTATATATCCTAACGTAAGGCAGGCTAACATCTCGGATGTAGTATTTTACAACATTCTTGGGGTATCGGCCCCTACTTCTCGGTGGGAACATTATATACGTCTGTAACGTAACATAACCTAACCTATCCCATCTAGCCAATCGTTTGCAATGTTTTACAGAATCCCGTTCGTGTCGTCCCGTACATCTCGGTTGGGATATTATATACGTCTACAGCGATATATATCCTAACCTAAGGCAGACTAACTTCTCGGATATAGTATTTTACAACATTCCTGGCATATCGGCCCCTACTTCTTGGTGGGACCATTATATACGTTTATAACGTATCACAACCTAACCTAACCCATCTAGCCCCTCGCTGGTAATGTTTTACAGAATCCCGTTCGTGTCGTCCTGTACGTCTCGGTTGGGACATTATAAACGTCTACAGCGTTATATATCCTAACCTAAGGCAGGCTAACATCTCGGTTCCAGTATTTTACAACATTCCTGGCGTATCGGCCCATGCTTCTCGGTGGGAACATTATATAGGTCTATAACGTAACATAACCTAACCTAACACATCTACCCCTCGCTGGTAATGTTTTACAGAATCTCGTTCGTGTCGTCCCGTACGTCTCGGATGGGATATTATATACGTCTATAGCGTTATATATCTTAACCTAAGGCAGGCTAACACCTCGGATGCAGTATTTTACAATATTCCTGGCGTATCGGCTCTACATCTCGGTGGGAACATTATACACGTCTATAACGTAACATAACCTAACCTAACCCATCTAGCCCCTCGCTGGTAATGTTTTACAGAATCCCGTTCCTGTCGTCCCGTACATCTCGGTTGGGATGTTATATACGTCTACAGCGATATATATCCTAACGTAAGGCAGGCTAATGTCTCGGATGTAGTATTGTACAACATTCTTGGAGTATCGGCCCCTACTTCTCGGTGGGAACATTATATACGTCTGTAACGTAACATAACCTAACCTATCCCATCTAGCCCCTCGTTGGCAATGTTTTACAGAATCCCGTTCCTGTCGTCCCGTACATCTCGGTTGGGATGTTATATACGTCTACAGCGATATATATCCTAACGTAAGGCACGCTAACATCTCGGATGTAGTATTTTACAACATTCTTGGAGTATCGGCCCCTACTTCTCGGTGGGAACATTATATACGTCTATAACGTAACATAACCTAATCTAACCCATCTAGCCCCTCGCTCGTAATATTTTACAGAATCCCGTTCGTGTCGTCCCGTACATCTCGGTTGGGATATTATATACGTCTATAGCGTTATATATCATAACCTAAGGCAGGCTAACACCTCGGATGCAGTATTTTACAACATTCCTGGCGTATCGGCTCTACTTCTCGGTGGGAACATTATACACGTCTATAACGTAACATAACCTAACCTAACCCATCTAGCCCCTCGCTGGTAATGTTTTACAGAATCCCGGTCCTCTCGTCCCGTACATCTCGGTTGGGATGTTATATACGTCTACAGCGATATATATCCTAACTTAAGGCAGGCTAACATCTCGGATGTAGTATTTTACAACATTCTTGGAGTATCGGCCCCTACTTCTAGGTGGGAACATTATATACGTCTGTAACGTAACATAACCTAACCTATCCCATCTAGCCCCTCGTTGGCAATGTTTTACAGAATACCGTTCGTGTCGTCCCGTACATCTCGGTTGGAATATTATATACGTCTACAGCTATATATATCCTAACCTAAGGCAGGCTAACTTCTCGGATATAGTATTTTACAACATTCCTGGCATATCGGCCCCTACTTCTCGGTGGGAACATTATATACGTCTATAACGTAATATAATCTAACCTAACACATCTAGCCCCTCGCTGGTGATGTTTTACAGAATCCCGTTCCTGTCGTCCCGTACGTCTCGGATGGGACATTATAATCTTCTACAGCGTTATATATCCTAACCTAAGGCAGGCTAACATCTCGGTTGCAGTATTTTACAACATTCCTGGCGTATCGGCCCATACTTCTCGGTGGGAACATTATATAGGTCTATAACGTAACATAACCTAACCTAACACATCTAGCCCCTCGCTGGTAATGTTTTACGGAGTCCCGTTCGTGTCGTCCCGTACGTCTCGGATGGGACATTATATACGTCTACAGCGTTATATATCCTAACGTAAGGCAGGCTAACATCTCGGATGTAGTATTTTACAACATTCCTGGCGTATCGGCTCTACTTCTCGGTGGGAACATTATACACGTCTATAACGTAACATAACCTAACCTAACCCATCTAGCCCCTCGCTGGTAATGTTTTACAGAATCCCGTTCGTGTCGTCCCGTACATCTCTGTTGGATATTATATACGTCTATAGCGTTATATATCCTAACGTAAGGCAGGCTAAGATCTCGGATGTAGTATTTTACAACATTCTTGGGGTATCGGCCCCTACTTCTCGTTGGGAACATTATATACGTCTGTAACGTAACATAACCTAACCTATCCCATCTAGCCCCTCGTTTGCAATGTTTTACAGAATCCCGTTCGTGTCGTCCCGTACATCTCGGTTGGGATATTATATACGTCTACAGCGATATATATCCTAACCTAAGGCAGACTAACTTCTCGGATATAGTATTTTACAACGTTCCTGGCATATCGGCACCTACTTCTCGGTGGGACCATTATATACGTTTATAACGTATCACAACCTAACCTAACCCATCTAGCCCCTCGCTGGTAATGTTTTACAGAATCCCGTTCGTGTCGTCCCGTACGTCTCGGTTGGGACATTATAAACGTCTACAGCGTTATATATCCTAACCTAAGGCAGGCTAACATCTCGGTTCCAGTATTTTACAACATTCCTGGCGTATCGGCCCATGCTTCTCGGTGGGAACATTATATACGTCTATAACGTAACATAACCTAACCTAACACATCTACCCCTCGCTGGTAATGTTTTACAGAATCTCGTTCGTGTCGTCCCGTACGTCTCGGATGGGATATTATATACGTCTATAGCGTTATATATCTTAACCTAAGGCAGGCTAACATCTCGGATGCAGTATTTTACAACATTCCTGGCGTATCGGCTCTACTTCTCGGTGGGAACATTATACACGTCTATAACGTAACATAACCTAACCTAACCCATCTAGCCCCTCGCTGGTAATGTTTTACAGAATCCCGGTCCTCTCGTCCCGTACATCTCGGTTGGGATGTTATATACGTCTACAGCGATATATATCCTAACTTAAGGCAGGCTAACATCTCGGATGTAGTATTTTACAACATTCTTGGAGTATCGGCCCCTACTTCTAGGTGGGAACATTATATACGTCTGTAACGTAACATAACCTAACCTATCCCATCTAGCCCCTCGTTGGCAATGTTTTACAGAATACCGTTCGTGTCGTCCCGTACATCTCGGTTGGAATATTATATACGTCTACAGCTATATATATCCTAACCTAAGGCAGGCTAACTTCTCGGATATAGTATTTTACAACATTCCTGGCATATCGGCCCCTACTTCTCGGTGGGAACATTATATACGTCTATAACGTAATATAATCTAACCTAACACATCTAGCCCCTCGCTGGTGATGTTTTACAGAATCCCGTTCCTGTCGTCCCGTACGTCTCGGATGGGACATTATAATCTTCTACAGCGTTATATATCCTAACCTAAGGCAGGCTAACATCTCGGTTGCAGTATTTTACAACATTCCTGGCGTATCGGCCCATACTTCTCGGTGGGAACATTATATAGGTCTATAACGTAACATAACCTAACCTAACACATCTAGCCCCTCGCTGGTAATGTTTTACGGAGTCCCGTTCGTGTCGTCCCGTACGTCTCGGATGGGACATTATATACGTCTACAGCGTTATATATCCTAACGTAAGGCAGGCTAACATCTCGGATGTAGTATTTTACAACATTCCTGGCGTATCGGCTCTACTTCTCGGTGGGAACATTATACACGTCTATAACGTAACATAACCTAACCTAACCCATCTAGCCCCTCGCTGGTAATGTTTTACAGAATCCCGTTCGTGTCGTCCCGTACATCTCTGTTGGATATTATATACGTCTATAGCGTTATATATCCTAACGTAAGGCAGGCTAAGATCTCGGATGTAGTATTTTACAACATTCTTGGGGTATCGGCCCCTACTTCTCGTTGGGAACATTATATACGTCTGTAACGTAACATAACCTAACCTATCCCATCTAGCCCCTCGTTTGCAATGTTTTACAGAATCCCGTTCGTGTCGTCCCGTACATCTCGGTTGGGATATTATATACGTCTACAGCGATATATATCCTAACCTAAGGCAGACTAACTTCTCGGATATAGTATTTTACAACGTTCCTGGCATATCGGCACCTACTTCTCGGTGGGACCATTATATACGTTTATAACGTATCACAACCTAACCTAACCCATCTAGCCCCTCGCTGGTAATGTTTTACAGAATCCCGTTCGTGTCGTCCCGTACGTCTCGGTTGGGACATTATAAACGTCTACAGCGTTATATATCCTAACCTAAGGCAGGCTAACATCTCGGTTCCAGTATTTTACAACATTCCTGGCGTATCGGCCCATGCTTCTCGGTGGGAACATTATATACGTCTATAACGTAACATAACCTAACCTAACACATCTACCCCTCGCTGGTAATGTTTTACAGAATCTCGTTCGTGTCGTCCCGTACGTCTCGGATGGGATATTATATACGTCTATAGCGTTATATATCTTAACCTAAGGCAGGCTAACATCTCGGATGCAGTATTTTACAACATTCCTGGCGTATCGGCTCTACTTCTCGGTGGGAACATCATACACGTCTATAACGTAACATAACCTAACCTAACCCATCTAGCCCCTCGCTGGTAATGTTTTACAGAATCCCGTTCCTGTCGTCCCGTACATCTCGGTTGGGATGTTATATACGTCTACAGCGATATATATCCTAACGTAAGGCAGGCTAACATCTCGGATGTAGTATTTTACAACATTCTTGGAGTATCGGCCCCTACTTCTCGGTGGGAACATTATATACGTCTATAACGTAACATAACCTAATCTAACCCATCTAGCCCCTCGCTCGTAATATTTTACAGAATCCCGTTCGTGTCGTCCCGCACATCTCGGTTGGGATGTTATATACGTCTACAGCGATATATATCCTAACGTAAGGCAGGCTAACATCTCGGATGTAGTATTCTACAACATTCTTGGAGTATCGGCCCCCACTTCTCAGTGGGAACGTTATATACGTCTATAACGTAGCATAACCTAATCTAACCCATCTAGCCCCTCGCTGGTAATATTTTACAGAATCCCGTTCGTGTCGTCCCGTACATCTCGGTTGGGATATTATATACGTCTATAGCGTTATATATCCTAACCAAAGGCAGGCAAACATCTCGGATGCAGTATTTTACAACATTCTTGGAGTATCGGCCCCTACTTCTCGGTGGGAAAATTATATACGTCTGTAACGTAACATAACCTAACCTATCCCATCTAGCACCTCGTTGGCAATGTTTCACAGAATCCCGTTCGAGTCGTCCCGTACGTCTCGGATAGGACATTATATACGTCTACAGCGTTATATATCCTAACGTAAGGCAGGCTAACATCTCGGATGTAGTATTTTACAACATTCTTGGAGTATCGGCCCCCACTTCCGGGTGGGAACATTATATACGTCTATAACGTAACATAACCTAACCTAACCAATCTAGCCCCTCGCTGGTAATGTTTTACAGAATCCCGTTCGTGTCGTCCCGTACATCTCGGTTGGGACATTATAAACGTCTACAGCGTTATATATCCTAACGTAAGGCAGGCTAAGATCTCGGATGTAGTATTTTACAACATTCTTGGGGTATCGGCCCCTACTTCTCGTTGGGAACATTATATACGTCTATAACGTAACATAACCTAACCTAACACATCTACCCCTCGCTGGTAATGTTTTACAGAATCTCGTTCGTGTCGTCCCGTACGTCTCGGATGGGATATTATATACGTCTATAGCGTTATATATCTTAACCTAAGGCAGGCTAACATCTCGGATGCAGTATTTTACAACATTCCTGGCGTATCGGCTCTACTTCTCGGTGGGAACATCATACACGTCTATAACGTAACATAACCTAACCTAACCCATCTAGCCCCTCGCTGGTAATGTTTTACAGAATCCCGTTCCTGTCGTCCCGTACATCTCGGTTGGGATGTTATATACGTCTACAGCGATATATATCCTAACGTAAGGCAGGCTAACATCTCGGATGTAGTATTTTACAACATTCTTGGAGTATCGGCCCCTACTTCTCGGTGGGAACATTATATACGTCTATAACGTAACATAACCTAATCTAACCCATCTAGCCCCTCGCTCGTAATATTTTACAGAATCCCGTTCGTGTCGTCCCGCACATCTCGGTTGGGATGTTATATACGTCTACAGCGATATATATCCTAACGTAAGGCAGGCTAACATCTCGGATGTAGTATTCTACAACATTCTTGGAGTATCGGCCCCCACTTCTCGGTGGGAACATTATATACGTCTATAACGTAACATAACCTAATCTAACCCATCTAGCCCCTCGCTCGTAATATTTTACAGAATCCCGTTCGTGTCGTCCCGTACATCTCGGTTGGGATATTATATACGTCTATAGCGATATATATCATAACCTAAGGCAGGCTAACACCTCGGATGCAGTATTTTACAACATTCCTGGCTTATCGGCTCTACTTCTCGGTGGGAACATTATACACGTCTATAACGTAACATAACCTAACCTAACCCATCTAGCCCCTCGCTGGTAATGTTTTACAGAATCCCGGTCCTGTCGTCCCGTACATCTCGGTTGGGATGTTATATACGTCTACAGCGATATATATCCTAACGTAAGGCAGGCTAACATCTCGGATGTAGTATTTTACAACATTCTTGGAGTATCGGCCCCTACTTCTAGGTGGGAACATTATATACGTCTGTAACGTAACATAACCTAACCTATCCCATCTAGCCCCTCGTTGGCAATGTTTTACAGAATACCGTTCGTGTCGTCCCGTACATCTCGGTTGGAATATTATATACGTCTACAGCTATATATATCCTAACCTAAGGCAGGCTAACTTCTCGGATATAGTATTTTACAACATTCCTGGCATATCGGCCCCTACTTCTCGGTGGGAACATTATATACGTTTATAACGTATCACAACCTAACCTAACCCATCTAGCCCCTCAAGGTAATATTGTACAGAATCCCGTTCCTGTCGTCCCGTACGTCTCGGATGGGACATTATAATCTTCTACAGCGTTATATATCCTAACCTAAGGCAGGCTAACATCTCGGTTACAGTATTTTACAACGTTCCTGGCGTATCGGCTCTACTTCTCGGTGGGAACATTATACACGTCTATAACGTAACATAACCTAACCTAACCCATCTAGCCCCTCGTTGGCAATGTTTTACAGAATCCCGTTCGTGTCGTCCCGTACATCTCGGTTGGGATATTATATACGTCTCCAGCGATACATATCCTAACCTAAGGCAGGCTAACTTCTCGGATATAGTATTTTACAACATTCCTGTAGGATCAGCCTCTACTTCTCGGTGGGAACATTATATACGTCGATAACGTAATATAATCTAACCTAACACATCTAGCCCCTCGCTGGTGATGTTTTACAGAATCCCGTTTATGTCGTCCCGTACATCTCGGTTGGGATGTTATATACGTCTACAGCGATATATATCCTAACGTAAGGCAGGCTAACATCTCGGATGTAGTATTTTACAACATTCTTGGAGTATCGGCCCCTACTTCTCGGTGGGAACATTATATACGTCTATAACGTAACATAACCTAATCTAACCCATCTAGCCCCTCGCTGGTGATGTTTTACAGAATACCGTTCGTGTCGTCCCGTACATCTCGGTTGGAATATTATATACGTCTACAGCTATATATATCCTAACCTAAGGCAGGCTAACTTCTCGGATATAGTATTTTACAACATTCCTGGCATATCGGCCCCTACTTCTCGGTGGGAACATTATATACGTTTATAACGTATCACAACCTAACCTAACCCATCTAGCCCCTCAAGGTAATATTTTACAGAATCCCGTTCCTGTCGTCCCGTACGTCTCGGATGGGACATTATAATCTTCTACAGCGTTATATATCCTAACCTAAGGCAGGCTAACATCTCGGTTACAGTATTTTACAACATTCCTGGCGTATCGGCTCTACTTCTCGGTGGGAACATTATACACGTCTATAACGTAACATAACCTAACCTAACCCATCTAGCCCCTCGTTGGCAATGTTTTACAGAATCCCGTTCGTGTCGTCCCGTACATCTCGGTTGGGATATTATATACGTCTCCAGCGATACATATCCTAACCTAAGGCAGGCTAACTTCTCGGATATAGTATTTTACAACATTCCTGTAGGATCAGCCTCTACTTCTCGGTGGGAACATTATATACGTCGATAACGTAATATAATCTAACCTAACACATCTAGCCCCTCGCTGGTGATGTTTTACAGAATCCCGTTTATGTCGTCCCGTACATCTCGGTTGGGATGTTATATACGTCTACAGCGATATATATCCTAACGTAAGGCAGGCTAACATCTCGGATGTAGTATTTTACAACATTCTTGGAGTATCGGCCCCTACTTCTCGGTGGGAACATTATATACGTCTATAACGTAACATAACCTAATCTAACCCATCTAGCCCCTCGCTGGTGATGTTCTACAGAATCCCGTTTATGTCGTCCCGTACATCTCGGTTGGGATGTTATATACGTCTACAGCGATATATATCCTAACGTAAGGCAGGCTAACATCTCGGATGTAGTATTTTACAACATTCTTGGAGTATCGGCCCCTACTTCTCAGTGGGAACGTTATATACGTCTATAACGTAGCATAACCTAATCTAACCCATCTAGCCCCTCGCTGGTAATATTTTACAGAATCCCGTTCCTGTCGTCCCGTACGTCTCGGATGGGACATTATAATCTTCTACAGCGTTATATATCCTAACCTAAGGCAGGCTAACATCTCGGTTACAGTATTTTACAACATTCCTGGCGTATCGGCTCTACTTCTCGGTGGGAACATTATACACGTCTATAACGTAACATAACCTAACCTAACCCATCTAGCCCCTCGTTGGCAATGTCTTACAGAATCCCGTTCGTGTCGTCCCGTACATCTCGGTTGGGATATTATATACGTCTCCAGCGATACATATCCTAACCTAAGGCAGGCTAACTTCTCGGATATAGTATTTTACAACATTCCTGTTGGATCAGCCTCTACTTCTCGGTGGGAACATTATATACGTCGATAACGTAATATAATCTAACCTAACACATCTAGCCCCTCGCTGGTGATGTTTTACAGAATCCCGTTTATGTCGTCCCGTACATCTCGGTTGGGATGTTATATACGTCTACAGCGATATATATCCTAACGTAAGGCAGGCTAACATCTCGGATGTAGTATTTTACAACATACTTGGAGTATCGGCCCCTACTTCTCGGTGGGAAAATTATATACGTCTGTAACGTAACTTAACCTAACCTATCCCATCTAGCACCTCGTTGGCAATGTTTCACAGAATCCCGTTCGAGTCGTCCCGTACGTCTCGGATAGGACATTATATACGTCTACAGCGTTATATATCCTAACGTAAGGCAGGCTAACATCTCGGATGTAGTATTTTACAACATTCTTGGAGTATCGGCCCCCACTTCCGGGTGGGAACATTATATACGTCTATAACGTAACATAACCTAACCTAACCAATCTAGCCCCTCGCTGGTAATGTTTTACAGAATCCCGTTCGTGTCGTCCCGTACATCTCTGTTGGATATTATATACGTCTATAGCGTTATATATCCTAACGTAAGGCAGGCTAACATCTCGGATGTAGTATTTTACTACATTCTTGGAGTATCGGCCCCTACTTCTCAGTGGGAACATTATATACGTCTATAACGTAACATAACCTAATCTAACCCATCTAGCCCCTCGCTGGTAGTATTTTACAGAATCCCGTTCGTGTCGTCCCGTACATCTCGGTTGGGATATTATATACGTCTATAGCGTTATATATCCTAACCAAAGGCAGGCTAACATCTCGGATGCAGTATTTTACAACATTCCTGGCGTATCGGCTCTACTTCTCGGTGGGAACATTATACACGTCTATAACGTAACATAACCTAGCCTAACCCATCTAGCCCCTCGCTGGTAATGTTTTACAGAATCCCGTTCGTGTCGTCCCGTACATCTCGGTTGGATATTATATACGTCTATAGCGTTATATATCCTAACGTAAGGCAGGCTAACATCTCGGATGTAGTATTTTACAACATTCTTGGAGTATCGGCCCCTACTTCTCGGTGGGAAAAATATATACGTCTGTAACGTAACATAACCTAACCTATCCCATCTAGCACCTCGTTGGCAATGTTTCACAGAATCCCGTTCGAGTCGTCCCGTACATCTCGGTTGGGATATTATATACGTCTACAGCGATACATATCCTAACCTAAGGCAGGCTAACTTTTCGGATATAGTATTTTACAACATTCCTGTAGGATCAGCCTCTACTTCTCGGTGGGAACATTATATACGTGTTATAACGTAATATAATCTAACCTAACACATCTAGCCTCTCGCTGGTGATGTTTTACAGAATCCCGTTTATGTCGTCCCGTACATCTCGGTTGGGATGTTATATACGTCTACAGCGATATATATCCTAACGTAAGGCAGGCTAACATCTCGGATGTAGTATTTTACTACATTCTTGGAGTATCGGCCCCTACTTCTCAGTGGGAACATTATATACGTCTATAACGTAACATAACCTAATCTAACCCATCTAGCACCTCGCTGGTAATATTTTACAGAATCCCGTTCGTGTCGTCCCGTACATCTCGGTTGGATATTATATACGTCTATAGCGTTATATATCCTAACGTAAGGCAGGCTAACATCTCGGATGCAGTATTTTACAACATTCCTGGCGTATCGGCTCTACTTCTCGGTGGGAACATTATACACGTCTATAACGTAACATAACCTAACCTAACCCATCTAGCCCCTCGCTGGTAATGTTTTACAGAATCCCGTTCCTGTCGTCCCGTACGTCTCGGATAGGACATTATATACGTCTACAGCGTTATATATCCTAACGTAAGGCAGGCTAACATCTCGGATGTAGTATTTTACAACATTCTTGGAGTATCGGCCCCTACTTCTCGGTGGGAACATTATATACGTCTGTAACGTAACATAACCTAACCTATCCCATCTAGCCCCTCGTTGGCAATGTTTTACAGAATCCCGTTCGTGTCGTCCCGTACATCTCGGTTGGGATATTATATACGTCTACAGCGATACATATCCTAACATAAGGCAGGCTAACTTCTCGGATATAGTATTTTACAACATTCCTGTAGGATCAGCCTCTACTTCTCGGTGGGAACATTATATACGTCTATAACGTAATATAATCTAACCTAACACATCTAGCCCCTCGCTGGTGATGTTTTACAGAATCCCGTTTATGTCGTCCCGTACATCTCGGTTGGGATGTTATATACGTCTACAGCGATATATATCCTAACGTAAGGCAGGCTGACATCTCGGATGTAGTATTTTACAACATTCTTGGAGTATCGGCCCCTACTTCTCAGTGAGAACATTATATACGTCTATAACGTAACATAACCTAATCTATCCCATCTGGCCCCTCGCTGGTAATATTTTACAGAATCCCGTTCGTGTCGTCCCGTACATCTCGGTTGGGATATTATATACGTCTATAGCGTTATATATCCTAACCAAAGGCAGGCTAACATCTCGGATGCAGTATTTTACAACATTCCTGGCGTATCGGCCCCTACTTCCGGGTGGGAACATTATATACGTCTATAACGTAACATAACCTAACCTAACCAATCTAGCCCCTCGCTGGTAATGTTTTGCAGAATCCCGTTCCTGTCGTCCCGTACGTCTCGGATGGGACATTATAATCTTCTACAGCGTTATATATCCTAACCTAAGGCAGGCTAAC
This sequence comes from Xylocopa violacea, assembly GCA_963969225.1. Lineage (NCBI taxonomy): Eukaryota > Metazoa > Arthropoda > Insecta > Hymenoptera > Apidae > Xylocopa > Xylocopa violacea. The sequence goes on from CAXAJV010001083.1 coordinate 1,399,233, forward strand.
ATCTCGGTTGCAGTATTTTACAACATTCCTAGCGTATCGGCTCTACTTCTCGGCGGGAACATTATGCACGTCTATAACGCAGCATAACCTAACCTAACCCATCTAGCCCCTCGCTGGTAATGTTTTGCAGAATCCCGTTCCTGTCGTCCCGTACATCTCGGTTGGGATGTTATATACGTCTACAGCGATATATATCCTAACGTAAGGCAGGCTAACATCTCGGATGCAGTATTTTACAACATTCCTGGCGTATCGGCTCTACTTCTCGGTGGCAACATTATACACGTCTATAACGTAACATAACCTAACCTAACCCATCTAGCCCCTCGCTGGTGATGTTTTACAGAATGCCGTTTATGTCGTCCCGTACATCTCGGTTGGGATGTTATATACGTCTACAGCGATATATATCCGAACGTAAGGCAGGCTAACATCTCGGATGCAGTATTTTACAACATTCCTGGCGTATCGGCTCTACTTCTCGGTGGCAACATTATACACGTCTATAACGTAACATAACCTAACCTAACCCATCTAGCCCCTCGCTGGTGATGTTTCACAAAATCCCGTTTATGTCGTCCCGTACATCTCGGTTGGGATGTTATATACGTCTACAGCGATATATATCCTAACTTAAGGCAGGCTAACATCTCGGATGTAGTATTTTACAACATTCTTGGAGTATCGGCCCCTACTTCTCGGTGGGAACATTATATACGTCTATAACGTAACATAACCTAATCTAACCCATCTAGCACCTCGCTGGTAATATTTTACAGAATCCCGCTCGTGTCGTCCCGTACATCTCGGTTGGGATATTATATACGTCTATAGCATTATATATCCTAACGTAAGGCAGGCTAACATTTCGGATGTAGTATTTTACAACATTCTTGGAGTATCGGCCCCTACTTCTCGGTGGGAACATTATATACGTCTGTAACGTAACATAACCTAACCTATCCCATCTATCCACTCGTTGGCAATGTTTTACAGAATCCCGTTCGTGTCGTCCCGTACATCTCGGTTGGGATGTTATATACGTCTACAGCGATATATATCCTAACGTAAGGCAGGCTAACATCTCGGATGTAGTATTTTACAACATTCTTGGAGTATCGGCCCCTACTTCCGGGTGGGAACATTATATACGTCTATAACGTAACATAACCTAACCTAACCAATCTAGCCCCTCGCTGGTAATGTTTTACAGAATCCCGTTCGTGTCGTCCCGTACATCTCTGTTGGATATTATATACGTCTATAGCGTTATATATCCTAACCTAAGGCAGGCTAACATCTCGGATGCAGCATTTTACAACATTCCTAGCGTATCGGCTCTACTTCTCGGCGGGAACATTATACACGTCTATAACGTAGCATAACCTAACCTAACCCATCTAGCCCCTCGCTGGTAATGTTTTGCAGAATCCCGTTCCTGTCGTCCCGTACATCTCGGTTGGATGTTATATACGTCTACAGCGATATATATCCTAACGTAAGGCAGGCTAACATCTCGGATGCAGTATTTTACAACATTCCTGGCGTATCGGCTCTACTTCTCGGTGGCAACATTATACACGTCTATAACGTAACATAACCTAACATAACCCATCTAGCCCCTCGCTGGTGATGTTTTACAGAATCCCGTTTATGTCGTCCCGTACATCTCGGTTGGGATGTTATATACGTCTACAGCGATATATATCCTAACGTAAGGCAGGCGAACATCTCGGATGTAGTATTTTACAACATTCTTGGAGTATCGGCCCCTACTTCCGGGTGGGAACATTATATACGTCTATAACGTAACATAACCTAACCTAACCAATCTAGCCCCTCGCTCGTAATGTTTTACAGAATCCCGTTCGTGTCGTCCCGTACATCTCTGTTGGATATTATATACGTCTATAGCGTTATATATCCTAACCTAAGGCAGGCTAACACCTCGGATGCAGCATTTTACAACATTCCTAGCGTATCGGCTCTACTTCTCGGTGGGAACATTATATACGTCTGTAACGTAACATAACCTAACCTATCCCATCTAGCCCCTCGTTGGCAATGTTTTACAGAATACCGTTCGTGTCGTCCCGTACATCTCGGTTGGAATATTATATACGTCTACAGCTATATATATCCTAACCTAAGGCAGGCTAACTTCTCGGATATAGTATTTTACAACATTCCTGGCATATCGGCCCCTACTTCTCGGTGGGAACATTATATACGTTTATAACGTATCACAACCTAACCTAACCCATCTAGCCCCTCAAGGTAATATTTTACAGAATCCCGTTCCTGTCGTCCCGTACGTCTCGGATGGGACATTATAATCTTCTACAGCGTTATATATCCTAACCTAAGGCAGGCTAACATCTCGGTTACAGTATTTTACAACGTTCCTGGCGTATCGGCTCTACTTCTCGGTGGGAACATTATACACGTCTATAACGTAACATAACCTAACCTAACCCATCTAGCCCCTCGTTGGCAATGTTTTACAGAATCCCGTTCGTGTCGTCCCGTACATCTCGGTTGGGATATTATATACGTCTCCAGCGATACATATCCTAACCTAAGGCAGGCTAACTTCTCGGATATAGTATTTTACAACATTCCTGTAGGATCAGCCTCTACTTCTCGGTGGGAACATTATATACGTCGATAACGTAATATAATCTAACCTAACATATCTAGCCCCTCGCTGGTGATGTTTTACAGAATCCCGTTTATGTCGTCCCGTACATCTCGGTTGGGATGTTATATACGTCTACAGCGATATATATCCTAACGTAAGGCAGGCTAACATCTCGGATGTAGTATTTTACAACATTCTTGGAGTATCGGCCCCTACTTCTCGGTGGGAACATTATATACGTCTATAACGTAACATAACCTAATCTAACCCATCTAGCCCCTCGCTGGTGATGTTTTACAGAATACCGTTCGTGTCGTCCCGTACATCTCGGTTGGAATATTATATACGTCTACAGCTATATATATCCTAACCTAAGGCAGGCTAACTTCTCGGATATAGTATTTTACAACATTCCTGGCATATCGGCCCCTACTTCTCGGTGGGAACATTATATACGTTTATAACGTATCACAACCTAACCTAACCCATCTAGCCCCTCAAGGTAATATTTTACAGAATCCCGTTCCTGTCGTCCCGTACGTCTCGGATGGGACATTATAATCTTCTACAGCGTTATATATCCTAACCTAAGGCAGGCTAACATCTCGGTTACAGTATTTTACAACATTCCTGGCGTATCGGCTCTACTTCTCGGTGGGAACATTATACACGTCTATAACGTAACATAACCTAACCTAACCCATCTAGCCCCTCGTTGGCAATGTTTTACAGAATCCCGTTCGTGTCGTCCCGTACATCTCGGTTGGGATATTATATACGTCTCCAGCGATACATATCCTAACCTAAGGCAGGCTAACTTCTCGGATATAGTATTTTACAACATTCCTGTAGGATCAGCCTCTACTTCTCGGTGGGAACATTATATACGTCGATAACGTAATATAATCTAACCTAACACATCTAGCCCCTCGCTGGTGATGTTTTACAGAATCCCGTTTATGTCGTCCCGTACATCTCGGTTGGGATGTTATATACGTCTACAGCGATATATATCCTAACGTAAGGCAGGCTAACATATCGGATGTAGTATTTTACAACATTCTTGGAGTATCGGCCCCTACTTCTCGGTGGGAACATTATATACGTCTATAACGTAACATAACCTAATCTAACCCATCTAGCCCCTCGCTGGTGATGTTCTACAGAATCCCGTTTATGTCGTCCCGTACATCTCGGTTGGGATGTTATATACGTCTACAGCGATATATATCCTAACGTAAGGCAGGCTAACATCTCGGATGTAGTATTTTACAACATTCTTGGAGTATCGGCCCCTACTTCTCAGTGGGAACGTTATATACGTCTATAACGTAGCATAACCTAATCTAACCCATCTAGCCCCTCGCTGGTAATATTTTACAGAATCCCGTTCCTGTCGTCCCGTACGTCTCGGATGGGACATTATAATCTTCTACAGCGTTATATATCCTAACCTAAGGCAGGCTAACATCTCGGTTACAGTATTTTACAACATTCCTGGCGTATCGGCTCTACTTCTCGGTGGGAACATTATACACGTCTATAACGTAACATAACCTAACCTAACCCATCTAGCCCCTCGTTGGCAATGTCTTACAGAATCCCGTTCGTGTCGTCCCGTACATCTCGGTTGGGATATTATATACGTCTCCAGCGATACATATCCTAACCTAAGGCAGGCTAACTTCTCGGATATAGTATTTTACAACATTCCTGTTGGATCAGCCTCTACTTCTCGGTGGGAACATTATATACGTTGATAACGTAATATAATCTAACCTAACACATCTAGCCCCTCGCTGGTGATGTTTTACAGAATCCCGTTTATGTCGTCCCGTACATCTCGGTTGGGATGTTATATACGTCTACAGCGATATATATCCTAACGTAAGGCAGGCTAACATCTCGGATGTAGTATTTTACAACATACTTGGAGTATCGGCCCCTACTTCTCGGTGGGAAAATTATATACGTCTGTAACGTAACATAACCTAACCTATCCCATCTAGCACCTCGTTGGCAATGTTTCACAGAATCCCGTTCGAGTCGTCCCGTACGTCTCGGATAGGACATTATATACGTCTACAGCGTTATATATCCTAACGTAAGGCAGGCTAACATCTCGGATGTAGTATTTTACAACATTCTTGGAGTATCGGCCCCCACTTCCGGGTGGGAACATTATATACGTCTATAACGTAACATAACCTAACCTAACCAATCTAGCCCCTCGCTGGTAATGTTTTACAGAATCCCGTTCGTGTCGTCCCGTACATCTCTGTTGGATATTATATACGTCTATAGCGTTATATATCCTAACGTAAGGCAGGCTAACATCTCGGATGTAGTATTTTACTACATTCTTGGAGTATCGGCCCCTACTTCTCAGTGGGAACATTATATACGTCTATAACGTAACATAACCTAATCTAACCCATCTAGCCCCTCGCTGGTAATATTTTACAGAATCCCGTTCGTGTCGTCCCGTACATCTCGGTTGGGATATTATATACGTCTATAGCGTTATATATCCTAACCAAAGGCAGGCTAACATCTCGGATGCAGTATTTTACAACATTCCTGGCGTATCGGCTCTACTTCTCGGTGGGAACATTATACACGTCTATAACGTAACATAACCTAGCCTAACCCATCTAGCCCCTCGCTGGTAATGTTTTACAGAATCCCGTTCGTGTCGTCCCGTACATCTCGGTTGGATATTATATACGTCTATAGCGTTATATATCCTAACGTAAGGCAGGCTAACATCTCGGATGTAGTATTTTACAACATTCTTGGAGTATCGGCCCCTACTTCTCGGTGGGAAAAATATATACGTCTGTAACGTAACATAACCTAACCTATCCCATCTAGCACCTCGTTGGCAATGTTTCACAGAATCCCGTTCGAGTCGTCCCGTACATCTCGGTTGGGATATTATATACGTCTACAGCGATACATATCCTAACCTAAGGCAGGCTAACTTTTCGGATATAGTATTTTACAACATTCCTGTAGGATCAGCCTCTACTTCTCGGTGGGAACATTATATACGTCTATAACGTAATATAATCTAACCTAACACATCTAGCCTCTCGCTGGTGATGTTTTACAGAATCCCGTTTATGTCGTCCCGTACATCTCGGTTGGGATGTTATATACGTCTACAGCGATATATATCCTAACGTAAGGCAGGCTAACATCTCGGATGTAGTATTTTACTACATTCTTGGAGTATCGGCCCCTACTTCTCAGTGAGAACATTATATACGTCTATAACGTAACATAACCTAATCTATCCCATCTAGCCCCTCGCTGGTAATATTTTACAGAATCCCGTTCGTGTCGTCCCGTACATCTCGGTTGGGATATTATATACGTCTATAGCGTTATATATCCTAACCAAAGGCAGGCTAACATCTCGGATGCAGTATTTTACAACATTCCTGGCGTATCGGCCCCTACTTCCGGGTGGGAACATTATATACGTCTATAACGTAACATAACCTAACCTAACCAATCTAGCCCCTCGCTGGTAATGTTTTGCAGAATCCCGTTCCTGTCGTCCCGTACGTCTCGGATGGGACATTATAATCTTCTACAGCGTTATATATCCTAACCTAAGGCAGGCTAACATCTCGGTTGCAGTATTTTACAACATTCCTAGCGTATCGGCTCTACTTCTCGGCGGGAACATTATGCACGTCTATAACGCAGCATAACCTAACCTAACCCATCTAGCCCCTCGCTGGTAATGTTTTGCAGAATCCCGTTCCTGTCGTCCCGTACATCTCGGTTGGGATGTTATATACGTCTACAGCGATATATATCCTAACTTAAGGCAGGCTAACATCTCGGATGCAGTATTTTACAACATTCCTGGCGTATCGGCTCTACTTCTCGGTGGCAACATTATACACGTCTATAACGTAACATAACCTAACCTAACCCATCTAGCCCCTCGCTGGTGATGTTTTACAGAATGCCGTTTATGTCGTCCCGTACATCTCGGTTGGGATGTTATATACGTCTACAGCGATATATATCCGAACGTAAGGCAGGCTAACATCTCGGATGCAGTATTTTACAACATTCCTGGCGTATCGGCTCTACTTCTCGGTGGCAACATTATACACGTCTATAACGTAACATAACCTAACCTAACCCATCTAGCCCCTCGCTGGTGATGTTTCACAAAATCCCGTTTATGTCGTCCCGTACATCTCGGTTGGGATGTTATATACGTCTACAGCGATATATATCCTAACTTAAGGCAGGCTAACATCTCGGATGTAGTATTTTACAACATTCTTGGAGTATCGGCCCCTACTTCTCGGTGGGAACATTATATACGTCTATAACGTAACATAACCTAATCTAACCCATCTAGCACCTCGCTGGTAATATTTTACAGAATCCCGCTCGTGTCGTCCCGTACATCTCGGTTGGGATATTATATACGTCTATAGCATTATATATCCTAACGTAAGGCAGGCTAACATTTCGGATGTAGTATTTTACAACATTCTTGGAGTATCGGCCCCTACTTCTCGGTGGGAACATTATATACGTCTGTAACGTAACATAACCTAACCTATCCCATCTATCCACTCGTTGGCAATGTTTTACAGAATCCCGTTCGTGTCGTCCCGTACATCTCGGTTGGGATGTTATATACGTCTACAGCGATATATATCCTAACGTAAGGCAGGCTAACATCTCGGATGTAGTATTTTACAACATTCTTGGAGTATCGGCCCCTACTTCCGGGTGGGAACATTATATACGTCTATAACGTAACATAACCTAACCTAACCAATCTAGCCCCTCGCTGGTAATGTTTTACAGAATCCCGTTCGTGTCGTCCCGTACATCTCTGTTGGATATTATATACGTCTATAGCGTTATATATCCTAACCTAAGGCAGGCTAACATCTCGGATGCAGCATTTTACAACATTCCTAGCGTATCGGCTCTACTTCTCGGCGGGAACATTATACACGTCTATAACGTAGCATAACCTAACCTAACCCATCTAGCCCCTCGCTGGTAATGTTTTGCAGAATCCCGTTCCTGTCGTCCCGTACATCTCGGTTGGATGTTATATACGTCTACAGCGATATATATCCTAACGTAAGGCAGGCTAACATCTCGGATGCAGTATTTTACAACATTCCTGGCGTATCGGCTCTACTTCTCGGTGGCAACATTATACACGTCTATAACGTAACATAACCTAACATAACCCATCTAGCCCCTCGCTGGTGATGTTTTACAGAATCCCGTTTATGTCGTCCCGTACATCTCGGTTGGGATGTTATATACGTCTACAGCGATATATATCCTAACGTAAGGCAGGCGAACATCTCGGATGTAGTATTTTACAACATTCTTGGAGTATCGGCCCCTACTTCCGGGTGGGAACATTATATACGTCTATAACGTAACATAACCTAACCTAACCAATCTAGCCCCTCGCTCGTAATGTTTTACAGAATCCCGTTCGTGTCGTCCCGTACATCTCTGTTGGATATTATATACGTCTATAGCGTTATATATCCTAACCTAAGGCAGGCTAACACCTCGGATGCAGCATTTTACAACATTCCTAGCGTATCGGCTCTACTTCTCGGCGGGAACATTATACACGTCTATAACGTAGCATAACCTAACATAACCCATCTAGCCCCTCGCTGGTAATGTTTTGCAGAATCCCGTTCCTGTCGTCCCGTACGTCTCGGATGGGACATTATAAACTTCTACAGCGTTATATATCCTAACCTGAGGCAGGCTAACATCTCGGATGCAGTATTTTACAACATTCCTCGCGTATCGGCCCATACTTCTCGGTGGAAGCATTATATAGGTCTATAACGTAACATAACCTAACCTAACACATCTAGCCCCTCGCTGGTAATGTTTTACAGAATCCCGTTCGTGTCGTCCCGTACGTCTCGGATGGGACATTAAATACGTCTACAGCGTTATATTTCCTAACGTAAGGCAGGCTAACATCTCGGATGTAGTCTTTTACAACATTCTTGGAGTATCGGCCCATACTTCTCGGTGGGAACATTATATACATCTATAAAGTAACATAACCTAACCTAACCCATCTAGCCCCTCGTTGGCAATGTTTTACAGAATCCCGTTCCTGTCGTCCCGTACATCTCGGATGGGATATTATATACGTCTATAGCGTTATATATCTTAACCTAAGGCAGGCTAACATCTCGGATGCAGTATTTTACAACATTCCTGGCGTATCGGCTCTACTTCTCGGTGGGAACATTATACACGTCTATAACGTAACATAACCTAACCTAACCCATCTAGCCCCTCGCTGGTAATGTTTTACAGAATCCCGTTCCTGTCGTCCCGTACATCTCGGTTGGGATGTTATATACGTCTACAGCGATATATATCCTAACGTAAGGCAGGCTAATATCTCGGATGTAGTATTTTACAACATTCTTGGAGTATCGGCCCCTACTTCTCGGTGGGAACATTATATACGTCTGTAACGTAACATAACCGAACGTATCCCATCTAGCCCCTCGTTGGCAATGTTTTACAGAATCCCGTTCGTGTCGTCCCGTACATCTCGGTTGGGATGTTATATACGTCTACAGCGATATATATCCTAACGTAAGGCAGGCTAACATCTCGGATGTGGTATTTTACAACATTCTTGGAGTATCGGCCCCTACTTCTCGGTGGGAACATTATATACGTCTGTAACGTAACATAACCTAACCTATCCCATCTAGCCCCTCGTTGGCAATGTTTTACAGAATCCCGTTCGTGTTGTCCCGTACATCTCGGTTGGGATATTATGTACGTCTACAGCGATACATATCCTAACCTAAGGCAGGCTAACTTCTCGGATATAGTATTTTACAACATTCCTGTAGGATCAGCCTCTACTTCTCGGTGGGAACATTATACACGTCTATAACGTAACATAACCTAACCTATCCCATCTAGCCCCTCGTTTGCAATGTTTTACAGAATCCGGTTCGTGTCGTCCCGTACATCTTGGTTGGGATATTATATACGTCTACAGCGATATATATCCTAACCTAAGGCAGGCTAATTTCTCGGATATATTATTTTACAACATTTCTGTAGGATCGGCCCCTACTTCTCGGTGGGAACATTATATACGTCTGTAACGTAACATAACCTAACCTATCCCATCTAGCCCCTCGTTTGCAATGTTTTACAGAATCCCGTTCGTGTCGTCCCGTACATCTCGGTTGGGATATTATATACGTCTATAGCGTTATATATCCTAACCTAAGGCAGGCTAACATCTCGGATGCAGCATTTTACAACATTCCTAGCGTATCGGCTCTACTTCTCGGTGGGAACATTATACACGTCTATAACGTAACATAACCTAACCTAACCCATCTAGCCCCTCGCTGGTAATGTTTTGCAGAATCCCGTTCCTGTCGTCCCGTACATCTCGGTTGGATGTTATATACGTCTACAGCGATATATATCCTAACGTAAGGCAGGCTAACATCTCGGATGCAGTATTTTACAACATTCCTGGCGTATCGGCTCTACTTCTCGGTGGCAACATTATACACGTCTATAACGTAACATAACCTAACCTAACCCATCTAGCCCCTCGCTGGTGATGTTTCACAAAATCCCGTTTATGTCGTCCCGTACATCTCGGTTGGGATGTTATATACGTCTACAGCGATATATATCCTAACTTAAGGCAGGCTAACATCTCGGATGTAGTATTTTACAACATTCTTGGAGTATCGGCCCCTACTTCTCGGTGGGAACATTATATACGTCTATAACGTAACATAACCTAACCTAACCCATCTAGCCCCTCGCTGGTAATGTTTTACAGAATCCCGTTCCTGTCGTCCCGTACGTCTCGGATAGGACATTATATACGTCTACAGCGTTATATATCCTAACGTAAGGCAGGCTAACATCTCGGATGTAGTATTTTACAACATTCTTGGAGTATCGGCCCCTACTTCCGGGTGGGAACATTATATACGTCTATAACGTAACATAACCTAACCTAACCAATCTAGCCCCTCGCTGGTAATGTTTTGCAGAATCCCGTTCCTGTCGTCCCGTACGTCTCGGATGGGACATTATAATCTTCTACAGCGTTATATATCCTAACCTAAGGCAGGCTAACATCTCGGTTGCAGTATTTTACAACATTCCTAGCGTATCGGCTCTACTTCTCGGCGGGAACATTATACACGTCTATAACGCAGCATAACCTAACCTAACCCATTTGGCCCCTCGCTGGTAATGTTTTGCAGAATCCCGTTCCTGTCGTCCCGTACATCTCGGTTGGGATGTTATATACGTCTACAGCGATATATATCCTAACGTAAGGCAGGCTAACATCTCGGATGCAGTATTTTACAACATTCCTGGCGTATCGGCTCTACTTCTCGGTGGCAACATTATACACGTCTATAACGTAACATAACCTAACCTAACCCATCTAGCCCCTCGCTGGTGATGTTTTACAGAATGCCGTTTATGTCGTCCCGTACATCTCGGTTGGGATGCTATATACGTCTACAGCGATATATATCCTAACGTAAGGCAGGCTAACATCTCGGATGTAGTATTTTACAACATTCTTGGAGTATCGGCCCCTACTTCTCGGTGGGAACATTATATACGTCTATAACGTAACATAACCTAACCTAACCCATCTAGCCCCTCGCTGGTAATGTTTTGCAGAATCCCGTTCCTGTCGTCCCGTACGTCTCGAATGGGACATTATATACGTCTAAAGCGTTATACATCCTAACGTAAGGCAGGCTAACATCTCGGATGTAGTATTTTACAACATTCTTGGAGTATCGGCTCTACTTCTCGGTGGGAACATTATACACGTCTATAACGTAACATAACCTAACCTAACACATCTAGCCCCTCGCTGGTAATGTTTTACAGAATCCCGTTCGTGTCGTCCCGTACGTCTCGGATGGGACATTAAATACGTCTACAGCGTTATATTTCCTAACGTAAGGCAGGCTAACATCTCGGATGTAGTCTTTTACAACATTCTTGGAGTATCGGCCCATACGTCTCGGTGGGAACATTATATACATCTATAAAGTAACATAACCTAACCTAACCCATCTAGCCCCTCGTTGGCAATGTTTTACAGAATCCCGTTCCTGTCGTCCCGTACATCTCGGATGGGATATTATATACGTCTATAGCGTTATATATCTTAACCTAAGGCAGGCTAACATCTCGGATGCAGTATTTTACAACATTCCTGGCGTATCGGCTCTACTTCTCGGTGGGAACATTATACACGTCTATAACGTAACATAACCTAACCTAACCCATCTAGCCCCTCGCTGGTAATGTTTTACAGAATCCCGTTCCTGTCGTCCCGTACATCTCGGTTGGGATGTTATATACGTCTACAGCGATATATATCCTAACGTAAGGCAGGCTAATATCTCGGATGTAGTATTTTACAACATTCTTGGAGTATCGGCCCCTACTTCTCGGTGGGAACATTATATACGTCTGTAACGTAACATAACCGAACGTATCCCATCTAGCCCCTCGTTGGCAATGTTTTACAGAATCCCGTTCGTGTCGTCCCGTACATCTCGGTTGGGATGTTATATACGTCTACAGCGATATATATCCTAACGTAAGGCAGGCTAACATCTCGGATGTGGTATTTTACAACATTCTTGGAGTATCGGCCCCTACTTCTCGGTGGGAACATTATATACGTCTGTAACGTAACATAACCTAACCTATCCCATCTAGCCCCTCGTTGGCAATGTTTTACAGAATCCCGTTCGTGTTGTCCCGTACATCTCGGTTGGGATATTATATACGTCTACAGCGATACATATCCTAACCTAAGGCAGGCTAACTTCTCGGATATAGTATTTTACAACATTCCTGTAGGATCAGCCTCTACTTCTCGGTGGGAACATTATACACGTCTATAACGTAACATAACCTAACCTATCCCATCTAGCCCCTCGTTTGCAATGTTTTACAGAATCCCGTTCGTGTCGTCCCGTACATCTTGGTTGGGATATTATATACGTCTACAGCGATATATATCCTAACCTAAGGCAGGCTAATTTCTCGGATATATTATTTTACAACATTTCTGTAGGATCGGCCCCTACTTCTCGGTGGGAACATTATATACGTCTGTAACGTAACATAACCTAACCTATCCCATCTAGCCCCTCGTTTGCAATGTTTTACAGAATCCCGTTCGTGTCGTCCCGTACATCTCGGTTGGGATATTATATACGTCTATAGCGTTATATATCCTAACCTAAGGCAGGCTAACATCTCGGATGCAGCATTTTACAACATTCCTAGCGTATCGGCTCTACTTCTCGGTGGGAACATTATACACGTCTATAACGTAACATAACCTAACCTAACCCATCTAGCCCCTCGCTGGTAATGTTTTGCAGAATCCCGTTCCTGTCGTCCCGTACATCTCGGTTGGATGTTATATACGTCTACAGCGTTATATATCCTAACGTAAGGCAGGCTAACATCTCGGATGTAGTATTTTACAACATTCTTGGAGTATCGGCCCCTACTTCCGGGTGGGAACATTATATACGTCTATAACGTAACATAACCTAACCTAACCAATCTAGCCCCTCGCTGGTAATGTTTTGCAGAATCCCGTTCCTGTCGTCCCGTACGTCTCGGATGGGACATTATAATCTTCTACAGCGTTATATATCCTAACCTAAGGCAGGCTAACATCTCGGTTGCAGTATTTTACAACATTCCTAGCGTATCGGCTCTACTTCTCGGCGGGAACATTATACACGTCTATAACGCAGCATAACCTAACCTAACCCATCTAGCCCCTCGCTGGTAATGTTTTGCAGAATCCCGTTCCTGTCGTCCCGTACATCTCGGTTGGGATGTTATATACGTCTACAGCGATATATATCCTAACGTAAGGCAGGCTAACATCTCGGATGCAGTATTTTACAACATTCCTGGCGTATCGGCTCTACTTCTCGGTGGCAACATTATACACGTCTATAACGTAACATAACCTAACCTAACCCATCTAGCCCCTCGCTGGTGATGTTTTACAGAATGCCGTTTATGTCGTCCCGTACATCTCGGTTGGGATGCTATATACGTCTACAGCGATATATATCCTAACGTAAGGCAGGCTAACATCTCGGATGTAGTATTTTACAACATTCTTGGAGTATCGGCCCCTACTTCTCGGTGGGAACATTATATACGTCTATAACGTAACATAACCTAATCTAACCCATCTAGCACCTCGCTGGTAATATTTTACAGAATCCCGCTCGTGTCGTCCCGTACATCTCGGTTGGGATATTATATACGTCTATAGCATTATATATCCTAACGTAAGGCAGGCTAACATTTCGGATGTAGTATTTTACAACATTCTTGGAGTATCGGCCCCCACTTCCGGGTGGGAACATTATATACGTCTATAACGTAACATAACCTAACCTAACCAATCTAGCCCCTCGCTGGTAATGTTTTGCAGAATCCCGTTCCTGTCGTCCCGTACGTCTCGGATGGGACATTATAATCTTCTACAGCGTTATATATCCTAACCTAAGGCAGGCTAACATCTCGGTTGCAGTATTTTACAACATTCCTAGCGTATCGGCTCTACTTCTCGGCGGGAACATTATACACGTCTATAACGCAGCATAACCTAACCTAACCCATCTAGCCCCTCGCTGGTAATGTTTTGCAGAATCCCGTTCCTGTCGTCCCGTACATCTCGGTTGGGATGTTATATACGTCTACAGCGATATATATCCTAACGTAAGGCAGGCTAACATCTCGGATGCAGTATTTTACAACATTCCTGGCGTATCGGCTCTACTTCTCGGTGGCAACATTATACACGTCTATAACGTAACATAACCTAACCTAACCCATCTAGCCCCTCGCTGGTAATGTTTTACAGAATGCCGTTTATGTCGTCCCGTACATCTCGGTTGGGATGCTATATACGTCTACAGCGATATATATCCTAACGTAAGGCAGGCTAACATCTCGGATGTAGTATTTTACAACATTCTTGGAGTATCGGCCCCTACTTCTCGGTGGGAACATTATATACGTCTATAACGTAACATAACCTAATCTAACCCATCTAGCACCTCGCTGGTAATATTTTACAGAATCCCGCTCGTGTCGTCCCTTACATCTCGGTTGGGATATTATATACGTCTATAGCATTATATATCCTAACGTAAGGCAGGCTAACATTTCGGATGTAGTATTTTACAACATTCTTGGAGTATCGGCCCCTACTTCTCGGTGGGAACATTATATACGTCTGTAACGTAACATAACCTAACCTATCCCATCTATCCACTCGTTGGCAATGTTTTACAGAATCCCGTTCGTGTCGTCCCGTACATCTCGGTTGGGATGTTATATACGTCTACAGCGATATATATCCTAACGTAAGGCAGGCTAACATCTCGGATGTAGTATTTTTCAACATTCTTGGAGTATCGGCCCCTACTTCCGGGTGGGAACATTATATACGTCTATAACGTAACATAACCTAACCTAACCAATCTAGCCCCTCGCTGGTAATGTTTTACAGAATCCCGTTCGTGTCGTCCCGTACATCTCTGTTGGATATTATATACGTCTATAGCGTTATATATCCTAACCTAAGGCAGGCTAACATCTCGGATGCAGCATTTTACAACATTCCTAGCGTATCGGCTCTACTTCTCGGCGGGAACATTATATACGTCTATAACGTAGCATAACCTAACCTAACCCATCTAGCCCCTCGCTGGTAATGTTTTGCAGAATCCCGTTCCTGTCGTCCCGTACATCTCGGTTGGGATGTTATATACCTCGACAGCGATATATATCCTAACGTAAGGCAGGCTAACATCTCGGATGCAGTATTTTACAACATTCCTGGCGTATCGGCTCTACTTCTCGGTGGCAACATTATACACGTCTATAACGTAACATAACCTAACATAACCCATCTAGCCCCTCGCTGGTGATGTTTTACAGAATCCCGTTTATGTCGTTCCGTACATCTCGGTTGGGATGTTATATACGTCTACAGCGATATATATCCTAACGTAAGGCAGGCGAACATCTCGGATGTAGTATTTTACAACATTCTTGGAGTATCGGCCCCTACTTCCGGGTGGGAACATTATATACGTCTATAACGTAACATAACCTAACCTAACCAATCTAGCCCCTCGCTCGTAATGTTTTACAGAATCCCGTTCGTGTCGTCCCGTACATCTCTGTTGGATATTATATACGTCTATAGCGTTATATATCCTAACCTAAGGCAGGCTAACACCTCGGATGCAGCATTTTACAACATTCCTAGCGTATCGGCTCTACTTCTCGGCGGGAACATTATACACGTCTATAACGTAGCATAACCTAACATAACCCATCTAGCCCCTCGCTGGTAATGTTTTGCAGAATCCCGTTCCTGTCGTCCCGTACGTCTCGGATGGGACATTATAATCTTCTACAGCGTTATATATCCTAACCTAAGGCAGGCTAACATCTCGGTTGCAGTATTTTACAACATTCCTAGCGTATCGGCTCTACTTCTCGGCGGGAACATTATACACGTCTATAACGCAGCATAACCTAACCTAACCCATCTAGCCCCTCGCTGGTAATGTTTTGCAGAATCCCGTTCCTGTCGTCCCGTACATCTCGGTTGGGATGTTATATACGTCTACAGCGATATATATCCTAACGTAAGGCAGGCTAACATCTCGGATGCAGTATTTTACAACATTCCTGGCGTATCGGCTCTACTTCTCGGTGGCAACATTATACACGTCTATAACGTAACATAACCTAACCTAACCCATCTAGCCCCTCGCTGGTGATGTTTTACAGAATCCCGTTTATGTCGTCCCGTACATCTCGGTTGGGATGTTATATACGTCTACAGCGATATATATCCTAAAGTAAGGCAGGCTAACATCTCGGATGTAGTATTTTACAACATTCTTGGAGTATCGGCCCCTACTTCTCGGTGGGAACATTATATACGTCTATAACGTAACATAACCTAACCTAACCCATCTAGCACCTCGCTGGTAATGTTTTGCAGAATCCCGTTCCTGTCGTCCCGTACGTCTCGAATGGGACATTATATACGTCTAAAGCGTTATACATCCTAACGTAAGGCAGGCTAACATCTCGGATGTAGTATTTTACAACATTCTTGGAGTATCGGCCCCTACTTCCGGGTGGGAACATTATATACGTCTATAAAGTAACATAACCTAACCTAACCCATCTAGCCCCTCGCTGGTAATGTTTTGCAGAATCCCGTTCCTGTCGTCCCGTACATCTCGGTTGGGATGTTATATACGTCTACAGCGATATATATCCTAACGTAAGGCAGGCTAACATCTCGGATGCAGTATTTTACAACATTCCTGGCGTATCGGCTCTACTTCTCGGTGGCAACATTATACACGTCTATAACGTAACATAACCTAACCTAACCCATCTAGCCCCTCGCTGGTGATGTTTTACAGAATCCCGTTTATGTCGTCCCGTACATCTCGGTTGGGATGTTATATACGTCTACAGCGATATATATCCTAAAGTAAGGCAGGCTAACATCTCGGATGTAGTATTTTACAACATTCTTGGAGTATCGGCCCCTACTTCTCGGTGGGAACATTATATACGTCTATAACGTAACATAACCTAACCTAACCCATCTAGCCCCTCGCTGGTAATGTTTTGCAGAATCCCGTTCCTGTCGTCCCGTACGTCTCGAATGGGACATTATATACGTCTAAAGCGTTATACATCCTAACGTAAGGCAGGCTAACATCTCGGATGTAGTATTTTACAACATTCTTGGAGTATCGGCCCCTACTTCCGGGTGGGAACATTATATACGTCTATAAAGTAACATAACCTAACCTAACCCATCTAGCCCCTCGCTGGTAATGTTTTACAGAATCCCGTTCCTGTCGTCCCGTACGTCTCGGATGGGACATTATAAACTTCTACAGCGTTATATATCCTAACCTGAGGCAGGCTAACATCTCGGATGCAGTATTTTACAACATTCCTCGCGTATCGGCCCATACTTCTCGGTGGAAGCATTATATAGGTCTATAACGTAACATAACCTAACCTAACACATCTAGCCCCTCGCTGGTAATGTTTTACAGAATCCCGTTCGTGTCGTCCCGTACGTCTCGGATGGGACATTAAATACGTCTACAGCGTTATATTTCCTAACGTAAGGCAGGCTAACATCTCGGATGTAGTCTTTTACAACATTCTTGGAGTATCGGCCCATACTTCTCGGTGGGAACATTATATACATCTATAAAGTAACATAACCTAACCTAACCCATCTAGCCCCTCGTTGGCAATGTTTTACAGAATCCCGTTCCTGTCGTCCCGTACATCTCGGATGGGATATTATATACGTCTATAGCGTTATATATCTTAACCTAAGGCAGGCTAACATCTCGGATGCAGTATTTTACAACATTCCTGGCGTATCGGCTCTACTTCTCGGTGGGAACATTATACACGTCTATAACGTAACATAACCTAACCTAACCCATCTAGCCCCTCGCTGGTAATGTTTTACAGAATCCCGTTCCTGTCGTCCCGTACATCTCGGTTGGGATGTTATATACGTCTACAGCGATATATATCCTAACGTAAGGCAGGCTAATATCTCGGATGTAGTATTTTACAACATTCTTGGAGTATCGGCCCCTACTTCTCGGTGGGAACATTATATACGTCTGTAACGTAACATAACCGAACCTATCCCATCTAGCCCCTCGTTGGCAATGTTTTACAGAATCCCGTTCGTGTCGTCCCGTACATCTCGGTTGGGATGTTATATACGTCTACAGCGATATATATCCTAACCTAAGGCAGGCTAATTTCTCGGATATATTATTTTACAACATTTCTGTAGGATCGGCCCCTACTTCTCGGTGGGAACATTATATACGTCTGTAACGTAACATAACCTAACCTATCCCATCTAGCCCCTCGTTTGCAATGTTTTACAGAATCCCGTTCGTGTCGTCCCGTACATCTCGGTTGGGATATTATATACGTCTATAGCGTTATATATCCTAACCTAAGGCAGGCTAACATCTCGGATGCAGCATTTTACAACATTCCTAGCGTATCGGCTCTACTTCTCGGTGGGAACATTATATACGTCTATAACGTAACATAACCTAACCTAACCAATCTAGCCCCTCGCTGGTAATGTTTTGCAGAATCCCGTTCCTGTCGTCCCGTACGTCTCGGATGGGACATTATAATCTTCTACAGCGTTATATATCCTAACCTAAGGCAGGCTAACATCTCGGTTGCAGTATTTTACAACATTCCTAGCGTATCGGCTCTACTTCTCGGCGGGAACATTATACACGTCTATAACGCAGCATAACCTAACCTAACCCATCTAGCCCCTCGCTGGTAATGTTTTGCAGAATCCCGTTCCTGTCGTCCCGTACATCTCGGTTGGGATGTTATATACGTCTACAGCGATATATATCCTAACGTAAGGCAGGCTAACATCTCGGATGCAGTATTTTACAACATTCCTGGCGTATCGGCTCTACTTCTCGGTGGCAACATTATACACGTCTATAACGTAACATAACCTAACCTAACCCATCTAGCCCCTCGCTGGTAATGTTTTACAGAATGCCGTTTATGTCGTCCCGTACATCTCGGTTGGGATGCTATATACGTCTACAGCGATATATATCCTAACGTAAGGCAGGCTAACATCTCGGATGTAGTATTTTACAACATTCTTGGAGTATCGGCCCCTACTTCTCGGTGGGAACATTATATACGTCTATAACGTAACATAACCTAATCTAACCCATCTAGCACCTCGCTGGTAATATTTTACAGAATCCCGCTCGTGTCGTCCCTTACATCTCGGTTGGGATATTATATACGTCTATAGCATTATATATCCTAACGTAAGGCAGGCTAACATTTCGGATGTAGTATTTTACAACATTCTTGGAGTATCGGCCCCTACTTCTCGGTGGGAACATTATATACGTCTGTAACGTAACATAACCTAACCTATCCCATCTATCCACTCGTTGGCAATGTTTTACAGAATCCCGTTCGTGTCGTCCCGTACATCTCGGTTGGGATGTTATATACGTCTACAGCGATATATATCCTAACGTAAGGCAGGCTAACATCTCGGATGTAGTATTTTTCAACATTCTTGGAGTATCGGCCCCTACTTCCGGGTGGGAACATTATATACGTCTATAACGTAACATAACCTAACCTAACCAATCTAGCCCCTCGCTGGTAATGTTTTACAGAATCCCGTTCGTGTCGTCCCGTACATCTCTGTTGGATATTATATACGTCTATAGCGTTATATATCCTAACCTAAGGCAGGCTAACATCTCGGATGCAGCATTTTACAACATTCCTAGCGTATCGGCTCTACTTCTCGGCGGGAACATTATATACGTCTATAACGTAGCATAACCTAACCTAACCCATCTAGCCCCTCGCTGGTAATGTTTTGCAGAATCCCGTTCCTGTCGTCCCGTACATCTCGGTTGGGATGTTATATACCTCGACAGCGATATATATCCTAACGTAAGGCAGGCTAACATCTCGGATGCAGTATTTTACAACATTCCTGGCGTATCGGCTCTACTTCTCGGTGGCAACATTATACACGTCTATAACGTAACATAACCTAACATAACCCATCTAGCCCCTCGCTGGTGATGTTTTACAGAATCCCGTTTATGTCGTCCCGTACATCTCGGTTGGGATGTTATATACGTCTACAGCGATATATATCCTAACGTAAGGCAGGCGAACATCTCGGATGTAGTATTTTACAACATTCTTGGAGTATCGGCCCCTACTTCCGGGTGGGAACATTATATACGTCTATAACGTAACATAACCTAACCTAACCAATCTAGCCCCTCGCTCGTAATGTTTTACAGAATCCCGTTCGTGTCGTCCCGTACATCTCTGTTGGATATTATATACGTCTATAGCGTTATATATCCTAACCTAAGGCAGGCTAACACCTCGGATGCAGCATTTTACAACATTCCTAGCGTATCGGCTCTACTTCTCGGCGGGAACATTATACACGTCTATAACGTAGCATAACCTAACATAACCCATCTAGCCCCTCGCTGGTAATGTTTTGCAGAATCCCGTTCCTGTCGTCCCGTACGTCTCGGATGGGACATTATAATCTTCTACAGCGTTATATATCCTAACCTAAGGCAGGCTAACATCTCGGTTGCAGTATTTTACAACATTCCTAGCGTATCGGCTCTACTTCTCGGCGGGAACATTATACACGTCTATAACGCAGCATAACCTAACCTAACCCATCTAGCCCCTCGCTGGTAATGTTTTGCAGAATCCCGTTCCTGTCGTCCCGTACATCTCGGTTGGGATGTTATATACGTCTACAGCGATATATATCCTAACGTAAGGCAGGCTAACATCTCGGATGCAGTATTTTACAACATTCCTGGCGTATCGGCTCTACTTCTCGGTGGCAACATTATACACGTCTATAACGTAACATAACCTAACCTAACCCATCTAGCCCCTCGCTGGTGATGTTTTACAGAATCCCGTTTATGTCGTCCCGTACATCTCGGTTGGGATGTTATATACGTCTACAGCGATATATATCCTAAAGTAAGGCAGGCTAACATCTCGGATGTAGTATTTTACAACATTCTTGGAGTATCGGCCCCTACTTCTCGGTGGGAACATTATATACGTCTATAACGTAACATAACCTAACCTAACCCATCTAGCCCCTCGCTGGTAATGTTTTGCAGAATCCCGTTCCTGTCGTCCCGTACGTCTCGAATGGGACATTATATACGTCTAAAGCGTTATACATCCTAACGTAAGGCAGGCTAACATCTCGGATGTAGTATTTTACAACATTCTTGGAGTATCGGCCCCTACTTCCGGGTGGGAACATTATATACGTCTATAAAGTAACATAACCTAACCTAACCCATCTAGCCCCTCGCTGGTAATGTTTTGCAGAATCCCGTTCCTGTCGTCCCGTACATCTCGGTTGGGATGTTATATACGTCTACAGCGATATATATCCTAACGTAAGGCAGGCTAACATCTCGGATGCAGTATTTTACAACATTCCTGGCGTATCGGCTCTACTTCTCGGTGGCAACATTATACACGTCTATAACGTAACATAACCTAACCTAACCCATCTAGCCCCTCGCTGGTGATGTTTTACAGAATCCCGTTTATGTCGTCCCGTACATCTCGGTTGGGATGTTATATACGTCTACAGCGATATATATCCTAAAGTAAGGCAGGCTAACATCTCGGATGTAGTATTTTACAACATTCTTGGAGTATCGGCCCCTACTTCTCGGTGGGAACATTATATACGTCTATAACGTAACATAACCTAACCTAACCCATCTAGCCCCTCGCTGGTAATGTTTTGCAGAATCCCGTTCCTGTCGTCCCGTACGTCTCGAATGGGACATTATATACGTCTAAAGCGTTATACATCCTAACGTAAGGCAGGCTAACATCTCGGATGTAGTATTTTACAACATTCTTGGAGTATCGGCCCCTACTTCCGGGTGGGAACATTATATACGTCTATAAAGTAACATAACCTAACCTAACCCATCTAGCCCCTCGCTGGTAATGTTTTACAGAATCCCGTTCCTGTCGTCCCGTACGTCTCGGATGGGACATTATAAACTTCTACAGCGTTATATATCCTAACCTGAGGCAGGCTAACATCTCGGATGCAGTATTTTACAACATTCCTCGCGTATCGGCCCATACTTCTCGGTGGAAGCATTATATAGGTCTATAACGTAACATAACCTAACCTAACACATCTAGCCCCTCGCTGGTAATGTTTTACAGAATCCCGTTCGTGTCGTCCCGTACGTCTCGGATGGGACATTAAATACGTCTACAGCGTTATATTTCCTAACGTAAGGCAGGCTAACATCTCGGATGTAGTCTTTTACAACATTCTTGGAGTATCGGCCCATACTTCTCGGTGGGAACATTATATACATCTATAAAGTAACATAACCTAACCTAACCCATCTAGCCCCTCGTTGGCAATGTTTTACAGAATCCCGTTCCTGTCGTCCCGTACATCTCGGATGGGATATTATATACGTCTATAGCGTTATATATCTTAACCTAAGGCAGGCTAACATCTCGGATGCAGTATTTTACAACATTCCTGGCGTATCGGCTCTACTTCTCGGTGGGAACATTATACACGTCTATAACGTAACATAACCTAACCTAACCCATCTAGCCCCTCGCTGGTAATGTTTTACAGAATCCCGTTCCTGTCGTCCCGTACATCTCGGTTGGGATGTTATATACGTCTACAGCGATATATATCCTAACGTAAGGCAGGCTAATATCTCGGATGTAGTATTTTACAACATTCTTGGAGTATCGGCCCCTACTTCTCGGTGGGAACATTATATACGTCTGTAACGTAACATAACCGAACCTATCCCATCTAGCCCCTCGTTGGCAATGTTTTACAGAATCCCGTTCGTGTCGTCCCGTACATCTCGGTTGGGATGTTATATACGTCTACAGCGATATATATCCTAACGTAAGGCAGGCTAACATCTCGGATGTGGTATTTTACAACATTCTTGGAGTATCGGCCCCTACTTCTCGGTGGGAACATTATATACGTCTGTAACGTAACATAACCTAACCTATCCCATCTAGCCCCTCGTTGGCAATGTTTTACAGAATCCCGTTCGTGTTGTCCCGTACATCTCGGTTGGGATATTATATACGTCTACAGCGATACATATCCTAACCTAAGGCAGGCTAACTTCTCGGATATAGTATTTTACAACATTCCTGTAGGATCAGCCTCTACTTCTCGGTGGGAACGTTATACACGTCTATAACGTAACATAACCTAACCTATCCCATCTAGCCCCTCGTTTGCAATGTTTTACAGAATCCCGTTCGTGTCGTCCCGTACATCTTGGTTGGGATATTATATACGTCTACAGCGATATATATCCTAACCTAAGGCAGGCTAATTTCTCGGATATATTATTTTACAACATTTCTGTAGGATCGGCCCCTACTTCTCGGTGGGAACATTATATACGTCTGTAACGTAACATAACCTAACCTATCCCATCTAGCCCCTCGTTTGCAATGTTTTACAGAATCCCGTTCGTGTCGTCCCGTACATCTCGGTTGGGATATTATATACGTCTATAGCGTTATATATCCTAACCTAAGGCAGGCTAACATCTCGGATGCAGCATTTTACAACATTCCTAGCGTATCGGCTCTACTTCTCGGTGGGAACATTATACACGTCTATAACGTAACATAACCTAACCTAACCCATCTAGCCCCTCGCTGGTAATGTTTTGCAGAATCCCGTTCCTGTCGTCCCGTACATCTCGGTTGGATGTTATATACGTCTACAGCGATATATATCCTAACGTAAGGCAGGCTAACATCTCGGATGTAGTATTTTACAACATTCTTGGAGTATCGGCTCCTACTTCTCGGTCGGAACATTATATACGTCTGTAACGTAACATAACCTAACCTATCCCATCTAGCCCCTCGTTTGCAATGTTTTACAGAATCCCGTTCGTGTCGTCCCGTACGTCTCGGATAGAACATTATATACGTCTACAGCGTTATATATCCTAACGTAAGGCAGGCTAACATCTCGGATGTAGTATTTTACAACATTCTTGCTGTATCGGCCCCTACTTCCGGGTGGGAACATTATATACGTCTATAACGTAACATAACCTAACCTAACCAATCTAGCCCCTCGCTCGTAATGTTTTACAGAATCCCGTTAGTGTCGTCCCGTACATCTCTGTTGGATATTATATACGTCTATAGCGTTATATATCCTAACCTAAGGCAGGCTAACACCTCGGATGCAGCATTTTACAACATTCCTAGCGTATCGGCTCTACTTCTCGGCGGGAACATTATACACGTCTATAACGTAGCATAACCTAACATAACCCATCTAGCCCCTCGCTGGTAATGTTTTGCAGAATCCCGTTCCTGTCGTCCCGTACGTCTCGGATGGGACATTATAATCTTCTACAGCGTTATATATCCTAACCTAAGGCAGGCTAACATCTCGGTTGCAGTATTTTACAACATTCCTAGCGTATCGGCTCTACTTCTCGGCGGGAACATTATACACGTCTATAACGCAGCATAACCTAACCTAACCCATCTAGCCCCTCGCTGGTAATGTTTTGCAGAATCCCGTTCCTGTCGTCCCGTACATCTCGGTTGGGATGTTATATACGTCTACAGCGATATATATCCTAACGTAAGGCAGGCTAACATCTCGGATGCAGTATTTTACAACATTCCTGGCGTATCGGCTCTACTTCTCGGTGGCAACATTATACACGTCTATAACGTAACATAACCTAACCTAACCCATCTAGCCCCTCGCTGGTGATGTTTTACAGAATCCCGTTTATGTAGTCCCGTACATCTCGGTTGGGATGTTATATACGTCTACAGCGATATATATCCTAAAGTAAGGCAGGCTAACATCTCGGATGTAGTATTTTACAACATTCTTGGAGTATCGGCCCCTACTTCTCGGTGGGAACATTATATACGTCTATAACGTAACATAACCTAACCTAACCCATCTAGCCCCTCGCTGGTAATGTTTTGCAGAATCCCGTTCCTGTCGTCCCGTACGTCTCGAATGGGACATTATATACGTCTAAAGCGTTATACATCCTAACGTAAGGCAGGCTAACATCTCGGATGTAGTATTTTACAACATTCTTGGAGTATCGGCCCCTACTTCCGGGTGGGAACATTATATACGTCTATAAAGTAACATAACCTAACCTAACCCATCTAGCCCCTCGCTGGTAATGTTTTACAGAATCCCGTTCCTGTCGTCCCGTACGTCTCGGATGGGACATTATAAACTTCTACAGCGTTATATATCCTAACCTGAGGCAGGCTAACATCTCGGATGCAGTATTTTACAACATTCCTCGCGTATCGGCCCATACTTCTCGGTGGAAGCATTATATAGGTCTATAACGTAACATAACCTAACCTAACACATCTAGCCCCTCGCTGGTAATGTTTTACAGAATCCCGTTCGTGTCGTCCCGTACGTCTCGGATGGGACATTAAATACGTCTACAGCGTTATATTTCCTAACGTAAGGCAGGCTAACATCTCGGATGTAGTCTTTTACAACATTCTTGGAGTATCGGCCCATACTTCTCGGTGGGAACATTATATACATCTATAAAGTAACATAACCTAACCTAACCCATCTAGCCCCTCGTTGGCAATGTTTTACAGAATCCCGTTCGTGTCGTCCCGTACATCTCGGATGGGATATTATATACGTCTATAGCGTTATATATCTTAACCTAAGGCAGGCTAACATCTCGGATGCAGTATTTTACAACATTCCTGGCGTATCGGCTCTACTTCTCGGTGGGAACATTATACACGTCTATAACGTAACATAACCTAACCTAACCCATCTAGCCCCTCGCTGGTAATGTTTTGCAGAATCCCGTTCCTGTCGTCCCGTACATCTCGGTTGGATGTTATATACGTCTACAGCGATATATATCCTAACGTAAGGCAGGCTAACATCTCGGATGTAGTATTTTACAACATTCTTGGAGTATCGGCTCCTACTTCTCGGTGGGAACATTATATACGTCTGTAACGTAACATAACCTAACCTATCCCATCTAGCCCCTCGTTTGCAATGTTTTACAGAATCCCGTTCGTGTCGTCCCGTACATCTCGGTTGGGATATTATATACGTCTACAGCGATATATATCCTAACGTAAGGCAGGCTAACATCTCGGATTTAGTATTTTACAAAATTCTTGGAGTATCGGCCCGTACTTCTCGGTGGGAACATTATATACGTCTGTAACGTAACATAACCTAACCTATCCCATCTAGCCCCTCGTTTGCAATGTTTTACAGAATCCCATTCGTGTCGTCCCGTACATCTCGGTTGGGATATTATATACGTCTACAGCGATATATATCCTAACCTAAGGCAGGCTAACTTCTCGGATATAGTATTTTACAACATTCCTGGCATATCGGCCCCTACTTCTCGGTGGGACCATTATATACGTTTATAACGTATCACAACCTAACCTAACCCATCTAGCCCCTCGCTGGTAATGTTTTACAGAATCCCGTTCGTGTCGTCCCGTACGTCTCGGTTGGGACATTATAAACGTCTACAGCGTTATATATCCTAACCTAAGGCAGGCTAACATCTCGGGCGCAGTATTTTACAACATTCCTGGCGTATCGGCCCATGCTTCTCGGTGGGAACATTATATAGGTCTATAACGTAACATAACCTAACCTAACACATCTACCCCTCGCTGGTAATGTTTTACAGAATCCCGTTCGTGTCGTCCCGTACGTCTCGGATGGGACCCTATATACGTCTACAGCGATATATATCCTAACCTAAGGCAGGCTAATTTCTCGGATATATTATTTTACAACATTTCTGTAGGATCGGCCTCTACTTCTCGGTGTCAACATTATACACGTCTATAACGTAACATAACCTAACCTAACCCATCTAGCCCCTCGCTGGTAATGTTTTACAGAATCCCGTTCGTGTCGTCCCGTACATCTCGGTTGGGATATTATATACGTCTATAGCGTTATTTATCCTAACCTAAGGCAGGCTAACATCTCGGATGTAGTATTTTACAACATTCTTGGAGTATCGGCTCCTACTTCTCGGTGGGAACATTATATACGTCTGTAACGTAACATAACCTAACCTATCCCATCTAGCCCCTCGTTTGCAATGTTTTACAGAATCCCGTTCGTGTCGTCCCGTACATCTCGGTTGGGATATTATATACGTCTACAGCGATATATATCCTAACGTAAGGCAGGCTAACATCTCGGATTTAGTATTTTACAAAATTCTTGGAGTATCGGCCCGTACTTCTCGGTGGGAACATTATATACGTCTGTAACGTAACATAACCTAACCTATCCCATCTAGCCCCTCGTTTGCAATGTTTTACAGAATCCCATTCGTGTCGTCCCGTACATCTCGGTTGGGATATTATATACGTCTACAGCGATATATATCCTAACCTAAGGCAGGCTAACTTCTCGGATATAGTATTTTACAACATTCCTGGCATATCGGCCCCTACTTCTCGGTGGGACCATTATATACGTTTATAACGTATCACAACCTAACCTAACCCATCTAGCCCCTCGCTGGTAATGTTTTACAGAATCCCGTTCGTGTTGTCCCGTACGTCTCGGTTGGGACATTATAAACGTCTACAGCGTTATATATCCTAACCTAAGGCAGGCTAACATCTCGGGCGCAGTATTTTACAACATTCCTGGCGTATCGGCCCATGCTTCTCGGTGGGAACATTATATAGGTCTATAACGTAACATAACCTAACCTAACACATCTACCCCTCGCTGGTAATGTTTTACAGAATCCCGTTCGTGTCGTCCCGTACGTCTCGGATGGGACCCTATATACGTCTACAGCGATATATATCCTAACCTAAGGCAGGCTAATTTCTCGGATATATTATTTTACAACATTTCTGTAGGATCGGCCTCTACTTCTCGGTGTCAACATTATACACGTCTATAACGTAACATAACCTAACCTAACCCATCTAGCCCCTCGCTGGTAATGTTTTACAGAATCCCGTTCGTGTCGTCCCGTACATCTCGGTTGGGATATTATATACGTCTATAGCGTTATTTATCCTAACCTAAGGCAGGCTAACATCTCGGATGCAGCATTTTGCAACATTCCTAGCGTATCGGCTCTACTTCTCGGTGTCAACATTATACACGTCTATAACGTAACATAACCTAACCTAACGCATCTAGCCCCTCGCTGGTAATGTTTTACAGAATCCCGTTCGTGTCGTCCCGTACGTCTCGGTTGGAACATTATAAACGTCTACAGCGTTATATATCCTAACCTAAGGCAGGCTAACATCTCGGTTGCAGTATTTTACAACATTCCTGGCGTATCGGCCCATGCTTCTCGGTGGGAACATTATATAGGTCTATAACGTAACATAACCTAACCTAACACATCTACCCCTCGCTAGTAATGTTTTACAGAATCCCGTTCGTGTCGTCCCGTACGTCTCGGATGGGACCCTATATACGTCTACATCGATATATATATTAACGTAAGGCAGGCTAACATCTCGGATGTAGTATTTTACAACATTCTTGGAGTATCGGCCCCTACTTCGCGGTGGGAACATTATACACGTCTATAACGTAACAAAACCTAACCTAACCCATCTAGCCCCTCGCTGGTAATATTTTACAGAATCCCGTTCTTGTCGACCCGTACGACTCGGTTGGGATATTATATACGTCTATAGCGTTATATATCCTAACCTAAGGCAGGCTATCATCTCGGATGCAATATTTTACAACATTCCTGGCATATCGGCCCCTACTTCTCGGTGGGAACATTATATACGTCTATAACGTATCACAACCTAACCTAACCCATCTAGCCCCTCGCTGGTAATATTTTACAGAATCCCGTCCCTGTCTTCCCGTACGTCTCGGATGAGACATTATAAACGTCTACGGCGATATATATCCTAACCTAAGGCAGGCTAATTTCTCGGATATATTATTTTACAACATTTCTGTAGGATCGGCCTCTACTTCTCGGTGGGAACATTATATACGTCTATAACGTAACATAACCTAACCTAACCCATCTAGCCCCTCGCTGGTAATGTTTTACAGAATTCCGTTCGTGTCGTCCCGTACATCTCGGTTGGGATATTATATACGTCTATAGCGTTATATATCCTAACCTAAGGCAGGCTAACATCTCGGATGCAGCATTTTACAACATTCCTAGCGTATCGGCTCTACTTCTCGGTGGGAACATTATACACGTCTATAACGTAACATAACCTAACCTAACCCATCTAGCCCCTCGCTGGTAATGTTTTGCAGAATCCCGTTCCTGTCGTCCCGTACATCTCGGTTGGGATGTTATATACGTCTACAGCGATATATATCCTAACGTAAGGCAGGCTAACATCTCGGATGTAGTATTTTACAACATTCTTGGAGTATCGGCCCCTACTTCTCGGTGGGAACATTATATACGTCTGTAACGTAACATAACCTAACCTATCCCATCTAGCCCCTCGTTGGCAATGTTTTACAGAATTCCGTTCCTGTCGTCCCGTACATCTCGGTTGGGATGTTATATACGTCTACAGCGATATATATCCTAACGTAAGGCAGGCTAACATCTCGGATGTAGTATTTTACAACATTCCTGGCGTATCGGCCCCTACTTCACCGTGGGAACATTATACACGTCTATAACTTAACATAACCTAACCTAACCCATCTAGCCCCTCGCTGGTAATATTTTACAGAATCCCGTTCCTGTCGTCCGGTACATCTCGGTTGGGATATTATATACGACTCTAGCGTTATATACCTAACCTAAGGCAGGCTAACATCTCGGATGTAGTATTTTACAACATTCTTGGGGTATCGGCCCCTACTTCTCGGTGGGAACATTATATACGTCTGTAACGTAACACAACCTAACCTATCCCATCTAGCCCCTCGTTTGCAATGTTTTACAGAATCCCGTTCGTGTCGTCCCGTACATCTTGGTTGGGATATTATATACGTCTACAGCGATATATATCCTAACCTAAGGCAGGCTAACATCTCGGATGTAGTATTTTACAACATTCTTGGGGTATCGGCCCCTACTTCTCGGTGGGAACATTATATACGTCTGTAACGTAACATAACCTAACCTATCCCATCTAGCCCCTCGTTTGCAATGTTTTACAGAATCCCGTTCGTGTCGTCCCGTACGTCTCGGTTGGGACATTATAAACGTCTACAGCGTTATATATCCTAACCTAAGGCAGGCTAACATCTCGGTTGCAGTATTTTACAACATTCCTGGCGTATCGGCCCATGCTTCTCGGTGGGAACATTATATAGGTCTATAACGTAACATAACCTAACCTAACACATCTACCCCTCGCTGGTAATGTTTTACAGAATCCCGTTCGTGTCGTCCCGTACGTCTCGGTTGGGATATTATATACGTCTATAGCGTTATGTATCCTAACCTAAGGCAGGATAACATCTCGGTTGCAGTATTTTACAACATTCCTGGCATATCGGCCCCTACTTCTCGGTGGGACCATTATATACGTTTATAACGTATCACAACCTATCCTAACCCATCTAGCCCCTCGCTGGTAATATTTTACAGAATCCCGTCCCTGTCGTCCCGTACGTCTCGGATGAGACATTATAAACGTCTACGGCGATATATATCCTAACCTAAGGCAGGCTAATTTCTCGGATATATTATTTTACAACATTTCTGTAGGATCGGCCTCTACTTCTCGGTGGGAACATTATATACGTCTATAACGTAACATAACCTAACCTAACCCATCTAGCCCCTCGCTGGTAATGTTTTACAGAATCCCGTTCGTGTCGTCCCGTACATCTCGGTTGGGATATTATATACGTCTATAGCGTTATTTATCCTAACCTAAGGCAGGCTAACATCTCGGATGCAGCATTTTGCAACATTCCTAGCGTATCGGCTCTACTTCTCGGTGTCAACATTATACACGTCTATAACGTAACATAACCTAACCTAACGCATCTAGCCCCTCGCTGGTAATGTTTTACAGAATCCCGTTCGTGTCGTCCCGTACGTCTCGGTTGGAACATTATAAACGTCTACAGCGTTATATATCCTAACCTAAGGCAGGCTAACATCTCGGTTGCAGTATTTTACAACATTCCTGGCGTATCGGCCCATGCTTCTCGGTGGGAACATTATATAGGTCTATAACGTAACATAACCTAACCTAACACATCTACCCCTCGCTGGTAATGTTTTACAGAATCCCGTTCGTGTCGTCCCGTACGTCTCGGATGGGACCCTATATACGTCTACATCGATATATATATTAACGTAAGGCAGGCTAACATCTCGGATGTAGTATTTTACAACATTCTTGGAGTATCGGCCCCTACTTCGCGGTGGGAACATTATACACGTCTATAACGTAACAAAACCTAACCTAACCCATCTAGCCCCTCGCTGGTAATATTTTACAGAATCCCGTTCTTGTCGACCCGTACGACTCGGTTGGGATATTATATACGTCTATAGCGTTATATATCCTAACCTAAGGCAGGCTATCATCTCGGATGCAATATTTTACAACATTCCTGGCATATCGGCCCCTACTTCTCGGTGGGAACATTATATACGTCTATAAGGTATCACAACCTAACCTAACCCATCTAGCCCCTCGCTGGTAATATTTTACAGAATCCCGTCCCTGTCGTCCCGTACGTCTCGGATGAGACATTATAAACGTCTACAGCGATATATATCCTAACCTAAAGCAGGCTAACTTCTCGGATATAGTATTTTACAACATTTCTGTAGGATCGGCCTCGACTTCTCGGTGGGAAAATTATATACGTCTATAATGTAATATAATCCAACCTAACCCATCTAGCCCCTCGTTTGCAATGTTTTACAGAATCCCGTTCGTGTCGTCCCGTACATCTCGGTTGGGATATTATATACGTCTACAGCGATATATATCCTAACCTAAGGCAGGCTAACTTCTCGGATATAGTATTTTACAACATACCTGGCATATCGGCCCCTACTTCTCGGTGGGACCATTATATACGTTTATAACGTATCACAACCTATCCTAACCCATCTAGCCCCTCGCTGGTAATATTTTACAGAATCCCGTCCCTGTCGTCCCGTACGTCTCGGATGAGACATTATAAACGTCTACGGCGATATATATCCTAACCTAAGGCAGGCTAATTTCTCGGATATATTATTTTACAACATTTCTGTAGGATCGGCCTCTACTTCTCGGTGGGAACATTATATACGTCTATAACGTAACATAACCTAACCTAACCCATCTAGCCCCTCGCTGGTAATGTTTTACAGAATCCCGTTCGTGTCGTCCCGTACATCTCGGTTGGGATATTATATACGTCTATAGCGTTATTTATCCTAACCTAAGGCAGGCTAACATCTCGGATGCAGCATTTTGCAACATTCCTAGCGTATCGGCTCTACTTCTCGGTGTCAACATTATACACGTCTATAACGTAACATAACCTAACCTAACGCATCTAGCCCCTCGCTGGTAATGTTTTACAGAATCCCGTTCGTGTCGTCCCGTACGTCTCGGTTGGAACATTATAAACGTCTACAGCGTTATATATCCTAACCTAAGGCAGGCTAACATCTCGGTTGCAGTATTTTACAACATTCCTGGCGTATCGGCCCATGCTTCTCGGTGGGAACATTATATAGGTCTATAACGTAACATAACCTAACCTAACACATCTACCCCTCGCTGGTAATGTTTTACAGAATCCCGTTCGTGTCGTCCCGTACGTCTCGGATGGGACCCTATATACGTCTACATCGATATATATATTAACGTAAGGCAGGCTAACATCTCGGATGTAGTATTTTACAACATTCTTGGAGTATCGGCCCCTACTTCGCGGTGGGAACATTATACACGTCTATAACGTAACAAAACCTAACCTAACCCATCTAGCCCCTCGCTGGTAATATTTTACAGAATCCCGTTCTTGTCGACCCGTACGACTCGGTTGGGATATTATATACGTCTATAGCGTTATATATCCTAACCTAAGGCAGGCTATCATCTCGGATGCAATATTTTACAACATTCCTGGCATATCGGCCCCTACTTCTCGGTGGGAACATTATATACGTCTATAACGTATCACAACCTAACCTAACCCATCTAGCCCCTCGCTGGTAATATTTTACAGAATCCCGTCCCTGTCGTCCCGTACGTCTCGGATGAGACATTATAAACGTCTACAGCGATATATATCCTAACCTAAGGCAGGCTAACTTCTCGGATATAGTATTTTACAACATTTCTGTAGGATCGGCCTCGACTTCTCGGTGGGAAAATTATATACGTCTATAACGTAATATAATCCAACCTAACCCATCTAGCCCCTCGTTTGCAATGTTTTACAGAATCCCGTTCGTGTCGTCCCGTACATCTCGGTTGGGATATTATATACGTCTACAGCGATATATATCCTAACCTAAGGCAGGCTAACTTCTCGGATATAGTATTTTACAACATACCTGGCATATCGGCCCCTACTTCTCGGTGGGACCATTATATACGTTTATAACGTATCACAACCTATCCTAACCCATCTAGCCCCTCGCTGGTAATATTTTACAGAATCCCGTCCCTGTCTTCCCGCACGTCTCGGATGAGACATTATAAACGTCTACGGCGATATATATCCTAACCTAAGGCAGGCTAATTTCTCGGATATATTATTTTACAACATTTCTGTAGGATCGGCCTCTACTTCTCGGTGGGAACATTATATACGTCTATAACGTAACATAACCTAACCTAACCCATCTAGCCCCTCGCTGGTAATGTTTTACAGAATTCCGTTCGTGTCGTCCCGTACATCTCGGTTGGGATATTATATACGTCTATAGCGTTATATATCCTAACCTAAGGCAGGCTAACATCTCGGATGCAGCATTTTACAACATTCCTAGCGTATCGGCTCTACTTCTCGGTGGGAACATTATACACGTCTATAACGTAACATAACCTAACCTAACCCATCTAGCCCCTCGCTGGTAATGTTTTGCAGAATCCCGTTCCTGTCGTCCCGTACATCTCGGTTGGGATGTTATATACGTCTACAGCGATATATATCCTAACGTAAGGCAGGCTAACATCTCGGATGTAGTATTTTACAACATTCTTGGAGTATCGGCCCCTACTTCTCGGTGGGAACATTATATACGTCTGTAACGTAACATAACCTAACCTATCCCATCTAGCCCCTCGTTGGCAATGTTTTACAGAATTCCGTTCCTGTCGTCCCGTACATCTCGGTTGGGATGTTATATACGTCTACAGCGATATATATCCTAACGTAAGGCAGGCTAACATCTCGGATGCAGTATTTTACAACATTCCTGGCGTATCGGCCCCTACTTCACCGTGGGAACATTATACACGTCTATAACTTAACATAACCTAACCTAACCCATCTAGCCCCTCGCTGGTAATATTTTACAGAATCCCGTTCCTGTCGTCCGGTACATCTCGGTTGGGATATTATATACGACTCTAGCGTTATATACCTAACCTAAGGCAGGCTAACATCTCGGATGTAGTATTTTACAACATTCTTGGTGTATCGGCCCCTACTTCTCGGTGGGAACATTATATACGTCTGTAACGTAACACAACCTAACCTATCCCATCTAGCCCCTCGTTTGCAATGTTTTACAGAATCCCGTTCGTGTCGTCCCGTACATCTTGGTTGGGATATTATATACGTCTACAGCGATATATATCCTAACCTAAGGCAGGCTAACATCTCGGATGTAGTATTTTACAACATTCTTGGGGTATCGGCCCCTACTTCTCGGTGGGAACATTATATACGTCTGTAACGTAACATAACCTAACCTATCCCATCTAGCCCCTCGTTTGCAATGTTTTACAGAATCCCGTTCGTGTCGTCCCGTACGTCTCGGTTGGGACATTATAAACGTCTACAGCGTTATATATCCTAACCTAAGGCAGGCTAACATCTCGGTTGCAGTATTTTACAACATTCCTGGCGTATCGGCCCATGCTTCTCGGTGGGAACATTATATAGGTCTATAACGTAACATAACCTAACCTAACACATCTACCCCTCGCTGGTAATGTTTTACAGAATCCCGTTCGTGTCGTCCCGTACGTCTCGGTTGGGATATTATATACGTCTATAGCGTTATGTATCCTAACCTAAGGCAGGATAACATCTCGGTTGCAGTATTTTACAACATTCCTGGCATATCGGCCCCTACTTCTCGGTGGGACCATTATATACGTTTATAACGTATCACAACCTATCCTAACCCATCTAGCCCCTCGCTGGTAATATTTTACAGAATCCCGTCCCTGTCGTCCCGTACGTCTCGGACGAGACATTATAAACGTCTACAGCGATATATATCCTAACCTAAGGCAGGCTAATTTCTCGGATATATTATTTTACAACATTTCTGTAGGATCGGCCTCTACTTCTCGGTGGGAACATTATATACGTCTATAACGTAACATAACCTAACCTAACCCATCTAGCCCTCGCTGGTAATGTTTTACAGAATCCCGTTCGTGTCGTCCCGTACGTCTCGGATGGAACATTATAAACGTCTACAGCGTTATATATCCTAACCTAAGGCAGGCTAACATCTCGGTTGCAGTATTTTACAACATTCCTGGCGTATCGGCCCATGCTTCTCGGTGGGAACATTATATAGGTCTATAACGTAACATAACCTAACCTAACACATCTACCCCTCGCTGGTAATGTTTTACAGAATCCCGTTCGTGTCGTCCCGTACGTCTCGGATGGGACCCTATATACGTCTACATCGATATATATATTAACGTAAGGCAGGCTAACATCTCGGATGTAGTATTTTACAACATTCTTGGAGTATCGGCCCCTACTTCGCGGTGGGAACATTATACACGTCTATAACGTAACAAAACCTAACCTAACCCATCTAGCCCCTCGCTGGTAATATTTTACAGAATCCCGTTCTTGTCGACCCGTACGACTCGGTTGGGATATTATATACGTCTATAGCGTTATATATCCTAACCTAAGGCAGGCTATCATCTCGGATGCAATATTTTACAACATTCCTGGCATATCGGCCCCTACTTCTCGGTGGGAACATTATATACGTCTATAAGGTATCACAACCTAACCTAACCCATCTAGCCCCTCGCTGGTAATATTTTACAGAATCCCGTTCGTGTCGTCCCGTACATCTCGGTTGGGATATTATATACGTCTACAGCGATATATATCCTAACCTAAGGCAGGCTAACTTCTCGGATATAGTATTTTACAACATACCTGGCATATCGGCCCCTACTTCTCGGTGGGACCATTATATACGTTTATAACGTATCACAACCTATCCTAACCCATCTAGCCCCTCGCTGGTAATATTTTACAGAATCCCGTCCCTGTCGTCCCGTACGTCTCGGATGAGACATTATAAACGTCTACGGCGATATATATCCTAACCTAAGGCAGGCTAATTTCTCGGATATATTATTTTACAACATTTCTGTAGGATCGGCCTCTACTTCTCGGTGGGAACATTATATACGTCTATAACGTAACATAACCTAACCTAACCCATCTAGCCCCTCGCTGGTAATGTTTTACAGAATCCCGTTCGTGTCGTCCCGTACATCTCGGTTGGGATATTATATACGTCTATAGCGTTATTTATCCTAACCTAAGGCAGGCTAACATCTCGGATGCAGCATTTTGCAACATTCCTAGCGTATGGGCTCTACTTCTCGGTGTCAACATTATACACGTCTATAACGTAACATAACCTAACCTAACGCATCTAGCCCCTCGCTGGTAATGTTTTACAGAATCCCGTTCGTGTCGTCCCGTACGTCTCGGTTGGAACATTATAAACGTCTACAGCGTTATATATCCTAACCTAAGGCAGGCTAACATCTCGGTTGCAGTATTTTACAACATTCCTGGCGTATCGGCCCATGCTTCTCGGTGGGAACATTATATAGGTCTATAACGTAACATAACCTAACCTAACACATCTACCCCTCGCTGGTAATGTTTTACAGAATCCCGTTCGTGTCGTCCCGTACGTCTCGGATGGGACCCTATATACGTCTACATCGATATATATATTAACGTAAGGCAGGCTAACATCTCGGATGTAGTATTTTACAACATTCTTGGAGTATCGGCCCCTACTTCGCGGTGGGAACATTATACACGTCTATAACGTAACAAAACCTAACCTAACCCATCTAGCCCCTCGCTGGTAATATTTTACAGAATCCCGTTCTTGTCGACCCGTACGACTCGGTTGGGATATTATATACGTCTATAGCGTTATATATCCTAACCTAAGGCAGGCTATCATCTCGGATGCAATATTTTACAACATTCCTGGCATATCGGCCCCTACTTCTCGGTGGGAACATTATATACGTCTATAACGTATCACAACCTAACCTAACCCATCTAGCCCCTCGCTGGTAATATTTTACAGAATCCCGTCCCTGTCGTCCCGTACGTCTCGGATGAGACATTATAAACGTCTACAGCGATATATATCCTAACCTAAGGCAGGCTAACTTCTCGGATATAGTATTTTACAACATTTCTGTAGGATCGGCCTCGACTTCTCGGTGGGAAAATTATATACGTCTATAACGTAATATAATCCAACCTAACGCATCTAGCCCCTCGTTTGCAATGTTTTACAGAATCCCGTTCGTGTCGTCCCGTACATCTCGGTTGGGATATTATATACGTCTACAGCGATATATATCCTAACCTAAGGCAGGCTAACTTCTCGGATATAGTATTTTACAACATACCTGGCATATCGGCCCCTACTTCTCGGTGGGACCATTATATACGTTTATAACGTATCACAACCTATCCTAACCCATCTAGCCCCTCGCTGGTAATATTTTACAGAATCCCGTCCCTGTCTTCCCGTACGTCTCGGATGAGACATTATAAACGTCTACGGCGATATATATCCTAACCTAAGGCAGGCTAATTTCTCGGATATATTATTTTACAACATTTCTGTAGGATCGGCCTCTACTTCTCGGTGGGAACATTATATACGTCTATAACGTAACATAACCTAACCTAACCCATCTAGCCCCTCGCTGGTAATGTTTTACAGAATTCCGTTCGTGTCGTCCCGTACATCTCGGTTGGGATATTATATACGTCTATAGCGTTATATATCCTAACCTAAGGCAGGCTAACATCTCGGATGCAGCATTTTACAACATTCCTAGCGTATCGGCTCTACTTCTCGGTGGGAACATTATACACGTCTATAACGTAACATAACCTAACCTAACCCATCTAGCCCCTCGCTGGTAATGTTTTGCAGAATCCCGTTCCTGTCGTCCCGTACATCTCGGTTGGGATGTTATATACGTCTACAGCGATATATATCCTAACGTAAGGCAGGCTAACATCTCGGATGTAGTATTTTACAACATTCTTGGAGTATCGGCCCCTACTTCTCGGTGGGAACATTATATACGTCTGTAACGTAACATAACCTAACCTATCCCATCTAGCCCCTCGTTGGCAATGTTTTACAGAATTCCGTTCCTGTCGTCCCGTACATCTCGGTTGGGATGTTATATACGTCTACAGCGATATATATCCTAACGTAAGGCAGGCTAACATCTCGGATGCAGTATTTTACAACATTCCTGGCGTATCGGCCCCTACTTCACCGTGGGAACATTATACACGTCTATAACTTAACATAACCTAACCTAACCCATCTAGCCCCTCGCTGGTAATATTTTACAGAATCCCGTTCCTGTCGTCCGGTACATCTCGGTTGGGATATTATATACGACTCTAGCGTTATATACCTAACCTAAGGCAGGCTAACATCTCGGATGTAGTATTTTACAACATTCTTGGTGTATCGGCCCCTACTTCTCGGTGGGAACATTATATACGTCTGTAACGTAACACAACCTAACCTATCCCATCTAGCCCCTCGTTTGCAATGTTTTACAGAATCCCGTTCGTGTCGTCCCGTACATCTTGGTTGGGATATTATATACGTCTACAGCGATATATATCCTAACCTAAGGCAGGCTAACATCTCGGATGTAGTATTTTACAACATTCTTGCGGTATCGGCCCCTACTTCTCGGTGGGAACATTATATACGTCTGTAACGTAACATAACCTAACCTATCCCATCTAGCCCCTCGTTTGCAATGTTTTACAGAATCCCGTTCGTGTCGTCCCGTACGTCTCGGTTGGGACATTATAAACGTCTACAGCGTTATATATCCTAACCTAAGGCAGGCTAACATCTCGGTTGCAGTATTTTACAACATTCCTGGCGTATCGGCCCATGCTTCTCGGTGGGAACATTATATAGGTCTATAACGTAACATAACCTAACCTAACACATCTACCCCTCGCTGGTAATGTTTTACAGAATCCCGTTCGTGTCGTCCCGTACGTCTCGGTTGGGATATTATATACGTCTATAGCGTTATGTATCCTAACCTAAGGCAGGATAACATCTCGGTTGCAGTATTTTACAACATTCCTGGCATATCGGCCCCTACTTCTCGGTGGGACCATTATATACGTTTATAACGTATCACAACCTATCCTAACCCATCTAGCCCCTCGCTGGTAATATTTTACAGAATCCCGTCCCTGTCGTCCCGTACGTCTCGGACGAGACATTATAAACGTCTACAGCGATATATATCCTAACCTAAGGCAGGCTAATTTCTCGGATATATTATTTTACAACATTTCTGTAGGATCGGCCTCTACTTCTCGGTGGGAACATTATATACGTCTATAACGTAACATAACCTAACCTAACCCATCTAGCCCCTCGCGGGTAATGTTTTACAGAATCCCGTTCGTGTCGTCCCGTACATCTCGGTTGGGATATTATATACGTCTATAGCGTTATTTATCCTAACCTAAGGCAGGCTAACATCTCGGATGCAGCATTTTGCAACATTCCTAGCGTATCGGCTCTACTTCTCGGTGTCAACATTATACACGTCTATAACGTAACATAACCTAACCTAACCCATCTAGCCCCTCGCTGGTAATGTTTTACAGAATCCCGTTCGTGTCGTCCCGTACGTCTCGGTTGGAACATTATAAACGTCTACAGCGTTATATATCCTAACCTAAGGCAGGCTAACATCTCGGTTGCAGTATTTTACAACATTCCTGGCGTATCGGCCCATGCTTCTCGGTGGGAACATTATATAGGTCTATAACGTAACATAACCTAACCTAACACATCTACCCCTCGCTGGTAATGTTTTACAGAATCCCGTTCGTGTCGTCCCGTACGTCTCGGATGGGACCCTATATACGTCTACATCGATATATATATTAACGTAAGGCAGGCTAACATCTCGGATGTAGTATTTTACAACATTCTTGGAGTATCGGCCCCTACTTCGCGGTGGGAACATTATACACGTCTATAACGTAACAAAACCTAACCTAACCCATCTAGCCCCTCGCTGGTAATATTTTACAGAATCCCGTTC
This sequence comes from Xylocopa violacea, assembly GCA_963969225.1. Lineage (NCBI taxonomy): Eukaryota > Metazoa > Arthropoda > Insecta > Hymenoptera > Apidae > Xylocopa > Xylocopa violacea. Next base: position 1,440,295 of record CAXAJV010001083.1, read on the forward strand.
TTGTCGACCCGTACGACTCGGTTGGGATATTATATACGTCTATAGCGTTATATATCCTAACCTAAGGCAGGCTATCATCTCGGATGCAATATTTTACAACATTCCTGGCATATCGGCCCCTACTTCTCGGTGGGAACATTATATACGTCTATAACGTATCACAACCTAACCTAAGCCATCTAGCCCCTCGCTGGTAATATTTTACAGAATCCCGTCCCTGTCGTCCCGTACGTCTCGGATGAGACATTATAAACGTCTACAGCGATATATATCCTAACCTAAGGCAGGCTAACTTCTCGGATATAGTATTTTACAACATTTCTGTAGGATCGGCCTCGACTTCTCGGTGGGAAAATTATATACGTCTATAACGTAATATAATCCAACCTAACCCATCTAGCCCCTCGTTTGCAATGTTTTACAGAATCCCGTTCGTGTCGACCCGTACATCTCGGTTGGGATATTATATACGTCTACAGCGATATATATCCTAACCTAAGGCAGGCTAACTTCTCGGATATAGTATTTTACAACATACCTGGCATATCGGCCCCTACTTCTCGGTGGGACCATTATATACGTTTATAACGTATCACAACCTATCCTAACCCATCTAGCCCCTCGCTGGTAATATTTTACAGAATCCCGTCCCTGTCGTCCCGTACGTCTCGGATGAGACATTATAAACGTCTACGGCGATATATATCCTAACCTAAGGCAGGCTAATTTCTCGGATATATTATTTTACAACATTTCTGTAGGATCGGCCTCTACTTCTCGGTGGGAACATTATATACGTCTATAACGTAACATAACCTAACCTAACCCATCTAGCCCCTCGCTGGTAATGTTTTACAGAATCCCGTTCGTGTCGTCCCGTACATCTCGGTTGGGATATTATATACGTCTATAGCGTTATTTATCCTAACCTAAGGCAGGCTAACATCTCGGATGCAGCATTTTGCAACATTCCTAGCGTATCGGCTCTACTTCTCGGTGTCAACATTATACACGTCTATAACGTAACATAACCTAACCTAACCCATCTAGCCCCTCGCTGGTAATGTTTTACAGAATCCCGTTCGTGTCGTCCCGTACGTCTCGGTTGGAACATTATAAACGTCTACAGCGTTATATATCCTAACCTAAGGCAGGCTAACATCTCGGTTGCAGTATTTTACAACATTCCTGGCGTATCGGCCCATGCTTCTCGGTGGGAACATTATATAGGTCTATAACGTAACATAACCTAACCTAACACATCTACCCCTCGCTGGTAATGTTTTACAGAATCCCGTTCGTGTCGTCCCGTACGTCTCGGATGGGACCCTATATACGTCTACATCGATATATATATTAACGTAAGGCAGGCTAACATCTCGGATGTAGTATTTTACAACATTCATGGAGTATCGGCCCCTACTTCGCGGTGGGAACATTATACACGTCTATAACGTAACAAAACCTAACCTAACCCATCTAGCCCCTCGCTGGTAATATTTTACAGAATCCCGTTCTTGTCGACCCGTACGACTCGGTTGGGATATTATATACGTCTATAGCGTTATATATCCTAACCTAAGGCAGGCTATCATCTCGGATGCAATATTTTACAACATTCCTGGCATATCGGCCCCTACTTCTCGGTGGGAACATTATATACGTCTATAACGTATCACAACCTAACCTAACCCATCTAGCCCCTCGCTGGTAATATTTTACAGAATCCCGTCCCTGTCGTCCCGTACGTCTCGGATGAGACATTATAAACGTCTACAGCGATATATATCCTAACCTAAGGCAGGCTAACTTCTCGGATATAGTATTTTACAACATTTCTGTAGGATCGGCCTCGACTTCTCGGTGGGAAAATTATATACGTCTATAACGTAATATAATCCAACCTAACCCATCTAGCCCCTCGTTTGCAATGTTTTACAGAATCCCGTTCGTGTCGTCCCGTACATCTCGGTTGGGATATTATATACGTCTACAGCGATATATATCCTAACCTAAGGCAGGCTAACTTCTCGGATATAGTATTTTACAACATACCTGGCATATCGGCCCCTACTTCTCGGTGGGACCATTATATACGTTTATAACGTATCACAACCTATCCTAACCCATCTAGCCCCTCGCTGGTAATATTTTACAGAATCCCGTCCCTGTCGTCCCGTACGTCTCGGATGAGACATTATAAACGTCTACGGCGATATATATCCTAACCTAAGGCAGGCTAATTTCTCGGATATATTATTTTACAACATTTCTGTAGGATCGGCCTCTACTTCTCGGTGGGAACATTATATACGTCTATAACGTAACATAACCTAACCTAACCCATCTAGCCCCTCGCTGGTAATGTTTTACAGAATCCCGTTCGTGTCGTCCCGTACATCTCGGTTGGGATATTATATACGTCTATAGCGTTATTTATCCTAACCTAAGGCAGGCTAACATCTCGGATGCAGCATTTTGCAACATTCCTAGCGTATCGGCTCTACTTCTCGGTGTCAACATTATACACGTCTATAACGTAACATAACCTAACCTAACCCATCTAGCCACTCGCTGGTAATGTTTTACAGAATCCCGTTCGTGTCGTCCCGTACATCTCGGATGGGATATTATATACGTCTATAGCGTTATATATCTTAACCTAAGGCAGGCTAACATCTCGGATGCAGTATTTTACAACATTCCTGGCGTATCGGCTCTACTTCTCCGTGGGAACATTATACACGTCTATAACGTAACATAACCTAACCTAACCCATCTAGCCCCTCGCTGGTAATGTTTTACAGAATCCCGTTCCTGTCGTCCCGTACATCTCGGTTGGGATGTTATATACGTCTACAGCGATATATATCCTAACGTAAGGCAGGCTAATATCTCGGATGTAGTATTTTACAACATTCTTGGAGTATCGGCCCCTACTTCTCGGTGGGAACATTATATACGTCTGTAACGTAACATAACCTAACCTATCCCATCTAGCCCCTCGTTGGCAATGTTTTACAGAATCCCGTTCGTGTCGTCCCGTACATCTCGGTTGGGATGTTATATACGTCTACAGCGATATATATCCTAACGTAAGGCAGGCTAACATCTCGGATGTGGTATTTTACAACATTCTTGGAGTATCGGCCCCTACTTCTCGGTGGGAACATTATATACGTCTGTAACGTAACATAACCTAACCTATCCCATCTAGCCCCTCGTTGGCAAAGTTTTACAGAATCCCGTTCGTGTTGTCCCGTACATCTCGGTTGGGATATTATATACGTCTACAGCGATACATATCCTAACCTAAGGCAGGCTAACTTCTCGGATATAGTATTTTACAACATTCCTGTAGGATCAGCCTCTACTTCTCGGTGGGAACATTATACACGTCTATAACGTAACATAACCTAACCTATCCCATCTAGCCCCTCGTTTGCAATGTTTTACAGAATCCCGTTCGTGTCGTCCCGTACATCTTGGTTGGGATATTATATACGTCTACAGCGATATATATCCTAACCTAAGGCAGGCTAATTTCTCGGATATATTATTTTACAACATTTCTGTAGGATCGGCCCCTACTTCTCGGTGGGAACATTATATACGTCTGTAACGTAACATAACCTAACCTATCCCATCTAGCCCCTCGTTTGCAATGTTTTACAGAATCCCGTTCGTGTCGTCCCGTACATCTCGGTTGGGATATTATATACGTCTATAGCGTTATATATCCTAACCTAAGGCAGGCTAACATCTCGGATGCAGCATTTTACAACATTCCTAGCGTATCGGCTCTACTTCTCGGTGGGAACATTATACACGTCTATAACGTAACATAACCTAACCTAACCCATCTAGCCCCTCGCTGGTAATGTTTTGCAGAATCCCGTTCCTGTCGTCCCGTACATCTCGGTTGGATGTTATATACGTCTACAGCGATATATATCCTAACGTAAGGCAGGCTAACATCTCGGATGTAGTATTTTACAACATTCTTGGAGTATCGGCTCCTACTTCTCGGTGGGAACATTATATACGTCTGTAACGTAACATAACCTAACCTATCCCATCTAGCCCCTCGTTTGCAATGTTTTACAGAATCCCGTTCGTGCCGTCCCGTACATCTCGGTTGGGATATTATATACGTCTACAGCGATATATATCCTAACGTAAGGCATGCTAACATCTCGGATTTAGTATTTTACAAAATTCTTGGAGTATCGGCCCGTACTTCTCGGTGGGAACATTATATACGTCTGTAACGTAACATAACCTAACCTATCCCATCTAGCCCCTCGTTTGCAATGTTTTACAGAATCCCATTCGTGTCGTCCCGTACATCTCGGTTGGGATATTATATACGTCTACAGCGATATATATCCTAACCTAAGGCAGGCTAACTTCTCGGATATAGTATTTTACAACATTCCTGGCATATCGGCCCCTACTTCTCGGTGGGACCATTATATACGTTTATAACGTATCACAACCTAACCTAACCCATCTAGCCCCTCGCTGGTAATGTTTTACAGAATCCCGTTCGTGTCGTCCCGTACGTCTCGGTTGGGACATTATAAACGTCTACAGCGTTATATATCCTAACCTAAGGCAGGCTAACATCTCGGTTGCAGTATTTTACAACATTCCTGGCGTATCGGCCCATGCTTCTCGGTGGGAACATTATATAGGTCTATAACGTAACATAACCTAACCTAACACATCTACCCCTCGCTGGTAATGTTTTACAGAATCCCGTTCGTGTCGTCCCGTACGTCTCGGATGGGACCCTATATACGTCTACAGCGATATATATATTAACCTAAGGCAGGCTAACATCTCGGATGTAGTATTTTACAACATTCTTGGAGTATCGGCCCCTACTTCGCGGTGGGAACATTATACACGTCTATAACGTAACAAAACCTAACCTGACCCATCTAGCCCCTCGCTGGTAATATTTTACAGAATCCCGTTCTTGTCGACCCGTAGGACTCGGTTGGGATATTATATACGTCTATAGCGTTATATATCCTAACCTAAGGCAGGCTATCATCTCGGATGCAATATTTTACAACATTCCTGGCATATCAGCCCCTACTTCTCGGTGGGAACATTATATACGTCTATAACGTATCACAACCTAACCTAACCCATCTAGCCCCTCGCTGGTAATATTTTACAGAATCCCGTCCCTGTCGTCCCGTACGTCTCGGATGAGACATTATAAACGTCTACAGCGATATATATCCTAACCTAAGGCAGGCTAACTTCTCGGATATAGTATTTTACAACATTTCTGTAGGATCGGCCTCTACTTCTCGGTGGGAAAATTATATACGTCTATAACGTAATATAATCCAACCTAACCCATCTAGCCCCTCGCTGGTAATGTTTTACAGAATCCCGTTCGTGTCGTCCCGTACGTCTCGGTTGGGATATTATATACGTCTATAGCGTTATGTATCCTAACCTAAGGCAGGATAACATCTCGGTTGCAGTATTTTACAACATTCCTGGCATATCGGCCCCTACTTCTCGGTGGGACCATTATATACGTTTATAACGTATCACAACCTATCCTAACCTATCTAGCCCCTCGCTGGTAATATTTTACAGAATCCCGTCCCTGTCGTCCCGTACGTCTCGGATGAGACATTATAAACGTCTACAGCGATATATATCCTAACCTAAGGCAGGCTAATTTCTCGGATATATTATTTTACAACATTTCTGTAGGATCGGCCTCTACTTCTCGGTGGGAACATTATATACGTCTATAACGTAACATAACCTAACCTAACCCATCTAGCCCCTCGCTGGTAATGTTTTACAGAATCCCGTTCGTGTCGTCCCGTACATCTCGGTTGGGATATTATATACGTCTATAGCGTTATTTATCCTAACCTAAGGCAGGCTAACATCTCGGATGCAGCATTTTGCAACATTCCTAGCGTATCGGCTCTACTTCTCGGTGTCAACATTATACACGTCTATAACGTAACATAACCTAACCTAACCCATCTAGCCCCTCGCTGGTAATGTTTTACAGAATCCCGTTCGTGTCGTCCCGTACGTCTCGGTTGGAACATTATAAACGTCTACAGCGTTATATATCCTAACCTAAGGCAGGCTAACATCTCGGTTGCAGTATTTTACAACATTCCTGGCGTATCGGCCCATGCTTCTCGGTGGGAACATTATATAGGTCTATAACGTAACATAACCTAACCTAACACATCCACCCCTCGCTGGTAATGTTTTACAGAATCCCGTTCGTGTCGTCCCGTACGTCTCGGATGGGACCCTATATACGTCTACATCGATATATATATTAACGTAAGGCAGGCTAACATCTCGGATGTAGTATTTTACAACATTCTTGGAGTATCGGCCCCTACTTCGCGGTGGGAACATTATACACGTCTATAACGTAACAAAACCTAACCTAACCCATCTAGCCCCTCGCTGGTAATATTTTACAGAATCCCGTTCTTGTCGACCCGTACGACTCGGTTGGGATATTATATACGTCTATAGCGTTATATATCCTAACCTAAGGCAGGCTATCATCTCGGATGCAATATTTTACAACATTCCTAGCATATCGGCCCCTACTTCTCGGTGGGAACACTATATACGTCTATAACGTATCACAACCTAACCTAACCCATCTAGCCCCTCGCTGGTAATATTTTACAGAATCCCGTCCCTGTCGTCCCGTACGTCTCGGATGAGACATTATAAACGTCTACAGCGATATATATCCTAACCTAAGGCAGGCTAACTTCTCGGATATAGTATTTTACAACATTTCTGTAGGATCGGCCTCGACTTCTCGGTGGGAAAATTATATACGTCTATAACGTAATATAATCCAACCTAACCCATCTAGCCCCTCGTTTGCAATGTTTTACAGAATCCCGTTCGTGTCGTCCCGTACATCTCGGTTGGGATATTATATACGTCTACAGCGATATATATCCTAACCTAAGGCAGGCTAACTTCTCGGATATAGTATTTTACAACATACCTGGCATATCGGCCCCTACTTCTCGGTGGGACCATTATATACGTTTATAACGTATCACAACCTATCCTAACCCATCTAGCCCCTCGCTGGTAATATTTTACAGAATCCCGTCCCTGTCGTCCCGTACGTCTCGGATGAGACATTATAAACGTCTACGGCGATATATATCCTAACCTAAGGCAGGCTAATTTCTCGGATATATTATTTTACAACATTTCTGTAGGATCGGCCTCTACTTCTCGGTGGGAACATTATATACGTCTATAACGTAACATAAACTAACCTAACCCATCTAGCCCCTCGCTGGTAATGTTTTACAGAATTCCGTTCGTGTCGTCCCGTACATCTCGGTTGGGATATTATATACGTCTATAGCGTTATATATCCTAACCTAAGGCAGGCTAACATCTCGGATGCAGCATTTTACAACATTCCTAGCGTATCGGCTCTACTTCTCGGTGGGAACATTATACACGTCTATAACGTAACATAACCTAACCTAACCCATCTAGCCCCTCGCTGGTAATGTTTTGCAGAATCCCGTTCCTGTCGTCCCGTACATCTCGGTTGGGATGTTATATACGTCTACAGCGATATATATCCTAACGTAAGGCAGGCTAACATCTCGGATGTAGTATTTTACAACATTATTGGAGTATCGGCCCCTACTTCTCGGTGGGAACATTATATACGTCTGTAACGTAACATAACCTAACCTATCCCATCTAGCCCCTCGTTGGCAATGTTTTACAGAATTCCGTTCGTGTCGTCCCGTACATCTCGGTTGGGATATTATATACGTCTACAGCGATATATATCCTAACCTAAGGCAGGCTAACTTCTCGGATATAGTATTTTACAACATTCCTGGCGTATCGGCCCCTACTTCACCGTGGGAACATTATACACGTCTATAACTTAACATAACCTAACCTAACCCATCTAGCCCCTCGCTGGTAATATTTTACAGAATCCCGTTCCTGTCGTCCGGTACATCTCGGTTGGGATATTATATACGACTCTAGCGTTATATACCTAACCTAAGGCAGGCTAACATCTCGGATGTAGTATTTTACAACATTCTTGGGGTATCGGCCCCTACTTCTCGGTGGGAACATTATATACGTCTGTAACGTAACACAACCTAACCTATCCCATCTAGCCCCTCGTTTGCAATGTTTTACAGAATCCCGTTCGTGTCGTCCCGTACATCTTGGTTGGGATATTATATACGTCTACAGCGATATATATCCTAACCTAAGGCAGGCTAACATCTCGGATGTAGTATTTTACAACATTCTTGGGGTATCGGCCCCTACTTCTCGGTGGGAACATTATATACGTCTGTAACGTAACATAACCTAACCTATCCCATCTAGCCCCTCGTTTGCAATGTTTTACAGAATCCCGTTCGTGTCGTCCCGTACATCTTGGTTGGGATATTATATACGTCTACAGCGATATATATCCTAACCTAAGGCAGGCTAATTTCTCGGATATATTATTTTACAACATTTCTGTAGGATCGGCCCCTACTTCTCGGTGGGAACATTATATACGTCTGTAACGTAACATAACCTAACCTATCCCATCTAGCCCCTCGTTTGCAATGTTTTACAGAATCCCGTTCGTGTCGTCCCGTACATCTCGGTTGGGATATTATATACGTCTATAGCGTTATATATCCTAACCTAAGGCAGGCTAACATCTCGGATGCAGCATTTTACAACATTCCTAGCGTATCGGCTCTACTTCTCGGTGGGAACATTATACACGTCTATAACGTAACATAACCTAACCTAACCCATCTAGCCCCTCGCTGGTAATGTTTTACAGAATCCCGTTCGTGTCGTCCCGTACGTCTCGGTTGGGACATTATAAACGTCTACAGCGTTATATATCCTAACCTAAGGCAGGCTAACATCTCGGTTGCAGTATTTTACAACATTCCTGGCGTATCGGCCCATGCTTCTCGGTGGGAACATTATATAGGTCTATAACGTAACATAACCTAACCTAACACATCTACCCCTCGCTGGTAATGTTTTACAGAATCCCGTTCGTGTCGTGCCGTACGTCTCGGTTGGGATATTATATACGTCTATAGCGTTATGTATCCTAACCTAAGGCAGGATAACATCTCGGTTGCAGTATTTTACAACATTCCTGGCATATCGGCCCCTACTTCTCGGTGGGACCATTATATACGTTTATAACGTATCACAACCTATCCTAACCCATCTAGCCCCTCGCTGGTAATATTTTACAGAACCCCGTCCCTGTCGTCCCGTACGTCTCGGATGAGACATTATAAA